>CAMZMU010000075.1:36871041-37471041 GCA_947311845.1 Poa pratensis
CCTTGGTGGCTCTAGGTTAATAGTGCCAGAAACAATTGCTTGTACGTCACACGTCAGTTGGGAACCCCAAGAGGAAGGTATGATGAGTGCAGCAGTAAGTTTTCCCTCAGTATGAAACCAAGGTTTAATCGACCAGTAGGAAAACGAGGTTTGCTTCGAAGGTGTTGGTGAGGAGTGTAGTGCGGCGCAACACCAGGGATTCCGGTGCCAACGTGGAACCTGCACAACACAATCAAACTACTTTGCCCCAACTTAACAGTGAGGTTGTCAATCTCACCGGCTTGCTGAAAACAAAGGGTTAAACGTATCGAATGGAAATGATGTTTGTTTGCATAAAACAGTAGAGAACAATGATTGCAGTAGATTGTATTTCAGATGTAAAAGAATGGACCGGGGTCCACAGTTCACTAGTGGTGTCTCTCCAATAAGATAACTAACATGCTGGGTAAACAAATTACAGCTGGGCAATTGACAATTGATAAGTGCATATAACATGCATGTGTGAGCTGTGGTGTCTACTATGAGATTCATTTGGGCATTACGACAAAGTACATAGACCGCTATCCAGCATGCATCTATGCCTAAATAGTCCACTTTCCGGTTAACATCCGTACCCCTTCCAGTATTAAGTTGCAAGCAACAGACAATTGCATTAAGTAATGTGCGTAATGTAAACAATACATTCATCCTTGAATAAAGCATTGCTGTTTTACCCCTAGTGGCAACAACACATCTACAACCTTAGAACTTGCTGTCACTATCCCAGGTTAAATAGAGGTTGAACCCAACTATCATGCATAAATACCCCCTCTTGGAGTTACAAGTATTCACGTGGCCAAGGCTTCAACAAGTAACGGAGAGCATGCAAGATCACAAATGACATAGACATGATAATATAATATTCAGCTCCACATAGGTATCAATATAAGTCAGATCCCAGCAAACACAACATGTAGCATTACAATAAGATGATCTTGATCATGATAGGCAGCTCACAAGATCTAAACATGATGGCACAAGTGGAGAAGACAACCATCTAGCTACTGCTATGGACCCATAGTCCAAGGATGAACTACTCACGCATCACTCCGGAGGCGGGCATGGCGATGTAGAGCCCTCCGGTGATGATTCCCCTCTCCGGCAGGGTGCCGGGAAGAGCTTCAGAACCCCCCGAGTTAGGGTTGACGACGGCGGCGGCAGCGAATATGTTCTGGATGAAAGGCTCGGTGTTTTAGGGTTTTCGCGTCTCGGGGAATAAATAGGCGAAGGGGCGATGTCGGCGGACCCCCGAGGGGCCCAAACACACCAGGCGCGGCTGTGGGCCCAGCCGCGCCACCTGGTGGTTTGGCCACCTCGTGGCCTCTTCGTCTCTCCTTCGGACTCCGTGTACGTGCTGGAAAAATAGGGACCTGGCCTTTTGTTTCGTGCAATTCCGAGAATATTTCCAGAAGTAACTTTCTGAAACCAAAAACAGCAGAAAACAGGGAACTGGCACTGTGGCATCTTGTTAATAGGTTAGTCCCAGAAAATGCATAAAAGTGATACGAAGTGTATATAAAACATGTAGCAAATGGTATAATATAAGCATGGAACAGCAGAAATTATGGATACGTTGGAGACGTATCAAGCATCCCCAAGCTTAGTTCTACTCGTCCTCGAGTAGGTAAAACGATAACAACAAATAATTTCTGAGGAGACATGCTTTCACACAATCTTGATCAATATATTGCAAGGCTCATGTCATGAATGAAGTGACTCAAAGCAATGATCTATAGTTTGCTAACAAATAGATAAAGAGTAAACAATGAATCATATAAGCAAAAACTTTTCATGAATAGTACTTTCAAGACAAGCATCAAAAAGTTTTGCATAAGAGGTAACTCATAAAGCAATAGATTCAAAGTAAAAGGCATTGAAGCAACACAAAGGATGATTAAGTTTCAGCATTGCTTTCAACTTGTAACATGTATATCTCATGGATAGTTGTCAACATAAAGCAATATAACAAGTGCAATAAGTAAATATGTAAGAATCAATGCACACAAAGTTGACACAAGTGTTTGCTTCTAAGATAGAAAGGAGTAGGTAAACTGACTCAACATAAAGTAAAAGATAGGCCCTTCGCAGAGGGAAGCAGGGATTAAATCATGTGCTAGAGCTTTTTAAGTTTTCGAAAGCATATAGAGAGCACAAAATAAGTATTTGAGAGGTGTTTGTTGTTGTCAACGAATGGTAGTGGGCACTCTAACCCCCTTGTCAACCAGACTTTCAAAGAGCGGCTCCCATGAAGGACGTTATTTCTACCAGCAAGGTAGATCATCCCTCTTCTCTTTTGTTTACACATGTATTTTAGTTTCTTTATAGATGACACTCCTCCCAACCTTTTGCTTACACAAGCCATGGCTAACCGAATCCTCGGGTGCCTTCCAACATTCACATACCATGGAGGAGTGTCTATTGCAAAATTAAGTTGCTTACTGATAAATCAGGGCAAAACATGTGAAGAGAATTATTAATGAAAGTTGTAATTAATTGGGGCTGGGCACCCCGTTGCCAGCTCTTTTTGCAAATTATTGGATAAGCGGATGTATATGCCACTAGTCCATTTGAAAGTCTGTCAGAAGTAAATGACAAGATTGAAAGATAAAACACCACATACTTCCTCATGAGCTATAAAACATTGACACAAATAAGGAGTAATAAAGTTTTGAATAGTTTAAAGGTAGCACATGAAATATTTACTTGGAATGGCAGGAAATACCACATAGTAGGTAGGTATGGTGGACACAAATGGCATGGGTTTTGGCTCAAGTTTTGGATGCACGAGAAGCATTCCCTCTCAGTACAGAGTTTAGGCTAGCAAGGTTGTTTGAAGCAAACACAAGTATAAACCGGTACAGCAAGAATCACATAAAAACATATTGCAAGTATTATAAGACTCTACACTGTCTTCCTTGTTGCTCAAACATTTTACCAGAAAATATCTAGACCTTAGAGAGAACAAATATGCATCCCAAGTCTCAACAAGCTCTAGTTCTCCACTACTAGGCTTTAACTACATGATGCAAGAGCTTAAACATGATCTACTTGAGAGCTCAAAACAATTGCAAAGCATCAAATCAAAACAAGACAATGATCTACAAGAATGCATATGTCTTTTCCAATACCAACTACTACATGTAGCATTTTCTTTCTTCCAAACAAACACCAATAATTTATTAAACATAAACTCTCCAAATGATAATATAATGCAGCAAGAGAGTATTTATAAACAAGTGCTAACAGCTCGAAGAGATGCATGAAAAACAGGAGCTAAAAGCACTGCAGTAGCTAGTTAAGAATACTCAACAAATATAAGTGAAGAACATGAGTATTCACATGAAAAAGCGGAGCGTGTCTCTCTCCCACACAAGGATTGCTAGGATCCAATTTATTCAAACAAAAACAAAAATAAAAACACACAGACGCTCCAAGTAAAGCGCATAAGATGTGAAAGAATTAAAATATAGTTTCACTAGAGATGACCTGATAAGTTTGTTGATGAAGAAGGGGATGCCTTGGGCATCCCCAAGCTTAGACGCTTGAGTCTCTCTGAATATGGTTGGGATGAACCACGGGGGCATCCCCAAGCTTAGGCTTTTCACTCTTCTTGATCACATAATATCACCCTTCTCGCTTGATCCTTGAAAACTTCCTTCACACCAAACTCAAGACAGTTCTCATTAGAGGGTTAGTGCATAATCAAAAATTCTCATATTCTGTAATGATACAATCAATCCCAAAGCTTCTGGACATTAGCTACAGCCACCAATGCTTTGTGGAGCAAAGAAATCCACACAAACACAGTAAAAGAGCGAATGCAAAACAAAAGGCAGAATCTGTCAAAAACAGAACAGTCTGGAATGACGAATTTTTTCGAGGCACTTAAGTTGCTCAGATGGATCTGGCCTAAAATAATGAAAGTTGCGTACATATCTCAGGAATATGCGTGATTTTTCTCAGAATTTTTTGAATTTTCTACAGGGAGATAAGCTCAAATCCGTGACAGCTAAAAATCTGTCACTGCGCAGAAATCCAAATCTTGCATCAACTTTCAATATAGAACTTTACTTGGCACAACATTGCGATAAAATAAAGATACAAAGGAGTTGCTACAGAAGTAACAAAAATCCTTGACTCAAAGAAAACAAAAATAACAGCAAATAAAAACGATGGGTTGTCTCCCATAAGCGCTTTTCTTTAACGCCTTTCAGCTAGGCGCAGAAAGTGAAAATCAAGTGTTGTCAAGTGGCAAATCATCAAAAGCTCTTCCAACACACAGCTTGTAACAATGGGTATCTTAGATGTTCCTGGAGGTGTTTCATTACCTTTAACCGTACTAAAAGTTTTATCAATTTTAAGCTCATAATGAGTCTTTGGTTTTGGCACTTTAGGAACATACATAAACTTTTGCTCTCTACCCACATAAACTTTCTCCTTTTTAGACTTAAGAGAAGTAAAGGTTGAACTTAAGGTTTCAATAGCTTCCTCTAACTCATCAATTCTATGATTTTGGGTGTCATGGATATTATTATCCTCAAGAACAGTGATTCTTTCATTGATGGTGGCTATTGATTCATTAATCTTACCAATACAATCAAGAAAATTTGGAAAAAAATTCTCCATAGAGTCTAACTTATTTATAACATCTTCCAAGGTAATCTCAACTTTAATATCTTTAGTGGGTGGTGTTCCTACCAAACTTTCAATAATATTACAGGCTTCTAAAGCAGGAGTACCCAAGAAATTTCCACCTGTAAGAGTGTCTAGAACATACCTATACCAACTAGAGATACCAACATAAAAGTTCCTAAGGAGGATAGTGGTAGAGTGTTTCTTAGTACATCTATGATGAGCATCACTAATTCTATACCAAGCATCTTTCAAATTTTCACCTCCTAGTTGCCTAAAAGAACGAACTTCAACTTCAGGAGCATTCATTTTGAAAAACAAAATTAAACTGAATTAAACAAGTAACTAATTTTTTTGTGTTTTTGATATAGAGAAAGCAAACAAAACAAAATAAAAATAAACTAAGCAAGACAAATAACTAATTTTTTTGTGTTTTTGATATAGAGAAAGCAAACAAAACAAAATAAAAATAAACTAAGCAAGACAAATAACAAAGTAAAGAGATTGGGTGTGAGAGACTCCCCTTGCAGAAGCAATTCTGTTTTCCCCGGCAACGGCGCCAGAAAACGTTGTTGGTGGCTCTAGGTTAATAGTGCCAGAAACAATTGCTTGTACGTCACACGTCAGTTGGGAACCCCAAGAGGAAGGTATGATGAGTGCAGCAGTAAGTTTTCCCTCAGTATGAAACCAAGGTTTAATCGGACCAGTAGGAAAACGAGGTTTGCTTCGAAGGTGTTGGTGGAGGAGTGTAGTGCGGCGCAACACCAGGGATTCCGGTGCCAACGTGGAACCTGCACAGCACAATCAAACTACTTTGCCCCAACTTAACAGTGAGGTTGTCAATCTCACCGGCTTGCTGAAAACAAAGGGTTAAACGTATCGAATGGAAGATGATGTTTGTTTGCATAAAACAGTAGAGAACAATGATTGCAGTAGATTGTATTTCAGATGTAAAAGAATGGACCGGGGTCCACAGTTCACTAGTGGTGTCTCTCCAATAAGATAACTAACATGCTGGGTAAACAAATTACAGCTGGGCAATTGACAATTGATAAGTGCATATAACATGCATGTGTGAGCTGTGGTGTCTACTATGAGATTCATTTGGGCATTACGACAAAGTACATAGACCGCTATCCAGCATGCATCTATGCCTAAATAGTCCACTTTCCGGTTAACATCCGTACCCCTTCCAGTATTAAGTTGCAAGCAACAGACAATTGCATTAAGTAATGTGCGTAATGTAAACAATACATTCATCCTTGAATAAAGCATTGCTGTTTTACCCCTAGTGGCAACAACACATCTACAACCTTAGAACTTGCTGTCACTATCCCAGGTTAAATAGAGGTTGAACCCAACTATCATGCATAAATACCCCCTCTTGGAGTTACAAGTATTCACGTGGCCAAGGCTTCAACAAGTAACGGAGAGCATGCAAGATCACAAATGACATAGACATGATAATATAATATTCAGCTCCACATAGGTATCAATATAAGTCAGATCCCAGCAAACACAACATGTAGCATTACAATAAGATGATCTTGATCATGATAGGCAGCTCACAAGATCTAAACATGATGGCACAAGTGGAGAAGACAACCATCTAGCTACTGCTATGGACCCATAGTCCAAGGATGAACTACTCACGCATCACTCCGGAGGCGGGCATGGCGATGTAGAGCCCTCCGGTGATGATTCCCCTCTCCGGCAGGGTGCCGGGAAGAGCTTCAGGAACCCCCCGAGTTAGGGTTGACGACGCGGCGGCAGCGAATATGTTCTGGATGAAAGGCTCGGTGTTTTAGGGTTTTCGCGTCTCGGGGAATAAATAGGCGAAGGGGCGATGTCGGCGGACCCCCGAGGGGCCCAAACCACACCCAGGCGCGGCTGTGGGCCCAGCCGCGCCACCTGGTGGTTTGGCCACCTCGTGGCACATCTTCGTCTCTCCTTCGGACTCCGTGATGGTTCTGGAAAAATAGGGACCTGGCCTTTTGTTTCGTGCAATTCCGAGAATATTTCCAGAAGTAACTTTCTGAAACCAAAAACAGCAGAAAACAGGGAACTGGCACTGTGGCATCTTGTTAATAGGTTAGTCCCAGAAAATGCATAAAAGTGATACGAAGTGTATATAAAACATGTAGCAAATGGTATAATATAAGCATGGAACAGCAGAAATTATGGATACGTTGGAGACGTATCATCCTTGCGTGCACGAGGTATCTTCATAGTGGGGCACCCGATAGGTAGGCCCACGTCAGCGCGCCTGTAGGTTCCTCTTCTCAAACTCATACAAATGATATAAGAGCTGGTGCAACTCCCTCCAACTGTAAACGTGAGACTAAACTTTAGTCCCACATCTGCCATGCATGGATGGGCCAATGAGAATTTCAGAATTTGTAGTTGGCTATGGATTAAGGACCAAGTACAAATCCCAACAGAGATCGTGAGTGGAGAGATGGGAACTAAGTTGAAAAACGGTCACGGCTCCCGCTGGTTCACCTACACCGTGCAATCGTCGGTACATACAATACCACTTCTCGTCCAGGAGAAGCCACCGCGGTGTTGCTACTGCCAGCTGGAGTTGGCGTTGTGCTTCACCAGACACATTGGGATGGCCATACTCGTAGGATCCAGGCTGGAGCTCGGCATCATCCTTAGAGATGACCTCCACCAGAATCTCTATGACAACCCTCCGGTCTATATCGACAGTATCTCTACTGGTGGCCTCAACATGGACCAGGACAATATAATTTACACTAAACTATTGTACTTCCATATAACTTATTATTATTGTATTATAGTCTTATAAGTGTAGGTTTTCAATATATAGTTTGCACAGTTAACTAAAATACTATTTGAGTACCTCACAACTAATAAAAAATCTACGTAATGTAATTTGAATAATCTTATATGGAAAATGTAAACATTACAAGATTTAGTAAACATACTATGAAAATATATTATATGGAAAGTATATTTATGTTGATTTGGTGTTCTTAATGTTCCTATATTTGTGTATATGATTGGTCAAATTTATTTACGTTATTTTTTATTAAATTTATACGCCTTCTTTGAGAAACATAGAGACTATAAACTTTTAATAATATTAAGTGTAAACCTTCTTTGTGCTATAATGTACATTAAAAATACGCTTAACTTGTGTTGAATTCAAATATAATTCTGTACCAAAAACTATGTTATATTTTTTTCTATATAGAAATAGGCTAATAATGATAAAATTGTACGCCTACTTATTTTTGCAGTTGCATTAAGATTTAATTGTCTTCAATATTTCAGGAGATATACTTATTGAATAGTCTAATAAATATCTTATTAACAGTTTCGAGTGTATCATTACGTCAAACAATTTATAGAAACTTTAAAGTATAAGTTGAACCGTAAGCTTGCGTCTGTACATTTTTTCGTGGTCAGTTCAAGTATAAGCATTTAAACTAACCACCAATGATCATAAGAAATATTATGAATTTCACAACATCCTCTTACATACAATTGATTGGTTAGGCTCATTGAAATGCGTTTGCTATCATGTAGTGTACACAACTTGTCATGAAATTTTCTCAAATAAAAATTGTCCATTATATTAAAATAGAAAACTTAGTTATCATAACTTTCATTACAACGAGTAGGACTCCCACCTAGAGAGAGAGAGAGGCTAACAACATAATTTCACTAGCCACCACTGACCATATTTGTTTAACGGATGCCATATTCTCTTTAAAAGTTTGGTCAAACCTTAAGTAGCTTGACTTTTAATAAAAATTTATAGGCCTTATGTTGAGTAACAAAGGTGTAAGTGATACACGGTTTATGGTAAGAACTCCCTCCTATGAAACAACTAAATCTTGATCTAGACGTTAATACTTTCTTGGACATTGATAGATAATCGTACAGTTCATGAGAATAGTTTACTACTTGGGGTCCCTCATGCTCTCGGGGCTCGGGACGGTTGCCCTGTTTGCCCGTGGACGCTATGTTTGAAACCTTTCTTTCGACAGTGAAGATGATGTAGATGAGTGTGGTGAAGTATTCTTCGATTTCAGTAGAGGCACGAAAAGACCATGAAGCTGTTCTACCAGGTTCTGAATTCGACACCATTTACAATCCGTGTGGCAGAAAATCATTGTAGTCTCCGACCCATTTGTTCCAGTATAATAATGAGTGAATCACACGTTTTGATTAGGGGTGGGCAAATCTGAAACCGTAGAAACCAGTTAAAACCGGTAGGTGGGAGCTAGTTCATTTTCCTTCACAAACTCAATCATAAATTTAGATGTAGTACAAAAAATCGTACTAGCCCAAACCGGCCAAACCGCTCACACCGTTTTTGCCCACCCTTAGTTTTGATCACTGAAGTTTCAACTATGAGCCCGTTGGTCACTTGCTTTGTTTTTGAGTAAACATGTCAAAATCTCGACGCCGGAGCACCGGGCGCTGATGTGGCTTGCTGACTGGACATTTGACCAAAGACTTGACTTTCTTTTTTTTCTTTCAATATCATTGCTATGTAATCCCACGGGCCGGCCCGTAGAGAATGGCCCATATGGCCAGCTCTACATCGTGCACGGTCTAGCGTGCTGTGTATCACTTGATCCTCCTCTTAACTCTCAAGTGATATCACTTGATCCTCCTCTTAACTCTCACACAAAAATTGTCTCAAAAAAAAAAACTCTCACACAAAAAAATTCCGTCAAAAAAAAAAACTCTCACAAAAAAAAAAACTTGATCCTCCTCTTCCTCTCTCCATCCGTCCCCATGGCGCCCAAGGTTTTAATGGTAAGAACCCACCGCCGCCGCCGCCGCCGCTCACCCTGCTGCGGCGCGCGGCGCCGTCGCTTATGGATGCCGCAGTATCCCCCACTCTCCAAACCTTCTCACGCTCGAATCGCCGTCACTGCAGGTGGCGGAGAAGCCCAGCATCGCGCTCTCCATCGCCTCCGCCCTCTCCGGCGGCCGCGTAAGTCTCCCTCCCTCTCTCCCGCGTCAAATCCTCTCATGGCAGGGACGAGCCCTAACGGCCATTTTTCGGTTCACTGAAGCCTGGTAGATATTAGCTCGTTTGGTCGGTCGCGCCCCAGGTTTCCCCTCTAGGAAATGGCTTGTCCCTGTAACGGCTCGGTCTTGGATGTAGTCGAGGTCATCGTATCTGAACAGCATCTCTAGCCTCTAGGAGAGTCAGGGCATGCTAGAGAGCTGATAGGACTGGTTGCACTGACATGGATAATTATGCTCCTTAATGCTCCCATTGCAAATTGAAACAAAATTTAGTGCCAATTTTACTGTTTGGTGATCAAGTCATCGCTTCCAGGATGAAGCGCTATACACATTTTCCGTGTAGCTGCTACCACGCTGCATATGTGGGCTATATCATGGTGGCTTGAAAGCAAATAGTTACCATTCAGTGTTGTATTGTTGTAACATTTCGCTCTCACTGCACATCTCAAAATTGTCAGCATTTCTGCAGATGTCTACGCGCAAGGGAAGTACCGATGTCCACGAGTTTGATGGGATGTTTCAGGGCTCCCAGGCATTTTTCAGAGTGACATCAGTCATTGGGCATGTCTTCAGGTCCTGCATTTTTTCTTCAGATCTTTCAAGAGCTTTCCTCACAATTGCATCACTTGATACACTAGATCTAGCCCATGCCAGTTATGAACTATGCAGTGCATTTGAATTCACGTGCAGACGCGAACTACACAGTGCCTTTGAATTCACGTGCATACGCTTTCTTCATATCAGTCTTGGTACTTATAGGCATGAACACATGGTGGACCACTGCATATATGCAAAGTTGATACCTTAAACATAATATATAAGTAAATTTTGCACTTTAGCTGAATGAATATTTCAGCTGCTCACTCTAATTCTAAGTTTGGACAATAAGTTCTTTTCTGTGCATTTTTTTACTTGATGTCTCTTTTGCAGTGTTGATTTTCCACCTGCATATCAGAACTGGGAAGGGACTGATCCGATGGACCTTTTTAATGCTCCTGTCCTGAGATCTGAGTCCAACCCAAAGGTAATGCATTCCTCTATAACTCTGATTAACGGTACAACTCGCAGCAGGACCCAGCAGTAATCAAGCTAAGTGAATTATGTAAGAACAACTTCAAGTAGTTCTGCATTTAAATTGCAGGTTCACACATGATTTCTACTCTACCAGTAGATGGTACTGTGGTAGATCTACTACCCAGTTTAGCTGACTCTTGGGCATCCTATTAATATTTTTCTCTAGGAGTGTTTACTTGCCTTTTTGATGTAGTCTCTACTTTCTAGAAATTAAACCAACAAGTTCCCTGTCATACCACAAACGAACTCCAAATTCTAGTACTTAAATAAATTCGTTAAGGAACATATAAAGGAATGATAATGAAATACTTAGATGTCTCTTCTTAAGCTTTATGGTAGTACATACACAACACCACTATCAGTAGTCTCATTTCCATATCTGAATACAAAACTGATTTATGTATCTCTTGTAGGCTCATATCCAGAGGCATCTTGCCCAGGAAGCTCGAGGCTGCACCTACTTGATACTTTGGCTTGACTGCGATCGAGAAGGAGAAAACATATGCTTTGAAGGTATAATTTCCTTCTGTACTAGAATTTTGGGTGCTGTACAAAGAGCTCTACATGAAGTTTGTTTTTGTACGATCTGAACTCTATAGAAATAGACAGTAGTAGTAAGTTCAAACACCTTGACTAAGAAACATAGAATGTCAGATGGCAAAATTCTCAGCTGGACTCAGTTAACTGCTGGATTATTTAGATTACTATGAATGTCCTGAAGCTGTGCATGATTTATCTTTCCCAAGGAACATCGACAATTCTGTGTAACCCTTTGAAATTTTCTGTACACGAGATTTTACCTTTCCCTTAGTAATGTAGTTGATATGATAGCGTTTTATTCATTGCTTTCGCCTACACAAATTGCTCAATTCTCTCTTGGTCTGAGCAATGTATTAACAGCGCTAATCGTATGTTCCAGTAATTAATTGCACCGGTATTCCTGAAAATGAGGTTGGCAGAAGAATATTTCGAGCTAAATTTTCATCTGTTACCGAGAAAGACATATCAAATGCTATGGATAATCTTGTCTTGCCAAACAAAGATGAGGCACTGTCGGTGGATGCTCGACAAGAAATAGACTTGAAGGTAGGAGCAGCGTTTACTCGATTTCAGACCCGATATTTTCAAGGGAAATACGGGAATCTCGACGCAAGAGTCATTTCGTGAGTTCTCTATCTCCCTTTAGCTATAGAACTTTGTTAAGCAATTGCATATTAAATTAATTTTCTGACAAGAAAAACCATCTACATTCTTAAAATACCCATTGCAGGTTTGGTATCTAAAATCTGTAATGTCAATGTTTATCATCTTTTCTGGGAAGTTCATTTTGTTCAAGAGCTTAAACTTCGTAGCCACCTTCTCAAATATTCTGCTTTTGACACTTTCCATAAATTTGATAGTCCAAGTAATCTAAGTATGCCCTTGACTGGTGTTTTCATGCTGGAGAGTACGATGTTTATGCTTTTTGTGTTTGAGTGATTCATCTAGATTTAAAGGGAGAAATTTGAATTGCAAATACTATTCACTTTTCTGTTGCTAAAGGCTTTTGATGCATTCCTGTTTTAAGAATCTCCTGCAAAATTTGGTCTCATGATTTAGTTTTTCTTCTAAATTAGGTATGGTCCTTGTCAAACGCCTACACTTGGATTCTGTGTACAACGCTATCAGCAAATTAACACATTCAAACCAGAGAAATTCTGGTCTTTGAGAACTCACATTATCAAAGATGGTGATGAAATACAGCTAGAATGGGACAGGAAGAAACTTTTTGATTTTGATGTAAGATCCCATACCTAAGTGATTTGACTTTATCCTTCCAAGTATTCTCAGTGTGTTCATCATTCAATTTGGCAGGTTACTGTAATGTTCCAAAAGATAGTAGCCATTGATGGAGCTCTAAAAATAACCGATATATCAGTGAAGGAAGAGTGCAAAGCCCGCCCATCTGGTCTTAATACAGTGAATTTGCTTAAGGTACCATAGTTCTAAGACTACCAGCATTTACCTTGTTTAAGTTACAACTTAACTGGACTATGCTGTTTGTATGGATTGCCATTTCACTTTGCTGCCTACAAAGTTCACATTGTGTTTACCTGTAAATGGTGCATTGCACACTTCTGTTTGGACCTTAGTATTGTTATTCCAATTGTATATTAATGTATATGGTTACAAAATTTTGTTCAGTATGATGACCTTAAATGTAATCTAGTACCAGGATTATGTCTTTGGATATGACCTGAGTTATATTAATCATAATGTGGACCAGGACATCCATTTGAGTATAAAAAGGGCTTCTAGTATATGCTTAGATAGAGTTTCTTCCAATAATTGAATAAGTTTCATGTTTTAGTGTACTGAATATTGCTCTTATCCCAGGTTGCATCAAGTGCGCTAGGTATTGGACCCCAGACAGCCATGCACTTGGCCGAGCGACTTTACATTCAAGGATACATCAGGTTTCAGAAATGGGTCACCCTTTTCTTAGGAAAATGTTAGTTTATTTGAAGTCGGCATGAGCTATCCATATGGGTCTATTCATAAGTTGCATGGAATTATTTTAAATCACACTCACATTTCTAAGCTTTTGGATCAACGTCCGACCATCTTCATCACTATGTTATTCCATAGATAACCTCCAAACTAAAAATTACCTAGAGGTGCACACTTTCCAAGCATGCAATTTTAGGCTAAACTGTGTACACCAAATAAGTAGTATGGTTAACTCACAAATGTATTTAGCATGTGGTCTAACTTATCCTTGTTGTACAAATAGAGAGCACAGATGCCATATTCTCCTTTGAAGTTTACCTGCAACACTAGACGATTTTCTCTGAACTGATGTAGACATGGACCCCATGACCTTATTCACTGGTCAAGAATTGAAGTGTTGGTTTGGTAAATTGTGGTCTGATAGATACAAAATTACTTGAAGATTAAATTGTTAAATTTTATCATATTAGTCAGGCATGTTTGTCCATTGTTCCTGCATGAACTTTCTTCATATATCGAGTTCATAGGCTGACATAGTCTTATTTTATTTTAGGCATCATTCAAGGGTCACCTTGCACTACTCTCTATGATGCCTTATGTAGTGTACATGGGAATATGGGATACTGTATTAAATTTCATCTGGAAATTTTGTAAATCTGTAGTTAACTTGTTGTAGTTATGACTTGTGACGTATGAGTGTACATTGTCATCTGACTTACACACATTTTTTTTACTAGAACTGAAAATTGCATTCATAGGTGGTGATGTATAGTTGATGATAATAATTGTTTTTCCAGTATACTGCTGAAGTTCTAATCATTATCTTTGTACAGTTACCCACGTACAGAGAGCACTGCCTATCCCGCTTCATTTGATTTTAGAAGTGTACTTTCTGCACTAGCACATAATCCTTTGTGGTCCAATAACGTCCGAACATTAATGGATGCTGGTTTTGTTAAGCCTCGTCAAGGTCATGATGTTGGGGACCATCCCCCAATTACTCCAATGAGATTAGCACCAGAAGAAGCTTTGGAAACTGATGCATGGAGGCTGTACCAGTACATATGCCAGCATTTTATTGGCACTGTCAGTCCTGATTGTAGATATACAAGGTAGTGTACGATATTTGTATTCTGCATTTGATTGCTAACTTACATGTATTATTGTCCCATTGGCCATCACATGCATTCTAAATTTATGTCCTATTCCTTTGTAATGCGAACATGCCAATCCAGCTCTTGTAATATGGATTTTTGATGAAACTATTTGTAGATCAACATCTTCCTTTCTGGAAAAAATGGTTGCAGGACTGCGGTTGAGTTCACTTCAGGTGGAGAGATTTTCCGGTGTGTTGGTCATCGAGTCACGTCCAAAGGATTTACATCGATTATGCCATGGCTGGCTGTGGGTGAGAATATTCTTCCAACATTTAAAAAGGGGGACACAATTAGTATTCATAAGGTTGACATATACGAGGTAAGGCTTATGACTTAGAGTTTGCTCACATCACCTTAGTTTGTGTTCTTTTATGTGGGATTACTGACAAATATTGATATACTTCTCTAAGGGAACCACCACAGCTCCTGATTACCTTAGTGAGAGTGAATTGATCTCTCTCATGGAGAAGAATGGCATAGGGACAGACGCATCAATTCCTGTGCATATAAACAACATTTCTGAGCGTAATTATGTCCAGGTTAGTTGAGGCTTTCTATCCTGACAGTCTTGACATCTTATGTAGTAAACTTTTACGCCCGCATGTCTGCTTAAATATGTAAATGTACGAATGCCTAAATGCAGCTACTTATCTTCGTTGAAGGTAAATTCTGGAAGAAGATTAGTACCAACAGCCCTGGGAACTACCCTGATAAGAGGATATCAGTGTATTGATGCCGATCTCTGCCTGCCAGATATCCGAAGCTTTATTGAGCAACAGATTACTCTAATTGCAAAAGGAAAAGCTGATCATCTTCAAGTAGTTCAGCATGTCCTTCAACAGTTTATGAGAAAGTACTCTTATTTTGTGAAGAAGGTGGTATATTGTCTATTTGTGTCAATAATCTGTGGACTTTGATGTCTAGTTAATTGCATTCTTATATATTTCCCTTTAGCGTGCTTACATAAAATTCCAAAAGGTATATGTTTAGTCACCTTGGTGGCTTTTTAAGATTTTTCCAAAGCCGCATCAAGTATAAACCCTCGAAACATTACCATGGTTTCTTGCATTTAGCTTATGTAGTTAAACAGTTTCGAACTTTAAGCTTGAAGAAGTTTTATATGTGGTGTGTTGTTAGATGAGACAGCAGGTCACTTGCGACCGTAAAGATTGGCAATTGACAATTTGCCACTCATTGACAAATTGCAAAAGGGAACGAGCAACGTCCCTGTGTTAGATTTGCTTATTTTATGATATACATTTGCATTTCGAAATCAGTAATGAACAACTCATTAAAGCCATACCTAAAAATTGTTGGCAGCTTTTAGTTAAAGCACAAGCACAAGGTATGATGTGTCGTTATTATAATTTGGTAGTATTCCTAATAAATGCTTTTAAATTACACCCATCTTCATAATTGACTGTTGAACTTTTCCTTGTGCATGATGGCAATGATTGACATGGATATTTTTCTAGTTTATTCCGTGATTGCAGATATCATTTTCTTCTAGTTGCTTATTATGAACTATGTTGCTTGCAGATTGAAAACATGGATGCTTTATTCGAAGCACAATTTTCACCTCTGGCAGACTCTGGGCGTCTATTGAGCAAGTGCGGGAAATGTGGTCGGTATATGAAATATATTTCCACTCAGCCAATGAGAATGTATTGTGCAACTTGTGAGGAGGTTTATTATCTTCCACAGAATGGTTCCATTAAGGTGGTTACTCAACTGAATTATCTTTCCCTGTTTTTGGGTAATTATGTATTTACTATTTTACTCTTAAGCATAAGACCACACTATTACAGAATCATGCCAAGAACACATTATTTGACAGAATGATGCAATTCATGGGCCTTCATAGATATTTTGTTGTCAGTCAATTTTAGACGGGTTGACAGAATCATGCAATTCATGTTTGCAGTTTTCAGTTTGCCTTGATTCATTGCCATATTTTTCTTTTGCTTGCTTTGTATATTCCATTCTATAGCATTCGTTTTTGCTTTCATTTCACGCTGAACATTGTTTTTACCATGTTTCATGTTGAACATAGCTACTGCATTGATTTTTGTGCTATTATCAGTGATCAATTATAAAAGTGCATGATCTTTTTTGCTTTGTTCTGCCAAGTGTCAGTTTCACATATACTCGGTGATTACTAATATTTACCCTTTCCAGCTTTACAAAGAAATCATTTGCCCCCTTGATGGTTTTGAGCTGCTTCTCTTCTCCATGGTGGGCCCTGATGCAAAATCTTTTCCACTATGCCCCTGCTGCTACAATAGTCCTCCATTCGAAGGCATCGACAAGCTTTTTGGTGCGCTCAAGCTTGATGACACCGGCAAGGTCGGGAAAGGGGCTGGCATGCCGTGCTTCCTATGCCCGCACCCGACATGCAAACAATCAATGATCACCCAAGGAGTTTGTGCTTGTCCAGAGTGTACCGGTATCCTCATTCTCGATCCAGTCAGCGCTCCGAAATGGCGGCTTCTCTGCAACACGTGCAACTGCGTTGTGCTACTCCCGCACGCCGCTCACAGAATCGCCACCACAGATAAGAAGTGCCCGACGTGCGAGTCAACTATCATCGAAGTCGACTTCAACAAGAAAGCTACCCCTCTCGAGGATGGGGCTACTTTGCATGAGGGCTGTATCTTGTGTGATGAGCTGTTACATTCACTCGTTGAGATGAAGCATGGGAAGTCGTTTTTCATGCGCAGAGGCAGAGGGAGAGGTAGGGGTAGAGGCAGACGGGGTAGGGGAAGACGGGGGAACTCGAGAAATGATGATCCTAAGATGAGCTTCAGAGATTTCTGATGTTTTGGTGTGTCTTTGACCTGTAACTCTACTCTGTTTAATACTAGTTCGAAACTTCTCGGTTTTACATATCCATATAGTGTTTTCTTATGTTGATTCTACAAAGATCATGTGTAAATTGTGCATAGTCCGTTTTATGGAAGAAATGCAGAGGCGGCAGTTTTATTCTGATCAGGTGTTTTCCAGAAAAGGGATGCATCCTGTGGTGTTCATCGTTTATTGGTTAGAAGTAGAAACGAAATTCATACTGCAGAAATTTGTTTTCGACATTTGCACACTGTCATGCTCATGGGCATAAGACTTTGGTGCAAAACGACGAATACTAAATAGTTGAGTTATCTGTTCAAGTTTCACAAGAACAAGGCAAATATTTAACAGACATTATGGATCATGTATTTCTTATTGTGTATACAGGAAATAAGAACATCATTCCTAGATGATAATATGATCCATTGGATTAGTTTCATCCGCTTCTTAATGACCTTTCATTTGGAAATGAGTATTTCTACATAAAGTTTTGGCCCTTTATTTAATTTTGCGGGAGGTAGTAGCAGACTTCAGTAGTCACCATTAGAGGGCATGCTCTCTTATTTTGACATTATAACCTTGTGATATCCTAAATCATGCTTTTTTTAATGGATACCTTTAAATTATGCTTATGCAAGAATGGTCTCAACTTCAGCCGCTCTAGATTCCTTTGATCAGTCATCAGTTGCTGGCTACTTTTTTTTGTACTCGTATCGCTTGCAGAATATTGTCAATTCAAAACCGCAAGTCGCTGTTCCTGTCAGGTTGATTTTGTCAGGTTGATTTCAAGATTTTATATTTACCTTAACTGAACAAAAAGCCTTCCCTGCACCAAATCAATTTTCGTTGCTTTTTTCTTTGATTCGTGGTCGTCTTGTGCCTAGGTTAACCAATTTTATGAAGGTGGAAAGAAGATTTTGCCCATTTATTCGTGGTCATTATTTTTATCTATTTGTCAATTATGTCCCGTTCGTACAAGGTTCTTCTTTCTCATTTTGTTTCCACTTCTGTTTTCTGTTTTTTTTTAAACAGCCAGACATATTTGTCACCCGCCAAGAGAATACTCGAGAGTAGTATTTTACAACTCACAAGGTTACAAAAGAGCAAACACAGCTACATGCGACAACGCGATTTTTCCACAACTAATAGGATCTCCACATACTATCATGACCGTTGATTATGCATCCAACGAACCATATTATTCCTACTATTTTATGTGTTAAAAAAACTAAAAAATATGTTAACGCGTGGTTTTAATTTTTTTTCAATGCATGCACAGAAAATTCATGTTAGTACATGAATCTAAAATTCATGTTACATAAATCCATCAATTATTGATAATGCGTTGACATTTGAAGATTCGTTGATGAATTTGTTGCACGAATCTTGATGAAATGAAGGGTGTGGATAGTATGTGGATATCATGTTAGTTGTGGTGTTGCATTTTCCTACATGCGAACACGCAGAAGCACGTTTAACCACAAACTAAAGACGTACTACACACCTAATTAACTAAGCTGGGGCTATATATGGAGTATATACATTCTCCATGTTACTTTTAGAACAACATTCATCTCCATACGATACGTGTGCACATGAGTCTCAAGCAGTGTCGCCGGACTCCTCCTTGCCAAGGAAAACATCAGTCAGGACAGTCCTGGACTGCAGTGATGCCCTCAGAATTTCCAAACCCTGCAGTGCATGGTCACAGTGCGAAGAGAAAGTAACCTGTTAAATTAAGAAAGTAACACACACATCAAAGAGAGAAAAATCAAGTCCATACATATCCAACGGATGCAAGTGTACCCAAGGTTTTAAATAGCCGGCTATACAAAATAGCCCCAGCCCTAAAATGAGGCTAAATCGGGGCTATAGCCGGAAATCAGCCGGTATTTCATTTAGCCCCAAGATTCTCAAAAGGCTATAGCCTATAGCCGGCTATTTAAAACCTTGAGTGTACCTCTGTGTAGCCGATCTGCACGGTCTTCTCCTGGACCGCGCCCAGGTCAAGGGCGGCGAAGGTTCTGAGCAGCACGACGCTGGATGACATGGGCTCGACGGCGAGGCTATCCTTCACCATGTACGTCACGACTGCCTGCACCAACCCTCCGCCGGTGGGTGCTGGCGCCATCGCCTTTGGGGAGGAACATACTGGCACGGCACCGCCATCTTCTCGCCGCAAGGATAGTCATCCTTGCACGGGCACGGCATGCCGATCGCGTCTGTCACCATGCGGGGCTCGCACCACTTGGTCTTGAAGAACTTCCTCTGCTGAGCGGGCGTCGTCACGTACCGGGATTTCGCTCGCATCACCACGCCGCAGTCAGGGCACTTGACGCCGGCCACGTCCGTCAGGTAGTTGCCGCGGCAGTCCCACCCACATTCGAAAAAGAACACCCCCGGCTCCGGCAAGCCAAGGAGGGAGCAGGCGCCGGCGCCGACGGCAGGCGAGGGCGCAAGGAGCACGTCCTTGGACACGCCGGGCGCAACGTAGGCGGCGTCGAGCGTCTCGACGCTGGTGTAGATGGCGCCGACACTGCCGAAAATGGAGGCATCCTTGCGGAGCAGCTTCACAACGGCGCCTAGGGGCAGGGCGAGCAGAGAGAAGAGGAAATCGACCACCTCCTTGCTCGCCTCCGCGAACAGCACGCGCTGCGCCTTGGTGTCCACCACGAGCTTCATGCTCAGCTTCTTCGTGGTGGTGGGTGCCATTTCGATGGATTTCTTGGTCTTGGCTATAAACTGTCGGCCTCAGTAGCCTTGCCTCGTTGAGGTCGATGGGTTTTATCGTGCATGCGATGCCAGCAGAGCGCGCGGGCAAGGTTACACGTGTGTGTGCCGTATAGAATTGCTGCACTAGCCATCTAGACCAAAAGTCCGAACTTATGAAAAGGGGCTAGGCAATATATTTATATTCAACACTTCCCCTCACGTCTAGGCTATTTTAGTCCTTAGCGTGGGATAGGAGCGGGTCGCAGGATATTTTTTTTCTTTTTTTAATCCGCGTGAGCGGGATCTCGAACTCGAGACCTCTTGCCTCTGATACCATATAGAATTGCTGCACTAGCCATCTAGACCAAAAGTCCGAACTTATGGAAAGGGGCTAGGCAATATATTTATATTCAACATGCCGCACACGTGGAGCCGTTGGTTCCAGGTGGCGGGAGAAACCTAACATCGAACTGCCTAGAGTGAACGTAGTTGTAGCTCCGCGCGCGGTGAATATTTGGGCTAACGATCGTACTTTTTTCTTTGGACGAATTTATCCTGTTATTTGGAGGATTCTATTACTTAAATTTTCTCTATATAACTTGTTTGGTTAGTAAGATTAGATGTTGAATATTTTGTATGCAGTTCTATAGATTTTTTTCTTGGTTTCAATGGCAATTGTTGTATGCACCTAATCAATAAGTATCCAAACAAATTCTTTTATTTTTCTCGTGGCGCATCCAAACGAATATCTATATACATTATTGTGTTTTTAGTTCTTGTAGAACCGAACATGCCCTGACATTCAATTCTTACATTTCTAATATTTCCGCATTTCAAAATCTACGAACTTAAGATGCCCCGGATCAATTTGTGGCCTGACACGACGAAGCGCTTTGAATAGTCACTAAAGTTGTGTCGTTTCAGTTGGAGGATTTAAATTCTTTATAAAAAATGGTGCCCTAAATTTTTATAGTGCAAATCATGTATATCATGTAGAGAGAGGAAAAACAAAAATGTTGCAATTCACACATGGTACCTGTTGTTTACTACTCTCTCCGTTTGGACTGATAAGATGTTTTAGATCTTTCAATGTGAATAATATGTGGACTGAAAGTAGTGGACATACACACATAAACACGTCAATATATACTCCCTCCGATCCATAATTACTGTCGTGACATTGGTTAGTACTTTGTACTAGTTATAGTTTCTGCGACACTTTTATTGGGACCGGAGGTAGTATTTGATTCTCAAAACTCTAGAACACCTATAGTTCGGAACTGAGAGAGTATATTACCCAAATGGAAAAGGAATAACTAACCTAGACCTATAATAGCACGAGAGCAAATGACCCTACGTGGCTGAAGCCATCGAACAGCCTGCCTGAGCAAGCACTCATCCTCAAGCGTTCCGATGGCGTCGTGTCGTTGCGGCCGATGGCGCCATCGACAAAGTCGTCGATGACATAGCGCGGTGGCTCGGACTCGTCCGCATAGATGGCAGTCGGAGGTGGGGAAGACAAAGTCGCGCAGCTCGATTCCGAGCTTCCTGACAAGCACGGATTGAAGGGTAAGGGAGAGGACGTGGCATAAACAGATATATTTTGAGAATTATTTTATCTTTTAATTGGACTGACCGGTGGGCCCCACTGTCACGTAACGGGCAGTCTCTATGTCGTCACCCTGTCGCCACGTAACTATTAGTAGTAGGGACGTGGAAAGCGGCATGGTTGGATAAGTGGATGGCACAAATTTGGTGGGAAACACAAAATTTGTGCTACCCCACTAATCTCACTAATTCCACTTTTACATCTTGATTAGTACTCCCTCCGTTTCTAAATACAGTATGTTTTAGTTGTTTCACATATTGCCTAGGTACAGATCCAAATGAGTTAACATCATATTAAAACATGTTTAAATACGTTTAGATACAATTTAAATGTGAAAAAAAGATAAACCATTTTATATTTAGAAACGAAGCGAGTAGCGCTGGGCACACACAGGAGGGCATGGTCTCAGAGGCAGGAAACCGGCCCGAGGGAGATGAAAAATGAGGAGAAGCATACGCGAGGTTCTCCGAAACAAAAACAAAAAAGCTCGTGTAAAACTGGAAGCGCAAGGCCTTGCCCATACGCAGCCACGGGTCAGACTAGTCACAATGGGGGTATCATAGGTGGTATCAAGCATGTCATGTTGGCAAAAAGATGACGTGGCACTGCAATTAATGATGAGAGAGGTGATAGTGCTATCATAGGTAGATACCGTAACATAACGGATTACAATGCAATATGAGTCTACAACCTAATAAATGCAGTATTATATGATATCACACATATGTTACTACCAATTGTAGAGATAGTAACATAGATTAGTATCAAGTGTATGATACTATTATATGATACTACCCATTGTGACTAGTCTCAACCGTGACCCGGCCAGCCGGTTGCTGCTTCTTCCCGTTCCATGTATCCCTCCTCCTGTCCTCCATTGGCAGATGAATCTTTTTCATCGGGAGCCTAACCCAGTTGCGTCACGGGTGCGTGATCTAACCGCCATCGGTCTGCAGGGCGTACGACGTGATCCATATGCATGAAACTGGCAAATGTCGGCGAGGCCCGAACAGCGCACGACGTTCCGGCGAGCGATCGCCGTGGTTCGCGGGTCAACTCGTTGCGCGGAGCACGTAGCGTTCGTTCGAACCCTGGCTACTTTCGGAGCCATTTTTAAAAGAAGAAGAAAAGAAGGCTACAGTTTGGACTTTTGGAATTAATGCATGTATCTGCCTGCAGGGGCTACCTACGCTAGCTCTGTCGTCACCGGGGCGTCGATCGATGGCCGGACTTGAGTGATTGGGCCTCACGTTCTAGCCATGTGGCCAAGAACAAGCTAGCTAGTCAATGGTGCATCTGGTCCGTGGATCGCCTCTGTTGGATCAACATGGTGATCAAACAACACAAACTTGTTTCTAGGGTGGCGTCCATCTAAACAGAACACACGACCCATTTCATTGGTTGCCCAATGATTCGTAATTTTGACCAGGGGCCGGGGTAACTTATATCTAAGGTTAAAAGCGCGCGAGTGCTCTATCATTCGATTAGAAGAAACCCAAAGACTACGCTATCTCACCGCAAGTTAGCCGCACCATATTACTTAGCAATAGGGCCACGTTCGAGAAGATCCTCCTGTTGTTATTCTTCCAAATGCCTCGGATAATGTATATGTGATGCTTCCACTAGCGGTGTGCTTCTCCTTCAAAGAGAAAATTTGCAATGTAGGCTTGCCACCACTCGTCGAAATCCACGGTCCCCGTTGTGGTAGCCGTCCGCATCGAAAGGTTGCACGCTGCAAGCACCTCATCTCGAACCTTGTTGAGAACTACACCAACTGCAAAAGTGTTGCACCCCTAAGATCCATTAAGATGACACGATTTCATTTGTTCAGATGTGTGTATGTATATTCCAATGGTTTTACGGTGTGGAAAGTGAGCATCATTTGTCAAAGATTCATCACGTCGAGATGTGTCGCTCTGCTCTCTCTTCGATAAACCACATCGAGTTGTTATTCGGCATGTGTGTACCCTTCTCCCTCTTCGGTCAGATCTAGCTGGGTTCGACCATGACCAGGTCAGTGTGTGACGAGGCGTCTCATGTGAGTCTTTTTGCCACATCATATCTTACCTATGGGCTCACAGTCGATTGCTGCCAATTGAGCTAAAAGTCTAAAACACAAGACTTGAGTAGGTTGTGATTCATCTGCCCATGGTTTTCGCACAAAAGGTTAAAAAAAAGTTATGCTTTTCTGATATTTCCATACCCCTAATCATGATTCATTGATAGTATTTACCTAAAAAAAAGTGTAAGCATGCATGACAAGAAGAAGTGGAGCTACCTCTCTTGACTCTTGGTTATTAGGAATGCATTGAAATGTAGCTCCAGCATAACTTATTAGGACCTTTGCTAGGAGGGCTCATATTATAATTCTTTACTTAATACATTGCCTTTTTGCGGTGGATTAATTAATATGGTTGACAAGTTGATTAACGAGCAATGTATTGTGGGATGCATGTGACGCATATGCTTACCATTTGCGTATCTAACTTCCTTTTCACATTCCAAAATATGAGTTCTCGCCACATTACGTGTCTGCCAGTACGTTCGATCAGTTATATAGTTTTCTTAACCGTTGAGAACACTTGAGATCACATGTCAACTTTCAGATAGTCATACAACAATCTTCCAAAATACATTATTGCACCTACCCTCTCGTTGGCTATATAACAACCAGCTTGGGCTTCTCCTCACACCACTCCCTGCTTCCAACAGCAAAACCCCTAGACTCTAGCTAGTCACCTCGCCGCCGGCCGCGCACCGAGCAAGAAATGGCCTCCCCGACGACGCAGCAGCGCCGGCGCCGCGCCATTCTCCAACTGGCAGCCCTGCTGCTCCTGTCCTCGCCGGCAGCAATGGTGGCGGCCGCCGGCGCCTGCGATAGCGAGATGTTCCCTGCCGGCAAGAGCTACGAGACGTGTGCTGATCTCCCGACCCTCGGCGCCACGCTGCACTGGACCTACGACCCGGCGGCCTCGTCGCTCTCCCTGGCCTTCGCCGCCAAGCCGGCCGCAACCGCCGGCTGGGTGGCGTGGGGGATCAACCCCACCGGCACCGAAATGAAGGGCGCGCAGACGCTCATCGCCTTCAAGGACAGCGGCGGCGCCTACGTCGTGAACACGTACAACCTCACCGGGTACCGTCCGCTCGGCGCAGCGTCCACCCCGATCGCGTTTGAGGCAACCGAGCTCGCCGCCGACGAGAACGCCGACGGAAAGGTGCGGCTCTACGGCAAGCTGCAGCTTCCCAAGGGCATGGACACAGTGAATCACATCTGGCAGGTGGGGTCCGCGGTGATCAGCGGCGCGCCGGCGAAGCACGCGTTCGGACAGGAGAACCTCGAGGCGAAGGGCAGCCTCGCGCTCGCCGGCGCCGGCGCGCCGGAGTCCGCGCCCGCTCCGGTGGCCGGTGGCCGGTCGCCCGTCGACGCTGTTGGCATGGAGACGCAGAAGGCGTCGTCGCCCGCGCCGTCCGGCGGGAAGCCGTCCCCGTCGGCGGCAACGGCCACCGCGTACGCCTCTGCTCCGGTGCTGATCGTTCTTCTGGCGTTGGCCGGTTTCTTGGCGATTGTATGATCTCGGTGAGCCCCTGAGAAGAGATTTGTTGGACGCATCGGACGTAGGATCGAGCTAGTTTGATTTCCTGAACACAGACGATACATATCTCTTTTTTTGTCTTGTTGAAAATAAAAGTGATTGTAAAAAGAGTGTTGTGTACTGTACTGTTTTGTGAGAGAAGGCTTGCAAGACGAGTTTGGTCAAATTAAACTTTGAGTTGCATTTATTCATAAGCAAAGTGAATATTCCGGTTCATGTGATCGAGGTCGCTTGCTAGATCGTTGACTCTTTAGGTAACAGTCGCACGTGATGAACAGATGATCCAATCAGGTAACCACGGACGGCATGTGCTGGAGCCTGTAGTTTACAACTTCCACGCAAATTATGTACTATACGTAGTTTTAGAACAGATCGTATGTGGGGCGGTGATCGCATCAATTAGAGAATGAACTAACGTGATCTATCTAAGCTACTAGCATTTTTGCCCTGCACTGTGTTGCTCTCCACACATCCCCTGAATAAATATCTCCATTTATCCTCGCTTGACGAACGACACCGCCTGAACCAAACCCAGAGCCACCAATGGGATGCCTCTGCCGTTTTGCGAGGGCATTGCTTTGCTTTGACATTGAGCTATTTTATTTTTCTATTTTCCTTCCATTATTTTTCAAGGATATGCCTTCCAAGGCATATCAAGGTTCATAGAAGAAAGGCCAAGCCGCCAAAGTTACGTTGCGTGCTAGCACAGACGCCAAGCTCGCACCCACGCTGCAAAGCAGGTACAACTCAACGCCAACTACTCGCGACACCTCCACCGCTCCGCCTCTAGTAGGCAACCTCTAAACAGCCTAGCTGTTCTCCACACCTCGGCTTCCTCCTCAATCTTCTGAAGCACCGCTCTCGGGGAAGGGGAAGCGTTGTTGAAGACGATGTCATTCCGGTGACTCCACAGTGTCCAACAAACCAGTGCCACGGCTGTCCAGAAGTCGCGCACGTCCCGCCTTGGTCCTCGGCGTGAAGACACCCACTCCACCAAAGATCCTTTGAAGCTCGGGAATCCAAGCCTCCAGAAGCCACCTGTGAAGACAAGTCACCCAAACCTCGCGCGCCAGAACGCAACCAACTAGAAGATGGTCTATGGTCTCCCCCACTTGATTGCAGAAAGGGCAGGACTCCGGGCCTGGCAAACCGCGTCTAGCCAGGCGGTCAGCAGTCCAACAACGGTCTCTAAGGGCAAGCCACATGAAAACCTTGAGGTTGGAGGGTGCCCTGTTTCGCCAGATCTGTCGCGCGCCCGGCAACTCGGTGGACCCACCGAACAAGGCCGCGTAGCAACAGCGTGAAGTGTAAGCCCGCTCGCGTCCCAAAATCCACCTGAAGCTGTCATCTTGCCCAGGTTGGAGCTCCACTTCCTTCCTTTATAATTTTAATAATTTAGTTGGGTGTATTCTCGATGTTCCGACTTGCTCGTGATATCTTCGAGTTGTTGCAGAGGTCGGTATTTTAATATCTTTTAAATATTAATATATTGCTCTTTATCCTAAAAATATGGCTTGTTTTGACATTACATGGAGAAGATAAAACGAACAAGTTTTACATGACGATTATGATGCACGGACGTGCACACAATAGCCCTAGCTAGGGAACAACACCACATATGCATGCATGAACTAGCAAGACATGACTATAATGAAATCATCAAGATTCTCTGCAAATACAAATTTGAAAATGTCTTAACTCTACCGTGAGCGATTAACTATCAGTGTTTATTGTTGGCTATATTTCGAAGACAGCTTCAAACTAGATGTCATTCTAGTATGTTTCGACGATTTTTCCTCCACCAAAGTTACCATCCGAAGATTTATGAAGTTCTTATTGTATTTGTAGTAAAGTTAACATGTGGTAACTTGTTATGAAATACCGGAAAAAACTTCCTGAAAACATGTCCATATGTGATCTAGCTACATGAAGTATCTTTCCTGAGAGGACGGGGCCATCCACTCGCACGGAGCCCAGGCACAAAAATGCTTAGAGGGGGGTGAAGACGGCTTTTACATGTTTTACATTTCATTTCACAAGTTTTAATCTATGCTTATAAATAAAGTAAGACTAAAGATGAAACAAGCTATATAATGTAATAAGGTACTTGAAGTACAAAGGGCAACACAAAATATATGGAAAATATCAAGGCATGCAGAGACGAAGGTTTATCATGATACTCAATTCCTTACGGGGAAGCTAGTCATTGTTGATGAGGTGCGCGTTATCACAAAAGATCCCCCCTATGGAAGGTGATTTTCTTGTCCTTGAGCCTAATACACAAAGTAGGAGCTCAAGCCACTAGGGAAGACTTGGGGCAGCCTCTAATACCTTACAAACTTATGAGGCAAGTCATAAATCTAAGAGCTTCCGTATAGTGCACACAGCAAACTAGTGCAATCTAATCTTTTTTTTCCCGCAAAAAAAAAACAATCTAATATTTTTTTAGTGGAATTTAATCTTTTTTTACGAGTGTTAATTACTCTTTACATTTTTTCCCACACGGAGCTACAGCCGAAACTTCTAATTTGTGTGCTGAGCCAGAAAGAGCTTGTCCGGGCTCTTGGGCTATGCGCTACCACAGCCCATAACTCCATCAAACCCACGGCAAAGCCCGGCCCGAGCATCTGGGCAGCCCATTCGGCGACATCGCATCGCAGCCGTCCAATCCCACCATCTAGGGTTTCCCCTCGCGGCCGCCAACAAATAAGACCCCCCTCCACACCCAGCCCGAACGGTTTCTTCCTCCTCCCACGCCGCCGCCGCCGCTCGCTCGCCCGCTCCGCCGCAGTCCTCGCAAAGGTACCGTCCGACTCCCGTCGCGTCGATGAATACATCCTCCGTTTGGGATCTTCTCACCCCTAGTTTCCTCTGCGCGATGTGCAGATGGCGGTGCCGCTGCTGACGACGAAGATCGTGAAGAAGAGGGTGAAGCACTTCAAGAGGCATCACAGCGACCGCTACATCGGCCTCAAGGTGAGTCTCAACCCGTTCCCTTTCTTGCCCATCACTCTGAAGCTCCGGTCCACTGAGTAGCAGTTCTTCGATATGCGATGATCCACTGAGTAGCAGTTCGTCGATGTGTGTTAGATTTAGCTCTGTTTCGGACGATACCGTCATTGTCCTATGCGGAGCTGCCGCTCTTGTCTGTGCCGTCTGTAGTCCCAAGACATACTAATAGCAGATCGTTAGCTTGTGTTTTGAGTTAGACGCATAGACTTGCAGCCTGAAATGCTATCAAACAATTTGACCAGTCATAGTCTTAGCGGTGTTTTCGCATATTAGGATGCTGCCTCACGTTATGATAACCTAGGCTCCTCACACTAGTTAACTGTCAATTTGGATTTAAAGTATGATGATGGCGAACTGTATTGCCAAGCTATTATCAGGTTATTGCTGATCATGGAACTAATTGTTGAAAAGCTTTATTATTGCTGTATTGTGGGTCTGCAAAGAATAGAAAATGCTCGGGCTGGTTCGTATGTGTGTAAATTAAAATTACTGTACTGAACTACTGATGTGTAAACCTATTACAGGGCAGAGAGCATATAAGTTTTGTGCAAAAAAAATTAGTTATCTAGTGATCTACTCACCTCATGTAGCTGTTCTCTAGTGATCTAGTCACCTCGTGTAGCATTGCCGATTTCTGTTGATGTGGTTGAAAGGTCTCATTTCTGGTCTTACTGTTTTTGTAGACAAGCTGGCGCAGGCCAAAGGGTATCGACTCTCGTGTCAGGAGGAAGTTCAAGGGAGTTACCTTGATGCCCAACATTGGATATGGTTCTGACAAGAAGACCAGGCACTACCTGCCCAACAAGTTCAAGAAGTTCATCGTGCACAATGTCTCTGAGCTGGAGCTGCTTATGATGCACAACAGGTATGCATTTTGGAGCCCACCGTGCTGGCTCTTTATGAGAGCTGTTATCATCTTCCATGTTCAATGCCCGATCTAGTTGTGTTTGCTGATACTGGTATCTTCATGCAAACAGGACTTACTGTGCTGAGATCGCACACAATGTGTCCACACAGAAGCGCAAGACGATAGTGGAGCGTGCAGCTCAGCTCGATATCGTGGTCACGAATGCCGGTGCCAGGCTCAGCAGCCAGGAGAACGAGTGAAGCATCCTATAGCTTACTACTGGTCTTGGTGTCTGTTTGTAGACAGTGCACCCTTATTTCAGATATATTACCGACATTTTTGTATTGCTGCTAGAGATGATGTATGAAGAATCGATTTGCTATGACATCATGGGAGTGTGCAACAAATCTGGTCCTGTTGGAGTCTTCTGTTTTGATGTCGGTATTTCTTTTGTTAAAGATGTTTTAGATCAAATAGCACTCAACTGTCATTGGTACTGATTGAGTAGTGTCTGTTTTCTTTGTTTTGCCTCTTATCTGATGATAGGGCGTTGGATGAACGCATTGAATCTAAAATTGTTGGCTGATAGGCATTTGGGAGACCACGTCCACGAGCTCAACACCAGACTGTAGCTGAATCTGACCATCCCTTGCCACAGCTTGGAATCATTATCACGTAGAGGCAGAGCACATATGGCACAGATTCAGTTCATCCAGGTAAAGCCACCACTGGTGGCTCCGCCAATGATTTTGATGAGAAAATAGAGGTTGACATGTACACATGGGCAGGATAAGATGAGAACTTGACATGCACGAAGCAGTCAATTGCATTGCACTGGCACGGCTTGTACGCACGGCATGCTTGGATTTTGAGCTCCATTTGCAGCAACCCACATGCTTGGTGAGCTCGTTTGATTTGTGTCATGCGCAAGCATTTCTGATAGCGGTAGTTAAATAGTTAGGGTAAGTCATGGAATTGAGTAGTTTGCACACTAGTCATGCGCAAGCATTTCTGATAGCGGTAGTTAAATAGTTAGGGTAAGTCATGGAATTGAGTAGTTTGCAGACTAGTCATGCGCAAGCATTTCTGGTAGCGGTAGTTAAATAGTTGAGATCCAACTCCAGTGGTAGGGAATTGCAGGTATAAATCAAACCCTGATCCGAATTATAAGATGCTTAATCTATTTCTGAATTGCAGGTATATATAGACACGCTTTAGCGTGTTTATTCACTCATTTCGGTCTATATTGTCCACATTAAAATATCCCAAACATCTAATAATTCGAAAAGAGTGAGTACTTGAGATCCAACACCAGTGGTAGTGATAGAATTAAGCAAGAGCATGTACCAAATGAACAACCAGCACACGAATATTTTCCTTTTTGTATTTGTCGAGTTTCCAGTGTAGTTATAATCAAATACTACTTTACTCAGCTACAAAAGTACAAAGACCATTAGTAGTTTCAGTCTTTCGATCCAAATTTGAGCATAATCTTGTGCGTGTTTCCCAGGGTGCTTCAGGTTTTGGATGGTGTATTGTGTATTTGCAATCTTTGGTGCCATTGGTATTTGTTCTGTCCTTGAAGATCTTCCGAAGCAAGTTTCATGGTCCCATACATTGCCACGTTGGTAATTCTTGTGGTAGTTCTCTGCCATGACACCTTGACATGTGTCCATGTTCTTTGCTGGCCATCTTGCTGTACCGTTAACATGCACTTCTCTGACCGAGGCGGTGTACACTGCTTAAGACCAGACAGTAACTGCCAGTGACTACCGATACCGAGCGATAGTCACTGGCCAAGACAATATACCGGCGCCGAAGCCGTCGCCGGTAGACTGATCGGAGACGGCGACCGTTTCGACAGCGATTCGCGCCAGGCAGGAAAAATCGACAGGTTCACATGGGCAGGATAAGAATAAGATGAAGCCCCCTACCGGATTCGACGTGCAGTCAATCGCCTGCATCCGTATGTGGATAACACCCGGGGAAAATGGTAGCTACGTTCATGTGGCCGTTCTTCAGAGTCACACAATTTCTTCTTCTTCCATTCTTCTCATATCTGAAACGAAACGCCAGCTAACTCGAGTTACTGTCAGGTAGATCACCCGACCAGGCATCGCCCCGACGGCGACGGCCGGCTAAAATCCACCACTGCATTATTCGTTTCGTGATGATTACTCTTATCCCCTTCGATGCGTCCTCGTTAACTCTGCTCCTTTTTCCGTGGCTCGACGCATTGTCAGGGTATATACGGATCGTGAGACATGCCAATCGATCTGGTTGTATCCATCCCCTTTTACTTGTTTTTTTTTTTTTTGAGAAACACAGTACAACGCAGACGCTCAAATACACGCGCATACCCTCACCCCTATGAACGCACGCACACCCTACCCCTATGAGCACCTCCGATAGAGTGAGTCGGCGGGTCGAGTCTTGAGATTGACGAAGTCACCACGGGCGCCTCGCTGTCGACGGGAACGTCGCCTCCCACTGAAGAATATTCCACCTTAAATGAGAAAGGTCAGCATCAAAATTAGGGTTTGAACTCTGCTGGACTGGGGGTACAACCACCCACCTAACCATCTTGCCACAGGCAAGTTTTAGGATCTATCACATTTCTGGACTCTCTTTATATGTCTGAGCTATCATGCCCACGGTGGATGCCATGATGAGTTCAGAGAGTTGAGATGGATAGGCCACTGCCTGATGGCTGATGATGGGTAGTGATCAATCGGATCGAAACGAGGCCCAGCCATTCAATCTGTTTCGATCGATCTCCAGGGTTTCAGATCCTTGTGATCATTGATCAGTTCGCGCGCTACAGTTCCGTCATGGACGAGAATATAATATTTGTATGTCTGCTCTGATCATATATATGTCGTTAATATTGCTGCTCGATCGATCACCATCGCCGTCGTCGTTCTCGGTCCACCGAGCTCGACGCCGACGCGCCGGTGATCCGCCCGCCGGGCACGTCGCGCGGTTTTGCTCCATGGAATGAGTAGTGGGATAGGGAGTGGAAATGTGGGAAGGAACATGCTGCGTGAGAGGAGGAGCGCAAGAGGAGGGAGGGACGCCATGATGATGATTGGATTGGCCTCCAAGTTATCGGACAATGAAGCCCAACGGATATGCATCAGGGTGCACCCCAGGATCGGCAAGTTCGGCAGGTGCTGATGGTGAGCGTTGCCTTTTGCGTCATGCCTTGCGTCCTTCATGTGCTTGTCTTGTGACATTTCATATGGCCATATGGGAGGAGTAGATTTTAACGATTTAGTCTTCTTTTCTGAACTGATGGTCGAACATTGAAACCTTTGGTCGACGCAGACTGTAAAACAGTTGTCCTGTGACAAGGAGGTAGCGTAGAAGTTTATGAGATTCAGATAAGCAAAATTCCTGAAACTACTGCAGGTTTCAGTCGAGAGATAATTTCAAGCAAAGTTTTCAGCGCTACGTCGCTTATGCAAGAACAGTACTAGTACACTGACAGAAGATATCTCCCCTATTACAAACAGTGGCCCATTTAGATAAGCAAATTTCTGAAAACAGCACGTTTTCAAGCAAAAGTTTCCAGCCCAGCGTCGCTGATGCAAGTACAGTACTAGTACACTGACAGAAGGTATCTCTCCATGTACAAAAACAGTAGCAGCCCATATACAGGGGCGCCATTTCAGATAGTATTCCATTCTTGTACGAAAGGGCTTCCACCCCGGAGCCCCGATGCAGTGCACATAACCAGCTTATATGCAGTCTTATGAGCTGTATGCAGAAAACGCAGCCATCAGTATCTTCAGACAGCCTGTTGTTCAGAGGCGACAAAGTCGCAACAGTTGTGCGATTCAATGAGGGTTTCTCCAGGGAGTAAGACTGTAAGAGAAACGAAGCCGATCGCGACGTGGGACCTAACTGCAGAAATGGGTAATAGAATGCGCAGGTCTTTTTAGGGTTCCTGTAGAGATTGGGAACGAGAGATAGTAGGGAGACAGCACAGAGCCTGAAGAACCTGATGCTGACAGCAGACGCCGCACTGGTAGTGAAGAGTGCTTTGGTGAAACGTAACCTCGGAGTGGTTACAGTTACTGTGTAAGTAGATGCTTCCATGGAAGATGGTTAGTTAGCTATGTGCATTTCCCGCGGGAAACAGTTTGAATCCTGTGGAAAACGGTTAAATTCTTGCGATTCTAACGGGGCCTGGGTGGACATTTTGCAGTGAATTTTTTGCTAAAGCTGGAGAAGATTCTACGGTGGCACTGATGACGGCGGCGTGTTTTGAGTACCGGGAAATGAGATCCAGCAAAGAGCGGATTCTAAAAGCGACGGCTAACCTACCGAAGCTGGGAGACAGTGACACCGTCTGTTTCTACGTACACCAAATGTGATGCTGAGGTGATCTAGAATGAAATGTTTCTACATACACCAAATGTGATGTTTCTACGTACACCAAATGTTTGCAAGCAATAAATCTTTGAGAATTATCGTTAAAAATGCGATCATAAGCATTGATAACATACTGAGGACAAATCATCTTCATACTGTCCATCTCAAAATAAATCATCTTCATACTGTCCATCTAAAGATAAAGCACAAAATAGATAGTATCAGACCAGTATCTGCCAATATCTTATACATATTGGAAGAGAGATGGTGATTCTAAATATTTTTCACCATATCTAGTACATGATCTACTACTTTTGAGAGAGACCATATAATCTCATCGACACAGGAAGAATCAGGTTGAATGGGTTTCAGCCGGAATTCTAGTATCCTCGACCCCAGCCGTCTTAGAACACTTGTGGCATCTGATGGATCAATCAGTTCTCTGATGGACCGTCTAAAGACTTGTTAGCTTAGGAGCTTCACTCACCATACTTATGTACAAAAATATGGACCGTCGTGATTATCAGCGATCGTCTAGAACCCGATCTCTGTATGACCTGCTCCTTGTAACTGACCTGTGCCAAATGAACCATACAGGTCGTTAGTCGTAAGGTAAAACACACAAGGCGTGCAACAAGCGGTGAAACATCATCACCCGTTATACTAACCATCAAAATTCGGTGCTGAAACCCCATTCTCTTGGCATTGCTCATTATCAATATGCGGCACATTTTGAAGATTCTCCTCCCAGAAACCCTGTTGCTGGAAAAACAAGGTAAAGACTGTTAGGATAAGATGCATATTGACTCTAATTAGTTAGACATTTGCAAAATTTCAAGCAGAAATTACCTGCTTTTGAAAAGCATACGGCGTGTTGGCTGCCTGGGGTAGAGCCATGTCTAGCAGGCCCATGGAACCCATCGGACCCGAACTGAAGGACTGGAAAAGGTCTGCTTGGTCACTAAATGGAAACACTCCACCAGTGCTCTCCAACGGAAATACCGAACTCGCTGAAGGACCGAGGGCTTGGTGCATCTGAATATACAGAGGAAACGGCATGTTAGAGGCAGATTGCATAGAGCCAAAGCGTGATAAAACGAGATAATCCGAGCTCACATCTTTGTGTAGGAGGGTAGACAAGGTGCTGAAGTCAAGTTCTGGGTTCACGGTCGAAAGCTTCATGGACAAGAACTGAAAGAGCAAAGCAGCGGTAGGGTTAGAATTCTGTGAGAATTGCACAATCTGGTGCTTTGATATGAGTAATTGTTTGCCGCGTCTAACCTCGACTTGCTGCTGCAGCGACTGTACATAGTTAATGATCTCATCGAGCATGAGTGCTTTGCCAATCACCTAGATACAACAGGAAATTTCTTCAAATTAGACAAACTATGGTCACAACTGACACTCTGGTAAAACAGCATATTTCCCATTCTGGAATGTTTCGATACCTTGTTACATCCTGGCACCAGGTCCTGGAGGAATTTCATCTTGAGGGTAATCTTCTCTCTTCTAACCTATTGACCCACAATTGAGGACAGTGAGCAATTTTTGCACTCAAGCACAAATTCTATATCCATACAACTGGAAGTAAAAGGCGAGAGAAATTTCAGTGTATATTTACCCTCTCCGCAAGGCTGTGGCTGTCAGTGGCCTGGCCTCTCCTGGCCCGGACATGGACGTAGTCCCTGGGCGGCTCGTCCGCCGCCGGCTTGGACTTGGAGCTCTTCCCCTTGGCCTGCTTCCGCGCCCTCTCTCCGCCGGCCGAGCCGTCGCTGGCCCCCGCCGCCGCCTCCTCCTCCACCTTGGGCCTCACCTCCTCAATTTTGCACTTCTTCGAGTCCGGCCCCTCAACCTGCAAACCAGAAACACGGCGTCATCTACAGCTCGAATCAAGCAGTAATGCAAGGCATAATTTCCTCGAACAAACAAAAATCCATATGGAAGCGGAGGCTTGGTCCCCACCTTGGCGAAGCAGGCCGCGGCCTCCTTGCCCTTTCCGGCGGCGGGCGCCTTCCTCTTCTTCGCATTCGCGCCGTAGGCCCACGCCGGGTCGGAGACCGAGGATCCCTCACGCGACGGTGCGCCGCCGAGGTCCTCCGCCGGCACCCCGAACGGACCTCCTCCGCCGAAGCCGGGCATCCCCGCAAGGCCGCCGCCGGCGCCGCAGAGTGTGTCGAAGAAGCCGCTGTCGAGCCCCGGCACGCCGAAGTCGGAGCCGCCCATGAGCAGCCTGGCGACGTAGTCCCCGTCCATCGCTCGACCGATCCCCTACTCTCCGGCAGCAGCAGCAGGCGATGATTGCGCAGGAAGGAAGCAAAGGGGAACCCGACTGATGAAGCCGCTGATGGGAGGTGGACTTGGGGAAAGTGGCGGTGGGTGCGAGTAGGCGAGGACGGACGGTAGGTGGGTGGGAGGGGATTCCGCGGATTGATTTATAGGAGAAAGGTTCGGGCTTTGGAGTGGAGGGCAGCGCGGCGCCGAGGAGATGCTTGCGGCGGTGGGCTACCGTGGATGGGATGGAGGTCAAAACGAAATGGGGTAATGGTAATGGTGGTGTGGTAACCTTGCCCGTAAGCAGCAGCTGCTGCAGGAATGGAGATGGAGATGGAGACAATGTTCCGGGATTTTCGCTGCGATGTTTTTTACGGTTTTACCCCCGGCTCGGCGGTACGGCCGCCGCCGCGCCGCGCTTAGTGGAAAAAATATTATGGTGGGGTTTAACTTTTTTAACGCGCGTGTGCGTGTGGCCTCGTGATTGAGAGCACGAACGGGGTGCTCTCCTTGTATCACGGTCTCGGAGTTAGTAGTGTTTTCAGTAGATTGGACAAGGGTTTTGGTGCCGTCTTCTTCATCAATGCAGTTTTCATCATCTACAATAAGCAATCTTCTTCGACGACGAGATCTTCTTCACGGTGTCAATGGTGGTGCTGTAAGATTAAATTTGTCTAGGTTTGGTCCTTCAGATCTTGCTTCGCCGGATCGATTTTGGATCTTTTCTTATGGTTGCCGCGAGGATTGTCCTCGCAATATTTGTCCCGGCTGCTATGTCCTCGGCAATGGTGATTCGTACTCTCGGCTCTCAGCGATGTCGACCAAGCTGTCCGGTTGTTATTCCCTGAAATATCGGTGTTGGTACTCTTGCCGATGTTGGTTGATTAACTTAATGGATGCGTGCATCCACGTAACCTTGGCATTGCGGCTCAAAATTATGGGAGAACCCTCGTTGGTACTCGCAGGTCTGTGGATTGGTCTCTTTGTCGTTCTACGGCTGCCTTCAGAAAAGTACAAATTGTGTCATGGAAGAAGAAAGAGTTTGAAGATTTGTTCCTTTCTTTTAGACTTTATTTTGTAATCGCTGTAGTCAGCTCATGTATATCTACCATGTACTATTCGCTGCAATAATATATGGTATTAGTTATAAAAAAACAATTCACGATACTGTGCGACAAAAACACCTAGAGCATTTTTGTTAGACCATGTTTTGTTTCGAAACACGCACAAACACCTAGAGCATTTTCACTGACCCTCCCAATAAAGACATCTTATGACATGTTGCCGGGTTATTGAGAGCGTCTCTCCCCACCGACGTTCCTAACAGACTTTTTCCAAATACAATTTAAAACTTGAATATAAAGAACCGACGAGTTTTTATTGAAATTTGAAAGACATTTAACAAATTTAAACTAAATTTAACAAACTTAAATGAAAATTAAACTAAACCCTATATCTAGCCCTAGATCTACCTACGCATCCCGCGACGGCCGGGGAACACGTATGTTGCTGGTTCGCCGCCCACGTCGGTCCCCGTCGTCGAAGTGTCGTCAGAGGTGACGACGACTCTGGCCTTGAGGAACCAGTGCGCCATTAAAACAGAAGTACCAGCCATAATAACTCAATCGGCACGGTTGAGTCAAGATCTGACATCGCGTGGGTTGCTGCGGTTGTCGGTACCCCCCCCCCCCCCCCCCCCCCCCCCAACCCCATGGCCCGGGCGCGAAACGGGGTTGCCGTCCGCGCTATTGGACCCATCCGTCAAGTTTACCGCTATTAGGGTCGTCGGTGGAGGCATTTTTTGTGTCCCGGCACTCCCAATAGTCCTATTGGGAACGTCGGTGGAGATGGTCTTACATACATGCACGGACACTCACCCCCTACGAAACGCACGCACAACCTACCCCCGAAAAACTGAGCCAACGGGTTGTTCTTGAGATTGAAAGTCACTATAGCCTCTCCATTGGGATGGGATACAACCCCCGATCTAACCATTCAGGCACATGTTGCTTCTTGTCAACCGTAGTTAAGAATATCGTGTTGCGCACTATCCAGTCTCAATCAATTAACCAAAGTGTAACTATATTTTTGTGAGCGACACTTTTTTTAGAGAAGTGTAACTCGATGAACAAGTGTAACCGTAATTTAGTATATGCGACTACAATGTACAGATACATGTACAAAAAGTGCAACTGGATAATTTACTAAACCGCAGTTGTGCTTTTGTAAATCGACCAAAGTTAAGAAAATCTAAACTAGGTAAATCAACGACGGAACAAAAAACAATATAGTCTTTAAGTTAAAAAAAATGTTTATGCATTACGCAAGACTTGGCCTGCACATGTTGCTATGTGCACTTAGCAATTTCTCATGTGTCGCTCGTATGGCTTAAGCCAGTATATGATGTTCCGAGGTGAATAGAAGATAGAGGTAAAATCATTGAAGGTTCATACGGCCGTCATCATTCAAAACTTGATATCCCATCAATATGAGCCTTCACATGCTCACTTACTTGCATTATCCCCTCTCAATTTAACCTACATCGGGTAAGTTGTTTTAAAACCTTTACATAAAATCGCGCTCGTCGATCGGCACACTCTATAACTTTTTCATTACAAAAGGGACCTATAAATATGCACAGGATTATATGGACAATTGGGGCGGCCTTTTGAAGATGGTTGCCCGGCATTGTAAAACCAGTTTGGTAGGCGGCTTGCGCATATGGTTGATGTTGCATGAGTGTAATATTATGGTTGGATCACTCATGGTTATTGGCGTGAGCGACACATCTTCTTTCTTATTTTCATTTTCTTTAGTTACTTTTTTATTTTAGGAAAACACCGTTTAGATTCTTTTTGTACCGATAAAAACTTGCAGTAAATTTATAGTGTGTACGTCGACCATGCAGAGTCCCTTCCTCAAAACACGTATGAATCTCGCGAAATAAATCATGTCTACGCATATTCCCGTGTATGCATGAGTGTGCGCGTAACGAGTATGTGTAAATTTGAACACCACAACATGAGTCATGGTGGGTGAAATGTCCACCAATGTAGCCTAGGTGATGGCTCCCGCGTACCATATTTGTGTTTGTACGTCCCATTTGAGAGTTTGGATGCAGAGCTATAAATATATATCGGGTAAGCTATCGGTTTGGTTGAAACGGAATTGAATGGGTCCGGCTACCCACCAGCCAAATTGCTTCGCTCCAAGTGGAATTCGGATGCAAAAGCTACCGCACGAGGATGCCTATATATGAAAATGAATGCATCCTTGCCTCCTCACGTGTTTGTGTAGAGCTACCTAAAGTCCATATATATAGGCTTTTGTATGCTGCCCTGATTAGCAGGCATGCCTATGTTTCCACTTAATTCGACTGTCTTCACGCAAGGCAGTCCACAATAGTGCGACTTAATTTCTGCGGTGTTGCATGAATATAGTTTTTCTTTGATAGAAATTAATGGAGTGCAGCTTAGATGACAATACATCTACCAAAGAGTTTTAGGGTTGATAAAATCATTCTAGACACTTAGCTATTTGTCGGGTGATGTTATGTGCAAAGCAAGTTTTTTTTTGGAAAGCGGTCCTCTCCGGCTACTCCATTTGATTGGTGCACATAACTTATATATATTATATAATTATTATTACATCCATAAAATGTAAATAAAAGGTCAGGCACAAAGAACAGAACAACCACACAAAAAGATTATATGTTGCACATAGGCAATGCTAATCAGATTGCTAAAAATAACTAGCATAAACGTGCATCCTTACCCGAATTTTAGCCTTAAGTTGTTGACATCCTCCAACAGGAACTGAACATATTAGAGATGCTAGGTAGCGGCGGAATATTTTAAGCCACAAACGCGTTGTTGGCCATAAGATTCATGCAAAAGGGAAAGATATGATGAATTGTTTCATCTCATCGTAAAGATACACTTCTTGATGTCACTCCAACTGAGCTTAGCTATGTCATCCTTTGCTTAGACCATCCCTCGACAGAAATACCAAATGGAGATCTTGATCTTTAAGGGAATATTCGGTTTTAGCTGAATTTCGTGTGAAAATGATGATCATCGTTCGCCCAATCAACATATATATGGATTTGACCAAAAAGGATCATAGATTATTGAGCTTCCCTAACACATCTTGCCATGTGATAGAGTTGAACAAAATGGAAGCATGTTGTCGATTTCTCTCCCGTCAGTGCCCGCTGAAAGGTAAGATTTAATGGCTCCCCGGTCATAATGTTGACCATTAAAACATATGTATATTGAATAATGGTATACATTATTAAGTACTTGGCTCTGGTGACTATCTCCGAAACATGGGTCTTCCCAAAATCGTGTATTGGTTCCGTTCCAGTTACAAGCTCGCCTCTTCTAAGAAACTTCTCCATGACCCGCATTAGACCTTTCTAGAAGGGAGAGCATTAGGTTTCATAGCTACTTGTAAGAGTGACCTACAGCAGAGATACTTATTGCATAGAAACTCTTGTCACGTTACAGCCTCGTTTAAAATCTAAAATAATCACTTAATGGGCAAGTATATGTTTTAATGGTAATGTATCCACCCCTTAGTCCCCTTGGTCTTCCAGTCCAGAAATAATATTCTACTAAATTAACGATATTACTATTTACTTTCATTACTTTGCTAGAAAAATATGGATCTATAATAGTCCATTCCTTTTCATACCCCCCTTAGGCACCTTCAAGAAGAAGAACCTAAACATCAACAAATTCGTGAGCACAATGTTAGCTCAAACAAGTCTCCCTTCATAGGATATTGCCTTTCGAACTGCTGAGATTTTCTCAAAACGATCCTCGAGACATTTCAACTCCTTATTCCGGAGCTTGCGACAATGTAGGGTAGCGAAATGGGAAAGACCTTGTTACAAAACCAAACATTTTTTTTGTATTGATCTTCGACCTCCTTGGCCTAACTAGAACAAAATATTTTGTTTTCATAGAAGTTTAGTTTCAGAAAAGTTGCTCAAACATATGTAGGATGAGTTTCGTACTCAACGCCTTTTCCACATCGTGTTCCGTGAAACTAATGAGATCATCAAGACCACCAAATTGACCATCCACCTTAGACATGGCATCACCCTGTCCCAAACGCTGTCTAGTATAGAAATAGTTACCAATATTATCATTGACCTTGACATCCACGCCATCACCATGAACAAACGTAGCAATCCACGCGCGCACCTATGGCGTGCCCTTCATAAGCAACTTGCCGGAGAAAAAAGTGTTTGATTTTATTATATGGCTTTGATCTTAAAGTCTATCTTGAAAATTGTGGACTTTTAAAATAATAATCGTAGATAAAAAATAGTTGATAGATCGTGGGATTGAATGCAAGAAGAGAGCCAAGGCAGAAGTGGTTTCGATGATCGATAAATCCGGTGATGGTGCATGGTACGTGTAGCTATAGCTTTGGAATTTATCTTATCATACGGCCGGCCCGGAGAAAATAATGGGTTCAGGTCGTGCTAAAACATTTTAAAATAAAGCTAGACACGGCGATCAATTAATCATCCTATCATATGCATTCAGAACAGTAGCTACTAAGCTAGAAAGCCAAGCCGAACTTGAGGTCTACTACCATAGACATCCTTTTGCGGCCGTCCAAACAAAATAAACGAGGCCGTACGTGGGCCATCTCCGATGGATCGTCGACCTTGGCAGCATATTTGGTTGATATTTCTAGGGCCTAGCTGCTCGATCTCTGCTTATATACAAAGGGAGCTGAAAGATATGCAAGCAAGATGTACCGCACCGCATGCATGATCACCGGCAGCTGGATCATCCGCGTCCGTCCGTCGGAGCACACGTCGCTGCTCTTCTATTGCCACTTCGTTTCCCTTGTGATGGATCATGGATAGATCATATAGTACTAGAAAGGGTTTGGCGCGCTTTGCTCGCGTTGGCCTTTCTGTTATATAGCATCCGCCCAAATATTTTATATTTGCAGCACTTGATGTTTTTTTATTTGACAAAAAATGAAAATTTACATTAAGGACAGATGTCGGAGTAAGATTTTAGCATCAAATGACCTAAAAAGAGTTATGCAGTAAAATAGGGAAGCTACTGAAAATGCTCTAAGAGAAGGGCAACAATATGTAATAGATGGAAAAATCTATTTTGTATTAACCTGAACGGACGAATGATACTTTTCTTACCTTGCTCTAAATCAATAGAAAGTTGACACCTGGAGTAACAAGAGAGCTCTATTCCTAGGAGCTTCTTACCTTGGTCTAAACCAATAGAAAGTTGACACGTGGAGCAACAAGAGAGATCTATTCCTAGGGAGCTTAGTTCTTTTAAGGATTACCTCAACTTTTTCTTGGAACAAGGTCTGGTTTTTCTTTTTTAAAAGTTAAACTATACTAAACAATAAAGTTTGACCAAACTTTTAGAAAAATCGTAACATCTATGATACAAAATCAGCACTAGTAGAAAAAGGGCCTTCCGTTCGGAGCTTTAATCCCGGCCATGTTTGGAACCGGGACTAATGTGCACATTAGTCCCGGTTCTAACGGCTAGGACGCCGCACGGCTCCAGTCCCGGGTCGAACGGAACCTTTAGTCCTGGTTGGTGATACCAACCAGGACTAAAGGGGTCGTGGCAGGTTGGGTCGGTGCGAGCGCAGGGTGGGGCCAGCGCGAGCGCCTTTAGTTCCGGTTGGTGTCTCCAGCGGGACTAAAGATAGACCTTTAGTCCCGGTTGGAGATACCAACCAGGACTAAAGGCTTTCTCCTACATATCACCTTCCTGCCCGAGCCATCTCCATTTTTCCGCCCGAGCCATCTCCATTTTTCTCCTCTATTTCCTCTCCCGAGCTCGAGTTCATCCCCATTTTTTTTTACGATTTGTTAAGATTGGCGGCGCCCCATCTATCCAAGGGTTCTAAAAGGTTAGAACCTTCATCCGTCATTGCTAGTTTAGCTCATTTTATGTTGCTAGTGCTAGCTAAGTGTTTGATGAAATGCCTATGTTAGTTGCTCATGAAGTACTAACTTAGTACAAAAGATCCATGAAGGTAAATTGTAAATGGGATGAATATTTGATTATTATGTGGGAGTTTATTTATTTTATATGCAATTTGAGCTCAGATTAAAGTATGATTTGTGGGTTTTAGTGCTGTCCTGTCCCCGTCCCCGTCCTCACCGCCGTCAATCGCCCGCGCCGTCCCGTCGTCGGCACCACCTTGGTGAGCCTCTTGTCCTTATCTTTTTAAAAAAAAATTCTTACTCGTATGATTTAGATGCATAGTTATTTGTATAATTTTCTTACTTGTATGATTGTTTGTTATGTATAGTGACATGGTCTTGATATCCGTCCTCGTCGGCCCTCGTCTGGTATATGATTCGGATGTGGTATATTATCTTTTATAACTATTTGTTTCATTTCGTGTTTATGACAATTATGTCGACCAACACTTGACATAGATATTTTATCTAGGAGGTATGTGAATCGAAAATTCCAACCGCCCCTCTTGTCGAGAAGTTAATTTAGTTGAAAAACAAAACGATGATTTGAAAGAAAAATTGAAAAGAATTGAAGAAGAGAAGATGAAATTGGAGTTGTATCTTGGCGATGTCGTCGATGATCACAAGATCAAGATGGATGCAATGCGCTTGAATATTAGAAAGATTAGAAAATATGCCATTAATAAAGAGGCTTGGTATCATTATGTTGTTAGATCAATGGTTATCTTAGTTGCGATTTTAATCGCATTTGTTGTTGCATTTAAATGCATAAGATAGTTGTACGTTAGTTTCAATGTATGTTTTATGAGAACTATGTATGAACTTTACGTATATATTTTGGCAATAATAACATTTGGTCACTACTCTAATTTGATTTTAATGTGATGAATTTGTATTAATTAATTTGGTCACTTCTCTATTCATGATATAGTGTAATGGTTTTTGATATACTTATATAATACAGATGAGTCGGCAATGGATATACGGTGACCGACGCTCTCCCGAGTTTATTAATGGTCTGCATAATTTTCTCGGGGTGGCTGAGGTAAACAAGCGGAATGGTTTTATTTGTTGTCCATGTGATGTCTGTAAGAATCCGAAGGATTACTCTTCCTCACAAAGCCTTCACAGCCACCTGCTTCGGTCCGGTTTCATGTCCGGCTATAATTGTTGGACCAAGCATGGAGAAAAGGGGTTATAATGGAAGACAATGAATAAGAAGAGGATGATGACAACTATCTTATGTTCCTGAACACGGTGGTACTACAATGGGGAAAGAAGATGAAGAAGAGGCATCAGATGAGCCCGCTGATGATCTTGGTCGGGGCATTGTTGATGCACAGAGAAACTGCGAAAGTGAAAAAGAGAGATTGAAGTTGGAGCGCATGTTAGAGGAATATGTATACGAAAACTTCTTTGAAATAAAAAAGAATTGAATGAAAACAAAAAATAAAATGGAAAACACAAAATAAAAAATAATTGAATGAAAAACACCAAATGAAAAAAAAAACTTTAGTCCCAGTTGGTGTCCCGGTTTGTGCCTAACCGGGACTAAAGAACGGACCATTAGTCCCGATTGCGTAGTCCCGGTTGGGAAACCGGAACTAGAGGCCCTTCCTAACCGGGATTAGAGCCCCTTTTTCTACTAGTGTAGTAACATTAGATACATCTAGAAATGTATTTTCATATGAGATATCGTAGCGTCGTAGTTGTTGATAGTTTTTTCTAGTGGTGAAAAAGTTGGTCAATCTTTACATTGTTTGACTTCTGAAAAAAGTTATACATTTCATTTGCGGAACGAGAGTACAATAGTACATGGATTTTGATTTTTTTTTTCCAGTTAGCAGAGGATAGTTCATGTTAGTGGCCGAGGGGAGGAGACTTCGTGGCGCGGCGGTACGCTCGACCGGGTTAATCGATCCGGTCGTCTAAGACCTCACATGCACTGCTACCTTGGTACGCTAGTTAATTTGGTTTGTTAATTAAGCGGGAGCCAGAGACGAGTTCACACACACGCTCTGTTCGCGGCGCGCCGCGGCCCCAACGTGGCCGCGGTGCTGGCGCCGGCGCTGGCGACGCAGCAGGCCAGCTGCAAATCGGGGAAAGAGCTGTTCCTCCCCTCCGCGTTTGCAGCCCTCTTTCCGAATATTCAGCATAACTTTGACCACAAATTGGATTAAAAAAAGGTTATTTGCCACTTAAACTTTTCCCATGTGTTTTTTTAAAAGGAGGTTGAAACCCAGGCCTATGCATCAAAGTGAGCATATAGCCTTTTTTTTGTTAGATTACTCAACAAAATATGGCAAAAACATAATCGATCAACAATCTGAAACCACCTTCCTGACAGCTTGACGATGGGTGGTCATGCCATTGGGACCTTGTGCCCTGATCTCACCATCACGCCTGACCAGTTAGAGCCGGTGGCATCACCGAGCCACCATATGGCTTGCCAGGAGCATAAATCCAGCCCAATAGACCCGCATCGTGCAGCACATATGCACAATCCAAAAGCCATCACCGCCATCTTCCGTCGGCCCATCTACATGACATAGATCAATTGCTAGACCCGTCATCGACGCCACCATGGAGCGAGACATCCCAATAGAATTGTTGCACTAGCAAACTATACCAAAATCCGAACTTATGGAAAGAGTTTCAACAATCGCCACTGCCATACACGCGTCCATCGCTGAGACCCATTGTGCCATGCTGCCGAGACTCGTCGTCGGCGATGCGGTAGATGCGACACCGCTCCACCTCCCTCCACCCAGCACGTGCTCCAAAATGATGCCCTAAGAGGGAGAAAGTCGCCGATAGTGCCACCATCGTCCCATCTGGAAGATCTAGATCTAGGGTTTCCCCTGGAGCATCCCGGGAAAGAAACGAGAGATGGCTTCGACGGGATAATGATGCCTGGAGGCACCGTCGTCGTCTGCTTCCCTAAACCGCAGCTGCCTGGGCCACCATCGCACCACCGTCGGTGATCGGTGCGAGATCCCAAGATCCGCCACCACCGGCCACCAATCGACCGACCACCTCCGGAAGGAGGAGAAACCGCCACCATGTCCGGGGCCGCTTCCCCGGCGTCCTCGCTCTGCGGGCTAGCCTCACGTTCAGGTGCTTCCGTGCACCCCGCTGGAGTCAATGTGACGTGCCTACAAGAGCATCCCGCTTGCGACCGCCGGAGCCACATGACGTGCCTGCATGGGTAACCAACCCGGTTCATTTGGGCCAGATCGGGCCCACCCGTAGCCGTACCACTGCCGTCCCACAGCACCGCCGCTGGAGTAGCCAGAGGCCTACTGGCCTGCCCGAGCTTTCCCCGGCGACGTCACTGTCGATAACAAGAAAATAGGTAGAAAATCGAATCCTGTGATACTGGTATTGCATTATAACACATAAATAAACGGCAAGTGGTGTTTAGAAATTGCACAAGCACCACTACTCTACATTAACCATGGACTTTGAAAGTTGAAACTATGCTTTTCGAGAGTTTCTTAATTGATCATGGGACTTGACTGACCGAGATGCTGCTGCTAGGGTAAGAAGAACAGGTCGCCTAGGTACCACTATATAAAACCCAACTGCTAGGAATATAGTACAGAGATGATTAGGTGCATCTGGGTTCGTCCAGTACACAATGAATGTCGAATCAAATCGTGTATAGTACTACATCTTCTTCTTCTCCTTCTTGTCGGTTACGAACTTGCGTGCGAAAGGACGGTCCTCGGATGATTTGATTATTCACCACTCCTCTGCTCAATCATTTCATGCAGGACGTGAAGGAGGAATCATGGCCATGCCATAAAAAAAATGGTGGTTTCCATTTCATGATTAGAAAATGAGATTATGCTTACCGACTTGCGATAGAGCAAGAGAACATTTCTGCTCCAACGAATGGTCTTTGGACTTTTGTACCGGAGCAGAGCAGTATTTTAGTGTCACTAAGATGACAGCTGGACAGATACAAAAGAAATATTTATATATCTGCATGATTGTTCATTTGGTATAGGTTTGGTAATATGCCCTAGCTTAACCCTGTCGCTACTGCTGGTTTAGTGGTGGTTGGATCTCAACTAACAGCAAAAGGGTAGGTTGGTGCCTTGCTGGATCGGCATATGTTAAGGCATCCGTATATGAACAAAAGTAACACAGGTATACTCATAGGCACAGTCAAATCACCGCCAAAAGTAAAATCAAAACGTTATTGTGTCAATTAAGATCCCTGCATTTCTTCGTGCTACTTATGCATTTTTGTCGGTGGATTATAGAATCCATGCATTTTTTATGGAAAAAAATAATTGTACTCACATTCTTCCTCTACTTCTCTACTCGATCACTTCTTTCAAGTTTAAAAAGAAGAGTCCTCATTTCCTCTTTGGTCGGGGACGGCTGGTGCCTATGCCACGTGTGCTTCGTCTTGGCACAAGGTACATGAATTGTTAGGCCAAAAATCCTAACAGTAAGCTACTATTGTCATGGTTGCACGCTACTACTCCCTCCGTTCCAAATTAACTGACTTCCATTTGTTTACATGTGGATGTATCTATACGTGTAACATGTCTAGATACATCTACATGTGGACAAATGGAAGTCAATTAATTTGGAACGGAGGGAGTACTACGTTGAAAGAGTTGGAAAACGGAGATCAAGACTTGCAATGCACGGGGCTGGACATTGCTAAAATAAAGTATAAGTATACAACTTTGCAACGCATGAACCGAGGCAAGGGTACTGTACTCTGCGAACTACTCCACTCCTTGATCTACCCTAACCTAGTTTAACACACTATCAGAAATGCTTGCGCATGACTCTAATCAAACGTCACAGAGCTGGCCACTGTGACAAGACCAACCGAATCCGGTCCAAATTTCAGCAAGTTCAAGCATATGGGTGCTGAAAAATGGAACTCAAATTCCAAAAGAAAATGGTCTCACAAGCTTGCAAAAGCTAGAAAACCCATGGAACCACAGCTGGCAGTTGCAAAAGCAGGCAAAAAAAGGTGGCGACCATAACCTTTGCCCAGATGATAAACAAAGACACTCTCACTCATTCGCATCAGAACAGCTGTACTTATAGCACGAGAGCATAATCATTACGATAGCGAGATGATTAGCAGTGTCAAATCCCCGAGACAAACACAAAGGATATCACAATTCCTGGTGCAGGACATTCAGTCTACTACAGACGAACCGATCCAAAACTACTGCTGTTCGAAACATTTCACTCTTCCTCCTGGCTGCGGAGCCTGGCAAGCTTGTTGGTGACCACGATGTCAAGCTGAGCAGCACGCTCCACTATCGTCTTGCGGTTCTGAGTGGACACGTTATGTGTGATTTCAGCACAGTAAGTCCTGTTTGCAGAAAGAGACTAGTATCAGGAAAACACTACCAGAAGGGGCGCTAACATGGAAGATAACTGCAGCCAACCAGCTTGGCGAGTTTCGAAATGCATTACCTGTTGTGCATCATAAGCAGCTCCAGCTCAGAGACATTGTGCAGAACAAACTTCTTGAACTTGTTGGGCATGTAGTGCCTGGTCTTCTTGTCAGAACCATACCCAATGTTTAGGGTTTAGGCATCAAGGTAACTCCCTTGAACTTCCTCCTGACACGAGAGTCAATACCCTTTGGCCTGCGCCAGCTTGGCTACACATAATAGCAGACGTGAATTAGCTAAAATGAAGGATAACAGGTTCAGCAACTATAGCAAGACAAGTACAGAAAGGAAAACAAAAAAGAAACGTACACGCATTTGGCGTATTACTACCAAGAAGACTAAACTATTCATGACAAAACAGAAAATAGTCAAGGTGTGTAGATAATCAACCGTCCTGAATAGCTGAATCCTTTATGGCGGCTATTACATAAGCACACAAACAGAATAAGCCTTTGTGACAAAGCAACTAGGATTAGCACAAACTGGTACTCCGTAGATGGCATATGGTTCAGCATCCAATTTCTGCTAAAGAGGTTGCCCAAATGCATTACCGTCATCAAATGGGTATACAGAAATCATAGGGTATGTGACTGTTATGCAGAATATTACATGAGTGCCGTGCATACCAGGAAGTCTAACCAAGGATGACCGAGATGCTTGCACTGATATAACAAGCTTTCGTAGAATTTTAATATTATGTCATGCTAAATGCAGCAGGCATACATAACCTCATTCAAAATGCTATGCGCAACATAAACAAGAAACTCTTACGAACAAACCATACTGATCACCATACTGATCAGAGGTGTCTACACGAAAGTTATGACCCGGAATGATGGATACTTCAGCAACTATATCAAGACAAGTACAGAATGGAAAACAAATAAGAATCATACACGCATTCGGCATAGTACTTCCAAGACGAAACAATTTATGACAAAACAGAAAAACAGTTGCGGTGTGCAGATAATCAACTGGCACTGAATCATTTATGGTGGCTATTACATAAGCACGCAAACATCACAACATACACAAGAAAATCTCGGGAACAAACACAACACAGCTTGAAGGGAATTTCTAGTATCACATTCACACCACACCATACTAATGTCTACACGACAGTTAATCCTGAATAACCACAATGCATTACAGTTCATCAAACAACAAAACCATCCGCAGTGTGCTCACTAAACACCAACCCACCAAACCAACTCTGTCGCCATGATTACACAGACAGCACCAGCAAATTAACACATCAATAGCGAGCAGAGGAGGGCAGTTTTCACGGGAACAAAACTAAGGGGTTATTTATCCAAAGTGCTCCGGTTCTGGCAGGGTTTCTCCTTATCCTGCCCTACGTGATAATGATTCCAAGCTGTGGCGAGGGACGCTCGGATTCAATAGCTACAGTTTGGTGTTGAACTTGTTGACGTGATCTCCCTAAATCAGCCAACAGTTCTGGATTCAATGCTTCATCCAACGCCCTATCAACAGATTAGAGGCAAAACAAAGAATTCAAACACGACTCAAACGGTACCCATGACAGTTGAGTGCTATTTGATCTAAAACATCTTCAACACAAGAAGAAATACAAACAGCAAAACACAAGATTCCGACAAGACCAGATTTGTTCCACACTCCCATGATGTCATAGCAAATGATCTTCATACATGATATCTAGCGGCAATACAAAAATGTCGGTAATATATCTGAAATACGGGTGTACTGTCTAACAGACACCAAGACCAGTAGTAAGCTATAGGATGCTTCACTCGTCCTCCTGGCTGCGGAGCCTGGCACCCCCGTTCGTGACCACGACATCGAGCTGAGCTGCACGCTCCACTATCGTCTTGCGCTTCTGTGTGGACACATGTGCGCGATTTCAGCACAGTAAGTCCTGTTTGCATGAAGATACTAGTATCAGCAAACACAACTAGATCGAGCATTGAACATGATAACAGCTCTCATAACCAACCAGCAGGGTGGGATCCAAAATGCATACCTGTTGTGCATCATAAGCAGCTCCAGCTCAGAGACATTGTGCACGATAAACTTCTTGAACTTGTTGGGCAGGTAGTGCCTGGTCTTTTTGTCAGAACCATATCCAATGTTGGGCATCAAGGTAACTCCCTTGAACTTCCTCCTGACACGAGAATCGATACCCTTTGGCCTGCGCCAGCTTGTCTACAAAAACAGTAAGACCAGAAATGAGCCCTTTCAGCCACACCAACAGAAATCGGCATGCTACATGAGGTGACTAGATCACTAGAGAACAACAGCAACATGAGATGACTAGATCACTAGGTAACTAATTTTGTTTGCACAAAACTTATGTGTTGTATGACCTGGAATAGGTTACACATCAGTAGTTCAGTACAGTAATTTTAACTTACGCACATATGAACCAGCACGAGCATTTTCTATTCTTCCCAGACCGACAATTACAGCAATAAAGCTGATACTAGCTTACCAATACAGTTCGCCATCATCATACTGTAAATCCACATTGACAGTTAACTAGTGCGAGGAGCCTAGGTTATCATAACCTGAGGCAGCATCCTAATAGGCGAAGCATCAGTTCCATTCACAAATGAAAACCCCGCTAAAAATCTGACTGGCTAAATTTTTTGCTAGCATTTCAAGCTGCAAATCTAAGCGTCAAGCTCACACACAAGCTAGCGATCTGCTACTACGATGTCTTGGGACTACAACCGGACCAAGACACAGCCGAGCAGCGGCAACTCCTCATACGACCTTGATGTGATCGTCCGAAACAGAGCTAAATCTAACACGCAACGACGAACGGCTAGGGGCTTCAGAGATCAGAGTGATGGACAAGAAGGGGAATGGGTTGGGCTACCTTGAGGCCGATGTAGCGGTCGCTGTGATGCCTCTTGAAGTGCTTGACCCGCTTCTTCACGATCTTCGTCGTCAGCAGCGGCACCGCCATCTGCACAGCAACAGAAGGAGGGAGGGCGTCAGTTCTTCGATCGAGCAACGGATCGGACAAGAACCGTATAGAAATCACACGGCTGCGCGTTGGAGGATGTACCTTGCAATGCGAGCGACGGGAGCGGCGGCGGCGGAGCTGGAGAGAATGCGAGGGAGTCAGGTGGTGGGCGCCGCGAGAAGGGATAAACCCTAGACGATGAACTCGGCCGCGATGTCAGCGATCATGGGCCTCGCGAACATCCGATGACGCCCAAAAGTATGCCATTTACACGTGTTACCAGGCCGCAAAACTTTGAGAGCGCCGAAGGCGTTGAACTGGCTACCAGCAGTCCAGTGAGAAGCAAGCCGCGGATCTGTCCACTTTTATGGGCCGGTTCTTTCTCCCGTATTTGGGCCATCTACTCCGCTGTCGAGTCTCAATGAGACGAGATCCCGCCGCCTTAGACCGCCTCGCCTCGAAATCACTAGGAACCGTTTTCATTTTTAAACTCTTCGCGTCGAGATTTTCAAAATTAAATCACATGTTGATAAGTTTTGAAGAACTTTTTTTTTGTACTCCCGGATCTGTATAGTTTGTACATCCTGTTCTATGTACTTTGTACTACCACTTTTGTGTCTGGAGCTTCGTTCCTTGAAAAAAAAAAAGGACTCGTCACTCGTCGGCACATGAAACACGAACGCGAGATCAGAAAAAGAAAGACGTATGTTGACCTTCAGTATTTACATATTTCAGATGAACATAGTTGCATTCTTGGTGTTTTACAGATTTACACAAACGTGAGCATGGTTGGTATTTTTTACAACCAATACAAGAAACCTCGCGTGAGATAAGAAAAAGGTCACAAAAAACATATGCAGTTTCAGAGTTTGGAATAGTACATCGTTACCGCCTTACAGGAATATTCGTTGCAATGGTTTTTCCGTAATCTTGTCAATGCAGAGCTGAGAGCTCTCCGATCAATAACAACGAACGCACGTACTCCCTCCGTTCCAAATTAGATGACTTCCATTCGTCCACATACGGATGTATCTAGACATGTTACAAGTATAGATACATCCGCATGTGGAGAAATGGAAGTCATCTAATTTGGAACGGAGGGAGTACGAAGTAGCGACACCAGTTTCCTAGAGATCTACGTGATGTTCCACCAGTCTGAACTTAGACGGTGAATGAAGTAGTGATGATGGCGGAACTCCGTCCTGTTCCGAAACCGGCCACAACACCCTTCCTCCGTGCACTTCACATCAGTTTTGTTTTGATGCTTCTTGTAGTAATGCGTCGGCTCCTGCAATGAAAATAAATGAGGGCGCTAGCAATAGAAACCTCTACAAGAGGACCAGTCCAAGATGTTTTACCTCAGACTTGGGAAATGTTGGGCACCACAGTCCTTCAAAGCATCAGAGATGGCATGGGGTGTGGCTGCTGTGACAAGCTGACTTGGCGATGTAGAACTCTTTATACGCATTCACTATCTCCTGAGGGACGTACCCTCCGCACACCCGCTGGGACACACAAGCAAATTGTCAGTCTGTGGGCAGAAACTAGCTATCAAATACGCAGACTAAGGCATGGCCTAGTGGTGGGAACGGCTCATGTCTTCCCACCCACATGAGTTCAAATCCTCATGTTTGCAATTTCGTTGATGTTGCACCCCTCTTCGATAAAAAAATCTAACAAATACAGAATGAACTAAAAGCATGCAGAATCCCAATAAGTGTGCAGGGAAGGTAACGGCTGGTTCCCTCTCTGGAACCTGTATGCCACCAAAATCTAACGGTGCTTGAGTTGGGTCCTTGGCCCTCCTCCTCTTGTGTGCATACTTGAAGGCGTAATTGGAAGTACTCTTTTTTCGCTTTGAACTTTGAACATTGCTGTGGGCTACCTGATCACTGGAGTTATCGGAGCCAGGTGGAGAGGCTGTAACATGCATTCAGTTGGAGGAAGTCAGAATTTTGTTCTGAACTTTGGAAGTTAACTTCCAACTTAACAGTCGCTACGACCAGTCTAAACAGAATGCAAGAGTAGCAATCAGGAAGTAAGAATGCAAGAGTACAAGCTATTGTAACCCGAATTCAGAAGTAAGGGATGCCGATATATACCCGTGCATGCATCACTCAACGCCTTCAGTGAATTTTCGTAGTGCTTGATTCTTGCGTAGGCATCACAACCAGGAGTTGAGTGGGCATGAAAATCCTCGTTCCATGAATCGGTATCATTTTTTATTTTGAGAACGCGGCTGCAATGACCTTTGGCAGCTTCATGGTCCTCCATCATGCAACAAATTTCAGCAGAGGGGAGAGGAATAACCAGAGACTTCCGGATGGAATGTGCTGCTGCATTGAGCATATCTTGCAGATGAAGAATCAATTTGACCCATCGATCTCCCTCAATGCCCTTCTCGTACTCCAGTCCGATCCTGGTGAAGATGATATACACCCGAGAGCATTTCGGGTAAATTTCTGTCAAGTTTTCTGCAATTTCAATAACCTGATAGACAAAGCCAGACTCAACACGACTCCAAAGCCACTCCGACTCTCTAGGTATGAATTCCTAACAAATCATAAACTGAAAGCTCTCCCACTCCCTTCGGGTTTCACATTGAGCAAGTCTGATTCGGTTTTGAGGAGTGGAGCGGAGACGCTCATGAGACGTGGCGCGGAAGTCGGATGTCGTGTATGGCATGATGGTCGCGCGGATCGTTTGGGTTGACAATGTCCAATGCCCGACGGAGCTCTGCCTGCGCAAGCGCGAAGTTGGAGTCCCACGGCTTGAAGTTCTCTCTCGCGGCAATGACCTGGCCCGGGCCACTGCTGTTGTGATACACCGGGGGGCTAGACGCACGGCAGCATCGTAGTAAGATCTTGCCAATCCGTAGAACTTGACCACCAAGTCGGAAGCATTATTCTCACCACGCGACAGCCTCTTCATGGCATCCGCTCCCAAGGACTGGCACAGGGTCGTGGCGAGATTGTTCACAAAGGATAACTGATGGTGCTCTGCAGCGAGGGCTTGGGCGAGGGCAATCGCCTGGTTGATGTCGCCGTTGTTGTAGAACTCAAGCGCATCACAACATCTTCTCCGGACGGATTTCACAGGCAGGTTCTTCGTGAGTGCCAGGTCGGCCATCACATCGCTTGTCGCTAAGCAGAACATTCTTCATCGTCAAGGCTGGTCCTAAGAAATTTTGGACCCATGGCAAGTTAAGACAATATATTTTATACCAAACTCTTATACTTCCCATAACTTAGTTTTATTATATCACAATCTGATAAGTATATCACCCCATATATAGTTTGCACAGTTAACAAAATATAAACTGTTACTAATACTATGTGTATCCTTCTTGTACGGTATGTACATTTAAAATATAATTACTTTGTGTTGAATCTAAATAATTTTGTAACCAAAACTTATTAGTCTTTACGTATACACATAGGCTAAGAATTGAAAAACAAATTATACACCTCATTTTACAGTTGAATTAAGACTTAATTAACTATAATATTTGGGATACATATCTATTGAGTATATTCTAGCTGATATCTTAATAGATGTTTCGAGTGCATCATTACATCAGAAAATTGGTAAAAACTTCTAGAGCATAAATGGAATTACTATCTTCTCCACCTTTTTTTTGCTTAAGTGTGTCTTGCAAGTAACATTGTGTTAAATAATAATCGCACGACACGTGATTCTATGTACTTGATATTGAAATGTAAGCCTTAAACCCCTAACAATGATAAAAAAAAGTATTATGAATTCTACAACTTTCGCATTCGTACGATTTGATCTCTTATACCCATCGAAATGTGTTTTCTATTATCTAGTGTACACAAGTTCTCATGTAAGTTTCTCCAATAGAAATATACGCGTATTACTAAAACTGAATACTTAGTTATCATACCTTTCATTTTACCCTGGTACCACTTTTTTTACGGGAATACTAGGTCGGTTTCTTAATACGATTTGTGGTGAAGACTTCCTCCTAAATAACAAATAAACTTTTCTTTAGAGATCAGTACTTTCTTGGATATGTAATAGTTAAATGGACATGATTATGAGAATACTTTACTATTTGTCCTTATACTCTTGATTCCCGTGGACAATGCCATGTTTGCCCGACCTATAGTTGAGGTGGACTTGTCGGTGCCACCGCCAAGTGGGAATGAGTGCAAGCCACCGCGGTAGCCATGGGTGGCAATCATTTCGTCACCAAATCACCAGGCGCACAACCAAACGTTGGTGTGTTGTGTCACTTTTTCCTACATCGTCCTTTGCCTAGTCATCACCGTCAGCGGTATTGACATGCTCATCCTCTTCATGTTGTACCACCCGAAGGACATGGCAATGGTAATCAGTTTTCTGAGTGATGAACTTGCTCTGGTTGTGGGTTTTGCCCTAGTTGGCTCTGTCTTTTTTTCTTTTTTACTTGGATGTATCGAAGTGTAATAGCTATATAGATATACTCGCTCCGTCCAAAAATAAGTGTCTCAAGTTTGACAAAAATTTAAACATGTCTAGATACCTCCACTTTTGAGCAAATTTGAGACACTTATTTTTAGACAGAGTGAGTATTATATTGGTTGGCCCCTACAAATCGGGGGCCAGGGTGGTCGCCCCTCTGCCCCGCCCTCTAGGCTGACCCTGTTCATTGTGGATTGGACACCCTGCGCCGGCTTCTTCATGATTCATCGGCGCCCGACTTGTCTGCGAGGTAACTGGCTGCGCGACGCCAGAGAAGGCAAACGCGGCGCTGATGTGCTCGGACTCGTCGTTGCTGACAGAAGTGCCGTGCGTCGCCTCGGGCTCTCCCCTGAGGTGGTTCACGCCGGCTGGGCTGGCGCACCTCGCCGTCCACGTTGCTGGTGGGCATCTGCTCGACCAGGGCCACGCGGCGCATGGCATCTCCTCCGAGCTCCATGGAGGGGAAGGGGTCCACGCGCGCGTGGGCCAACGACGCGCTGGGCTGGCGCACCTCGCCGTCTTCGTTGGTGGCGGCCTTCTGCTCGACGAGGGAAACGCGGCGCACCGCATCTCCAACGAGCGCCGTGGAGGAGGCCAACGGCGCGGTGCTGGGGCCTCCCTCGTCGTCCTCGTTGGTGTCGGCCTTCTGCTCGACGAGGGAAACGCGGCGCACGGCATCTCCACCGAGCGCCGTGGAGGAGGCCAACGGCGCGCTGCTGGGGCCTCCCTCGCCGTCCTCGTTGGTGGCAGCCTTCTGCTCGACGAGGGAAACGCGGCGCACCGCATCTCCACCGAGCGCCGTGGAGGAGGCCAACAGCGCGCTGCTGGAGCGTCCCTCGCAGTCCACGACGACGGCAGCCTTGTTCTCGCCATGTCCTCCGAGCGCCAAGGAGGAGAGGCGGTCCGCGTGCGCGAGGGCCAACCGCGCGCTCCTGTGACGTCCCTCGCCGTCGTCGGCGGCGGCCGCCTTCTTCTCGACGAGGGAGACGCGGTCTTCTCCGAGCGCCACCGTGGATGAGCGACCATGAGGGTTGACGACGAGGTTGTCGCCCATGGACGGGCCGGTCGCGGTGTGCTCGGCCGAAGCCGCTCTGCTCTTCCGGCGGCTCGACTCGCCCGCGTCGCCTCCCGCCACGGACGAGAGCTGCTTGTCTTCCGACATGTCGTGAACGCTGGCTTGCTCGGAATTGAAGGTGGGCGGGTAAAAGGTGTCTGCCGGAGTCCGGAGAGAAGCCGATGGGCGTGGATGTGTTGGCTTTTGTCTTACGCGCACGCTTTTGGAGTTGAGAGAGGGAAAGAGTTGGGTCGGTGACTAAATGGAAGGAGGCGGAGGTGAAGAACTGAAGTAGGACCAAATGGTGCTCTGCAAGCCTACTCGTCTTGCTACTTTGCAGTTTGTTTTTTCTACAACAGTAAATGCAATAGGAATAGTAGTCATCCGTGTTGAAGGAATGATCACGGCCATTCTTCTTTTTTCTATTTTTCATTCATGTTCTCTTTTTGGTCACTCTGTAACAACTTTTTACTCCTTATCAACGAATTAATAGTAGCTCTCGCAAAAAAAAATTAACGTGGCGGGCGTGCTGCACCGACGTGCGCATGGCGGGGGTGTAGCCCGACCACTCCTCCTCTGGTTCGTTCAGCTCGTGCTTGGGAACCGACGGCGGCGTCGAGTAGACAAGCTCATTGTCGGGGATTTCTGTCGCGATGTCCTCCCAATCGATGTTAGATGTCATTTTCCTCCTTGAAGGGTTCCAAATTGACGGCAATCACAAGTCGCTGACGGGTAGGACCCGTCGCTGATGGTTTAGCTTGCGACCGACGTGGTGGGTGTGTGCAGACAAGTGCGGACACCCCTTGTCGTCGATGAACGGGTGTCCGGACAAAATGGGGCCACGATTTCTTTTGCTGCTTTTGGCGGACAATTGGAGGGTGCCGGAAACATATTTGGCGCCTCCCATGGAGATGCTCTTAGTCTCCAATTACTCCGGTGAGGTCTTGTACAGAACTAATGAACATCATCTTTCGAAACTTACACAAGTATAAATCTTCTGTTATCTAAAAAAAATTAGAAGGCCTAGGATGGGATTTCCCTACTTCATGAACAGAAGGTTATTCATGTTTGTAAAGAAAAAACCCTACGGAAGAACAGTTGGTACGTTCATGTTCGTGCGAGGAATGTTCGGGCAGATCGCACGGAAAGACACACGGCAGCACAAACTAGCAGCATGCTTTTCTCAACACAAAGAGCTCCAAAGGTCAGCGGACTGGCTAGCTAGCTGTCACACATCATAACGTCCAGGGGAGCATGGGAACCAGGCTCTGGAACCTGACAGCCTAGTACCCCTATATTCGGGTCCCTACATCTCACGCGCCTAGCTTGCTGCGAACATGACGAGCGGCAACGATTCTCTCCCCGATCCCTTGTGCCCCCAAACTGCTTGCCCATTTTCACTTTTGATCATTTTTAAACAATTTGCAATAAAATAATAAGAGATCCGGTGAACAAGCGTACATTTTTAAGTTTAAACAAAATTTAGCAAACAAACGTTTTAAAATTTAAACGAAATTTAACAAGCGTCATTTAGGTTTAAACTAAAACCTAGACTCTCGAACTAGCGGCGCTTCCGGCTACGACGTGAGGAATATGTCTATCCCAGCGCCGCCCTCATCGAGCAACTTGCATGCCGACCGGAAGTGTCATCTTCTATTGGCGGCGGCAGCCTAGCTATGCCCTCCACTGCGGCTCTCGCCAGCCGTCCTCTCCCGATACCGGCGCTGGTACTGGGGCAGGTTCCTATGCCGAACCCGGTGATAATGGAAGCTCATCGTCCTCGTTGACGATGTTCCTCACCCACCCCTAGCTGGCGCATGTATGCCACCGGGATGTTGTGGTGTTACGCCTCCTCGACTGTCATTTCCAGTGGAGTGCGTTGGACTGCCGACACTCGGTTACCTCCCGGTGCTGCATCTCGCAGTGTCACGCATCAGCCATCTGCTGCTCCGTGGCGTTGAGCCAGTTGCTCGCGGCGTTGCCTGCCGTGGCGCTCGTTGCTGCATTTTGTCTCCAATTCCTCCGGGCCCGGAAAGTTTTAAACATAATTAATGAACATCATCTTTTAAAACTTACGATTATAAAACCTGTGTTGTCTAATAAAAGGTTAGAATGCCTAGGCTGGGATTTTCCTTCATGTTTGTAAAGAAAAATCCCTACGGAAGAAGAGTTGGTTCAGGCGCGTTCGTGCAAAGAATGTCCACGGAGATCGCACGGAAAGATCGACACGGCAGTACAAACCTAACGTTCTCCGAGACATGCACACAAAGAGTTGGAAAGGTCAAAGCCGGACTGTCGCTAGCTGTGACACATGATTACGTTGGTGAGTATTTTTTGCCAAAACTGGCCCCTGGCCCAAACTAATCTCGTATCTGGCCCTTCCGAAAAACTATGTCCGGATCTGGCCCCTGAGGTCGGCGCCAACGCAAATGGCGCCGAACTTGTGCAGTTCGGCGCCAGCCAAAATTTCAGCCGAGCTAGGTCGGCGCCAATGGAAATGGCGCCGAACCCATCAGACGCCAGATTTGAAATTTTGGCTGAGTTCGGCGCCATTTGCGTTGGCGCCGAACTACACAAGTTCAGCGCCATTTGCGTTGGCGCCGACCTCAGGGGCCAGATCCGGACATAGTTTTTCGGAAGGGCCAGATACGAGATTAGTTCGGGCCAGGGGCCAGTTTTGGCAAAAAAATACCGTTGGTGACGAGTGACGACTCCTTTCCGATCAGCGGCCAGCGGGCGATGAGCAGCTCACGATTTGGTAGAAATAAATTCACGGGTCTACGTAATAAGAGATTTCAATATAACTAACCCGGTTAATTTTGCTTTATACTGTAGAAACTATGGAGTAGCATTAGGCTGATGCCGCAGCTAGGTTTTGTGACATGTTCCTTTTTTTTTTTTGTAATGGTCTGCTTCAGCCTGCTTTGCATGCGTTACAATGCCAAGGAAGCTGGTGAGGATGGAGAAGAGATTTCTTCCACCCAAACTCCAGTGCTAATGTTTTTGAAAAAAATTAAAATAAAAGTTTCAAAATATCGGGCAAAGAAAGATGCATGTTCTCAGAGATGTATCCTAAGACGTGAAAACTCATAATACGAAATACTCTGTATTTTGACCAACACAAAATGACAAATATACATATCTGAATATAGTTAACATTCTATAGTTTGAAATCTCCAAAAAAAATCATTTTCCGTAGCCTATAATATAAAGATTTTTTGCATTCATATTTTGAACACTTGTACTATACATTAGTGATAAAATGCATGATTTTTTCAGACTTTTGATTTTTTTATATAATTTTAGATTTTTTTTAAATACCAGGAGCACTTGAGCACGGGTGCAAAAAACACTCTGCGGTGCGGATGTATATAATATATATAAATAAATACTATGTAGGATCATAGTTATTTTTGCATGCCTATAATATAAAGATTTTTGGATTTATATTTTGTATGCTTGTACTGTACATCAGTGAAAAATGCATGATTTTTCATTTTTTTATTTTTAATATATTTTTTAATTTTAAAACAATACCAGAAGCACTGGAGCTCGGGTGCAAAAAAAACACTCTCCCGTACGGAGGTATATAATATATATATAAGCTCAGATGGGGCACCTAGGAGCATGGGCACCAGGATGGAATACGAACAGTTTTAGGTATGTAGACATATACATATACCTTGGGTATGTATAACTTAGGTATGTAGGAGGTACATATGATTTTGGGTATGCACATTATGGGGTATGCATACCTAATAATGTGCACATACCTAAGTTATTTATATATATACCTGATCTGTACGCGTACAATTGAACACACATACCCGAGTATATATAACATGTAGATACCTCGAATACACATACCCATGGGTATGTGTACCTCCCATATACCCAGCATGTGCATACCCGAGGTATAGGTGTCATCTACATACCCAAAATGTAATGTATTCTATCCAGGTGCATCTGTTATATATATATATATATATATATATATAGGTAAATTAGTAGGGGCTCCTAGGTGCCCAGGCTCCTATCTCAACAACCATTAGATTTATTTGATCATGATCATTAGGGCAGGGAACCAATTCGGGTATGGAGATTTAGAATACCCGTTAGTATTTGAAATTTTGAACCGTGGTGCTCTTTCCTAATAAAATCAACAAGCCATTAATGATGATTTTCTTAGCATGGCACGAGCGCATAGAGCAATGTCGCTCATCCGACTCAGGGTATCTACAACCTGACTATGTGACATGAACATACCCTCAACCTAGGGTATTGACTCAGGGTATCGACTCATCCGACTAAGGGTATCTACAACATGAGTTTGTGACATGAACATACCCACAAATATCTCTACGACTTGGGTATGTGATATCAATATACCCACAACACCATGTACCTAATGTTTACTTGAACCAAAATTACTTTAAAGTGGGTACATCATACGATATGAGTATGAAATCGTTACACCGAAATAACCTTCTTGGCGGTGAGGACATACCCCACCAGGCCGGCCGTGTTGGCTACCGCTAGCAGGGCACGAGCGCATAGAGCAATGTCACTCATCTGACTCAGGGTATCTACAACCTGAGTATGTGACATGAACATACCCACAACCTAGGATATCTGAAGAGGATAATATACCGATGACACATATTCGAGCCACCGAGTATTCATACCCGAGTAACACGGGTATGGAAACATCCGGCACGGCCGAAATTCCCCATGCCGAACCCAATCTGATGGTTGGGGGAGGGTAACGTATCCAGACATACCCAAAATTTTGTATACCTAGTACTTATTTAAACTGCACACATACCTACTTTTGATGGCAAACCATACTAGGTATATATACCATGTTCCGTCTCGCATACCCTGTTCTCTACCTCATACCTAGGCAAGGACTAAACATCATCTACTCGCCTAATTATTCCATTTCTCGCTCAAACGTGAAACCTCATTTGTTCACCTTCGGAATGTTTTTTTCCCAGATGTGTAGACGCTGGTTAGGTACATACCTAAAATGTCTGGCCTCCGTGTATCTAAAATCTCGCGTGAAATTATGTTCATTCATATTCTTGCAATATTAAAGGCCCACTAAATAAGGACGTTGGATAATTCCAAATATAAATACCAACGAAGCATCACTGATACCTATAATCTCGGCTGCAAATCAATTGCACGTATCAAACTTTTAAAGCCCACTAATCACGCAGGCCGCATATAAGGAAATGTCCGCACTACTATTCCAACTAAATAAAGCCCACTAATCTAGCATGTCCGTGCTTGCAACGGTTACATGCAATTTCGGTAGCAAATACACTAACGGGTATAACCTGGTAACCTGAACCCGATCTGATCAGCACAATCAGGATACCTCATCGCACGGTCAGGAAGCATGGTGCCCAGGCTCCTAGGTGCCCCATTTACTATGTAGGATCAGAAAACTAACTCTTTTTTGCGAAGAAACCAGAAAACTAACATTAACTTAGTATGAATTCATGGCGACATATTTTGTTGAAGGTCTCTGCCCTTTTCCTGAAGGACCCAACCAATCCCATGCCTATAACTTTGGGGTTGTTCTTGCAAGAGCTTATCACCGCCAGGAGAGGACATGGAAATGCTCCTTGGATCAACATATTCGACTCACTGCACATACCCTTCGACCGCCCGACCCCATCATTTCCCAATAGAACGGGCCTGAGTGCGGATTTCCCACGTGTATATGGACATCATGCACTACCTGTGCTACTCTTTCGAAACGAATTCTTCGTTGTAGATTTGTGCAAAGTCTACACGGTCATTGATGGTGGACATATTTATCTTTTTATCGCTCAGTTTTGAAGAAAATGAAATGCCTCCATATGGACCATATCTCCATATGAACCACACTATCCAGTAGCACCAACCTCTCTCTCTCTCTCTCTTCCCACCCCACGCCCCCACCTAAGAGCTAAAGAGCATATCTAACCGGATCTCCCACTTTGCCCTCACAATTCAGACACATACCTGACAAAAAACAATGACCCTACCATACCCCCATATACTTACCCAAATGTCCGCCACGTAGAGCGCATTTGGGGTGCCCAGACGTGTTCGGCACGTCGGACTGATAGGTTAGACCCACGCAACAATGAAGTGGCGTCGCTACTCACAAGTCTACATTCATGACGCACCGGCTGACACACTGCCCAAGGAGTCCCTTCCCGGCTATTAAACCCGACCGTCCAAAACCTACCCGTCCCATCCCCTCCCCTCCCATCCCATCCATGTCCGCACTGCCGCCATATCTCGCCGGAAGTGCATGTGGTACAAGCAGCTCACCCCTAGAGGCCCAGAGGTTAAAATTTATAGATTTTAGAGGGTAGCGTCACAGACTAGGGCATGGTACGTGTTGCCATGTTGGCAGGGGCATAGCTCCCCAGTTTAGCGCTACCAGAGTGCCACCCCATCCCGAGACAGGCGCTAACATAAAGGGTTAGATTCAAAATTAGTTTCGAGATAGATTCATGCATGTCGCATGGTCTGAAATTTCGTCTCAGGATCAGTTTTGTCGCTTTTCACTCCGGTTCTTAGAGGCGTTATGTTTTAGTGCTGCCATCGTGATGACATTTATAGAATAACAATCTTCACAATAGAAAAAAATACAGAGTAAAGAGAAATGAGATACATGTGTTATTTGCATGATTATTATGCATCCAGTTTTGCCGTACAAAAGAAATGTCAGAACCGTAACATGCTCACTTCTGCCTTCACAAATACGGAGTAAACTACCAGCAAAAAACAAGCGGTGCTCGCACTCCCTAGCTAGCATCTACTCCCTCCGTTCCAAGTAATTTGGAACGGAGGGAGTAGCTACGTCCGTCCACTCAAACAAATATGCCTCTAACCATGAAAATTAAAGGCATGTCCGAAAAGAAACTCTGAAAAACAACAAACATAAAGTCGAACATGTAGGACAGCCATATCCCCTCCCGTGAACAGTAGGGAGCGAGCGGATAAGGCGAAAAGGGAGAGCCCCCAGTTCCAGTGCTTCGCCGACGGCCGGACCGGCGGTTCCATCCCTCTCCGGCCGCCCGTGCGGCGGTGGGTGAGTGGAGGGACCTCCGTTCTGTGCCCGAGGCTTGTAAATAGTAGGGGTAGGGTTAGGTTTCCCGTCGGCGCGGTTGGGGTGGTGGTGGCGGCGGCGGTGTGGAGTATGGGTGCTGGAGCTCTATCCACTCCTTGGCGGTGCTCTGCGGGGCGGCGTCGGCGAGTTTCCAGCGTGCTTCCCTCCCGGTTCAGCGGTTCCGGTGAGGTTTCGTGCTCCGAGGGCAGTCGTCGCGGCGGAGGTGGCGGCTGGCTTGCGGAGATTTTGTCCCTCGCCCTCTTCTTCGTCTTGGTGTGGGCTTCTCCTGGCCATACCACGGAGGTGCTGGGGGTGCTGCAGCGGAGAGCTAGAGCCTGGCGCTGGCCGTCTCCTCTGCTTGTTCAGGAGAAGCTTCCGTGGGGTCTTGGAGTTCTCCGACGACTTTTGGTGCGCTGCTCTGGTTGCTCCGGCCTGCCTTGGTGGTTTCGGTTGGAGTGGCTCCATCAGCGCGCTCGGCTTCATCATCGTCTTGCTCACTCTGTCTCCGGCCGGCCGTGGTGGCGAGGGGAGATGCTGTGGTCGAGGCGGGCTTTCGGCGGCGGCTCCGGCAGGTCATGTTCAAGCTCAGTGCAGGGAAAGCTGGAGGAAAGGTGGTTGCGTGGAGTTGGCGCCATGGTCGTGTTCGTTCAGAGTTCTTCGGTCCAGTTGCTTGCGGCGGGCGGCTCATGCGGCTTCTACATGAGTGGGGTGCCTTCTTCCCAGGGTTGGTGGCAGCTTGGGGTCTTCTTCTCCGGTGTTTCTCCGGCGATGAGGTTCTTCTCCAAGCGTGGCGGTGGTTCAGCGTTCTTCGCTGTTGTGCTGGGCTTCTTTGGTCTGTACATCTGCGTTTTTCTGTGCTTCATTTGTTTTCGGTGTTGTATTCGGTGTTGAATTCGCAGATGTAGATCCTTTAAAAAAAAAAACTCTGAAAAACAGAACCTTGTATAAAAAGCCCGAGGACAAAACTTAAACAATGGCTGTCGTGCCTTTTCCATTTCTGGACCGGAAGCATTCGCTCCCACCCCATCCTAGTAGTACTACCAAGCTAGCTTGCCGATATTCTTCAACTATGGCACTGCCAGAGTGCCACTCTGCTGCTGTACCAATACGTATGAAAACACATAGGTGTATTAATTATATATATGATATGCTATCACAGGAATAATCATCAACATATACCTACCTTATACTCTCCCCTCGCGTCGCCTCCCCCCAGGCGGCGCTAGGGGCTCCCCACACAAAAAGCGGCCGGCCCGCCCCCATCTGGCCGCCCCTGCCGCTGCCGTCGCCGGCCCTGGCCGCGGCGGTGGCGGCACCCCTCCGCTGCCAAACGGTGGCTGGGGGGAGGCTCTCGCTCGCGCAGGTGGTCGACCGGCCCGTGGGGGCGGCGGCGGTCAGGGAGGCGGAAGCCGAGCCGGCGGGCTCGGGCGGAGGTTGGCGACGACGACGGAGGCGGCTGGCGCGTGGGGCTGCGGGCGGCGACGGTGGCAGCGGAGCCGTCCCCGCACCTGCAGGGAGAGGCAGGGCGCCAGATGGGCTTGGCGGGCCCGATCTGGGCTCGCCGGGCCCGGGTGGCGGAGCTGCGCGTCCTCCATGGACGCTACCCTGCGCCTGCTGGGTGAGGCCAAACGGCCGATGGGTTGGGCGGGCCTGATCTGGGTTCGCCAGGCCCGGACGACGGAGCTACGCTGCGCGTCCTCGACGCCTCTTTGTCGCTTGGTACTCCGAGGGTGGTGTGGATGGTGGGCTTGCCGGCGCTGGTGGAGGTGTGTTTCGAGGTGGGTGCGGCTTGGGTGAAAGCCGATCACGGACTCGTGCCGTGACCAGCGATGGCGGCGGCCGTGGCCGTCGTTTCCCTTCTTGGAGGCGTCGCTGTTCCGCCGCTGCCCACCTCCCGCACGGATCCGGCCAACTTGGCTCTCCAGGGGAAACCCATGATCTCATGATCAGACGATGGCGACGCCATGGCGTCGTTTACCCTCCTGGGGGCATCGTTTCGGAAGCCGGCATCGGCAAGAGGGATCCGAGGTTCGCGGTGGGCGATGTGAGTGCCGGGAGCACTTTTGGCATGCCGTCGACATCGGGCGTGCGTTGTTGGTCTTCTTCTTAGGATTGGACGGTCTCTCCGGTGCTGTTGAAGATGGCGAACAAGCTCGTGGTGGATGGGTCGCCCTGACAGAGCGACCTCGGCGCTGTTGCGAAGAAGTCGAAGTCTTTCTATCGTAAGCACGATAGTTTTGATGTACGATGACGTCGCCCGGCTAGCCTTTCTGGTGTTTTGTATGCCTTGTAGTGCTCCTGTCCATGTAAAGGTTTTCGCCCGGTTTTCCTCTAATAAACCGAGCAGCTCGGGTCTCTGTACCTTTCTCCTCTATCGCAATTAATAAAGCAGTTCTCCTGTTTGGTACTCAAAAAAAAAAAAAAATAATCATCAACATAGTTAAAAGAATCTACAAGTAGCTACATTTTTTTGTTGTTGTAAAACTACGATGCAGGCAAGCAATTTGGGGCGCAATCTTGCATATACCGACAGAAGATGAAGTTAGTACATCTGCGTTCAATGTTTACCAAGAGGTTATGTGAGATAAATTTATCATGTTAGCACAAGGATAAAAATGCATCAACATATTTTTTTTACCCATCAAGCTATTTTCACTGTTGTTTTAACTTGATGCTTATCTGGATAGAAAAATAAAATTATTATACACGGGTCGATCGACTTTTGAGTTAAAATTCAGATTGTGTCAACGAGTTGGTCCAAACCCCCCGAGGCCCCGACCTGGTCCGGTCGAGCCAGATAGCTCCGTCGCCTCTTCCTCGACCTCCATCCCCGCCGCCGACAACCAGCGCGCGGTAATGGATGCAGGGAGCGCAGGCAGGGAAGCACGCCGCGGGGGGGGGGGGGGGGGGGGTGGATGCAGGGGAGCAGCGCCGCCGGCAGGGAAGCACGTCGCAGCTGATGATGAAGGATGGAAGGCAAGCGGCTCAGAATGGTCTTGGTCGCCGGCACCACGACCCTTCTGCACAACGACCAGCAGACGGCGGCGTCGCATGGAGCTGAGATGACCGTGTAACTCTGATTTTTTTTTCTGTCAGTGTCGTGGACCTGAATGCTGCACTTGCAAGTGGAGAACCTGAACATGTATCTATTCCAATTGAGAACCTGGGCATCGAACTAGCTTGTATACTTGCAAGTGGAGAGCCTGAATGTCAGCTAACTGAATGGGCGTGTACTGAATACCCTCACAGCCATCATCCTCCGGGCCGGCCACGTCCTGGGACGCATGCAGTCGTACGCCGACCGTATCTGCTTCGGCGCCGTATGCAACTACCGGCGCTCGTCCGCGCGGCACCACGCGCGCCCGCTGCTACCGTGCCTCTGGCCGACGGCACCTTCCGCGGCTTCCCCCGTTCCCCGCAGAGGCCCGGCCCTTCCACCTGCCTGCCCGGCGCCGAGTGGCTCGTCTTCGAGCGCGAGGACGGCGCCTACTCGCTGGTGGAACCGTTATCGTGGCCGTGGGCAAGCGGGAGCTGCCCGGTTGCAGGAACCCGTGCGTCCCGCTCGAGAGAGACGCCGAGCCCCACACAGCAGTGCCCCTGCTCAAGCTCGTGTTCTGCTCGGCCCGTCTCGTCGCCGCGGTCATCGGCCAAGGGCGGCACGGCAAGCTCGCGCTATGCCGGCCGGGCGCGGCCGCGAACCATGGCGGCGACTCAAAAACATGGCTTATTACCAAGGTAAGCTATACGTCGTCGACCAGAACTCCGGGCAAGGCACGCGGCTGTAGCCTGTAGGAGTAGCGGCGCGTGTCGAGGCGACGCGCGTTCTTGCAGGGGTGAACGAAGGGGCACTCGGTCCAGTCGTGGGAGTAGGCGAGCGAGGTCCGGCAGCGTCAGGCAGGTCCGGCGGGTACTCCTTCATGTGCTCCTGCGCCGCGGCCATCGCGGGAGGTAAGGCGGACTTCTTAGGCGAGGACGACGGCTACACGCCGGTGGACTTAGAAGGAGGCGCAGCGGCCTCTCCGCGTCGATGGTGGCACGCAGGAGGAGGTCGCCCGCACGGAGCCCGGACACCGACATCGCCTCCGGGGACGCGCCGGCGGCGAGCAGCAGGTGTGCTGCCGCGACGGCGTTTGCGGTGCCGGCTGACGCCTGCCGCCACGAGGTGCAGCGCGGTGGCATCATCCGTGCCCGACGCGCGGCATGCCTCGCGAGGTTCCACAGAGCGTGGTGACCCTTCCCTGAATTGTCAACTCAAACCAATGAAGTCACGAAGCAAGCTCCGAAAAAAACGATGTGTTCCTTGGAAAGCCGCCACGGTGTCCAGCGCCGCTGAACTCCAGATATATTCCTTTTTACCTGAAATTTCATCTTCATTTGAGCATTTACAAATATCTGGTCACACAAAGGATGTGATTTGTTGCAGGCCATAAAGGAATGGTCCCTGTTCTCGAATCACTTTGTTTAAATATCCTGGGAGTATAATATCTCGAGTGTTTCAAAAGGTTTTTACTGTCCAAAATAGCATGTTGACATATTAATAATTTTCCTTTTTCATTCTGCCAATGTACATTCCCTTTTTTGTCTGCGGTCCATGTTTCTTCATCAATTTTCCAGGTGCCGAGAGATCCCAAAATTTCCGAACAAGCAAGCATTTCCCGCTACGCGCAATAAATCATTGTTATTTTTATTTTCTACATCCTTCTTATTATCTTTTTTTTCGCCTTATGGACATTAATATTTGATTTTTGTCATGAGCAATCTCATTTTCTATGAAACTTTTTCCTCCATGGGCTTGTGGAACCATTTTTCATAATTACAAAATTTCAGTTGCTTTTATAATTATGTGAAAAAAAAGACTAGCGTGTTTTGTGCCAGTGATTTGAACCTTTAAGGCAAGTCAATTTATTTTTTCCAATATGATTTCTTTTAAATGGGAATGGAGGAATGGATTCAATTTAAAATTTTGAAAGTGTTAGCTCACTAGAGTTAAAAGTGCTGTACTGCTGTTCCCCACGCGTTTTTTTAACCTGAAAATCACTGCCCCAAAAAGGGAAGAGGCCGGTTTAGAAAATAGAATCCAACAGCAGGTAGTCAGAAAAGGGGATAGAAGCAAGCGTGGAAAGCGCGGGAGAAAGATTCGGCAAAAACCATCTGGGAAACGGGAGCCAGAAAGATAGGTCACTCGTGCCAAATCTGGATGGTTTGGTCGGGGATTCACGGCTTAACCTCAAGCTAGCACGTTAATGCATCTTATCTCAAACAGAGTAGTTCGCTACATCTGTTGTGCAATGATGTCCAAGCTAAATCGACATGGCTCATCTTAACTTAGATTCATTCCAGTATTCCACAAACAAAAGCAGCAAAATAGAGCGGAGAAATTGTTCAGCAAGGCGACGAGTTACATAGGATACCAAAAGTCATCGATCTATTCCATTATGACAACCAGACTCCTCTGTTTGATCATGGTAAGAGAACGTTGCTGCCTCTACTGAGTTCATCGCGTTTACCCTACTCGAGTAAGAATCTCCATACATTGATCTATTCGATTCGAAAACTAGGCTTTGCTTGATCCGGAGGATGATCGCGCTGAGCCTGGCTGTCTACAGCTCACTGCCGACATCGTCGTCCTCGTCCAATTTGCTGGATGGTTCGCCATTGACTGAAACAAGCTCTGTATCGAATATGAGAGTTGCTCCACCTGCAGGCAGAAAGAACAAAAAAGAAAGGCTCAGATCAGAAATCTGCAAGACAAAGAGCCCTGACAGAGTGAAAGAGTGCATAGAAGACATCCACTATGATAATTCTGTGGGAAAATGTAATTGCAACAGTAACCTGATACTGCAGTTACCACCATTTACGGTTTATCTTGAAAAGACTCGAGTCGAACTTGAATGCAATGGTTAACCCTAAAGACAAAAGGGTGTAAAATGACATACCGGGAATGGTAGGAGGTGATCCCGACTCCCCATAGCCGAGCCTTGCAGGAATCTTCAGCTTCCGCTTCTCACCGACACACATTCCCAGAATTCCCTGATCCCATCCTACAGGGTGAAGTATGGAGAGTCAAATTTAGAACAGAATCATAAATGAAGGAACTAGTTACCCATGCAGGCCTTCACACAATTACCTTGGATCACTTGACCAGTGCCCAACTCAAATTCAATTGGGTCACCCCTTTCATAGCTAGAATCAAAAACTGTCCCATCAGTAAGTTTTCCCTGGTGACAGAAAAGACATGATACAGAAGAAAAACTGGTGTCAGAAATAAATTCCTATATCATCTAGCATTAAAACTTCTTTGAAAACGTAAGGAGGTAATCAAATGATGTTTTGTAGCTTCCTCAGAGAAAATCCACGTTTATTCCAATCAAACAAGCCAAAATAACAGACACAGCAAAAAACCTTAGGAACATGGAAGGAATAAGTTTTTTGTTTTGTTTGAAGGACTAAGTTAAGGCATGCAAGTTATTGAATTCCACAATACAGTAATCCAATTTTACAATAAAAAGGAATCTCAAGTCAGCACTCTTCAGAACAAATTTTCAATGGCTTATACATTGCAAAAGAAACAAGAGGCAGGCTGCAGACAAGAATACTGAACTTACACGGTAGTGAACTTTAACTCTGTCACCTTTGTGAGCTGAAATGCTGCAGGATTCTGGCTTGAACTGAAATTTGCAACATGGTCAAAATATCAATACAAGAGTCTGGTGAAATCAATAACTGAATTTTGGAAAAGAAGCGCATATGCTATTATCTACACTGTATTGCAGTTCATCTTGAAATCCAATATACATGTAGCAGCTGGATTGATAACAATGTATCTTTAAGATCAGTACTGCACCAAATTCTAGACAGTGGTGGTTTTCATATCAAGGCTTTGTTGATACGTTTAGACAACTAATTTCAGCTTGTTCTGCTAGCATATTAAGTTTTCGAGAAAAAAAGGCAGAGTTTTTTGCTTGCTACACTAAACAAGAATGATAATCTTTTAATCCCCAAATCCACACTATAAACTTCTTCTTTTTTTCAAGGCTGCCAAGATAAACAGCCCTGCAACCATATGAATTTAAAGATGTGGTTCGCTGTGCTATAGTTCACACTGGAATCAAAATTACACACAAACTGAAATACAACATGCCCAACTTCCTTAGAGCCCCTTGCAAATCACGATCACTATGTGCCCTCACATAAAAAACAATCTTAACCATGTAAACCAAAACCCTGTTATTTGTTTTTTTTTGAAACAAAGGCAAAAGCTTTGCCTTATTAATTAATTAAGAAGAAGGTGACCGGTTTATTTGAGGGAGAAACCGGCCGAAAACCATACAACAAACACCACTCCGAGAAGCACACACAACTACAAACAGCAACACCTAAAGCAAGTAACAACCACAAGCAAACAACCGCTCACCCAACCTAGCACAACCAAGAACTTCCAAAACCACAACCTCAGAAGGGCTCAACAGTCAAGAAGAAGCGAACTTTTCCTTGGAACGCGAAACTTCTTTCTTGCCATCTTTCTGAGAGACTTCTCCACCTTTATAAATACACCGTCAGAAGCTATCCCCGTCAAGACGCAGATAATATCCTTGCCATATCCAGGACAAGCAGCCTCCAAATCGACAAGCAAATCCAAAACCTCTTTGCCAAAGAGGTGCTCGGAGTTGGGCGCCAACATAGTTGCCTTATCAATCTGGTCACTCAAAGGAGGGAAAGTGACAGGAGCAACCAAATCTCCACTATCAACAGAGGAGGGCAACTGGCAGGACTCAGACGAAGGTGGGGATGACGCCGTGTCCACCGTCAAACACTCCAATGAGCCTAGCTCCATCGGAAGCACTATAGATGATTCCACACAAGACTCCTGTAACAGAGACGAAATCTCCACAACTGGAGCCGCAACCTCCACAACATCACTCTTCTCCAAGTCAAGCGCTTGAATCGGTGGTGAAGCCACAACTGAAATCTCGAGCGAGTCCGCCTTCACTTGCTCGACAGACAGAGGCAAAACCGGTTCCCCACACAAGTCTAGAAGTTCAGGCATGAGCTGTAGCACCGGAGCCATGACCACCGTGCTGGCCCTAGCACTAGGAGAAAAACATTGGTCTTCCACGAGGGCCTCCTCAACACCATCCTCAGGCAATGAGGCAATCTGCATCTTCTTGGAACACACTCCGAGAGGCAAGACTCCGTTGTCCTCATAAGCGGCACGACAATCCCCAAAAGCCGCACGATAGGCCATCATCGAAGATGACGACGAGGTGCGAAACAATGGTGAGCAAGGACCGAAGAAGCCACCTATCCCCGTGTCAACTGAGGTGGCCTGCGCATGGTCCCCGACAACACGTGAAATCTCTTCACGCAAAGGCTGGATTGCCTCAGCCACAATGTCTTGTATTTGGGAACGAAACAATGCCAACTGAGTTGCAAAAGCTGCCTTCAACAGCTGATCCAGTGCAGCCTTATCAACGCCATCACATACAACAGCAGCAGCACGACTGGCATCGCAAGTGTCATGACACTCTTCAACATGGCCGAAGACGCCATGAACCTCTGAATGCCGCAACGAAGCAGAACGATCAGCTTCCATAGGCGGCAGCGGCGCAACCTCGGCCCACGAGCGAGGATGAACTGACTCATGAGGTGGGTTACGGAGGTCGCGCGGGAGAGCATCCGACATGATTAGGTGGCGACGGCAGTCCCGCTCCCGGTGGCCTGGACGCAAGCAGCCAAGACACCTGAAAGGCTCACGACAATCACGGACGAAATGGTCTCGCGCAAGGCAGCGAAAGCATCTCCCATGCGCCCACCGCTTGAAGGCGACGCTGCACGCAGAAACGGATGGCCGGCGAGCATGCCCACCACGACTTCCCTCCACGGTCTCCCGGCACTTCTCCACGGCGCCGACGGTGGGAGGCGAGCCAGCGTTGCTGATTCCTGAAACTGCGCCGGAAACAGGGCCAGGAGCGGCAGCCAACGGTGTCCGCGGCGCCAGCTCTTCGTCATCGTCCTCATCGGAGCTCAGGGAGGAAGCCCACAGCAGGTTGTCGGAGCCGAGGCCACGGGAAGCAGCCGGCGTCGCCAGATGGGCGAGGTTGGTCGCCGCTGACCCCACCCCGAGCGACATCCGGGCCTGGTGGAGGACCGGAGGAGTGGTGGCCGGCGGAGGCTCCGTGAGCGCCGGTGGGGAAAGCTTGACGCGCGGCGGGAAGAGCTTGCCGAGGTCGTGACGAGGCAGCAGCAGGACGAGCAGCGGATGCGGCCCTCGCGACGGCAGCGCCAGATGCCGAGATGGCCGGAGAGAGGACGACGAGGGCAGTCTGGATCTTGACGCGGCGGGGGCAGAGCTGGCCGGGAGAGAGAGATCAGGGCGGCGGCGGCGTGCCGTCCCCTGTCGCCCCCATGGTCGCGATAGCCTCACCGCTTTCAAACTCACCTCTTGCCGTCCCGTTTCGCTCCCCACGACAGTATGAGGCCGATCACCCTGTTATTTGTTGCCCTGTTCCCCCCAATAAATTCCACCAGAATGCCTGAATTTTTCTGCAGAACTTTCTTTCTCAAATACGAATACAGCCAACTAGTTGGGCAGGCAGACTAGCTTGTCACAGAAACTTCACTCCCACCACAACTTGTTTTCCACATTCGATCCATCCAGAACGTCATCAAAAGGATCTAGTCCAACTACACGTCGGATCTAATGAAAATGGTAACCGTGTACCACCTCATCTGGCATCAATCGAGGTTGAATCGACCCAACCCGACGAGACAGGCAGAAGATACACAATTCTAAACGCGCACAGGAAAAATCCATTCATGATGCACGAGCCATGATCCCAAGGACACGTACCTTGACGCCGATCTGGAGCTCCGACACGTCGGCGGTCTTCTTGGCGGAGGCTGCAAGAAACGGGGCCAGATCGGATCAGAGAGATGCGTAGGGTACGGGTGGGCGTCTCCTGGATCGAGGCTAGGGTGGTCGTGCTTACCGATTAGTAGCAGCGCGGCGGCGACGACGAGGACGCAGAGAAGAAGCTGCGGCTTCGCCATGGATGCAGCTGCGGTTTCTTCAGGGGAGTGGATTTTGGCCGAACTTGCCAGAGGCTGTGTGTGTTTATAGAGAAGCGGAGTGCGGCAGTGGTGGTGGAGCCTTATCTGGGTTGGGTTTTGGCAGTCGGGTTGGGCTACCAGTCCAACCAAGCACGGAACAGTCCATTAGCCCTGACTCGGTACTATTTACAAACAAAACAATTTTCCTTAAAAAATCAAACAAAACAAAAATCTCATCAACAGTAGTACAAAGAATTCTATAGTAATAAAAATTATAAATAGGTCTTCGGATCATCTAGCGACGACTATAAACACTGGAGCGAGCTGAAGGCGCGACGCCGTCGTCACCCCTCCGTCACTAGAGCCGGCTAAAACTTGTCGTAGTAGAGCTTGTTGTATTAGACAGATGAGAAGTCGTAGTGCTAAGACCCCAAAGGAGCAAAGCCAGAGCAGTAACCATTGCCAATGATGATAGCATAGATCGGAAGAGTCAAACTTGCAACCACACGAACGAACATGAAAATGGACCGGATACCAGGAGACCGCCGGACACACGAATCCATGTGTCGTCTGCCACGCTAGGCGCACCAGTAGAGCAAGGAAAGGACAAGGAGAAGCTTATTTTGATTTTATGATGTCCCCGTGGCAGTACCATCTCAAAAAAGACACTGAAACAACCGGAAAATAGAAAACGAAAACCTTCCCGCCGACGAGGGGCCGCAGCCCTCCACACCTCCGAGCCCCAAGGGCCGCCGAAAGCGGGAGGACCAGCAGCTTCGCAGGCGAGAGGGATCGAACCCTATATCATTTTTTGGTTCAGCCTCCGCAACCTTACGCGAGCCATACCAGTTCGGTATAATTTGTCCCGGTATATAAAATACATTGAGTTTATCAATTACTGCCTTTCATTTTGCTGCTAGTTCAATTGTAAATCCCAGTGTGTCTCAAAATAATAATGACGGCACAACAATATAGCACCATGCTAAAACATGTTGGAGAGCCGATGCAACTTGGCAGGAAGACTAGCTGATGAGACCGAACAAGATACAAAGTCAGGTGACGATACATCAGATCGAAACCATCTGAACACGGTTCTTCGGTATGAGATGATACCAGGCCATCTTAATTTCATGGACGATCTATCTACACGAACACGACGGCACTAGTTCAGGTGGGCATACGTAGTACAAAAGCATATGCAGTCCTCACGACGCAAATTGTAATAGTTGCCACGGATTCAACAAGATGCACATGGCGAATAGAGAAAGGTTGGAGCTGGAAGAAGGCAGCATCAGCATCAGTGCACCGAGTGGCAGCAGATGAACGGCATCCACGGCTGCTTCCTCACTTTGGATCTCTTGTCGACGTTGTTGCCATGGGGCAGCTTCGCAGGGGAGTTCCAGTATTGGTCGTCCGAAACGGTCGACCCTGGCTTCGCTGACGAGGCGTCGTCCTTCGATGATGGTCGCCGCCTGAAGGACAGGACCCGCTCCTTGGTGCTGGGCTTCTTTTCTTTGCTCTCCAGGCTTGCCTCGGCGAGGAGGACCTTCAAGGGTACAGAGATCCTCGCTGAATTCATCCTTGAGCCGATGGCAGCAATCTCTTTGTTCTGTGTTTTTTCCTCCAGACCAACTGTGCCTTCAGTCGGCTTCTGCTTTCAACATTATCTGTGCTCTGTGCGGTGTTTGTCTCCTTTGCACTAGTTTCTTCAGCAGGTGTCTTTTCTTCAGCATTATCTGCATGTTGCACTTGATACATCTCTTGTTTGCTGGTGCCATCAGTTTGCCTGCTGTCGACATTATCTGTATTAAAATCTCTGTCCATCTTCTTTGCATTACTGTCTTCAGTCTGATCCTTTTCATGGATGGTTTCTGTGCTTTGTACTGCTCTCACTTCCTTCGAACTAGTGGCTTCACCCTGGTTATTTTCCTGAACGTTTCCATGTTTCTTACTACACTTGCTTCATTCACACCATTGTCTTCAGACAGCTTCCCTTCTTCAACATTATCTGTGTGCAGTACTGCATTCAGCTCCTTGGCACTAGCATCTTCAATCTGTTTTTTTTCTTTAAAGTTATCTGTAGTCTCTGCAGCAGTGATGTCTTTTGCATCGGCGTCTTCAGTCCCAATCTTTTCTTCAGCATATGTGTTGAGCGCATTGATCTCCTGAGAAACGGGCGATGTGCCAAACTCTGTTGGAGATACTTCAGATGGCGCACAGATGATGCCATTTGTATGTGAGTCGCCTTCCTGCTTGTTATGGTTCACTGAGGCATCATGCAAGAAAATGTTCTTCGAAGGATCTGCACTACTGCTGACCAACATGTCTTCTGCGCCAACTGCATATCCATTTTCATTTGACACAGCTAGCACGGGATCACCTACCGGAAATAATGAATAAACTTCAGTGCACAAAATCATGTAATGCAAACTTGTAATATCTGACAGGGGGACATGATATACAATAAGACTGCAACCATAAGACTTGAAGTAATTTTAACATACGAAAATATATGTTACTAGTACTGTCTGCATTTACATAACATACACTTTATCCATCATCCATTATTCATCCTAGAAGGGGGAAGAGAGCAACACACGGCATGTCAAAGGGGATAGTGTGAGTTGTTTGTGCATTCATGTATAGGAACATTATTGCAGGAAATAGTGTTGGAACTGCTGATATTTATCAAGTTTTTAAGGTATATAAGACAGTGTATCATTTGCAAGGAAAACACTTACGACCCATATGGAGTGTTCAGATACTTTAATCAACCAAAATAGAATTACTGTTTGAGGATTCATTTACTGTTATTCTTCTCTTCCCAACCCAAAAATAAGGAGGGCCAGATTGGTAGAAAAAAAAACAATGTGTTATGTTTTGAACTTTCTGAACTCCATCAATGAACTGAAACATTACTAGTACTACAACAGAAATAATAATCACCATTTTCTACCAAGACTACACAGCTAGAGTGAAAACTCAGAATTATCACCTGAGATGAGACACTGTTGCCCCTCAGAAACAACATTTGGTTCAGTTTGCTGCTTTGATTCAACAACATTTTGTTCCTCAAAATGGTAACTTCCAGAACATAGCTCAAATAGGTCCTCACTCCTGGTGTCATCTAGATTGAATGGATTCTTGATAGAAGACACTTGGTCCATTAGTAAAGTGACATGCTCCTGACTTGAAGAAACTTGATATTTAGTAGGAACCTCAGTGTCACTCTCCTGGCTGCAGACTTCCTCTGTACAGAATCCAGTACGTTTTTCCAAGGAAGTATTGCCCTCTGCTACAGTAACATTTTGCTCAACAACTTGTTGAGGCCTCTCCTCAGAGGAAGAATCCAATCCACTGCCCTTTACTGAAATGTCTTTACTGTAGTTGTCTTCAGCAATGGACTTGAGCATGCCGTCGACATTAGTAACAGCAAGATCATTCTGATAACCAGGTACAGAGCATGCTGAATTTACCAGGATATTACTATCAACTGGCAGCTGAACATCTGACCTACCTTGAACAGACAAGTTCTGGGAGTGCTCTTTGGAGCAATCAGCACAAGTATTTTCAGTGTGAATGAGATTCAACTCATCTCCAGTTGGCACAGCATTAGTTTCAGAACTAGATATTGTTTTAGATCCAATATTATCTGATCCTACTATTTCTGCTCTCCGTGATATGTCAGACATGCTTTCCAGAACATCCATGCCACCTTTCAAGAAGCTGTCCTCCTTCCAGCAACATGCAGATTGGGACTCTGGGTCTGACATAAGCGGAGAGCATTTCTGAAGAGTTGGGGCATTCAAATCACCAATAAACTCACCATAGCTAGATGTTTTATCAGACTTGTGTCAACCACAACATCTGTACGGTTGCTGCCAATGTCTGCTGAGCATTCATCTTTACTCCGGAGGATTAGGCCATCTTCATGCCCAACAAATGCAGGAGTTATTTTACCCAAATAGCATTCAGCTTCATTTTCACCTTTGGATCCAGCAGGAAAATCAGGCATGCTTGGTTCACTTGAATACTGGTCTTTGCATAATCCGTTCATTTCAACAGAGATTACATCTGCAGCTACACTTGTACCCACTGAACCTTTGTCCAGATTCTTGATTTCTGTAGGAATGTCTGACTCATGTGCTACTGCTGCACCATCTTCCGGATCTGATTGATGAAGGAAAGAAGATGCATCCTGGTACTCATCAAAACTATCTTCTCGTTCAACTGGATGCGCTGGATGCGCAACTGCAGTTGGTGCAATTTCAGTGAAAGCTTTTGGCACTTTATGTTGAATTCCGTTGGTGTATGGCCTTGGTAAATTTATTCCATTGCCTTCATCTGCAGTTTCAAAAGAATTATTAGTGAACTTAATCAGGCCAGTTTCAGCACAGCCACTGGTGATGACTTGAATTCCAGCAGCATTTGAGAAACATGTTCTACTAAAAAGTAATCAACAAGTCAACACACACTTGCTTATCTTTGAATATACCGGTAAATTGATTCAATAAAATTGGCACATGGGAATAAGCAAAAACAGCTGAAATGGTGGCATAACAGCATTTCTACTAGAAACCTCGGTATAAAAGCATCAGTAAAATTCCAAGGAATTTTCAACACAATGCAACGAATGAGTATGAAATAACAAAGACAATTAGAGGGGCAGAAAATGAGGTGCAGAGGATCATTCTACGTAGTAGTAAGGGTATAAGCAAAGTCATACTAACAGGTATAATCAAGGGAACTAAAACAAGACCATTGGTTTTGCAAAAGCAAAAACTGCCTTTTGCAAACTTAGGCTATCTGGGTAGCAAAACTAACAAACAGCAATAATAAATAATGTAATTGGATGTTGGGATGCTGACTCATAGGGCCTACGTGCTTGTAATTTCTTTTTATGGAAAGGACATTCTTCACCCTTGCTAGTAATTTGGAACGGAGAGGGTAGTAATAAATAAAAAATATCTAGCAATGGACAAAGGGCATTGATCTCTTGCAATTAAACTTATATCTGAGATAAAAATTGAAACATCAAAAGGAAATCATCGCAAAAAAGGTTATATTACAACTTAGAACAAAATCTCTTGCAATAAGCTTATAAAACAGTCAGAAGCAGCTACTGCAAAAGTTTGCCTGAAATGTGATATTGTGAAAATAGGGGACTAAATTAAAGCTACCTAGTAGTAGTTGAATGCTCACCATTGCACCACCCAATTGTTAGAAACTTAAAGAGCACGGTGACTTCAGAACTGTCAGGTACTAGAACATTACAACATGGCCACAGGCGACAGCCAGGTACTAATTAAATTGGGCAATTCAGGTCAACGCAACCAAATATGAGATCTTTTCAGGTACATAAATTAACAGGGTACATATATATCCAAACTTTGAGAGATCAGATAGGCACCTAGCTAATTTTTTTAGAAAAGGGGTCGCCCCAGCCTCTGCATCGATTGATGCATGCGGCTTTTATTGAAAGGCACCTAGCTAATGGAACGTGAATTTGGTGAACATGGTGGCGCTCGAGGACTATATCAAGGCCACACACACTCGCTTTGAGATCTGAACCTAATGTAAGGAATTATTAAGTACGAATTGAGTACATGTGAAATACCCCACGAAATACTACAGCTCGGGGACCAGGGAGACCTGAACAATTTATGGCTCTCCAGTTCTTCTAGCAAAGTACTACTCAGTATGCATTTAGTAGATGAGCACACTTAATGTTGTTTTAAAAGTGCCAACTTATTTCTTTTATAGCAATTTCCTATCGAGATTCAATTCTAGTTCTAGCTAAAATATTGAATCTTTGAGAATGTTGAAACTCGAAATACTTAATGGTTTGTTTGTTTTTCAAGGTTAGGGATTATTCTCTCGAAATATATTTGCGGAATATTTTAAAAATATTACAAAAACTTCTGAATTCTACTTGATTTTCAACTAATCAAAAATTTGTCCATGCTTGTTTTCAATTTTCATTATTAATTGATAGGGAAGAATGATGAATGGGGATTTATAGTTTGGAGTCTTAAAATATTCTGTTCCATAAAACCTTCGGTTAAATTTCAAAAGCATGAAATATTATTTTTGAAATTTTGATCTTAAACAATGTTGTCACTAATTAAATAATATGTATGTCAAAACTTAGTTTGAATCTACTGGAGGGAAAATTGCATGGCTAAGTGTACGTGTTATAGCAGGAGGCAGGTTGGCACTAACTGAGTGCACTATTTATCAATTATGATGGTCTGGTTGTACCGTGTTGAGTTCTGCAAAAAACTGACCAAAATTAACAACCGTGGCCAATTTAGTCAACATGTTAGGACCACCTCACTGAATGTATAATTCTCACAACCTACATTGTATTAATATATGGAAATATACCACATAGAATACGTTGTACATTCCGAATCTCTAATGGGTGGATGGTCCAGATGTGGGGAGCGGGCGGGAGCAGGTTCTCTTGTGCATTTCTCCTAGCTAATGGGACTAAAATATTCTGCACAACCAACACAAACAAACCGCACATGTGACTAGGACAACATGTGGTGGGAGACCACTAAGGGCAAGCTTATTAGGCAAAGACAAACTAATGCAGAAACGACAGGTTCCAAGATATCCTACCCAACAGCACGACTAACTAACGACAGATATGTTGGATTTCTATGACGAAATCTGGATAAACAAGGAAACCAACAAATCATTTCGCCCATCGCTGACTGTCAGACCAGGGAAAGAATCCAATGCAATCCACAAAGACAATTCTTATTATCGCTGACAACCAGCATCAGGGCTACCAACTTGCCATGAGACAGGGCGAGGTAATCTAGGAAGAGAAGGAGGAACCGCGTACTTGTGCCTCAGCGATTAGCGCCGGAACCGACTACTTTAATCAACACTGAAGATTAAGTGTTTAACCCAAGCAAAGTTCAGATCTACAGTTCGGGCGTTTGAATGAAAAATAAATAAAAAATAAAACAAGCCACTCAAAGTGTTCCGCATCGTTATCACCAAACTACTGCCCGAGGCCCCAGACCGAGAGGAACAAGAAAGTGCCTGCGCTTTCAGCTTTAACGCTAAACATGAATCAATCAGGCTATTATTGTTCGAGGTGAGGTCCCCCGCAACAGTACATTTTTCACTATGCCGTGTGAGCTTTGTGGTTAGCTCTCCGAGCAGAGGACGAGGGTGAAAAGGCAGCCAATCCTTTTGCCTTTTCAACCCTCTAGCAAAGGTGAAGGGAAATAGCAAAAAGCATAACATCATCGACATGGCGCACGGTCGAAGCAAGCTGCGAAAATCGCAAACTCGTCTACTTTCAACAGTTACACAATCAGCTACGACACTGGACAGAAATGGCTGGGTAAGAAAAATTACAGGGGATGAATCAGAGAGCACACACCTGCGTTCTCCTTGTCCTCCGCCGAACCGCCGCCTCCTTCCGCAGATCCGGGTGATGCGGAGCCTCCGCTGGCCGCGCCATTACCAGGCCCATCGCCGTCTCCCGGTCCTCCCCCACCACCTACGGCGCACACGCGGTCCGTACACTCGTCAGAACCCACGAACCCGAAGCAAAACAACCAAAACAAAACAAAACCGAATCGAAGCACCGCACGCGTGCGCACAGGCCGTACCGTTCGTGCCTAGCACGCGGCGCGCCTCGCCCGCATTGCGCTCCTCCCCGGTGGCCTCCGGCGTGGCCCGCTTGCTGCAGTTCCTGCGGTGGGAGCGGCGGAGCTTGGCGCTGGGGTTGGGGTTTGGGTACTGGTGCCCGCACGCGTGGCAGAGGTGGCCCCCGCTGAGGCTCAGCGCGTCCTTCCCCCGCCGCGCCACCTCGCCGCCCTCCGTCATGGCGACCCCCACCACGACACCCCGGCTGCTCGCTGCTCGATCGGCGTCAATGGCGACGGCGGCGGTGAACGAGGAGACGGATGGGAACGGAACGGAGTGCTAGTGCTGCTCTGCTCCACCCTTTTAGACGAGACGAGAGAGACAAACGGCGGGGGTTCGGAATTAAAAGGACCCGTGCTGCGGTGCGGAGGCTTTAACTGGGAGAGGATGACGGGTGGGGTCGGCGAGTGGGGGGGCCCGTGCGGTGGCGCCATGAATGCGGGCCATGTGCGTCGTGGACTCGTGGGGGATTCGCGCAAGGCGAGGAGGGAGGGCACCTGTGGAGGGAAAGAGGAAAGTTTGGGATGTGGCCCACCTGTCATTGGGAGGGAGTGAGGGTGAATAGGGAATGTAGGAGCCCGTGTGGGTGTAGCAGCATGGCGTAGGGGGTTCCTGGGGAAGTGGTGCGTGGGGGGCGGAAAGCGATGCCGCTCTTGTTCTTTTTGTTCGATGGGTAAAGGTTTGTTGCTCTTGTGCTTTACACGGTTTCCTATGGAGTTTGGATTAGATTGTGATTATATAAGAGGATAATTGGTGTGTAGAGCTTGCTGGTCATAGACTCTTTGTACACTAGTAGGAGTAGTAGGTTACTATCAACTCTTTGTAAATTTCAAAAATAATGAACTCCTTGTAAAGTTTAAACAAAAGCAACTCTTTGTAAAACTCAAAAGCAAATAACTCTTTGTGAAGTTAAAAAAGCTAAGTGCGGGAGCATAACCTAGTGGATCATTATGAGTTTTAGACATATGCTTATGTATTTCAGAAAATATGATATTTTGTGTTTTGGAAAAAAAAAAACTTAAGTGCGGATGCATGACCTAGTGGACCGGTTGCACTTTAGTTTCCCTTTCCTTTTCTGTTTTGGAAACCTTAGTTGGACCGGTTACATGGACAAATCCGTGTCAATCATATACGCCATAGAGAGAGAAAACACGTTCTCGTGTCGGTGCACACACACTTTCTCACCCACCGATGGGTGACAATAGTCTCTTACCGGCACTACTCTTCCATTCTTCTACGTGATTTCGGTGACACCCTTCTTATTATGAGGTTGGTTACGCTTCGACGACATGTACCTCACTCGCATGTAGTGTTGTTCCAAGGTTCGAACAACTCTTAGATCCTCAAGTCTAATCTTCCGGTTTTTAGGTTGTCTCGTGAAATGTACAATTGAATTATTACAACTAGAAACTAATTCCTTCGAATTTGAAGTTATAAACTATGGATATGGAGGTATGTGAAGAAGGGACGAGAATGAAAGAAATGTGATCTTTCCCTGCAAAATAAATAAATAAATGAAATTGTAATACACATTGTGTACCTCCATATCCATAGTTTATAACTTCAAATTCTACTGGTGAATCATGAACCAGTTCATGGCATTCCTCACTTTTCCCCGGCATCTTTTTCAGAAGAAAATTGATTTGATATATGTCCGTAGGTTCCTTCACTCAATCAGGGGCGTGCTAGCCAGCTACACGTACGCACCTGTGCTCGATCGTGCTGCCCTGCACTGCTGTTTGTGCTAGAAAAGTATACATTACGGCCTAATTTCATCATCGTTCCGATCAGATCCGATCGGATCGGGGTACGAGTTTTTTGAGGATCGGCCATGAGAGTGTGGTCATGTCCGCCATGATTAGGACTCTGTAGGCGTGATGTGACAATAAATTAAAGGTCTCGCACCGTGATTAAGAAGAGAAATGGTTTCCGAAAATAGCTTGACTACAAGGTTTTCAATTTCAATCAAATTTCCATTTTTTGTGCATTCCGATATATAATTCCACCGAATTATATGGATTATATTCGCACCAAATTCAAATTGAATCCCCATTTTGTTGAAATTTGGACGAGAATAATCCGAAAGAATTTTCGAGAAAACAGAAGTTTCAGACCTTTATGGGGTCTCGAAATTTTAGTCAAACCGGTATTCAAAACCCAAAACCCCGACAACAAAGTTTTGCCTTGGGTAATTTTTCGTAAATAGACTCCCGATAGAAGTTTATTTTTCGGACCACATCGATTTTGTAAGTAGGAGTTTGATTATCTGGATTAGAGCAATTTTGGTAAATTATTATGGCATGGGCTCATGAGAGTCAAAGTGGAATTTTCATCCATGGTGTGTTCAGTATAGGAACTGCACCATGCAACACCCAGTTTATGGGAAGTCGACATCGATCATATGCAGTCCCTGGTCATATGAGTACAAATAACCATAACACAACTACGAGGTTTGTTGATAATTAAGGTTTCGTAAAACTTATCAACTCACGAAGACATATATATATCTATGTGCGCCTACCCATCAAACATCATCTCAACCACTGCACCATTGCCGGTCCGGTCACCCATGCCACTAGTTTGGTACTCACTCCGTTTCTTAAAGTAAGACACATATTTTTATTCAATAGTCAACATAGTATAACTTTGACCGATTTTAGTGATAAATATATGAAGGTTTCGAATATCAAATCAACATCAATAGACTCACCATAACATATATTTTCATTGTACGTGTATTAAATTTTATGAATATTCATATTTTTGTAATTAATATTGGTCAAATTTAGACTCTGTTGACTTTTGACTAAAAATATATGGCTTACTTTGACGAAATGGAGGTAGTAGTTACAGCTCCAATAGTAACATAACTCATACACACATTCCATAAATATCTAATAGTTAGCCGGGTGATAATGGTGACATGGATCCCTGAGTTTCAGCGAGTAATGCCCAAAGACCTGACAAAGGAGCCAAATGTGTTCCGATGGAGGCTCCATGTTTTAGGTTCCTTCTCAGTCAAGTCAACCTATGTGACATAGTTCGCGATAATCATCTCTCTCACACTAAGTTCATTTCGAAACACAAGGTTCATCAACAAAAATGGTATTTGTGTGTAGTGTAGGAGTAGTTAGTTATAAAGATTCCTGTAAATAAAATACTCCCTCCGATCTATATTAATGGTCTCAACATTGTCTAGATACGGATGCATCTAGTCTAAACACTTAACTAGATACATCCGTATCTAGATAAAGTTGAGACCATTAATATGGATCGGAGGTTGTAGTTATAAAGATGAATACGTGCTGTCTAGACTGATACATTTATTATTTACGAGAGGTTTTTTGTAATTGGGGCAAACCAGAGTCTCTTGGGCGAATGCTGGCGGATTAGGATAATGAGCTAATGGCGTCCCGCGAGAAAGTAGCGACGTGCCAACTGATACCACACTACACCAGTAATGTTGTTGGTATCCGGCCATCTAACTATTCTACTGACCTTAATTTACTTGTAAGTAACCGCTGGTGCCGTTACTTGTAGGATATACTAGAGCGAGACATGTGGTTAAAGCTAAGCTAGCATGTATGGATGCAGTTGAAGTGCGCGTGGTAGTCCAAGACGACTGACCTCCAGCCTCCACTCGCCAAACTCCTCTATGCTCTAGCTAGCTGCTAGCTAAGCTAGAGACTTAATCTGCACATGAATCACTCATCATGTACCACATTCTCATTATCATTTCACCGATCCATCTACGCCTCGAGCCGTTTGTGACATGTTGCTTTATCTTTCTGAAGGTGATTCAGATGGCAATACTAGCTAGTAGTAGCTAGCTACTTCTGTCGTGGTGAAGCTAATGGAGTAGCAATGAACCAACTAAATTTGGTCGAATTACAGTGGAAACATGCAACGTGAACTTTGTACAATCATAACACTGTTTTTTGAGGATTTTGGTGTGTGACGTATCTCACGAGTTCTCTTTTTTTTCTGATTCATTTGCGCATCATAACGTAAGCTTTGTTCAGTCACAAACACTGCATACTTTGATCGTCGACGTAGTAATAAAACCTGATTTCTTCGCAAATTGCATTTTTTTTCGTAATGGAATGAAGTCCCACGACAAAGCTAGAACCGAACTGCGGCCGTGGTCAGTGAAGAGTTCTTCGGCCGGAGGATAAGCTCTTCTTGCCTTTGCTCACTACACAAATTTCTTGGTGTGGAGGAATCTTGATGCTTAACATGCACGTCAAGCAAAGCCTTTGTCTTGTTTTCCCCCAATTAAGCTCCTGTCATAATAATCTCACTAACATTATCGTCAGAACATAGCTATTGGAAAGATCAACTAGTTGCTTGAGCTAGCAGAAACAACTACTGGAGTATAGTTTCTGGAAATATATACACATCTGAGTCAGACTGATACTGATTGATTGCACTTCACATAAGTGGCAAGCTAGAGATTCTGATATCTCTCCCTTGGGTAATAATGGAAAGGCTTTGTATACTTTTTAGATAAAGTATTAATGTCCAGCAGGACCGTCTTTTACCTGATTAAGCTAAAGAGAGAAGCTATAAGAACTGAAGGGAATGGTGCGCAAGCAAGAGTGCACGGATCAGCTTCAGCTCTTAAGGAAACTATATGCAGACGCTTCGCCTGTAAGCTATGTTCTCTGCTTATGCAGAGCATGGTAATGCACTAAAGCAAGTGTTTCAAGAACCAAATCAGCACAATAATTTGCAATTAGTGTAAACATCGAAGGTGGTTTTGCATTCTAAACCCTACAGTTTGTAAATCTTGCTGAGTATTGGTGTTTCTGCATTCACCCTACCGGCAAATGTCCAAACGAGCCAAGGGCTGCCGATTCAGAGTTTCAGACAGCCACGCCCTTGCAAATGCCTGCATGCTCGTATCCTGATAGCAGATGGCAATGCAGGGGATCCAAGGTTATCTGAAACGTGCAGTTGAACTTTGACTGGCTCAGTCGCTCAGAGGCCACAGTGCACATGCAGTATAAAACATTGGAAAGCAACAGTTCGTCAGGAGTAACTACAACCAACTGTGCTGTGCTATCTGAATGGATCTTTCAGGGCAAGTGTGCAACCGCAACCTGATCAACCCATGACATCTTTTGTCAGCGAGCCAGCGACAGCGGGCAAATCCTACATAGCGCCATGGTAGGACTCCATATTTCCATGTGCAAAATACTTGGAAAGATGTTTTCCTCTGCATAACACTATGCTAACGTGGAGTATGTAACTCTTCAACTAACGGAAAGTGCAGATGAAGGCCGGGCTCCATGTTGCTTGTTTTTCTAAAAGTTCGAAATCGGCATTTTAGTTTCAATTCTTTTAAATCCTACATGTAGATAATGTCAGAGATCTATAAGTGTGCAAATTTTAATCCAATATTCATATTATTCTAGACTACACAAAAAGGACAAATTAGAGAAAATATCAAGTTTTTAAAACTGTGTACTGTTCACTGCCTAGATTCACCCATTTGTCTTTTTCCCAGCCTAAATGAATTTCAAGCTGAAATTTTGCACGCTTGGAGATCATATCACTATCTACATCTCACAATTTTTTTTTGCAAAAAACTAGCTACATGGAGGTCGAGCTCCAAAACGCCTCACTCTTCAACTAAGAACTTGGTTCACTTTGTAGGAATCATGCCAGACAGTGAAATGAAATCATCTTAACGGTCCTAAACTGCACAAGTCATTGTTGTTTTCCCCTAAGCTCCTGCCATTATGATCTCATCGTCCATTATATTTTGGTACTACTCAGCGATCCTTCCGAAAACGACGCATTTTATTTCCTCAATTAAATAGTAGGCAAGAGTGAAAAGTTGCGTTCCAGCAGTAGAGATTTGATAAAAAGGAGCAAAAGGATATGACGGTAATTCATGCCAAATGGCGAGATTAGCAAAATCAGTGACTATTATATTTTGGTACTACTCAGCTATCCTTCCGAAAACGACGCGTTGTATTTCCTCAATTGAAATAGTAGGCAAGAGTGAAAAGTTGCGTTCCAGCAGTAGAGATTTGACAAAAAGGAGCAAAAGGATATGACGGTAATTCATGCCAAATGGCAAGATTAGCAAAATCAGTGACTATCATGTCATCTCTGTCACTAGATAGCGTACGTGAATGTTTTACTAGAATAGAAACAACGAAAATGACAGCACCCTCTAACCAAACCAAGACGGTCAAACAGACAATAAGCTAGCACTTGAGTAAGCTATCCATGCTGCGTGATCAATATAGTTTAGTCAAAACCAAAGTAATCGACAGGATCACACATCCCCTTCCCTGTTGTCCTCCCCTTGCAATCAATCATCCCAATGAACTTTGGAACTTGCAGGATCCGTAGCCTGCAGATGCCAGAATTAACCAGTTAACAACTAAAGATCAGAGAAAACAGCCAGTTGCTTAAGCAAGCAGAAACTGCTAATTGAGTAAAGCTTCTGGAAGTATCATCTGAGTGATTGGTTACACTTCTCAGAAATGGTAGTGTAATAATTAACTCCTCAAGAATCACTGACAAATATAGTATGTGGTTGGCAGCTGGAGATTCTGATATCTCTTTTGTGTAATAATGGAAATGTATAACTTTTCAGAACAAAGTAATAACATCCAGCAATACTGTCTTTTACTAGGTTAATCTAAACTCTAAAGGGATAAGCTAAAGGAACTGAAGGAAATAGATGCCCAGGCAGGAGTCGTTCCCGCACTGAAAGGAAACTATACGCAAATATTTCACCTATAACTGTACAAATGCCATGGTCTCTGCTTATGCAGAGCATGATAATGCACTAAAGCAAGGGTTCCATGAACGAAATCAGAACAATAGATGGAAATTAGACATGCTAAACCTATAAGAAGTTCTGCATACTGATCCCTTAAGTTTGTGAATATGTGCTCACACCTAAGCCAATACTTGCTCACAAATTGTGTTTCTGCTCATGGCAGATGGCAATGCAGGGGATCCAATATGTGAAATGTGCAGTTGGACTTTGACTGGCCACACTGCACATGCAGGCATCTTTTCGTATGGAGTAATTACAATCAACTATACTGTGCTATCTGAATGGATCTTTCAGAGCAAGTGTGCAACTGCAACCTGATCAGTTCAAAACATCTTTTTGTCACCGAGCCAGCGGCACTGAGCGGCAGGCAAACTCTACATAGTGCCAAATACTTTTCTACTGCATATCACTATGCTAATGTAGAGTTGGAGATGATAGCTTCAACAAGTACGTAGAAATAATTGATACGCTTCAGTCAGTAAAATGAAAAGTTGAAAACCATCTAAATGTTCCTGAATGCATGTCAACTAGTGCTTGTGCTTGTACAGTTATATATGTATCCTCGCAAAAAGGGGGAGTCCATGGTGCTCTAAAGCGAAACCAGTTTCATGTGTTCATCGCATTCCATAAGATGCAACTGTCAGAAAACAACCTTTCTACATGTGCTAAAAAAATAAGTAAAGCATTTGAGATCCCAATGTATTGGGTCAACACAATGCTTCTGATTAAATTTTGGAAACAACAGATCTCATTCACATCTTGTGAAGATCAATATATGGATCTCCAAACCCGGGGGTCAACTCTCTTGACAGATATCTCTTATTGGCCCGCACATAAATTTATAATCCTCATGTACAATTACCAGAATAAATTATCGGAGGAATCGATCAGCTATCGGCAAAACGTACCTAAAGCTTACAGGCTAGCAACTACTTGGAAGTGGTGAGCATTTTAAGATACCTGGATTCTAATTTCTTTAGTGAGCTACCTAAGTTATATGTAGTACACCTGATGGATCCTCCAAGTTTGGAACGACTTGATCCAGATTTGGTCATTTAAATAACCTGATATAATCTTGGTGATAGGTTAAGACAATCTAATTTCACCACCCACAAAATCATTGGAGATGACATCTAAAAGCAACCTGGGCCTGTAATGTTCTCCTAAACTGTAGCCTTGACTAGTTTCAGAAAGTTCATCACCACGACCAGCTGTAGAAACTAAAGACATCACTCATTTTGCTCATCTTGAAAATGTACTATCTATTCTGTTCACCAGGTACTACAACCAACATACAGAGTACAGCAGTTTCATTAACCCAACTTACTAGTAGATCAAAGGATCTAATTGCAGCGTTCATGTATAAATCATTTAAGAGCAAAGATTTCGATTGCAAGTACTTATTTCACAATGTGTGGAGCAATGTTTGAGTTTGAGCAAGCTTACTTGGGTCCTTGATGGTCTGCTCGGCGAGGTTATTGAAGTAGCACGTAGCTCCGATCTTCCTGAACTGCTGCCAGTAGGAGTTGAAGGCGTAGCTGGCGTGCGCCGCCCCGGTGTTGGGCTGGAAGCACTGGCCGCCGGCTGGATGGCGTCGCAGGTCCCGTTCCCCTGCCCGCACGCGTACGTCAGCGCGTCCCCTATCGCCGACTCGTTCAGCTTCTTGGCGGCGTGGGCGGCCAGCACGCACCATATCGGGCCCTTGTACGGCGTGTCGTTCCCCGGCGCCGGCAGCGGCGGGTACGCCCAGAGCGGGCGCCGCCCGGCGAGGTCGACCTGGTACACGGCCGTGCCGTTGGGGTAGTAGAGGCCCCAGTGCCGCTCGGTGCCCGGCCGGGCTTGAGGTCCTCGTTGTAGAGGGAGAAGACGAACACCGGCATCCTGGCGCCAGGGCGCGCCGGCGTGCCGGGGTTCCTGGCCATCCGCGCCGCGAGGTTCCTGTTGTAGACGGCGGCGTTGCGGACGTTGGCGCCGATCTGTCGTAGTCGCCGCCGTTGGGCCAGCCGGTCTCGGCGATGGCGAGCCTGACCTCCCCGTGGCCCAGCTTGGACATGGCGGCGCCCACGGCGTCGAGCATTTCGTCGAGCAGGTTGGTGTAGCGAGCCCCGTGCCGGGGTCGACGTAGCTGCTGCGCCGTTGAAGAGCGCGTAGTCGAGCGGGACGGTGCCGTTGCTGCCGGCCCAGACGAAGTAGGGGTAGGCGTCGACGAAGTAGTAGGAGTTGGTCCCGTTGAGGAACCGCAGCAGCGGGCGCATGACGGCTCGGCGATGTCGGGCCGGAACGCGGCGGCGGAGGGCGGGCGCGGGAAACCCCCGGTCACCAGCGCGTCCATGGCGAGCGTGGTGCTGATCTTGACGCGGCTGACGCCGCGCGCCCGGAGGCTGCGGTGGAGGTTCTCCATGGCCGGCACGATGCGGGGCCAGATGGTGGCGGCGGCGAGGTGTCGGAGAGCACCTCGTTGCCGACGAGCAGGTACTTGACCCGGGTGCCCGGGAGGTGCGGGAGCAGGTTTGTCGCGACCCACTTGTCGGCGGCGGCGTAGGAGGCCGCCAGGTCGATGATGATCTCGTTGGGCACCATGATGGAGACGGTGAGGCCGGTCCCGGAGAGGGCTCGGAGCACCGGCGCGTACGCGTCGTAGATCTTGACGGACCCCGCCCCCGCCGCGCGGAGGAGCTGGACGGAGCGGTGGGGAGTCGGGATGTCGTCCGCCACCCTGCCGTAGTTGACGCCCAGGCCGCGGGCGTGGCCGGTGGCCGTACGGGCTCCTGCTCCCATCCGCCGCTGCAAGAGCACAGACAAAGTCACGGACAGCGACGCGTCAGCTACTAGCTCGGCTCTGTCCAGCTCATCTCGAGTTGCAGTCAGTGAACGGAAGAAGGGCTTACCGTGGCAGGCGAAGGCGGCGGCGAGGAGGAGGAAGAGGAGCGGCGGGAGACGGGAGACGGCCATGGGACGAGCCGCCATGGCTGCCTGCTCTGCTTCGTGTGGAGTGCTGCTAGCCTGGGGGCGACCGAGCGTTGACGTCTAGTCTAGGGAGGACTGAGGAGGAAGACCCGAGGAGGAGGTTTAAGTAGGGGTTTAAAAATCGGAGCTTTGACGACGGCAACGGCACAGTCCGATTACCATCATCATCATCATGCGCTAATCGGGAACGGAGACATGATGCGGCTTTGGAGTGGCATCATTAGAGACAAGTGGCGAGCTGCGACGGCACGTTGCTCTGAACTAATCTTTTTTCTTACTACTACAAATTACTCTGATCTACTCCTGGGACTGCGACTGGTCTGACGTGGAGGAACAAAGCCACGGAGGGAAGGGGGAGGAAATTGTGCCGTTGCGCCTCTCCTCCTGAGCTTGCTTTCGTTTTTGTGCATCGGATCCTGCATTGCTGCTGTCGGTATGTGAAAGCTTTGGTCTTTGGATAGAGGAGGGTGAAGTGAAGCTGCCTTTTTGGCACGTCTCGTCTGGGATCTGGGGTTTCGTTAACTCAACGTGACAGAGGTGCGCAGGTACAGGTTGAGCTAACTACAGTATTGTGAGGTCGGCATGCCAAGGCTTCAGAGGACTGAGATATTCATGCACGAAGTTGGAAAAAGGTCCATTTTAAACTTGAACTCTTATCGGGCGGATCGAAATCCTAAAGTCAAAATCTATGTCTTTCGTCGCACATGAAGCATTGAATTCTGATCTAAATTAAATCTGAGACATGTTTGACGCGGAAAAAAGAGCATCCCGATCGAAAATACCAATTGTCTCACTGACAAGACGAACCTGCTTGTCATATTATCTCCTATCTCAATCTAGCGTTTGCATAACCGAACCGAAATAAACTTAACCGCGACCGGTTAATGGTTAGGTTACAGTTAGCAAAAGGGCTAACCGAAAGGGCCTCGTTAATTCGGTTTATAACCAAAATTAACCGAACAACACAGCCCATCACAGATTTCGTCCGTCGAGGCCCATCAAAACTTCGCGCTAACCATTAATATAGTACGTGTAGTGCATGTATTACTCAAAAACAATCCGAAATTGTTTGTCTGGACGTTCTGTTTAGTTTGTTGATGGCAAGGTCGTGAGTTCAACTCCTGTGGGTGTACCTATTTTTTATGGTTGCCAAACTTTTGTCCTTTTATTATTGCTTTCTCTTGCAACACACCCAATTGGTCACAAAAACACGAAACTGTAATATATAATCATATAAGTTCGGTCTTATTTAAAAATTTGCGTCAAATTTGGTTAGTTTGGTTATTATCGAAACCGAACCGAAATTAAATGGTTATTACCGAAACCGAACCTATTTTTGTACAAAACCGTATTTAAGTTTTGATACTTCGGTAAATACGGTTCGGTTGGGATCTTGAACCCATCAGTGACGGCTGACTTGACGTCGCGCTCCGAAGCTCCGCCTCTTCACTCTTATTTTCCCTGCCCACCGGATCCAAAAGTCCCACAACGATTTGATGCCGCATGCCTCTTCTTCGTCCACGCTGGCTAGAGAGCCACGGGGGCCTGGCCCTTGAGCTCGCTCGCGCCTGGCTCCAGCAGCCTCTGTGTTGCAGCATGCATGAGACGGCTCTGCCTCGGGCTCCCTGCCTTTTGGTCGTGAAGGCGTCCACCACCGTATTCCACCACTGTATTGCGTACGCCTCTTCACACATTGGTGCGGAACTTGCCTTGGACACTGCTCTGGCCTACGTCCCTGCGCCGACCCTCCTCGAGCACATGATGCTCACCGTCCTCGTCTCACCTCATCCCTGCAAACCCTCATCCACGTGTGGGTGCATGATGCGAAGGCGGTGCGCTGGTAGCGCCCTTAGCCCCTTACCTTCCTCTGCTTCGCGTTAGACGGTGACAGAGGCGGAGCGCGCCGTGGACGCCCCCATGTCACTGCTCGTCGGCGGCGAGGTCACCCGACTGCTTGACCTCAGGCGCAGTCTACAGTCACGCGGCGAGTTCACAGATGCATTGGCTTCCTTCATGGCGGTGGTGAACGGGGTACAAGGACCTGGCACAGTTGAAGTACGCACGGGTAGGGTAGGCCCTGGTGTTGTACAAGATTAGATACCGCGATGAGTCCATCATGGAGTTCGAGAAGAAGATGAATATGAAATGTGGACCAACATAGTCGGCGAGAAACAACTTAAAATTTTATTTTTCTCTCTAAAAAATAGGTCCAAGGTTCAATTTAGACCGGAATTTAATAATTCAGGATGAGTGCGGCAGTGATTTCGACTTCAGCGATCGATACGTTGACCGCTACAAGTTTAAGGTTTAATATGAAAGGGATACTACAATTTGCAACCAGTTACGTCTGCACCCCATTGTTGTATGCCTCACTTCGAGGTTTCTATAAAATGTGAAATAAATCGTGAGTATAGATTATGTTGTATCTTCTGCACTCACAATTTTTCATACAAAAATATGACCATACCTGACCTGTGCAAACACAAATGAAGTGTGAATAGAACATAATACTATTCACCTAGCTCTTTTCTTTTTTGCACATATCATACATCGTTATATTTTTGGATAAAAAATTGTGGAGGCACAAGATACAACTAACCTACCTCCATGATTTATTTTGCATGTTTTAAACTCCCAAATGTTGCAAAATATTCGCATCCCTTTTTCTCAAGAAGTTTGGCCTTGTTCGACGGGAAACTAAACTTCACAACTAGTTGCACCAGCACCCCATTTCATATGTCGCACTTTCAAGTTTCTAAAAAATGTGAAATAAATCGTGGACATTGGTTATGTTATTTCTCATGCATTCACAAATTTTTATCAAAAAAATTGAATAGTACATGATACTATTCACTTACGTTTTCTCTTTTTTGCACAGGACATAATGGTGATATTTTGGAATGCAAATTTGTGGATGCGCGAGAAACAATATAACCAATGTCCATGATTTATTTCACATTTTTTGAAAACTCGAAAATAGTACATCCGGTTACTTGTTCGACCCTATTCCTATGGGAAGAAAGGCGACCTCGGGTGTGGTTTCGTCTGTAGACGATACGCACGAAGTTTTCCTTCACACCTTTTCACGTGAGCAAAGCGCGTGATCAGAGCTGACCAATTTGGTCCACATCACACCAGCTCGTCTCCGCTCTCCCATCCCATGGTGGTGCGCGCGCAGACCTGCATGAACGTGTCACCTGCTAGCCAGTAGCCAACGCTGCGGCACTCGAGAGGGAGAAGATTGCAAGGGAAGCCTCTGCATTGGAGTACTTTCTTTTCTTCTTTTTTGAGCTTTTGTGCATTTTTCATTTTGAACGGTGCTTTTGTGCATTGGAGTCGGTCTTTGGAAACAAGCTTTTGTGTGAAGTTGGCTTTGCAAGCGTCAAAGGATAGTATCTTCATTTGTCCTTTTCACTTCACCGCTCTTGTTTCAGAATGAGCTTGTTATCATCGTTAGATCATCTCCAACAACCTACCTCTATTTGGGTTTAACGTTTAGTACACATAAACTCTCGAATAACAATTTTGGTTCAGCTTAGCGCTCCAGCAGCTTGCCCATCTGATTACGTACGCTCGTTTTTCTTTTTGGGGCCATGATGCATTTCTCTCACGTACCAACTCAAAAATACTACGCCGAAGTGTTATTTTGATTTGATCCAAATTCGTATAAAGATAGTGGGCAATCGGATGGGCCCACTTGCGGGGGCGGCAAGCCCCGTGGTACGGTACACATCGTTGCCGAGTCGGACTACAGCCGACTTACGATTTTACCATCATGTATACATCTTTTAAGCCGTCGGTTGGGATAATTCGCATGTTGTAAATCCCGGCGTTTGTAACCTCACCCGATATAGTGAATATTTGCTGGCTGGAGCCCGTGATTTTTTCTCCTCCATTGTTGGAGGGGTTTTCCACGTTAAAACTCGTGTCCCCGTTGATGGATCTTACGCTTTCTTCATCGTTTTTTTGCTATCGTTTATAACACGAAGAGGCCAACACCTGAGCATAAAATTTCTGGACTGTTCGCCAACTGACATACCTAGCGCAGATTTGGGGTTGTCCGACGCGTCCTTCACGGCAGATTCGACTTGCTGGACCCAACCCCAAATCTACTCAAATTAATAAATTGTCCGAAATAGACAGCACTCTCCCGCCTCCATCCTCTAGTTTTTCACCACCGCCGCGCCATGTCGTCCTCCTCCTTCCTAGCGGCCGACGCCCGTTTGGTTGCTCTTCCGCATCATGGAGAAGGAACTCACAGAGAAGGAGGACAGGTCGTCAGAATTTGTGAGGTTGAACAAGCACTACAGGAACAACGACCTATGCCGACGGCCAGCGGCTAAGCCGACGGCTTTTTGTCAGGGCCGTCGACATAGGTGCTGAGCTGGGCTACGCAGGAAATTGCCGTCGGCATAGATAAACCGTCGGCATAGGTGTACAGGACTACGCTGACGGCTAGCAACGTTTTTTCATTTTTTTTTCCTATTTTTCATCTAATATGGAATAATTCATATCTTTAAATCCGTAAATCGAAATTTAACAAATAAAATGTCTAAATTGATTAGAAAAATGAGAGGAATCCAAATATGACATCCATATCATCTTTTTCATCATGTATATAACTTTTTGCAACATATTTTTGGTACTTGCTTAATAAAAAAGTTATTTTTTGGTACTTAAAAAATGAAAAATGATATTTATAAAAATATTTTACAAATTATTTTTGGCAACAATGTTTGCCATAGCAAGACACACCTATGTATCAAATATAGACACTTTATCACAAATTATGGCACGGGGTCCATTTTGACCGTTTTTTATGCATAAAATATGGACACTTTATCACAAAAAGGTCAAAAAATAAAATCCTTTGGCACGGAGTGCTTTTATGTGTACTAGTTGCTAGGAAGAATGATAAACTTGAGTTTTGACAAAGTTTACAATAAACTTATTCACAAAAAGGTCAATCATCTATAAACATGTATAAGTTTCGAGTCAAATGACCTAGATATGGTCATCCCCGTGCCATAGTTTGTGATAATGTGCCCATATTTTACACATAGGTGTATCTTGGTATGACAAATAATGTTGCAGAACTGAGATTTTTCAAATTAGTTTTATAAATATCATTTTTCATTTTTTTAATTGTCAAAAATGACATTTTTTGTGATGAAAGTACAAAAAATATGGTGGAAAATGGCACCCATCCAATCATCACACAAAGTAGACCATATTTTATGGACAATCTAGCAATATTAGAAATTTTCTCGGTTTGTACCTAATTTCGCCTATTTAAATGACTTTATGCCTATTTTCCGAAGGTAATTGAATTTTAAACTACAAGTGTGTGATAGTTTGCTCTGAAATTTTTACAAAATTCATTTTAAGATACACCAATAGTGGTTATATCACAAAACTGTCGATACTTTTGAAAAATGCGACCCCTTTCGATGAATAGGCGCGGCGGCCATTTTAACCGTTTTTCAACAAAATAAAAGAAAGTGACAAAATAGTCAAAAAATGAAATCCTTTGACACGGAGTCCTTTTATATGTACTAGTTGCTAGGGAAAATGATAAACTTGAGTTTTGACAAAGTTTACAAAAAACTTCTTCATAAAAGGTCAATCATCTATAAACATGTATAAATTTCGAGTCAAATGACCTAGATATGATCATTTCCGTGGCATAATTTATGATAATGTGTCCATATTTTACACATAGGTGTATCTTGGTATGACAAATAATGTTGCAGAACTGAGATTTTTCAAATTAGTTTTATAAATATAATTTTTCATTCTTTAATTGTCAAAAATGACATTTTTTGTGAAGAAAGTACAAAAAATATGGTGGAAAATGGCACCCATCCAATTATCACACAAATTAGACCATATTTTATGGACAATCCAGAAATATTAGGAATTTATCAGTTTCTACCTAATTTCGCCTATTTAAATAACTTTATGCCTATTTTCCAAAAGTAATTGAATTTTGAACTACAAGTGTGTGATTGTTTGCTCTGAATTTTTTACAAAATTCGTTTTAAGATACACCAGTAGTGGTTATATAACAGAACCGTCAATAGTTTTGAAAAATGCGACCCCTTTCGATTAATAGGCACGACGGCCATTTTAACCGTTTTTTCAACAAAATAAAAGAAAGGGACAAGATAGTCAAAAAAATGAAATCCTTTGGCACAGAGTCCTTTTATGTGTACTAGTTGTTAGGGAAAATGATAAATTTGAGTTTTGACAAAGTTTACAAAAAAATCTTCACAAAAAGGTCAATCATCTATAAACATGTATAAGTTTCGAGTCAAATGACCTAAATATGATCATTCCCGTGGCATAATTTGTGATAATGTGCCCATATTTTACACATAGGTATATCTTGGTATGACAAATAATGTTGCAGAACTGAGATTTTTCAAATTAGTTTTATAAATATCATTTTTATTCTTTAATTGTCAAAAAATGACATTTTTTGTGAAGAAAGTACAAAAAAATATGGGGAAAATGGCACCCATCCAATTATCACACAAAGTAGACCATATGTTATGGACAATCCAAAAATATTAGGAATTTTCTCGGTTTCTACCTAATTTCGCCTATTTAAATGACTTTATGCCTATTTTTCGAAAGTAATTGAATTTTGAACTATAAGTGTGTGATAGTTTGCTCTGAAATTTTTACAAAATTCATTTTAAGATACACCAGTAGTTGTTATATCACAGAACCGTCGATACTTTTGAAAAATGCGACCCCTTTCGATGAATAGGCACGGCGGCCATTTTAACCGTTTTTTCAACAAAATAAAAGAAAGTGATAAAATAGTCAAAAAAATGAAATCCTTTGGCACGGAGTCTTTTTATGTGTACTAGTTGCTAGAGAAAATGATAAACTTGAGTTTTGACAAAGTTTACAAAAAAATCTTCACAAAAAGGTAAATCATCTATAAACATGTATAAGTTTTGAGTCAAATGACCTAGATATGATCATTCCCGTGGCATAATTTGTGATAATGTGTCCATATTTTACACATAGGTGTATCTTGGTATGACAAATAATGTTGCAGACCTGAAATTTTTCAAATTAGTTTTATAAATATCATTTTTCATTCTTTAATTGTAAAAAATGACATTTTTGTGAAGAAAGTACAAAACATATGGTGGAAAATGGCACCCATCCAATTATCACACAAAGTAGACCATATTTTATGGACAATCCAGAAATATTAGGAATTTTCTCGGTTTGTACCTAATTTCGCCTATTTAAATGACTTTATGCCTATTTTTCGAAAGTAATTGAATTTTGAACTACAAGTGTGTGATAGTTTGCTCTGAAATTTTTACAAAATTAATTTTAAGATACACCAGTAGTGGTTATATCATAGAACCGTCGATAGTTTTGAAAAATGCGACCCCTTTCGATGAATAGGCACGGCGACCATTTTAACTGTTTTTTCAACAAAATAAAAGAAAGTGACAAAATAGTCAAAAAAAATGAAATCCTTTGGCACGGATTCCTTTTATGTGTGCTAGTTGCTAGGAATAATGTTAAACTTGAGTTTTGATAAAGTTTACAAAAAACTTTTTCATAAAAAGGTCAATCATCTATAAACATGTATAAGTTTCGAGTCAAATGACCAAGTTATGACCATTTCCGTGCTATAATTTTTGATAATGTGCCCATATTTGACACATAGGTGTATCTTGTTATGCCAAACAATGTTGCACAACTGAGTTTTTTTTAAAAAAAAATATAAATATCATTTTTCTATTTTTTAATTGCCAAAATGACTTTTTTTATTAAGCAAGTACCAAAAATATGTTGCAAAAAGTCATATACATGATGCAAAAGATGATATGGATGACATATTTGAATTCCTCTCATTTTTCTAATCGATTTAGATATTTTATTTGTCAAATTTCGATTTACTATTAAATGTAAAAAGGAGAAAATAAAGTAAAACAATTTTTATTGTTATTTATTCAAAATATTATTAATAATCATTGTTACTTATTCAAACAAATTTGAGGGGTTAATATGATTGATAGGATACTAATATCAGTAAGTTCTAACATCTCATTTGGAAGCTATTTTGAAAGGAACTCAAAAGTTAAGCGTGCTTGGGCTGGAGCAATTTGATGATGAGTGACTGAATGAAAAGTTTGACCAGGATAATTACTTTGACCTATGATTAAGTTTGTAATTAGAGATTAAGTATGTGGCTAAGTGGAAAATTTCGAAATAGAATTAAAAAAGTTCAAAATTTTTTTTCAAAAAATAAAAAATTACTGGAAAACCCTATGCCGTCGGCAAAGCCTACGCCGACGGCTTTTATGGTGCCTGCGTCCTGTAGTGAAGAGGGAGACCTAGCAATTAGGCCGAAGACCATCGCCCAGAAGGATCGACGAGAAGGCGGATAAGAAGAGGCCATCGTCCAGATGGTATTCGCGACTTAGGTTCACGTAGAACGATGACGCGTCCCAGACACGGTGTGACTCGCCGTAGTTCCAAAGGCCGTGGCAATCGTTGGACATCTCCGCGGATGTGCCCACCAACTGTACGACAAAAAATGCAAAACCCAAACGAGCTGATTTTTTCTTGTCCCATATGCATTGTAGGATCAGTTTTAAGTTATAGCTCAATTGTGTGCTCTACCAAATTTACCATGAACACAAGCACTACGTAGAGCCGCATTCAATCAGTACCCTGCTCAGTGAGTTCCAAAGGACTGGCCAGCATAGTGTGCGAGTTCGGCCTTGTTCCTACTGCTACGGCCTCGTGGGCAGCAACGATGACTGAGATATATTCTTCTATGCACGAAGTTTCCTCGACACCTTTTTCGAGTTCACTTTCATTCCTGGCCTTTCGCCGGTGAAGGAAGAAAGCGCGTGACCGACGACGCTGACCTCGTCGCACCAACGCTTCTTCTTCCTCTCCTCCTCTGTTGGTGCCGATCGAGGCGGCACCGCGCCTCCCGTCCCAGTTCAGTGCCGTGCACCGCCACGAAACAGCTCACCTCAGTGTTTAACAGCGTGTCATCTGCTTTCTACCTCACCGCACCGACGGTATATTAGCCAGTGCTGGACTGCTGGTGCTGCCTGCTGCGGCATGAATTCGGGAGGGAGAAAATCGCAAGGGAAAGCTTGCAAAATTTGGCTTTCTTTTCTCGACTCCCTCGCTTGCTTTTGTGCATCGGATTCGGCCTTTGGCGACAAGCTTTTCGGTGTTACGCCGGGGCGGCGGTCCCGGAGCAGGTGGTGTGTGTTGTGACGTTTGTCGACTTGGATCGTGTGGGCGGCAGGTCGCTTTGTTTGTGTCTTTGTTTTGTACAGATTGTATGATTTTTGGACCCGGTTTTTCTTATAAACTGACCCAATTCTTTCTATCTATTCGGGCGGTGGATACGACCACCTTATACCTCAAAAAAAAAAAAAACTTTCCAGTGAATGAAGCTGACTTCGCGATGCGCATCAAAGGAATAATCATTTTCACCATGCAAGAAAAAAGGGCTAATCATTTTCACCTCGCTCCTGCTTGCTTTCGCTTTGAGTGTGGTATTTACCGTTAGTTGCCTTTTGTCTGATGCACAACCGTTTTCTTGCTCTCAAAAGATCGAGGAAATTACCATCCAACTTTGTAGTACTCTCGCCGTCCCTCAAAAGAAGACGTCGTAAAATATCAAACAACCTAAAGTTCTACTAGGTGTTTAGGCCATCTCCAGCCGTCCTGCCCCCCCAGGGTCCAAAACGCCGCCTTTTCTGGGCCGCCGCGGCGCGAAACGGCGCGAAACTGAACCCTGGAGGGGCGCGTTTACCAGCCATGAACCGCCCAGCCGGCGATGCGGCCTTATTTCGGCATAAAGAAAGGCCGGCCCTTTCTGTCATACAAATTCACACATAGAAATAGTTTAACATACAAATTCACACATAAATAAATAGTTTAACGTACAAATCCATACACAAATAAATAGTTCAACAATACAAGCAAATAAAACAAATCGTACTAGGCATTGGCATCGCCATTATCGGCATTGCCATTGCCCTTGCGCGCCCACAAGTGCTGCACCAGATCATCCTGTAGAGTTAGATGTGTTCCAGCGTCTCGAATCTCCCGGCGCCTGGTGAGGAAGGTTGCCCATGGCGCCGGCACCTGGTGATCAACATCTGCAAGAGGACCCTGGCGGTAGTATGGTGCCATTGCCTCATTGGCAGGCACCGGGTTATCCCGTTCACTCTCAATGATCATGTTGTGCAATACCACAAAACACTGCATCACCTCCCACATGTTGGACTTCGACCAAGTCAAAGCTGGGTACCGGACAACAGCGAATCGAGACTGCAGCGCGCCAAATGCCCGCTCCACATCCTTCCTGCAAGCCTCCTGGCACTTGGAAAACCAAGCCTTCGCGCTTCCTGGCACAGGGTTGGAGATGCTCTTCACAAATGTTGCCCACCTGGAGTAGATGCCATCTGCAAGGTAGTAGCCCTTTGTGTACTGGTGCCCGTTGATCTCGTAGTTCACAGGGGGAGCATGGCCTTCGACAAGGTAGGAAAAGACATCCGAGCACTGCAAGACATTGATGTCGTTGTGAGTTCCTGGCATACCAAAGAATGAATGCCAAATCCACATATCATATGAAGCCACAGCCTCGAGAATCATGGAGCACTCTCCTTCCTTTCCCTTGTACATCCACTGCCACTTGAATGGACAGTTCTTCCATGCCCAATGCATGCAGTCGATGCTACCAAGCATCCCAGGAAAGCCTCTTGCTTCATTCTCTGCGAGGAGGCGAGCAGTGTCTTGCGCATTGGGTGATCGCAAGTACGTTGGGCCAAAGACTGCAACCACTGCCCGGCAGAAATAGTTCAAGCACTCCAGGGCCGTGGACTCGCTCATGCGCAGATAGTCATCCTGTGCATCTGCGGGAGCACCATATGCAAGCAACCTCATGGCCATCGTGCACTTATGAATTGAGGTAAAGCCTACCGTGCCGGTGCAGTCCTTCTTCAATTTGAAGTAGGGGTCGAACTCCCGGATGGCGCGCATGATCCGGAGGAAGAGCTCGCGGTTCATCCTGAACCGGCGCCGGAACACCTTCGCGTCCTGCGTAGGATTGTTGGCGAAGTAGTCGGAGTAGAGGATGCAGTAGCCCTCGTACCGCTGCCTTTGCTTGCTCTTGCGGCGCCCGCGCATCGATCCAACACGACGCGGCCCGCTGTTGACGAGCAAGCCGGCGAGACAGGCCAAGACCATGAGGTGTTCCTCGTCGTCTATGGCGGCCTGATCTTCCTCGTCGAAGAGCTCGGCGAGCATTTCCTCGTCGTCGGAGTCCATGGCTTGGGTCGAGCGAAACGCCGAACACCTTGCGGGCGGGGTGGCCGCGCTTCGCTCCGAGAACGGCCCAGCCGGCTAGATCGCGGCGGAGGAGAGTGGGCGGCGGCGGGGCGGGGCTCGACGGGGGGTTCCTAGCTGCTTGCGTGCGGCGGCGCAAGGAGGGGTGGTGGCGGCGACGGCGAGGCGACGGCGAGGTGGACAGAGGAAAAGGCGAGTCGGGGTGGGAAAAATGCTTTGTCTCGTCGACAGCGCTGCCCCACGCGTGCTTTTCCTTCCGCCGGCCCCCCCAGGCCGAACCCAGTGGGCTGGGTTTCGCCTGGGTGCGCCGGCACTATTTTCCGCCGAAACGGCGCTAACTGGGCTTCTGGGCTTCTGGGGGGGGGGGGCGAGTGGTAGAAAAACGGCGCTTTTCAGCCGGCGCGGCGCAAAAAAGGCCTCCTGGGGGGGGCTCTGGGGGGGACGGCTGGAGATGGCCTTAGATCAATAACTATCCCCAGCAAGTCCCTGGTCGCCGGCGAGCTCAGCCCCGATTCGTCCCTCGCCGGCATGGTCCACCTCGACCTGACCCTTGAAGGCCATTGTGCGCGAGCGGCGGAAGCAGAAGAGGAACAACGCCCTACTTGCAGATACTCCTACTCCCTTCAAAAAAAGATACTCCTACTCCTTCCTCAATCGAACTTTGCCGCGTACGCCCACCAGGTGTTCGACCTTGTGGCTCTACCTGGGACTTCAACCTCACGCTGCTACCCGTCCGCTGCTGCAACGAGCGCAACGCCGGGTACGCCTGTGACGTCACCTTCACCGTCGGCCGCCTCAACGTCCTCAACGCCAACATCACCGGAGGACACCAACCGGATCCTCCACGAGACCACCACACCCTCGGCGTACCAGACTTTTCCCAGGAGCTTCGCTGCTTGAAGACCGTCAGTTTCCACCAGCTTCTCGCGCGTTGCCGTCACCGCCTAAATTGCTGGGTTTGATGAGCGGCTCTTGATCCGGTGCGTTTGTTGTTCCCGAATTAAGGCAGTCGTATCCATAATAGGCTAATAATTGCTATGATGTTACTTGACAAATACTCCTACGGAGTACTAGATTAGAGGTCTTAAAAATCTAAAAAAAAAAGATTAAAGGTCTTAATGTGGTGTCAAATTTTATTTACTTTTTGGGAATGTGCAAAAAACTTGACGCATTATGAGGGGAATAGAGATGTGCAAAGACATTCTGAGATTAAAAAACGAGTTCTGCACCCGAACAATACTTCATATGATTTAAGTTAATTCAACTTGAGTAATTTTCTTAATAACGAGTTCTGCCGCGCCCCTCCATGCCGGTCTCCCTCGCCCGGCCGTGCTCGAGCGTCCGCACGGCCTCGCCTTTGGGCGCCCGTCGACGCCCGTGCCCGCACGACCATCGGCTCCCGCGCCCTATTCTCCACCGTGCCCAGCTTCTCCGCGCCGTCCTCCACCCGAAGCTCCTCTGCCATCGCCTCGAGCGCGCCTCGTCTCGCCGGCTTCGGCTCCGCCTCGGCCTCGGTTGGCCGACCCCGCTCGCCGGCTCCGACGCCTGCCCGGCTCTGGCCTCCCGGGCAGGCCGGCTGCCCCGCCTCCGCCTGACCGGCTCCGTCCTCCCCGGCTGGTCGGCTCCCCCGCCTTCGCCTGCCGTCCGACCGGCCGGCGCTCCTCTGTCGGGAGATTATATTTTGATACAGAGGGAGTAGCTTGCAGCCGTACCGAAAAGGAAAGAAGTTGGAGAGGGAATAGGTATTTATCCATGTATGAATAAAAGGCTTGTGTCATGTCGTTTTGCATCTTCTTGATTTTATTAGGACAATTGTTTTATGAGTGTACATAATTTTTTCTGATATCCCGTAGCAAAGCACGGGCATTCAGCTAGTACTACCAAGATATCATATGCAAATGTATTTTAGATCTATGTAACGATATTGATTCTGTATTGTAGATGCTAATATCTTTTTTCTAATTTTTTGGTAAGTTTGACTTCTACAAAATTCATATGCCACGGGCTAAGTGTGCCGCGTAACACTGCATGGGCGAAGCACATCAACATACACAAAAAAAATACAAAGGCTTACTGGATGGACGACCTTCGGGTGGAACGGCGGGTCGCCCCCGCCGGCTTCCCCGCGTCCGGAGCTCTCCCATGATTATGGCGCGAGGATTCGGTCTCGTCTCCATAGCTGGGAGGCAGGCGGAACAACAATGTCAAACAAATCCGTCTCCCCCATGCGGCATCTGGAGGTTGAAGACGAGTCCAAGGAGAAGAAGAAAAAAAAGAAAAAAACCGATTCTATCATTTGACAAAAAATACCTCCCCTCTTCTTAATTTTCTAACAAAAACCACGTATTCCATAGCCAAATGACTGAAAAAACCGTGTCAGTTCCGTTCGTGACCAATTCACTCATCTTGGCGAATTAAGTGATGGGTTTTCACATTTTGCTAGTTGAGTGACCTATTCACTCATCTCGCACAAGTTTAATGACCGCCAAGTGCTTTTATCTCTCTAGAAAATTCCGAGTGAGAGGGTATCATTCTGGAATCGAGAGCACATAGTCTCGGTAGCAACATTAAATTCAGAAAAAAAATATTTACAAAGTTGAAAAAACCATGATCATTCCACATTGCAAGTTGATGTCCTTGACAAGTCTACAAAGTTTTTGATAAAAAAAGACATATATGGTGTTCTAGGGAAAAATAAAAAGTGTTGTAAAAGGCGATTCTTAGAGCACCAAACTTGTTTTCTACACATGTCAAAAAAAAAAAAATTGTTTGCATGACGATTTACATGTGCACATAGGACATAGACTTCAGAACTTTCGGGAGCATCTGATGGCTACTTGATACGAAGTTGCTGATCAGACCACGGCAGCAAACAGGATGAAACTGAAGAACTTCAACTGAGAGGTGATAGAGGATGTATGCCCTTTCACTGAATGTAAGACAGTCGTGTATCGTCAATGAGAGCTCCTACGATGCAGGTCAAGTATGAACTTGATCCTGTGGGCATGAGTTAACCATGTCAGACGTATTTTCCTGTGGGAATGAGCTCACCATGAGGATTCTTTTATACTCGAACTCGCCTAATAACAGTTGCAGATTAGGAGCTCTCGTTGTGCCTGCTGATGCTGCCAACCAAGTTCATACTACTTTTAACAACAAAAAACCCAGGACAGTGGAGAAGTCTGGAGCACTGTCGTAAATCTTCAGTGAAACATGTAGCCTAGGGTGAGGAAGACAGGGCAGTAGCCCAAATTTTAACAAGACGGAGAAAGTCAGAAAGGGGATGTCATTTCTTGTGACTTTTGACGAAAGCAGACAGCGCTGCATTCTTTTTGATTAGAAGGGGGCGAAAAAAGTATTAAGGATTACAAGGACCTATTTATAGCTAGCATAGCTAGCGAATGAAAGTAGACAACTAATCAGGCTCGCGAGGTCTATGCGCCAGAACGCCAAGCCCAGATCTATCGGCATGATGCCAAACAACAGCTTCATCTACAAGCCTACTGAAGACTTCAACAGGTGTTGCGGAGAGATTACTGAAAGTCGAGTCAGGTAGATTCCTCGTCGTCGTGAGCTCCGTTTCATGTCAGGAACCACCACCTCATACCTGCCTTGTGTATAGCTGCTCGCGAGGAGGAGGACGTGAAGGCGAGGTTTGAGGAGTGGATCATACACATCGACAAGATATACGAAGATGACGAAGACAAGGCTATGCGGTTCCAACTGTTTAAGGGTAACGTCAAGCGGCTCGAGTCGCTTCGCCGGTCTCGCCAGGAGGCGTCGCAGATAGGATATTTCTCAGACTGGAAAGATGAGGATCGTCCGTCGAGACGGTCATGTGTCGATATAGATGACACTGAGGACGAAGTGCTTTGCCAGAATGAGAAAGGTCTCTTCATCTGAAAAAAAATCCTTATATATATACATGATGCACTTAGTTAGATAGAATCATGTATGACTTTACCCTGTTTTGTTTTGGATGTCAAATTGGACATATTGTGGTTGGTATAGGTTTTATGGCTTACCCTGTTTTGGATGTCAAATTGGACCAGACACTCATCACTAAATAATTTTGTTCACTCCCTCCCTGTAGTACCAGTTGGACATACTCTTCTTCCAGTGTCAACCTTTCTGTCGGGTCGGTTGAGGAAATCAGATCTTGTTATTTCTATGGCTGGTTCTGCCTTATTAGAAGCAAGTGGATAGATGTATAAATTGTTCAGTTTACAGTAGACTTGATCCATTGGCGATTAATTGACGAAACAGATAGCAAGTTGATCTTGTCGTTCCAGTCAGTAGCAACCACCAACTGCCTAAGCAGTAGTAGGAGCACTCAACTCTGTCATGGCAATTAGAACAACTGTGCACTAGGAGCATTGAACAACTGTGCACTAGGAGCATTGCACTAGGAGCTTCAGAGAAATTAGATCTTGTTATTTCTATGGTTCTCCCTGAGACCTTGTTATAATTAATTATTCCGTTTCCAGTAGACTGTATTCATTAGCGATTAGTGGACGAAACAGATAGTAACTAGGTTTGTAATTGCATTTCTTTTGTTAGGCAGTACCAACTGTGCACTAGGAGCAGTGAACTCTGTCCTGGTTACTGGTCAATTTGAACAAGAAAGTTTGTTTTATGGACAGTTCAAATATAAAATGGGAGTCAGTTGTATAGCCATTCATTGGGCCTTCAAGTCTGCTAACTTATAGCTTTTGCATGAAAACAGGAGAGCTATTTATTTGGAGGCGAGATGTGAAGCAGGGCGAAACGCCGGCAGTCTCTGCCTAGAATGGTGTGTGGTCGGTTAATATTATCTGCTGCAAGTCAAGTGGCTGGTGTAATAAAATTCCCTCTATAAAAAAAAAGGTTAGGCAATGTGTTAACTCGAGACCTGGAGGGAACTATTCTCCTAAAGCTGTTGCAATGGTATTAGAGATAGCCTCTCTTCTGTTTGAAACTATTGCACAAATTGAAGTAGGCTGTATCTGCCACCAGTGTTTTGACAAACTAAAAAGATGAAGAAAAAAAAATGCACCAGAACTTAAGAAGCCTGCCAGTTTGTGCAGGGTAAATTAGTAACTAATTTAAAGGTTCCTGTTCCAGATAAACTACTTCTGATGCAAACTATGGTTTGTATTATGCAATATAAAATTGGTTTTGTAAGAGAAATTAACATCGTAACCGGAGCATTCTTGCTTTCATCCATGATAACTTAAGTTGGTGTATTAAATATCAGTTTCCTATTGTACTAAACATGAATGACCCTGATCTGAACAATATGTGATCATCCAACGGTGAAGGTGAAGAAACTAGAGGTCATGCGTGGCTCCTAACTAGTTAACTTGATTATGTACAAACAGGTGGTGAAGTGGCGCTTGGAGTATGCTGCGACTGTGGCGAAAACTCTTGTCGCCTCCGATGCTTGGATATGGTTGTGGTTGCCAAATTATGTGCTTTTCTACCTGACTCTTTTGTTGCACATAGAGCTTGGTGGAAGGGCATTTCGATCGCTGTGATGATCTGGCTGCTGACCAATCTGCAAATACTACCTAGTGACTACTCCTTGAGGCACGGCGGTACTAGGAAAGCGAGGTGCTGCTTCTGAGAAGATGAGGGGGGTTTAGTGACACTTGTAGGCCTAGTTGTGTGTACGTGTATCTGTATTTTTTTTTTTGAAACGAGTCAAAAGCTTTGCCTTTTATATTGATATAGGAGAAGCAAACATGACACGACCGAGGGAAAAAAAAAAAAGTCATACAAGACAGGGCGTGCTAGACGAAAGGATCTCATCCTACACCGTCTAATCTCTCTGAGAGATATATCGTCATATCTTCAAAACGCAACTACACGACACGATCTGAGGATCGGGAAGCAGATTAGGCGGAGACGTCCAGCGTCGTCGGTGGCGGGAAGTCGCTTCCCCCTGGGCCAGCAAGACCAATCAAAGCTTCATCCGCTGCCGTCATGGACGGTAGGTTCAGCCTAAGGAGGGTCCTCAACCCGTTGATTGCCGAATCAGAGAACGGAGCCTTCTTGCAGGTGTTCGCGAATTATTTCGTAGCCTCCACCAGGGGCATATCTCCAAAGTCGAGACCCATTTTCTTGTGGAGGACACGCTACGCTTTGCCGACCGCTGGGAGTTGTGGCTTCGCCGCGAGCCTGCTGCTGCGACGTTCGGGGTCGGGCAGGGCCGCAAGAGCACGAGGCATTGGCGGAGTAGGCGTGGGCAGCAGCGGCACAGCCGGCAGGCTGAATAGATCCGCGACGCAGCGTATTGCGATGCCTGCTGAGAGAGCGTCATCAATATCGGCAGCGAAGAGGTTCCCAATCGTAGCAGCCTTCGCGTCAGAGACGTCCGCGACGAGCTGAAACTCCCTCCTCGCCAAGTCACCGTCGTCATCAAGGCCGTTTTCGTGCGCCACCTCCTCGCCGTCCAGCAGCAACTCAACCTGATCCAGCTCGGCGAGGCCTGGCAGACGCTGCTCCATCTTCCCGTCAACAACCTCATCCTCATCATCGTCACTAGCAAATCCCCCGTCGCACAGCTCGTCGCCAGGCGAGATCAACACCGGGACATGTCCAGTCAGCAGCAGGTTAACCGGCGCTGCAATGGAGCTGATGAACTGCAGCAGTTCACCCCCTTCAGCCACTGTATCTGTATTATGTTAACACTGTAATGTTGACTGACGATGAAGCCAGGTTTATGAATATGAGTATATGACCAGTTTGCCCAAAGACTATGAAGTGTTTCGATATAACCATTGAACTGTACATATATAGTGTACAACGACTCTCAGTCTTGGAACTGAAAAGGTTTGACAGTCTGAAGCGAAACCGAGGCAAACGACGACGACGGCCGTCGAAGTAATGGCGTAGTGGCGTGTCCTGATGCGATTGCCGACGTTCTGTCGACCGACTCTCCTCGACGGAGTCACTCTCTGGGCGGTGTTGCCACTTCTCTGAACCCTGCGGTGTTGCCACTTCTCTGAACCCTGACCTGAACCGTCGTCTCGCATTGAACCGAGCTCACACTGCCCATCATCTTCACTTGTCCGACCTTGTTAAACTTTCCAGTAGCTCTTGAGCCCTCCGTTGTCGAGTAGACACCGGTCTTGCCGTTGTTTAGCAAGAGAATACATAAATTTAACCTGTGTATCTAAGCTGCGATCAGCACGGGGATTCTGTCACGGGTTCCATCGGCCGGCCACCGGCGTCGTCGGAGATGACCTGCCACCACAGAGATGCGTAGCGGTCGATCGCTTGTCAGGCGATTTCACCACGGACCTGTCGCCGCCTCCTGGCGCAGTGGAAGGAGAAAGCCGCCGCGCGCTGCCACGGCACAACGCGATCGAGCAGCAAGAGTACTTTCTTCCGGCGAGCGACGGCCATGCCTTCTTCTTCTTCTCCGTGAACGATGAGGACCGTGCAGTACGACTGAAGCACGTGGAGTTGCCGTCTTGCCGATCCCGTCGCCGAAGAAAGGCGAGCTGCTGGTGAGGGTGGAGGCCGCCAGCATGAACCCGCTGGACTGGAAGGTCCACAAGGGCTACTGCTCCGCCATTGTACCGGCGCCGGTAGAAACCGAGTTGCCGCTGTTGGTTGGCCGCGTCTGACACTGATCGGTGTCAGCGTCCGTCACCCACCGGACCCAACGCGCGCAAGTGTCCAAACGAGAGTGCCCGTGGAGCCAATCATACGCCGAGCCTGCGGATCAGGCGCCAGGGAGAATGAGAAATGGAGAATCGCCCACGTTTGCCCACCCTGCTGCAATCAGTCGCCGATATCTTTTACCTCTCCAATCAGTTACTGAGTACCAAGCAGAAGAGCTGCTATATTCATTGCGTTAGAAGGAGAAGGTCAAGATGACCGGTGACCCAGTTTATAGGGAAACCGGGCCCAAAAACCGATCAGTTACACTCCCTCCCACCACACTTGTCTATGAAACTGCATTTGCCGTTTGCATCAAACAAACAATGCTTGCGTTATTATTATGAGAAGAAGAGTTAGCCGTTTCGTATCGCTAGTAAACTAATCGAAGCATAGTCTTGAGGAGATCTCTCAAATGCAGATATTGGAACTTAGGAGAGCTACGTTATAGATGGAGTAGTAGCACAATTATTTGCAGGCCCCTCCTCGTATTGTAATCGTCAAAGAGATGCGTCCACCATGACAATGTCACTTTTGTCTACACCTGCATAGCTTGAGTCCAACATCTTGAAGTTTTCACCATTCCCAAAGAATCTAATCAAGTGGATCGGAGGCTGCGGTTTGATGGCGAGTTAGTACGGGACGAAAGTGAAATTGTCACCGTATCGAGGACCAAATCCTGGACCCAGTGGTTCCTATTTTTTCTGAATATATATCAAACAATAGTTTGCTTCGAGTTTAGACAATAATCATTTGATCCCCATTTTTTATCTTTCATCGAGCAATGATATGACTTTGGTCTGGAGCCTTGCGTCCACGTCCTTCTCAGGGTAACTTTTCTTTCATCGGCCAACTTCTTCTTAATAATCAATGAAAATGGCAAATCTTTTGCGTTGTTTAAAAAAAACTTTTCTGATGTTGATTTGCACTGCTCCAGTTTTTTCCTGTTTTGTATTTTCTTACACTTGCTACAAGCTGTTTTGGTTTTGTGGATATTACCTGGCTCTGATTCAAAAGCGAACTTACCGTTGGTTGTTTCACTGCTCTGTTTGTTTCTTGTGAATTTATAGTTGGGTTCTTTTAAGATAGGGTTTTATCAATTTTGCCACTATGACTACTCCCAATCTCAATTTTGCCATTTAACCGATCGAATTAATCTTGTCACTCCTCCGAGGAGAGGACTAAGGGAGCGGTGGCAAGATTGAGATTTCGATTAGTCAAATGGTAAAATGAGAGTCGTTCATGATAAAATAAAACCCTTTGAGATAATATATTGGATTGTCGTAAAAACGAAGAGATTAAGTGGACCAATTCTACCAAACTGTGACCAAGTTGCACTATATTGTCAGTTTAGTTACTCTGATTGATGCTATGACCAAACTGTATGTTAATCAGGAAACCAAAAGGAAGAAGTGTATGCATGTATAGGTTTGCTTGGCATGATGGATTAGATAAAAACAATTTCACTACCAACCCGAGCCACAAACTGAAAAGAAATGACCAACCAGTACGCGCCCGGACAACTGTGGATAAGGCTCCGTCTCCACTCTCCCGCCATTGTTAATTACGTCTACTTAGCATACGCCGCCACCGCCGGCCGTGGCTAACCCGCGCCGTAACAACACCACCACAGCCTGCCATCTCACCGGCCGAGCCCGCCGATGACCACTCAGGCGACGACCACCGCGGCGTGGACCAAGGAAGAGGACAAGGCGTTCGAGAACGCGCTCGCAGCTGGCGCGCCGCCGCCGCTAGACGGCCTTCCGGAGGACGACTGGTTCGTGGCGCTCGCGGCGAGCGTGCCGGCGCGGTCGACGGAGGAGGTGCGGTTACACTACGAGGCGCTGGTAGAGGACGTCGGCGCCATCGACGCAGGACGCGTCCCGCTCCTTCGCTACGCCGGGGAGGAGTCCGCCGCGCCGCCCGATGGTGCCGGTGCCGGCGCCGCGCCTAAGGATGGCGGTAGCGGGCACCGGCGCGAGGATCGGAAGAGCTACGACTCGGGGAAGAACTGCTCCAAGGCGGAGCAGGAGAGGCGCAAGGGCATCCCATGGACAGAGGAAGAGCACAGGTAACAGATGTCTCGAATTGCCACGAGTTCTTGAGCTCAGGATTGCATCTGCCCATGTACTCATGTCAAGTTTTCGATTCTTCTTGTGCAGGTTATTTCTGCTGGGGCTTGACAAGTTCGGCAAGGGCGACTGGCGGAGCATCTCGCGCAACTTCGTTATCTCCCGGACGCCGACGCAGGTGGCGAGCCACGCGCAGAAGTACTTCATCCGCCTTAACTCCATGAACCGGGACAGGCGCCGCTCCAGCATCCACGACATCACCAGCATCAACGCCGGCGAAGTCGTCCCGCAGCAACCACCGATCACCGGCACGGCGATCATGAAGCACCCCGGGGCCCCCGGGATGGGCATGTACGGCGGGGCACCCATGGGCCACCCCGTCGCTGGTCACCACATGGTCCCTGCTGCGGCCGTCGGCACGCCGGTGATGTTCCCACCGGGGCACTCGCCCTACGTCATGCCTGTCGGCTACCCGGCTCCCCAGCCGAAGATGCATCAATAACCATGCCAATGCCACACTTACTCCAGTTGCTTGACGCCTCCATGAACGACTGAAGCATTTCTCCCTTGCTTGTTCTTTTCTTGAATCTTGATTCGTTTTGTGTGGCCGTCTGTCCCTGGTCCTCGATCTCCTACTTGGCGTAACATAGATGACCCTGAGTGCAGTGTAGGGAAGGTCGATCGGCGAGTAAGTAAGTATTTGCTGACTGTTGCAAGTGCTAGACTGCTAGCTTATGATGACAAACCCGGGTAAGGTTCACAAATGTGAATGTAATTAGAAGAAGGGTGTTGCAGAGTTAATTGCGACTGGAACTGATCTCCATTTGCCGGATGTAAATCACCTGTATGTATCCCCTTGCTGGAAGGTATATTGATCGTTGAGATGCCATGCGCTGAACGAATCATTGTTCTTCTTCTTTCGTCCCTCATGTTTGTTCTAGCAGCAAAGAACCAAATTGATCAGTTGACAGGTTCCTGCTATACTCTGAATCAAGACAGACTCGCTCAAGTGTCATACAAGGGGATAACTGTTCCCCAGTTATCGGACGGTTATGGTAAACCGACGGAGGGCCCGGATCATGTGTCAGAAGTCACTACAGTTACTGGCAGTTAATTTCAGACTGTTTACCGTACTATCATTAATTTCGAACCTATGGAGCATCTCTAATTGGGACGTCTAAATTTGGAAGTCTATATCTCTATATAAACGGTTGTTTAAAATTGAGGATTTAACACTTTTAGTCCCACATCTTGCACGGTGTGGATGTTTTAGTCCCACATCTTGTAAAATGGACATGTTTAGTACCTAAACTTGCTTAGAGTGGACTTTTTAGTCCTGGAGGCCTCTGGTGTCGACACGTGTGCGCCACGTGAGAGAGTTTTCATGTTTTACTAGTATAACTATGTGAGAAATTTTCAATATAAACTTAGGTTGTATATTCCAATGATGAGACTGTTCAAAAGTGCTCTAGCTCTTCGTGAGCAACCGAGATGGATGCACCCCCACTAGTTTCATTGGAGAGCTTTCATACGCTTATATCTCTATGTGCATCCGTTGCATGGCAATCACTACTCCTTGCATAGATTTGATTATAAGACTTCCTCTTGTCTAATGATCATTTATAGTTGTGTGAGACTTATTTTCAGTGGCCTTCCAAATCTCCATTAATGTTCTTTTTGCCTTTGCATCCTGATGCCAATACCAAATGGTTACGCTCACCGATTGAGTAAAACTTCGAAACAGTTGATTCATGTTGTTCATGTTTATTTTTACTCGACTGTATCTTTTCTATGTTGTGAAAAATTGCTTGATGCTAGAATAGAAGGATAGAAATTCTACTCTGAATATTTAAATCATCTCTAAGGAACCTTGTACGGTTTCATGTCTCCAAAGTATCATCCATGAAAAGTTTTAGCTTGTTTAACTGTCTTGATTTATCATTGTTTGTTTAATATCAATTATAGACATTTACTTTGAATGATTTGATCTCAGTTCACATGATGTACATTACTATTTGATCAAAATTGTGTTGGTAGCATGTCACTTCAAAAATTATCTTTTGTTATCGTTTACCTACTTGAGGACAAGTAGGAACTAAGTTTGGGGATGCTGATATGTCTCAAACGTATCTATAATTTTTGATGTTTCATGATTGTTTTATACCAAATGCTACATGTTTTATTTACAGTTTATATCATTTTTATGCATTTTCTGGAACTAACCTTTTGTTCCAGAAATCCTAGTCGGGAAATATTCTCCAAAAGATCTGAAAATTTACGGGATTTATTTTTGCGAAGGAACCAAAGCACTGCCTGGCACCCGGACGGAGGGGAGATCATCACCGGAGGGCTCTACACCACCATGCATGTCTCCGGAGTGATGTGTGAGTAGTTCTCCACGGGACTACGGGTCCATAGCAGTAGGTAGTTGGTAGTCTCTCCACTTTATGCTATCATGTTTAAATCTTGTGAGCTGCCTAACATGATCAAGATCATCTTTATGCAATGTTACACTAGTACAGAACGACACATCGGAAACGGGCCAAAAAAACCATCGGAAACGGAGAAAGGGTCCGTGTCCCCGCCCCTGTCACTAATGTGAAGGAGCTCATTGGCAACGGACAAGAAAAACCGTCACCGATGAGGTTAGTTTTTGGCAACAGTTTGTCTTCATCTCCGTTGCCGTTGTTTGACCTGATCAGTTACAGACATCTTGGTTTAACCGTTTGCATTGAGATGTTTTCGTAAGTGGTTTTATTTTTTTATTTAGCCTGCAATATATATTTCGCGCCGCATTTGATCTCACACAGCACAAATACTAAGACAGTAACAGATTTCATTCATATCACAATGTAACCTTTACATTTCCATGACAATTTCACCTTTACATTTGCATCACAAGATGTGACAAACATAAGAGGTAAAACGATAACGGATTTCATCTATACTAAGCCTATCATGTCAAAGGACGGAAAGAATTAACGATTTCTTCCCTACATCCTTTTCCACAATTCTCGCAGGTGTCACTCTAGCAATCTCTTCTTATTACAGCTTCCTGAGAGAAGGATGTTGAAGTTTTGGACCCTATATATTAGTAAATAGAGTTACAATTGTTAAGTACATATGCTAAAACAAGGACACTATGAATTTAAGCAGAACTGAAATAATATCTTACCTATGTCTTGAGGTGGCTCTTATTGATGAACCGGAGCAGCCAACACACGGCTTGTCAACAAGATATTGCGATGTCAGCAGCTTCATAGGATGCCTGACAGTGATCATGCTTTCCATGGAGGCCACCGCCGGCTCTGGATTTTTTATGCAGTGTCACCGAAATCTAATCTAATGCGTCACCGATGTGACATTTCGGCGATACTGTATAAAACACTCTTGCTTAAAAAAATATTTTATGCAGTGTACCAAAACGTCACAATAGCAACGGTGGATATGTATGGTGGGGTTTGAAAGGGAACAACTTGATATCCCTAAATGTAAATAAAGATTTATGTTAGTTCTGACACTACTAGATAGAACGAACAATTTAACACAATAATATGAAATATATAGTGTGTACTGACCTGTGTATATTTTTAAGGCCATTATAGGAAAGTCAACAAACAATACTGTCTTGAGTATTGTTCGTTGTTTTTTCTGTGGCTTTGAATTTTTTATGCAGTGTCACCGAAATAAAATCATGTTTTCACATGATCTAGACAAGTTAGCAAAACTACAACCGGTTGCAAGGGCACAATAGGCAAGTTAAATACATCATAACATGAACAAGTTAGCAGGTGCACAATAGGCAAGTTAGCTACATAAAAGAGTACACAATAGGCAAGATAGAACTATTGGAAGTCAACTGAACAACTATCAACAAGTTAGCTAAACTACAACCGGTTGCAAGTGCACAATAGGCAAGTTAACTACATCAAGAAATTATCTAGATCGAACTACTGGATGTGAACTGAGCTGCTCTAGCAGGTGCACAATAGGCAAGTTAGCTACATCAAAGAGTGGATCTGATACCTTCTTCACGTCGCCGTTGGATCGATCTAGCACATCCGGAAGAGGTGGAGGCAGAGGAAGCGGACACAGCGACGACCTCGCCGTGTCGGGGGAGATGGCGAAGACCTCGCCGTGTCGGGGGAGATGGCGAAGACCTCGCCGTCTCGGGGGTGACGGTGACGCCGGTGATAGCCGTCGTCTCGGTGGAGATGGCGCCGCCACGGCGCCAGCGATGGCCGCAACGCCTGGAGCCGCCGCCACGAACAGATCTAGCATACTGGGACAGTGAGGAAAAGAGTGAGTGTTAGGTTTAGCTCTTCATGCCCATATATATAGGTAAAACATAGGAAACGGTTCTTTAGAAGGACCGTTTCCTTTGTGTTTCTTCCACTGAGGGGTGGGGCCTACGCGCCGACTCTCTGGAATTTTTTCTACTATCTGAAATAATATTTTCCCTAATCTCTAATACAGTATATGGAGAAAACCACTTAGGATACTTATATTAATATTAGTGATTACTACATTACATACGCAGTACATATTAATAATAATAAAGTAAATTACATATGGAAATCTTATAGAACTACTACTAGCTACTTCTTGTTTTTCTTGCGCCCTGCTTCCACGCAATACTCCTCCTTCTCACGGCCTCGCTTGTTGAGGGCCATCGGAGGTGGTGGCGGCGGCAGCAGCATATCGGAGGCGGTGGCGGCGACTTTCTTCTCCGTCGCTGGGGTTCCCTTCTTCGGGACCGGCGCCTCCGTCTCGTCCTCGTCCTCCTCGTCGTCGTCGTCCTCCTCCTCCTTCTCCTTCTCCTCTTCGGTTGACTCCTCATCGGAATCAACCTTCGGTGGGCCCAACATCAAGGTGGGATCATTGAAGTTGGCGAGTTCTTCGTCGTCGCTCGTCTCCGGCGTCGGTCCTTCAACAGACTCACCGCTGGCGGGGGGGGCTGTCCCGCGGCGACGAAGTGTTCTCTTGTGTGTCGTTGATGCGAGGCATCTTGAGCTAGCAGGGAGCGAGCGAGAGAGATGGAGAGCAGATTCTGTGGCATCTTGAGCTAGCAGGGATTGGGGTTTTTAAGGAGTAGTGGGCGGTGCCACTACGCTATGGCATTTACTCGCCTCGCTTTGAATTCCAAGAAGATGGAACGTGACCACATTACAAACGGACACAGAAAAATGACCGTTGCCATAGAACCACATATCGGAAACGAAGCCGGAGTTATGACCGTTGCCAATAATATGGGTAACGGAGGTACTACTTTCTCCGTTACCTATCTTGATGGGCCAGCCACGGCCCAGGTCAGGTTTGTACACACCGGCCGCGCGGAAAGCACGATTTTTCGTCGCCTATCTCGTGTCGTTTTCATAGAGGGGTATCCGATGTGTCGTTCTGTACTAGTGCTACATGTTGTGTTTACTGGGATCCGATGAATTGTGAAGTTATAATCAAGTTTGTTCATCTATCTATCTATATGTGTTATCTATGTTCTTGCATGCTCTCCGTTGCTAGTAGATACTTTGGCCAAGTAGATTCTAGTGACTCCAAGAGTGGATATTTATGCTAGATAGTAGGTTCATGTCTCCAGTGTCTGGGCTCGAGATGACAGAAACGACTAAGGCGTTGGATGTGCTGTTGCAACTAGGGAGAAAACAACTTTGCTGTGTCTACGTGTCATTTGCATTGTTTACATTACACACTTTGCTTATTGCAATTATCTATTGCTTGCAACTTAATACTTGTGGGAGACACGGATGTTATCTTGCGGGTGGATTATTAGTCATAGATGCAGCTACCATGCGGTCTATGTATCTTGTTGTAATGCCCAATAGATGTCACAGTGAACATATTCTTGTCATAATATGCATTGTCATGCCATAGAACTTTGTCTATTGCCCAGATGTAATTTGTTTATCCAGCATTTTAGTTTATTTGTTTTATGGAGAGACACCACTAGTGAACTGTAGACCCCGGTCCTTTATTTTACACTGATACAAACACCATTTCCACCACGTTCTACACTCATTTACTCGTTGTCCACTTTTGCATTTACTTTTATTCTCCACACCATACGTTTAATCCTTCGTATACATCAAGCCAGGAGATTGACAACCTTCCCTTTATGTTCAGACAAAATATTTTGATTGTGTGTGCGCAAGTCCACGTCAATTTACTGGCGCCTAGTTGACACCGTGTTGCAGCTCTTCCAACTCCTACTAGTTCGATAACCTTGGTTTTGCAATCAAGAGAAATTTGCTATTGTGTTGCTTCACACCTTCCTCTTTGGGTTTTCAATGGGCGGTTGTTGCCGCATCAAACTGCGACCTATCGCACACGGTTAAATTGACCGTGTGCGATGGACGAGCGCATCGGCCACCATGGTTAGCGACGAGCGCTATAATCGTTTCGATTGCCAAAGTAGACCGTGTGCGTTTGCCCGATCTGTACTAGTGGCCCATGTCGAGCACCACCGAGCGCGACTCCTGATGGCCGCTGCTTCATTCGTCGTCGTCGACGTGGATGAGGATGGACCGCTTGCGGGGCCTTGGGGAGCCCACCTCCTCGACGACCGGCGGCGGCTTGGGCATTGAGGTCGAGGCGGCAGAAGGCGGAGAGGCGACGTGGGGGTTTGGAGTGGGGTTTTTCTCCTCCCTGTTTCAAGCTGGCTGATGCTGCTACAACCGCCTGTCGAAAACCCCAAGAGGAAGGTGTGAAGTAGGACAGTAGCAATTTTCTCTTGATTGCAAAACCAAGATTATCGAACCAGTAGGAGTTGGAAGAGCTGCAACAAGGTGTCAACAACAACGCCGTTGAGATGTCGTTGACGTGGACCTGCGCACAACACAATCAAAATACTTTGTCCCAACAAAACAGGAAGGTTGTCAATCTACATGGCTTGCTGTATACAAAGAATTAAATGTATGGTGTGGAGAAAAAAAATAAATGCACAAGTGGACAACGAGCAAATGAGTGTAGAAAACAGTGGAAACGGTGTTTGGATCAGGGTAAAATAAAGGACCGGGGTCCACAGTTCACTAGTGGTATCTCTCCATAAAACAGATAAATTAACATGCTGGATAAACAAATTATAGCTGGGGAATTAATAAAGTGCAATGGCATGACAATGCATATTATGACAAAAACATGTTCACTGTGAGATCTATTGGGCATTAAAACAAGATACATAGACCGCTTGCTAGCTGCATCTATGACTAGTAATCCACCCGCAGGATAACATCCGTGTCTCCCACAAGTATTAAGTTGCAAGCAACAGATAATTGCAATTAGCAAAGTGTGTAACGTAAACAATGCAAATGACACGTGGACATAGCAAAGTTGTTTTCTCCCTAGCGGCAACAACACATCCAACGCCTTAGTCGTTTATGTCATCTTGAGCCCAGCCACAGGAGACATGAACCCACAATCTATCATAAATACCCCCTCTTGGATTCACTAGAATCTACTCGGCCAAAGCATCTACTAGCAACAGAGAGCATGCAAGAACATAGATAACACATATAGATAGATAGATGAACAAACTTGATCATAACTTCACAATTCATCGGATCCCAGCAAACACAACATGTAGCATTACATAAAGATGATCTTCATCATGTTAGGCAGCTCACAAGATCTAAACATGATAACACAAAGTGGAGAGACTACCATCTAGCTACTGCTATGGACCCATAGTCCCGTGGAGAACTACTCACGCATCACTCCGGAGGCAGGCATGGTTGTGTAGAGAGCCCTCCGGTAATGATCTCCCCTCTGGCAGGGTGACGTTCACAACCCTCCCGAACTAGGGTTGACGACGACAGCAGGCGACGGAACTTTTCATGGATTTCTGATTGGGTACTTAGTATTTTCGGGGACGAAGTAATTTATAGGCGAAAGGGTGGCGTCAGAGGAGCACTAGGGGGCCCACACAGGCTGAGGGCACGGGCCACCCCCAGGTCGTGCCGTGGGGCCGCCTGCTCCTGGTGGTCTCCTGGTCCTCTCCTTCGGGCAGTGCTTTGGTTCCTTCGCAAAAATAAATCCCGTAAATTTTGAGGTCTTTTGGAGAATATTTCCCGACTAGGATTTCTGGAACAAAAAGACAGCAGAAAACAGGAAGTGGCACTGTGGCATCTTGTTAACAGGTTAGTTTCAGAAAATGAATAAAAATGATATAAACTATAAATAAAACATGTAGTGTTTGGTATAAAACAAGCATGGAATATCAAAAATTATAGATACATTTGAGACGTATCACTGGCCTCTCTGAGAGAGGAGAGAGTCTTTGGTGCTCAGAAAGGACGCCGATACCCGTAACAATATTGTTCTGCCTATGAGGGATCAAACGTACATGTCTTCGTGCTACGAGAAGAAGAAGAAGAAGAAGAAGAAGTAGCCACCATGTTTATGTCTCTTGGACTATGTTTAGGTGGGCTGTGTTTAGGTCCTTTGAACTGTGTTTAGGTTGTTTGAGCTATGTTTTTGCCGTGTGAACTATGTTTATGTTGTATACACTATGTTTATTTCATTTGAAACATGTTGTTTGCACTGTGTAATTTGAAATGTGTCATATTTTGTTTCAACTTGTGTCGGGGTGGAGTTTGTTTGATAAAAGAAGGTTGAAGCAATACAAAAACTCACAACAAAAATAAGGAACCGCTAATAATTTCCACCAAAATAATAATACTTTTTTATAAATGTATAAAGTAGCAACTTGTACGTGCCTGGGAGAATTATCGTCACCGGTCGATGGAGAATTATACTAAATTGGAGCTAAGCAGTTGGTACATTTAGATAATTATATTGCATCAAGATTCATACAAATAACAAACCCTAACCTAATACTCCCTCCGTCTAGGTTTATAAGTCCCGCACGTATCCCTAGGTCATGAATTTGACCAATATAATATATATTTTATAACGCAAAAATTATACCATTAGAAAATAGAACATCTGAATTTTCCAAGGATATGTTTTTTATAATATATTTCTCGTATTATCTTAGTTAAATTCATGACCTAGGGATATGCATAGTACTTATAAACTGGGACGGAGGGAGTATCATCTTCCCTTGGACCTCCACGTCCATACCATCTACCGCCGCCACAGACACATATAAACTTGGGGTGGTTGTCTTGTCGCCTTACCATTATGCCTCCATTGCTAGGTTCCCTCTAAAACAATCCTCCTATGTTTAGAGATGGGCAACGGCCAAACATGCGGTTCCTAGTCTCTATTCACATGTGTTAGGCAGCCGACGGTGAGAAAACAAGCGCCTCCAGCGAAAAATCGATAACCACGGTGAATAAGCGCATGCTCAAACAAGGACAAGGCATGAAAGGTAACATTAGAAAGAGGTCGGCGCGGTGTCACCATCGCCAGTTGGTCGATGTCGCCGCCGCCAGCACCGGTGTTGTTGGTTTGTCTGCGCCGCCATTTTGTCCTACTCATATGTGGCTAGTGGTTGGGATCGAGGAGGTAAAGATAATTGTTACTTGTCCTTATTGTTTCTTTTCGTTTATCATTTTCCTCTACTATCTCTCGTTGTGGGATCTCCTTAGATCAAAAGTGGTGTATGGTGTTTTGTAGCACGAGCTACATGTAGTACTTTATTTTGAACATTCAAAATACAAATTTAAAGTTTTAGAAAATATAAAAAATATATGTATATGTAGCCATGGATATATCCTAGAAGTGTATAAAATCTTAATCCAAAATACGTTGTATTCTAGGCTAAATAAAAAAGACAAAAATTAGATTTGGTGTGTGAACAGTACCCCTCAGAATCTTGTCATAATTTGTCTTTTTTACGTAGCTCAAAATACAAAATAATTTGGATTGAAAATTTGCACAATTGAAGGATATGATATTGGCAACATCAAGATTTACTTTAGAATTTTTTAAAACTTATATTGTTTTCGAAAATTTAAAATATAGGTCTACATGTAACTCTGGGATACAAATGCATTCTTTCTTAGCCCTAGCACTTTGCATTTTGCATGTCGTCTTTCTTGTTCTCATAGAATCCGTTTTTTTAACATGTAAAGGGAAATATATTTTTAGGCTGGAATATCCTGCTCTTTTAATTAGAGTGGTATTAATGTCCCGATAAGGATATTTTTGGAGGATAAGGGGAGCATATCACTTGACATCCTGTAATGGCATATGGGTTTTAAATGCTTTCGGCCAGCAGAATAGTGGAGTAGGCTGTAAACACTGGACTTTCCATCTCCCGGTCCGGGTAAAAATAAACAGCGCAATAAACTTTTACCGAGGCGGTACACCCTGAGTACTGGGTCGATTAATTTAGACGATACTCGGGACCCACATGTCATTGGGAGGTGCCTCGATGTTTCGTTTCTCCACCGCACCGAGTACATCCTGGCACTATCAATGACAGGTGGGCCCTTGCCAACGCCAGACCAATGTCGTTCCTTCTTCTTTCCTATTCAGAGGCCAAAAAAAAGTTTCCTAAGGCCTCTGAATAGGAAAGAAGAAGGAACGGCATTGGTCTGGCGTTGGCAAGGGTCCACCTGTCATTGATAGTGCCGGGATGTACTCGGTGCGGTGGAGAAACGAAACGTCGAGGCACCTCCCAATGACATGTGGGTCCTGAGTATCGTCGGAATTACTGGACCCAGTACTCAGGGTGTACTGCCTCGGTAAAAGTTTATTGCGCTGTTTCTTTTACCCGGGCCGGCAGATGGAAAGTCCAGTGTTTACAACCTACTCCACTATTCTGCTGGCCGAAAGCATTTAAAACCCATATGTCATTACAGGCTGTCACGCGATATGCTCCCCTTATCATGCAACAAATATCCTTATCGGGACATTAATACCACTCCAATTAAAAGAGCAGGATATTCCAGCCTAAAAATAGATTTTCTTTTACATGTAAAAAGAACAGAATCTAAGAGAACAAGAAATACGACATGCAAAATGCAAAGTGCTTAGGGCTAAGAAAAAATGCATTTGTATCCTGAGTTACATGTAGACCTATATTTTAAATTTTCGAAGACAATAATTTTAAGTTTAAAAAAATCTATAATAAATCTTGATGTTGCCAATATCATATCGGCAAATTTCAATCCAAATTATTTTGTATTTTGAGCTACATAAAAAAGACAAATTCTGACAAGATTCTGAGGGGTAATGTTCACACACCAGATCTAATTTTTTGTCATTATTGTTTAGCCTAGAATACAATACAACGTGTTTTGGATTAAGATTTTATATACTTGTAGGATATATCCATGGCTACATATACATATATATTTTTAGATGTTTTAAAACTACAAATTTGTATTTTGAATGTTCAAAATAAAGTACTACATGTAGCACGGGCTACAAAACACCATACTCCACTTTTGATCTAAGGAGATCCCACAACGAGAGATAGTAGAGGAAAATGATAATCAAAAACAATTAATAAGGACAAGTAAGAATTATCTTTACCCACTCGATCCCATCCACTAGTCACATATGAGTAGGAGAAAATGGCGGCGCAGACAAATCAACAACACCGGTGCTGGCAGCGACAGCATCGACCAATTGGCGATGGTCATGCCACGACGACCTCTTTCTAATGTTTCCTTTCATGCCTTGTCCTTGTTGGATCATGTGCTTATTCACCGTGGTTATCGATTTTTCGCTGCAGGCGGTTGTTTTCTCACCGTCGGCTGCCTAACACATGTGAATAGAGCCTAGGTGTCGCGTGTTTGGCCGTTGCCCGTCTCTTAACATAGGAGGATTGTTTTAGAGGGAAACTAGCAATGTCGGCATAATGGTAAGGCGACAAGACAACCACCCCCAAGTTTATATGTGTCTGTGGCGGCGGTAGATGGTATGGACGTGGAGGTCCAAGGGAAGATGATATTAGGTTAGGGTTTGTTATTTGTACGAATCTTGATGCAATATAATGAACTGAATGTACCTATTGCTTAGCTCCAATTTAGTATAATTCCCCACCGACCGTTGACGATAATTCTCCCAGGCACAAGTTGCTACTTTGTACATTTATAAAAAATATTATTCTTTTGGTGGAAATTATTAGGAGTTCCTTATTTTTGTTGCGAATTTTTGTATTGCTTCAACCTTCTTATATCAAACAAACTCAACCCTGACAGAAGTTGAAACAAAATATGACACATTTCAAATTACACAGTGCAAACAACATGTTTCAAATAAAATAAACACAGTTTAGACAACATAAACATAGTTCACACTGCATAAACATAGCTCAAACAACCTAAACACAGTTCAAAGGACCTAAACACAGCCCACCTAAACATAGTTCTAGAGACATAAACATGGTGGCTACTTCTTCTTCTTCTCGTGGCACAAACACATGTACGTTTGATCCCTTAGAGGCGGAACAATATTGTTACTGATATCGGTGCCCTTTCCGAGCACCAAAGACTCGCTACTCCAAACGACCGACGTCATCGGTCTCCCATTCATTTGCCATTGACCGGACTGTACACATTTTTCAACCACCGCCTCTTTCTTCGACTCCATTTCATGTGCCCCGGTGACAGATAGTGCATTATCATTAGAGTAGGGAGGAGGGAACGGGCGGTGAGATGAAGCCCGTATCAGTTTGGACGGTTCCTCTGCACCTGAGCGGCGGTGGAGCGATGGGAGAGGGGTGCTCGGGGCGATACAACCTGGAATACGGTATCTTATAAAACAACTTTTCTATGTCGAGCTCTAAATTTGCAAGATCTTTGTGCGTTTGGTGTTTATTAAGGCCTCAGCTAGAGTTGCTCGTAATGTGTAGAGTTTTAGCAATAAGCGTGTAATTGTGCACATTATCTTGGATATTTGGAGGCCTTATAACATCATCAATATTTAGTTCCAATGTAAGAAGATTTTCCATACATTTAACTATTTCGAATATGAAATTAAATATTTTCCGTGGCTTGATTTGCTCCGTAGAACCTTTGCGGCCTTGCCGTGCTACTCCAGTTTGTTTTTCCAAGTAGAGTGGTACTCGAGTCATGATACAACACCAATTTTTTAATGAAAGAATAAGTATTTGGTACAAGACGAACACTTCTTGGACACTATGAACGTAACTGTCGTTTTCGTTCCACTCAGTTCCAATTTCCACAATGATGTAAGACTGTAAGAGTATCTCTACTAGATGCCGCAAAAGATTTTATGGTATGGTTCGGGTTCTACCGTAGTAGAACCTCTAAAACTTGTACAGTAAAACCGAATCTTCCCACTTTAAAAATCTATCTCATTTTCACAACCAACATTAGCAGTGTTTTCGGTACTCAACATTTAGACAATATTTCTTAAATTATAAACATTTCTAAATGTGACCATAGTATTCGATACAGAAGTATGTTCCATCATAGAACAACTAGGAATTAAACATGTGACAAAAAGCACGATTGAAATCATGAACCAAATGTCTCATGAATCGAGAAACAACACCATTGCCATCAGGGACGGAGCCAGGATTAGCAGAAGGAGGGGGCCAAATGAACACTAAACTACTTGGAGGGGGCCGTGTAGTCAATTTCTCACAAATTTAGGGGTCAAAACACATATTATATACGGGGGTTTTCACAAAAAAATCCAGCTTACGGGGGCCCATGGCCCCTGCCCGCACCCCCTAGCTCCGTCCCTGATTGCCCATCACCTCTATTGCCACCACCACTAGCCAAACTCCCACCTCTCATCCCTACAACCCACATTCTTGATTGTAATATCGCCCATCCGATTTCTAAATACGCACTCGCCTTCTCGTGCATTCCATTTAGATCCATCATCATGAGATTGTTCTCATTTGCAATGATCTCTTGCCTCACCTTGTTCTTCTAGAGAAGGAGTTCATGCTCCTCAAAGTCTGACTTGTGCTTCCCCTCGGCCATCTTCTTTTTTCTCATTTTATTCTAATTGTTGCCACCTTGTCATCGTATCCTATTTATTCTTCTCGACCAACTCGATCTTTTTGCATTTTCAAAGCTTGAGCTGCATTTTTGTCCTTGCCTTAGCCGGCTCATCGATCTTCTCCTTCCTGTTTTTGGCCTCAGTCTTCTTCTTCAAAATGTCATTTCCCTTCCTCCTTCCATCCGCCCACCCTATGTTTATTTCCCGTGCTGGTGTTCATTCATCGTCATTATCATCATCGTCATCATCGCCATCCGAGTCAATGGCCGAGCTATTTGATCTCCCTTTCTTTGGTGGAGGAGCTTCTTGATCACACTCAACTTCCACTTCTCGCTATGCTCAAGAAATTTTCAACAATGTTGAGCACAATTTTTGCCTTTGGAGGCGGCCATTTGCTTGTATCTTTCTTGTGCAATGCGATCATACATTGACAAAATTGCAAATGACAAGTTTGACCACATTTATAATGGATACATTCACAAAAATATGAGGCAAATAACATAGACAAGGTAATCTCACATAGTCATCAATGTTGCAGCCACTTGGAGGATAATTCTTCACTTTCTCCAAACAACAACTCCACCGGCTACAAGATTGTTTCTTGAAGTCATATCAGCCTTGTAGATATCTCAATGAGCGATGTGATGGTTTTGGCATCAATCGACGAAACTTGTCCTCAATACTTTGCCAATAGGTTTTATCCGGTTTGATCATTGTCGGTCACCTCATCAATTGTCACACCCTCCCATGCCTTCACCAAAGTAATATCCTCAAATTCAGTGTAATTCATAGTCCTCTTTGATCTTCCATTTTCTTTTATTTGAGAAATGAAGCATCAAACACATCCTCAACATCTTCCACTTTCTCACAAGTTTTTTGCAAATGAATCTAGTGGTGGCACATCATCGATCTGGAACACAACCTCCTCCAACATACTCACGTACGAAGGAGGCACCGAAAACAAATTTAAAATAAACAACACAAAACCAAAATAAACTAAGTATCTAAACCAATTTGACACACATTTGGAGAATATGGTGTCATTTAGACCTCTCCAACAATTAATTGAGCACATTGTGGGCGGCGGAGTCAGGGACGGTCGAGTTAGCGCTCTTGGTCGCCGATACTAGAGGTGGAGGAAGAGAAGGAGCATGTCCGAAAGTCACTGGTTTCTTTATCTCCATCGGACCGGGAGCGGTAGATATGGCACCTATGGTAGCAAACTAGAACTTTGCCCAACGCAGGAAGAAGCCCGGAGGACGTGACCACACCGTCTTTGGCCCCTGAAATTGTTGCGCTTGCCCTATCGCTTGTGCTTTGGCACGGTGGCGGGAGGCGCAGGCGACGTGGGAGGGATCGTTTGGTGCCGCACGGAAACCAAATCGACGCGCGGTGGTACGGGAGGGTCCATGGCGACACTTGGGTGGCGAGGGGAGGATGAAGGGGCGCGACGGCGGCGGGATTGGAACAACTTCGACGCGAGAGCAGGAAACGAATCGGTGAAATTTCCCTCCTGCCAAGCGTCTGGTAAGCCTGAGAATGGGCACATGGATTATATGTGGGATTAGGCGCTAGATTTTTGGTTTTCCGAAAAAAATGATATAAATCTGACCAACCCAGTTTGTTTCAGTCGAAACCCTAAAACAACTCTTTAATTGCGTTTTAAACTTTTTTGCGGGATCCGCTCTAGCCAAGCAGAGGGCCGGCGACTGTGAAGCTTGTGGCTCTGCTGCGGCAAAATGGTCATGCAACTGTTTACTGTCATGATGCCAAGCCTGGCAAGAGAAGGACACGAGTATAGATGAAGTACAATGCTGGATTTGGTATCTAAAGCAAGCTGCTGTATAGACTACAGACTTCAGAGCAGGAGTATCACATTATATCAAAGAACCTGCAGGTTATTCCTGCGGCCATTGTTTCTCTCCAGGAAAAGCGATTGGCCGACACATATTCTTCTCACTAGGTAAATTTGGTGCGGCGCACGCCGCACCTGTTGTGTTTAAAAAAAATTGAAACTTGCTGAAATTTGTTGTGTGGAGTATATCTAAATACCTAATGAATTAAAATGTTAAAATTATATTCTTATATTAATATTTAACTTAAGTCTATAGTGGTGGAAATGCACATTTGTTGAATTGAATTCCGTAATTGGAATAAATTAATTTAGATATAACCAAATAATTATCAAATTGGAATGTTCAATTTAAGTTTGTAATTAGAGGGAATGTATGGTTTGAATATTTAATAAATATAACTTCATATAAGTGGGGGGAGTGCATTTGTTTTTTTTGCTTGAAGTATCTATCAAATTGGTATGTTTAACATGTTTTTTTTTCCTATAAACAGTTAGCATTCTTTTTATTGAATAAAAAAGTTAGGTAGATGTTAATGCTTTGTTTCTTTTTGTTTAGATGTACAATATATATTGCAAAGAGAATTGGTTTCTTTGTTTTTTTGGTGTAATTTTCCAATTTAAAGTGTTAAAATTCGTTGAAAGATGTCATTTGGTTGAGCTTCAAAATTTCAGCAATTATAAATGTACAAAAATATGTAGGTTTATGTTTGTAGTTTGACATACTCAATTAAGCTCCATAATCAGTGGAAATACAGTGTGTATTTTTTTTAAATTCCAACTCCATTTAATTAGAGAGAATGTATTTAGATTTTCTTTAAATATTTGTTAAATTGAAATGTCCAAAATAGTTTGTATCTTGGTGTAAATAGTTATTATGTATTTTTTTTGGACATTTTGATATTTTTTGTCACATTATTCTGATGGCTAGATTTTAATTTATTGATTATGCAATTTTCTTATTTTTTTCCTGGGAATTGTGTAAGCAAAGTGAGCCTATATGGCAGGGTTTCAGCAATTTCTTAAATTCCTGTGGGAAAGTGATTGTACTTTGTTGTAAGTAGTTAGCATGTATTTTTCTGGACATTTTGATATTTTTGTCATATTTTTCTGATGGGTAGATCTTGAATTATTGTTTTTGCAATTATTATTTTTCCTCTAGAGATTGTGTAAGTAAAGTGGGCCCACATGTCGAGGATTTAGTATTTTATTAAATTTCTGCGGAAAAGGTTAAGTTATTGACTAACCGGGCCCTCTGCCACACCAGGGTGATGTTAGCAGTGGTAACGATGGACACGGCGAGCTCGTCGGTATCGAACCACCATCATCTGTAACGCGGGCCTGGTCGTGTGGGACGCGGTTATATGCGGGGCACCCGAAAGTGGTGGAGCCACTTTGAAATTTTCTTAAATTTTGGATTTTTTTTTTAAATGTAAATTGTGCACAATGTTGTTTTTTTGGTTTTCAACTTTTGTGTGGGTAGTTTGAGAATTTGTTGGGAAATGGTTTTTTTGATTTTTTGGGTGTAATTTTCCAATTTAAAGTGTTAAAATTCGTTGAAAGATGTCGTTTGGTTGAGCTTCAAAATTTCAGCAATTATAAATGTACAAAAATATGTAGGTTTATGTTTGTAGTTTGACATATTCAATTAAGCTCCATAATCAGTGGAAATAGAGTGTGTATTTTTTTTAAATTCCAACTCCGTTTAATTAGAGAGAATGTATTTAGATTTTCTCTAAATATTTGTTAAATTGAAATGTCCAAAATTGTTTGTATCTTGGTGTAAATAGTTATTATGTATTTTTTTTGGACATTTTGATATTTTTTGTCACATTATTCTGATGGCTAGATTTTAATTTATTGATTATGCAATTTTTTTCCCTGGGAATTGTGTAAGCAAAGTGAGCCTATATGGCAGGGTTTCAGCAATTTCTTAAATTCATGTGGGAAAGTGTTTGTACTTTGTTGTAAGTAGTTAGCATGTATTTTTCTGGACATTTTGATATTTTTGTCATATTTTTCTGATGGATAGATCTTGAATTATTGTTTTTGCAATTATTATTTTTCCTCTAGAGATTGTGTAAGTAAAGTGGGCCCACATGTCGAGGATTTAGTATTTTATTAAATTTCTGCGGAAAAGGTTAAGTTATTGACTAACCGGGCCCTCTGCCACACCAGGGTGATGTTAGCAGTGGTAACGATGGACACGGCGAGCTCGTCGGTATCGTACCACCATCATCTGGAACGCGGGCCTGGTCGTGTGGGACGCGGTTATATGCGGGGCACCCGAAAGTGGTGGAGCCACTTTGAAATTTTCTAAAATTTTGGATTTTTTTTGAAAATGTAAATTGTGCACAATGTTGTTTTTTTGGTTTTCAACTTTTGTGTGGGTAGTTTGAGAATTTGGTGGGAAATGGTTTTTTTTTATATGTTATGTGCATTATGTTGGGTACAAATTATTTTTTGATATATTTTTTGTACGAAAAGTTGGAACATTCGTTAAGTCTAGGAGATTTTGATACGTTGTTTGTATTATTTTGAATTATAGAGTATATGTATCGTGTGCAAAGTTTGAATGTTCATTAAATATAAAAGATTTTGATATGTTTAATGGCGCAAATTTTGTGTGAAAAGGTTGGAAATTTGTTAAATTTGGAAGATTTTGATATATTGTTTGTATTGTCTTCAATTATAGATTAAAAAATATGATTTTTCCGAATTTTAGTATTGTTTCCTTGTAATTGTGAATTTTCTGGTACGTGGGGCGCAAATTTTATGCGAAAAGTTTGGAAATTTGTTAAATTTGGAAGATTTTGATATATTGTCTGTAATGTTTTGAATTATAGATTAAAAGATATGATTTTTCCCAAATTTTAGCATTTTTTCCCTGCAATTTCGAATTTTCTGTTATGTGGGTCCCGCACGTCAGGGGTTTTTTATTTTACAATTCAGTTAAAAAAAATCTGGCGGATGGGATCCGCGGTGACGTCAGCGCGTCACGTCACCGGCGCCGGCGGCGGACGCGGCCGCGCTGCCGAGCGTGCGCTCGGCCAGCTGCGCGCGAGAGAGCCTGCGACCGCGTGGATCTGTGCGAGAGCGACGCGGGGAGCTGGGTGGGCGGCGATTTGGACCATATGGTCGACGCGTTCGCCGGCGGCGAGCGTTTTCGCGGCGGCGGACGCCGAGCGCGGCGGCATTGATTCCGAGCCATCTACCCCGCTTCGGTACGCCAAATTTGGTGAGCACGTAGAGGATGCGATGGCAGAGCCGCCCGTGTGATTCGATCTGGCGGGGAGGAACGTTGCGGCGGCGTGCCGCGTCGGCGTCGCCGGGGACTTTCGGCCGCGCGTAAGAGAGAGGGAGACGGAGGGGATGTGGTGGTGTTTTTACGAAAAAGAACCTAGACTTTAATGAAATTGCAGATAAGTCCTTCCCCTCGAGGAGATGTGGACTGTGAGGTCCGAATAACAATTCTCCGAAAATCCAGAGATGTTTTTGTAAAAAGCCAGCGGGCACTGTTACACTGTAGCGGGGCACAGTAAAACAGTGCGAGGGTGCGCTGGAGCGCTGCGGAGGCTCAAATTGGGTGGAACTTAATATAGTTAGGTAATGGGCGAGCAGGTGTGACGTGGTATCATGGCCTCGTGACGTGATATTTCTTGCTAGAATTTAGTTTTGACATGAGGCGCTGTAACGTACCCCCTCCGTTCCAAAATACTTGTCTTCCATTTGTCCAAATTTGGATGTGCTTTTCTACCAAGCCAGAATATTTCTTATCCAAATCGTTTGCCCCGATAAGTAAACCTGCACAACTTTTTATCCTATCCAATGATCATGGAGTGCCGGATAAAATTGGAAAAAAAGTCCATATAACTCCCACAAGTTTTAGACTTTGGACTCGGCACCCCCTGAAGTTTAAACTAGCACACTTAACCGCCTTATCTTTCTAAAACCAGGTAATTGACCCCTGGTCCTCTCATTAGCTGTTTTGGAAACCAGTTTGCTAACGGTGGTTTTGTTGACTCCTGACCATATAGCCCACAATGCGCTGGTGCTTCTTCTTCTCAACGGCCATCGACTGATGGTGGTGCCAGCTGGGCATCATCCTCTGCAGTTCGTTGTGCTATCCATTACCAGCACCATCAACCTATTGTTCGGTAAGATCGTTGGCCTCATCGTCGTGCCCCTCGCCGTGTGTTCGAGGCCCGATCATCACAGACAAGTCATTTATGGCCATCGTCGGTGGCGCTGAATGTGGTGGTGACACCAATGGTGGAATGGGGATCATGTCCTAGATGTGGCGGAGAGTGCAGTGGCGCAGCGCCTCATGGGGCTGCATCACTCGACCTGGCCACGGAGCTACGCCTTTATCGCCAGCTTCCATGGCAATCACGGAACTGCTACAATCACGTTAGCAAAACAGCTTAGGGGGTCAATTATCTAGTTTTGGAAAGATAAGGGTGTTAAGTGTGCTAGTTTAAACTTGAGGGGGTGCTGAGTCTAAACAATGTTTTTGTGCAAGTGGATAATCTGGTTGTGGTGGATCAGGCTTTGAAGCTAGGGCAATACTGGACATTCTATGATGGCTGCTCCCATTTTAGAAGATTGTCGCAATTTGTTGAGAGAATTAGGGAAGGTTTTGATTGAGCATTGTAATAGGGAATCTAACATGGTTGCTCATGTTCTAGCTCAACAGGGGCGTGATGATCCGCCAGCGTTGTGGCTGGACTCCCCCAAGGTTTTATTTCTGGTTTACTTGCGGACGATGTAAGTGTTATTTGAGATTAATAAAGCTAGCCAAAAATGTAAAAAAAAAACAATGGACCAGAATTGTGAAAAAAAACTAAAAAAAGGGCTGAAATCAATAAAATTTCAATTGCTCTCGGTAAATCAGTATAAGGTCATTTAAATGCGCGAAAGTAGCTAAAAACTTGAAAATTCATAAAATTTGGGAATTGTCCATCAAATATGGTCTACTTTTTTTTTGAAAATTCGAGGGGTGTCATTTTGCACCATATTATTTGTACTTGCTTCACAAAAAAACATTTGGACACTTAGAAAATGGAGAATGATTTTTTTACAAAAATGTTAGAAACTTTGTTTGTCTATGACAAGATGCACCTCCGTGCACAATGTGGGCACATTAAAAAAACAATATGACACATATATGCCCATGACTTGGTCATTTGGCTTGAAAGTCATGAATATTCGAACATGATACTGCGAAAGCGTTTTTTAATAATCATATTGTAATTTTGTCATTTTACCAATGTAAGTGCACATAAAAGGGCTCCATGTGGAAGTATTGCATTTCTTAAATTTTATTTATCTTTTTTTTCCAAAACGGGGTAAAAATGGCCGATATGGCTATTCATAGAAAGGGACTCATTCTTTCAAAAATCTTTGTGGTTCTTCTATATAATGATTATTTGTGTACCTAAAAACAAATTATGTGAACATTTAGGACCAAACTACACTTGCAGTTCAAATTTGAATTACTTTCAGTAAATCGGCGTAAACTCATTTTCAATGGGTGAAAGTAGTTAAAAAGCTTGAAAAAACATAAAACTTGGGAATATATATCAAATATGGTCTATTTTGTGTGAAAAATTGAGAGGTTCCATTTTCACCATATTCTTTGCACTTGCTTCACAGAAACCCCATCTTTGGCACTTAAAAAAATGAAAAATGTTTGTGAAGTATCTAGGGACTAGTTAATGAACAAGAAACTGCAAAATTATTCGCAATAGGGGAGTAAATATGATTCCGTGATATGTTAGGGAGTCTAAATTGCGAATTGGGCTTTAAAAGAATTGCCCAAAAATTGGCATGGCGTGTTTGAAGGGCCTGTGAAAGAGCCCACACAGATCTTTTTGGCATGTTTTTTTGGTCTACCAGGTTCTAACAATGATTTATATGTTTTTAAACGTTCTCCTGTGTTTGGAAAGCTAGCGAAGGTGAAGCTCCAGATACATTAGCTTTTGTGCCCACAAAGTTCCTAATGATAACTTGCAACCATAAAATATATTAGCATTACCTGAAGTCTTCATCATTGGAGGTCGGTACCAAAAGATTTTTGCTCATGTTCAAGCGTATAAATGGACACCCTGAAGTCTCCATCATAGGAGGTTGTACCGAGGCTTGCATCCGAGGTCTTTTTTGTCTTGAGAAATTTCAAGTTTTTCCGACTTTGGATATTTCACAAACCTACATAACGATGAATTAATGTAAAAGTCTTCTTTTTAGAATCTTGTTGAAAATATTGCAAGATTTGGCTTGTGATTTCACAATAAAGGCATATGAGTTTGTTAAAATTTAGAAACACGCATGCAAACATCGAAAAATATAGAGGAAAACATAGCATTTACAAACAGCCAGAAAAACTTCCAACAACTCGTGTTTCACAACAAAAAATCATGCGTCTTTGTCTCAAAAATAAAAATGTGTATGCAACATTGAACAAATGACAAAAAACACAGCTAGTAGGTGGCGTTGCAGTAGATTCTATGGTGATCAGTTGGTATATCTTACGCGAGGAAACTGTGCCAGAAAACGTAATAGCTGTCTATTCGACCCTTAGTATACGAGGCACATGGCTCAAAGAGGGCAGTGAGACTTACCTATGTTCGCAATCACTATTTATGGTGATCGTTGTAGCGAGTCGCTCACAACGGTTGCTCCTAGGGATGAAAACGGAGCGGATACGGACGGAACTAAGTAGTGCCACATTGTTTTCATATTTTTTTGCGGAAGCGGAAACGAATACAGAAACCTCGAAAACAAATATTGTCGGAAACAAATACAGATCAAATACGGTGCGGACACGGAACAGAAAGCAGATGTTTGTCAGAACCAAGCGACCCCTTGAATAATGCAGCAAAACTCAAGCAAACCAACAAAATTATCAGGTTTATAAGATGAAATAAATTAAATTATAATATAGTGTTTATACTTTATCAATTTTGGCCAATAATGCCTACTATCGTTTCTGACCCTAGTGCAACAATGAAATGTTGAACCGGGAATGCCTCGAGAGGGAGATGATATGCAGGTACATAGGGCCTAAACATGGCCACTTCATATACTATTTTTTTTCAGATCTTGGGTTGTGCCTCAGTGTTCCCACTAAAATGTTAGGCCTGCTGCATTCAGATAGCACCGCGTAGCAAAAAAACGGAAAGTTCCGTATTACCGGAAACGGAATTTCCATTTCCGTGGTCGTTCCGCCGGAATACGTTGTTCCGTTTCCGTTTCCGCTTTCACATAAAAGATTTCGTTTCCACTTCCCTTTTGCAAAATTTTGTTTCCTCTTCCGTATTTCCATTCCGTTTTCATTTTTCCGCGGAAAAGTCGGAAAGTTTCCGCTCCGTTTTCATCCCTAGTTGCTCCCATGGACCGGCCCATATTCGTTTCCTTCCTTTTGTTTCTTTTCCTTTCTTTTTCCTTTTGTAGTTCTTATTTATTTTGTAGCATTTTTATTTTAGCATTTTCTATTTATTTTTCTTTATGTTTTTTATGTTTTCCTTCCTTTTTTGAATGTTCAAAAGATTTTGAAAAATTTCATTTTCGAAAATGGTTCAGATTTTAAAGTATGTTCATATTTGAAAAATGGTTATTTTTCAAAAATTTCTTTATTTGAAAAATCATCATATTTAAAAAGATCAGATTTTCGGTTTGTCTAAATTTTCCAGTTCGCCTGAATTTTAGTTTCTTTTTGGCTTATCGGTATTTTCGCTTCACTATTATTTTTGGTTCACCAGCATTTTCGGTTCACTAATATTTTCGTTTCACCCGAACTTTAGTTTCTCTTCACCGTGTTATTTTCATTTTTAGTTCACTATTATTACTGTTCAACAAATTAGTTCGAGTGAATTGTGTTCTTTTTAAATATTGGTTCATACGTTTATTTCTATGTACCTTAATTTTTTGGTTCATTAATTTTGATTCATCATTTTTGTGCTGACATTTTAATTTTGTGTCTCCCTATTTTTAAGTTAAACCCCCTAACCTTAACTTTCTTATCCCTATAAAAAAATCTATTTAGGTCTATTCGTATAAAAGCTTATCGAATTTATTTTACAGTGAAAGTTTTCAAATTAGACCCGGATACAAATACTCTTTGCTTCACTCTTATTTTGGTTCGGATAAAATCATTCATATATTTAAAGCAAAAATATAAAGAAAGGGAACAAAAAATCGAAACACACGCGAGGTGGGAGCTAATAGTTGATTCACAATAATCCAAAGCGAGTGTGCTGGACTAGACGCCCAGGCCCGTATAGCGAGCGAGGCACTTCGCATGCGGGAGAGGCAAAATGCTATATATCGCCTAGCAGTGGCGCTAGACGTCAGCGCCGCGCTACTGGGCCGACCCTTTTTCTTCTTTTTTCTTTTCTATTACGGGTTTTCATTTTTCTTTTATCGTTTCCTTTTTCTTTTTCTTTTCCGTTCTTTGAATTTTTCTTCTTATTTTTCTATTTATGTTTTTTTACTTTTTATGATTTTGATATTTCTTTAGAAATTGTTTAAATTTAAAATTTGTACATATTAGAAAATCGTTCAAATTCAAGATTTTGGTCGCATACAAAATTGTTCCAATTCAAAAAAAATCATATTCAAAAATTGTTCCAATTAAAGATTTTGTTCATATTCGAAAATTGTTCCAATTAAAATATGTACACATCCCAAAATTGTTCCAATTGAAGATTTTGTTCATATTCAAAAATTGTTCCAATTGAAATTTGTTCATATTTGAAAATTGTTCCAATTCAAGATTTGTCATATTAAAAAATTGTTCATTTTTCGAATTTGATTTTTTTTGAATTGAAACTGCTTTCTAATCTGAACATTTTAAATTTATATAATTTTTGAATTTGAACAAATTTTGAATTTGAACAAATTTTGAATTTGAACTTTTTCGAATCTGAACATTTGTAAATTCGAATAATTTTTGAATTCGAACATTTTCCACATCCGAGCATTTTTCATCTACACAATTTCCAAATCTGAATTTTTCTTCAAAGTTGAACGATTTTCAAAAGTCCTAATAAGCAAAAAAAAAAGATACACGAAGTAGTTCTGAAAAAGAAACAGTAGCGAAGCAGAAATAGATGGACATTAAGACAAGAAAACATTTCGCTGGGACCGCGCAACTAATTGGGCCGAGCCCATCTAAGAATCTTGTAGGCGGCGCTAGCTGGGACCACCGCTAATAAGCCATATATAGCTCCTCCCGTGGGAGAGCCGATCCTTGACTCGCAAGGAGTGGTACATATGAGGCCTCCCTATGCTCCGCTCACCTTGATTGACCTAAAGGAAGCGTTTTCCAAAAAAAAAAAAACCTCCGAGCTACCATTGCGCTTTCTCTAAAGAAACAATTTATTGGTTTTTTTACTATTCCTCATGTTAGTTGTCTTACTATTGTTCATGTTAGTTTTTTTAACTATTTATTGGGATTACCTTAAAGATTCATTTTTTGCCTTTTTTTTTCACGTTTATAAGTATATCTCCATAGCATTGTGTGGTCACTTGGTTCAGTCCGTTTCTTATGTTCTGTTTATTTCAGATAAACAGAGTGAAATGCACGAAAGAAAGTTTGTTTCATTTCATTTTACGCCATGAGCTGGTGATTGGCAGGATCCGCTTGCTCCACACATCAGTTCGGGAGTGCCCGTAGGCGTTCTCCCCTTGCCATCTACCTAGACCTTATTAGATGTTAGGTGTTCGGTTACTTGCACGTCTTGCGATTCCCTTGGGATGTTGTTAACCTTTATGGGCTCCTTTGATTCCTGAGGATAGGAAACCTAAAGGATTGAAGTGGCATGTCTAATTGAATCCTATGGGAATAGAGATTGTCTTTGATTGTGTGAAGGAATTTTTCCAAGAGCTTGGAGCTCATGCTTTTTTTCTATACGAAATGCACTACAAGATTCATATAGGAATAATCCTATGGGATTAGATCCTATGAATCCAACAAGCTCAATAGGAAAATTTCCTATAAGAATCAATCCTCCAAAATTCCTATCATATTCCTTTGAATCAAAGGGGCCCTACGTGTTGCGACCTTTTGTTATTCTTCCCATGAATTGTTGGGTTTTTGGACCCTTTGCTGGTGTGTAATAACCTTTGTTACCTCTGCCGGTGACGGCTTCATTAAATTAAAGTCAGGCTCTGCTCGAGCCTACCGTGTACCAATCTTATCGAATATAGACCATGTTCGAGATATAACAGTAAAAAAGGGGGGCCGGCGTGACAGGCAGGTGAGCATCTCCATCGGGGGCCTCCAATAGAGTGTCCATCACCCCCCAATTGAGGCCCAATTGGGGGTGTCGGACCTGTGTCCGGTCAATTGGGGGGTGCAGCCCACAGCGGCGCACCCCAAAGTCAAAAAAATAAATATTGAATTCAAACGAATTTAAAGGCATTTCAAATTCATTCATATTCGGTGCAAATTACAAAATATTTGAATGAAATTTGAAAAACTTAAACCCTAACCGCCGCCTAGCCTACTCTCTGTCCCACCACGAGTCGTCGTCGCTGTCGTCCTCAATTTTCACCACCGCCGCGGAGGAGGCAGCACGGCTGCTGGAGGCTCCGTCGTGGCGCGGCGCGCGGCTGGAAGAGACGCCGTCGCCCGGCGCACGGCTGGTGGAGGGGCCGCCGGAGGAGGAGGAGGAGGCTGACATTGCCAGCGTCGCCATGAGGCCAGGTGAGTCGTGCTCGATGTCGACCACCGACTCGGAGAGCGTAGCCAGCAAGCCAGGGTATTCGTCGTCGTGCTCGTTCCGCATCTCGGACGGCACGTCGTAGCCCGCTGGGATGACCTCCATTGGCATTGCCTCCGCCCTGGGGCGACGGAGGAAGAGGCGCCCACGCGGGCGTGGTGGCGAACGCTGGCTGCGTTCGTGGAAGGTGATGCCGCCTCCACCACGCGGCGGTGAGCGGTGCTCCGTCTTCACCACCTGGCGCGGCACAGGGCGCGGTGGAGAGAAGCGCGGCACCGGAGGAAGCAGGCGGAAGGGGATGGCGCTGCCCATGGCAGCGTTTCGGCGCGTGGCTTCGACCGCGGAGGCAACCGTGAGGCCGGTTGCACCCCACCAGTCTTTGCGGCCGCCAGTGTTGTAGCGCGTCTCGCGCGATCTGGGGCCGTCGTTGGTGGCGATGACCGCCTCCCGCTCGCGCTCGAAGCGCTCGAACCAACGGCCGCAGTTGGCCTCCACGTCGTCATTCTCGGGGAGGTGCCGCTCGACCGGCGTCATCCAGCTCCGCCGGCGAGCGATGAATCGCCCCATCTGCTCGGCCGTCTCGGGCAGCGGTGGCACGGGAAGGCCACCAGCCGAGATGGCCCAGTGCTTGGCAGGCGGCAGTCCGGAGGGCGAGGAGCCCGTATCGGTGCAGCTCCTAGGCGTCCTCGCTCGGGATCGTGCGCCCGCCGTACGCCATGGCTAGATTGAGGGCGAGGGGAGTGAGGGCGAGAAAGGAGATGGGGTGGATAAGCACGGCTAGGGCACCGGCTTTTATCATGGCGATGGGCGGTGCGGCCGGCGTAAATTCGACGCGTGGGAATCCGCAACGCCGGCCGCGTGGCTTGGGGAGCCGTCGCGTCGCCTGGCCGCCGTTAATGGCTTGCGTGTGTGCAGGCGCACCGGCGTCCAGTCGCGTCGCGTTGGAAACCGCCGACGACTGCGCCATTAACACGGCCAGACCGGCCTCTGCACGGCGCGATAAATGACGCCTGAACGTGGCGTGTGTATGACGGGCGGGCCACCCCTGTCAGAGGTCATGTCCGGCCCATGTCCAGCACCCCGAGAGGGCCTCCAAATTTAAACTTGGAGACCCTTTCGGGGGTGCCGGACACGATTTCGCTCGGCCCGACCCTTTGAGGGTGCCGCTGGTGGACGATTTTGGCGTCTGGACCCTCAATTAGACTTTGGGGGTCATTTGGAGGCCCGATGAGATGCTCAAACACGACCAGGCAATGGGATCCATCGATCGCCGGAGTGTCTGTCGTCACGGGGTGAACGGAAGGAGCGGCAACAGGGCCACCGTGGGTATCGACGTCCATTGCGACGGAGATCGGGAGATGTGACTTGCCAGGAGTACGTACGAAAAGTCAGCGCCAGGCGATTTTACCACGTGCGAATGCGCAACGGTCCTTCTGGCTGAGAGTTTTCTTCAGTCTGTATGCCGATCGCCAAGTCGGGATGCGCCGTCCGATCACGCAGACTTGTCGCCGCTGCCAGGCGCAAGGGAGGGAAAAGGCCGCCGCGCGCGACCACGGCACCGCGTTGAGATCGAGCACCGGCGACCGGCGTGCGGCGCCGAGCCTCGCCACGTACGCTCTCTTCGCCACCGCGCCGTCAAGCGTTGAGAGATTGAGCGGTCGCCGTGTCAAACAAACCAAGCTTCGTAAGCAGATGCACGGCTTCCGGTTCGATCAATCGGCGCAATGTATAAGTAGCCCCGTCGGCCCGCACTTCTAACGATCAATTCACGGCACCTGGACACTTACAGAGATAGTAACCTGTAGTAGCCGGCAGCAGCACGTACTCTCTTCCGGCGAGCGACGAACAAGTTCACGGCAATGCCTTCTTCTTCGAGGACGATGAGGGCCGTGCAGTACGACAAGTACGGCGGAGGAGCCGAAGGCCTGAAGCACGTGGAGGTGCCGGTCCCGTCGCCGAAGAAGGGCGAGCTGCTGGTCAAGGTGGAGGCCGCCAGCATCAACCCGCTGGACTGGAAGTTCCAGAAGGGCAACGGGCGGCCCGTGCTGCCCAGCAAGTTCCCCTGCATCCCCGTCTGCGAGCTCGCTGGCGAGGTCGTGGAGCTGGGCGCCGGGGCCACCGGCTTCAGCCCTGGCGACAAGGTCATCGCCGTCAACTTCCCGGTAAGTAAGAACGCACGCACGCGCGCGCGAGGCAGCTCGATCGTTGCTCTGTTCTGGTGATTTCCTGAGTGCTGATGTTTGTTCGATGTTTTGTTTGTTGTCAGGGTAGCGGCGGCCTGGCGGAGTACGTGGCTGTGTCGGCGTCGAACGCGGCGCTGAGGCCACCGGAGGTGTCGGCCGTCGAAGGCGCGTGCATTCCCATCGCGGCGGCGACCGCGCTCGTCGCGCTCAGGAAGGCCGGGGTGGGCCTCGATGCCGGCGACGGCCCCGCCAAGAACGTGCTGGTCACCGCGGCCTCGGGCGGCGTGGGCAGCTTCGCCGTGCAGCTGGCGAGCCTCGCGGGGCACCACCACGTCACGGCCACCTGCGGCGCGCGCAACCTGGACCTCGTCCGGGGCCTCGGCGCCGACGAGGCGCTGGACTACGGCACGCCGGAGGGCGCCGCGCTGCGTGGCGCGTCCGGCCGGAAGCACGACGCGGTGGTGCACTGCGCGGAGGGGTTCCCGTGGTCGGCGTTCAAGCCGGCTCTGGCGGACGCCGGCGGCGTTGTGGTGGACCTGACCCCGCGCATCGCGTCCGTCGCCGTCGCGGTGCTGCAGTGGCTGTGCTTCTCGAAGAAGCGGCTGCTGCCGCTGATCGTGTCGACGAAGAAGGAGGACATGGAGGCGCTGCTGGGATTGTTGGCGCAGGGGAAGATCCGGGCGGTGGTGGACTCGCGGTACCCGCTGAACAGGGCGCAGGAGGGCTGGGCCAAGAGCATGAGCGGCCATGCCACCGGTAAGATCATCGTGGAGATGATGACAGATGATGCAGAGTGATACAGATGTACCACGTCCGGTGTAACTCAAGTAAATTGCAGTAATGTCAGATTTCTAGTGTGACTGAATATAGTTATTTGTAAGTAAACATAAAGAATTTTAGTATTTGAGTATCAAGATTCATGCAAGCACAAAAGATACAGAAGAGTCAAATGTCTCTCCCGAGCCGCTCCTGTGGGCGGCCGGATGAGAAGGCTTCTGTTCTGTTATCAAAGGAAAAGAACAAGAAAGAAAATCATCCCTCTTTTCCTCGCTTAAGCCTCTACTACAAAAATCAACAGACCCATAGAGGACATTACAGCACAGGAAAGTAACCCCCAAAGAAAGTCGCACGCATGCAGTTATTAGTGTTAAGTACCCAGATCACAGCAAACAACACACAAGGTACTCAACCACGCTTCACTCCCAGATACGCCTTCAAGGTTCAGAGATTACAGAGAAGTTTGGAGGTAGAAGAGAAGCAGGGGACTGGGAGGAGAAGAACAGGGGATCGGGTTCAGAGTCTACAGGTTCGGGGCTTCCAAAAGCAAGAAAGAAAGTGAGGCACGCAGGCCTAATAACGAACAACCCTCTGAGGCCAGTGGCAGCGTGACCCGCGCTTCTCATCATGTCGTCCATTCTGGTCCAGTGAATCGGACGGCTCTCCTTCTCTCCCTTGTGGACTTGCTTCTCACGGCCTCGTCGTCTTGCCGGGCCGCAGCCTTGTCACTCTTATCAGGCAGGTCTGTAACATTCCCCTGTTCTTTGAAAACCTGCTTGTCCCCAAGCAGGTGCCGTCGGAACTTTTTGCATCTCGCCAGCCATCTTATATGCTGGACCATGTGGTCCATTGAAAACCAGGGACAATTGTGATACTTGAGGGTCCACAAAGCGAGCGACATCCCAATCCGCAGTCAACAGTCACTAGTTCAGGCAGTGTTATGTCAAATTCCTTGGGCTCACAGCCATTAGCTGAACTGAATTGGTGAAGTGGCCATACGATTTTCCTCTGCGCTGTAACGAGTCTTCGTTTATGTAAATAGCAGGCCACTGCACCTAGTGTCAACACAGCTGCAGGGTACAACTCCAGGAATTGACTTTGCCAAGCAATTTGCCAATGATATTGTCCAGGTAAAATATCTACAGAGAATGCTTGCCTGAACCTATTACCATATTCAGAATACACTGCCGCATGTAACTGTAGCATTCGCGACTCTGGAGCAGCAGTCATTGTTCCTCTCAGACCATTAGAGCTACAATGTTGCGAGTCAAAACTAGCAGCCTGACCAAATATTTCCTGTAGCTCATAAAGAGACGAATTCTCCCAAAGTGGCGGCCAAGGATGATTCACTCCAGTGCATCGCCTTCTCCAACTACAATAAAATGATAACTTCTCTTGCTCAGATGAATAGCAGTTCACACTACCACCTTGATATTCATTTGGAAATATTAACCAACTTAGCTGGACACGCCCTAGTTGGAGATGTAGCTGATATATATCCTCATTAATAAGAACACGTAAATACTCTCTTTGTGCAGCAACAGTGAATACCTCCACTAATGATATTCGATACGTCCTTGATAGTTGGGCTGTAATGTCAATAAAATCCCAGAGTATTGCAGCTCCCAGTCTAAGGTAAGGACTCCACCAACAAAATGTATTGATGCAATGTACCAGAGGAAGAGCAAAAGAATGCCGAAACTGCACTAATAGCTGGTAAGCTTCACTCCTGACATTCAAGTCGCAGAATATTCTGTCCGTTCCCCTCATCAGACAAGGAATAAAAACCTTTGAGTGAATCCCTATGCCCATTGTTGATTCTTGGCACATTGACAACGTGGTGTCTTCAACATAACAGCCCCCTGATGCTTGAAAATAGCACTTGATTCCCTACAGGTCAAATTTCTGAATTTGTTTCCTTCAACACATAGAATGGCATGGCAAACAGAGCCCCTTGTCAAGTGAACACCAATAGAAACCATGCATTCCCAAGATAATTTCTGAAGCTTCATGACAGTAACATGACAATTGTAGAACCATGCAATGTTTGACTGAACATTTGAAGAGCAATTTAGGAGACCATTGCTAGCAATGTATGACTGGAACCTGAACTGAACTAATGAGTGGTATCCATTCACTGTTCCAACTGTAACAGATGCAAGATGGTAATCAGCAGGACATTCTTGGATGCATAAATGTGCGCTAGTTTTAATACCGGAATCACACTGCAGCAATTTCCAAACGGAGTTAGGTGATATTAAGATGCTGAGATTTTCACCACTCTGAAGTGCCTTTCTCACAGGATGCCAAAGCAAAAATATCTGCCTAAGTGGTAAATACCCATTCAAAGCATGAAGTGGTGGTGAGTGATGCATAACCATACTGCACTGATATTGTGGTTCCCCAGGCCATGGCTTCAACTGAATTGGACTCCTATCAGAAATGCCCAAACACGACAACCTGATGTTACAAATCTGCGGTGGCGGCCATGGTGGTTGCCGGCGATCTCCAGGGTCAACAGAGATGATGTTGGCCACAATGAGAGCCAAAACTTCACCCATCTCATGCGAGACAACATCGCCCAGCTTGGTGCTATCGACGACGAGGCATTCGTTCGAGCACTTGGAAGGTGGCAACGCGCTCAGATCAATGACAGTGAATGGCTTCAGCAGCTTGGTGGTGGTGACCTCCAGAGATGTGGGAGCAGTAGGAAGAACAGCCTTTAGAGCCATAGATCTTGCTGTAGTTGCCGCGAGCTTGGGGACGACGTCGACGATGGCCGTCGATGATGTCAGTGTCGTTGCCGGAGTGAAAACATGCACCGACTCGGTGGCGGTGCGGCTTGGGCTTTCCGTCGAACACCTAGTAGGCGTCGGAGCCGCAGGGCCGTTGGTGTTGTTGGCCACGACAAGGCTGGTGTCGGAGCAGACCGGGGACGCGCCTGATGTCGCGGATGTCGCCAGCCTGTTCAGGATCTCGTCCTCCTCCTTTTCTGGCTTCAACGAATGTAGAGACCGCTTGATTGTTGCGATTTCTGGCTTGATAGCGTCGACGGCGAGCTTGATCGCCTTCATCTCCGACGCCATACGGGACTCGGACTGCTGCAGCAGCTGGAACAACGAGTCCAACTTGGCCTCCATGGAGTCAATCCTCTTCGAAGATTGGTAGCGGCAATTGGTCGAACAGGTTACAGGCACCACTTGAAATCCTCACCCCTACTCAAGTCAACCTAGCGTAGGCGCTCCCGAGGGAGACTTTGTGTCGATCTACCAGAGATCGACGCCCAATCGCTAAGGATCCGAAGATCGGTGACCAAGTCGAGGAATTAGAGAGGATCACACCGGAATCTGATACCAAATGTTAAGTACCCAGATCACAGCAAACAACACACAAGGTACTCAACCACGCTTCACTCCCAGATACGCCTTCAAGGTTCAGAGATTACAGAGAAGTTTGGAGGTAGAAGAGAAGCAGGGGACTGGGAGGAGAAGAACAGGGGGATCGGGTTCAGAGTCTACAGGTTCGGTGGCTTCCAAAAGCAAGAAAGAAAGTGAGACACGCAGGCCTAATAACGAACAACCCTCTGAGGCCAGTGGCAGCGTGACCCGCGCTTCTCATCATGTCGTCCATTCTGGTCCAGTGAATCGGACGGCTCTCCTTCTCTCCCTTGTGGACTTGCTTCTCACGGCCTCGTCGTCTTGCCGGGCCGCAGCCTTGTCACTCTTATCAGGCAGGTCTGTAACAATTAGGGAATGGGATTTTCAGAGGTTGAACCGAGTCGTCAATCCATCAGACGCCGCACTCCAGGTCGCCACCATATGGGTATGTTTATGGAGATTGAACTAGAAAAATGCTTGATGTAGTTATGAAGATACCGAATTCGATTATTACAATCTAGAATAAAAGATGCAGGCATGTTCTAGAAATCCAACCGCTAAAATGATGCATTATTGATCTGGCTTGGTTCATTAGCTCGATTTGAGGGAGTCGCTGGCGGCCGGAGTGCCCCGAACACGGCTTCCGTCCTCGATCCTTCCAACACGGCTTCCGTCATCAGTCATGTCCTTCGTTGTCAACCATGCGGCGAACTGGTTCACCGTCGACCTGCGTCCCCCGGTTTTCTTGAAGTTGGCAGCTCCAGGACCTCCGGTTACAACTCTCAGCGCATCATGCGCTCTAGTGCCTTGCGAGGGATGCGCGATGCTGACAGCGACTTGTTTTAGTTAGAAGATTCTGGGATAGAACTGAGGAAAACAAGGCCAGCGCTAGGCGTCAGTCGGTTGTAGGGAGGCCTCTCTACAGCCGTCTTCGGAACCGTTAGATTCACTTAAGTGAAGCGATCTCGCGTGTCCGATCTATGTAGCAAAAACGTTTCGCGTGTAGCACATTGTGTCTGTGTATGCAACATCGCATGTAGCAAACAAATTCAGAAAAATGCTACGATTCGATAAATGTAGCAAAAAAAAGTCAAACACTACATTTTTTCGTAGCATGTAGCACTGGTGTAGCAAAAATTCTTATATGTGTAAAATTTGCGATTGTAGCAAAAAATGTTGTAGCACTTTGAACAATGTCATGTAGCAAAAACCAACAACATATGAAATAAATCTCAATTTATCTCCAACAAAACGTGAAAGAGCATTTCACCGTTTGCTACATTTTCAAAACACTCATGTAGCAAAAAACACTTATGTTTGTAGCATGTTGAACATCTGCATACCTTGATTTTCACTCACATCCAGCTTCAACCATGGAGCCACTGCCATGACCGATTCGAGCTCACCGGACATGAATCCGCCTTTGGAGACACTTCCGGCGACGAATCCGCCACACCAGAGACTAGGCGCCGCCAGATCCGGTGAACCCGACGAAATCAACTCGTGGTTCATCTTCTCCAAATTCTGCCATGGCGTCCAGCCGTCCATGGCAAGCTCCCCCCCCCCCCCCCCCCGGCCTTCAAAATGATGCATGTGGGAGGCACGACAGCCGCCCTGGTCAGAACGCGACGGCAGGAGGCCGGTGCGGGGCCGACGCAGGGGCAGGGCTGGCCGGAGCGGCACTGGTCGGAGCTGGGCGAGGCGAAGGGATTTCCGGCCGGAGAGCTTGGCGGCGGGTCACGGCCATGGTCAGCTGGAGGAGAAGGCGGGGAGACAGTGAAGCTCGCGTGCTCCGTCGGGTGGGTGTCGCTGGTGGGAAAGAGGGTGTGGAGGAGTCCGGCGGCGCGGTGAGGTCCTAAAGTTGGAAGAGAAGCCGAGCGTGGGCTAGATCGAGAGAAAAAGAGCGACAAGGAAAGGATGGAGCGTGCTGGGTCAACGAGCTACGCGCACGGAGCAAACCGACTGATCCAAATAGCAGTTTCGGGAAACAAACACAAGAGAAGAAATCGTGTTCAGTGTAACTTACCTGTCGCAGCGGGGCACAGGCGTGTTGCGGCCGTTGATGTTGAGCAGGCCGCCAGTGCGTATGCCTGCAAAAAAAAATTGTAGACATCATACCGGAGCAGCTATTTGTCTGAACTCTGAACAAGAGGGGATAAAACTTGCTGGTTCCTGAAAATCATCGTAGGTTTGTTATTACCTCCCTGATTTGTCGGGAACAGGGCAGCTTGTGCCGGTGCGACGCCCATCTGCCCTTGCAGCATGGCTACGACATCATACAGGTCAGCTATTTTTCTGAACGAAAGGGGGTAAAATCTGCTGGTGAGTTCGGTATTGCCTCCTTGATTTGCCTGGAAGTAGGCAGCTTGTGCCGGAACGACGCACCTCTCCCATTGCAGCTTGGCTAGGAGGTTGTTCATCCTCTGGGTTTCCATGTCCACTGGTTTGCGACCACCCACTGGATCATGAAGAAATAGGCTTTCGCCCCGCTATATTAATATAGCAACCACCCGATACAAGATTGAGGCCACTGCTGGGGCAAAACAGCACAGTCACGCCCAAAAGAAAAGACAGAGAAAAAAAGAAGAAAACAAAGCCGATATTGGTGGATCAACGAAAACAAAATTGACTCGCAACCGCTGCGTCCTCTCCGGCAAAGTCCCACCACTATACTAGCACTCAGAAGCGCCGCGTACCAAACAACACCTCCAAGAAGGAAAACAACGACGACGCTGCTGCTGCCCGGACTGGTCCTAGGGTTTCCCCCGGTACGCTACCGTTAGTGGGGAAGGGGTACACCCGACGCCCTTCAAGAAGGAACAGCGACACCGCGTCGGTGTCGAGAAGACAGGGATTTCTCCCGACCCCGAAAAAACAACATCCCTGGACAATCCGAAGTGGTCCACCCATCTTGCCACCCACCAACAACCGCCACCACGGAATTGAAGTCACCATCTGAAAGGACAATGATGTCGCCTAGAGGGGGGGGGTGAATAGGCGATTTAAAACTTTTCCGGTTTAGGCTTGCTAATTGCGGAATAAAACTAGGTGTTTAAATTAACAAGCCAACAACCTAAATATACTAGGCTCACCTATGTGCACCAACAACTTACGCTAAGCAAGACAAGCAACAATGTGATAGCAATATAGAATACTTCAAGCACGAAGGCTATCACAATGTAAAGTGCATAAGTAAAAGGCTCGGGTATAGAAATAACCGAGGCACGCGGAGACGAGGATGTATTCCCGAGTTCCTCCTTGTTAAGGGAGTACGTCTCGTTGGAGAGGTGTGAACCAACACAATGGTTCAACAACCACAAAGGTTTCACCTTCTTCTCCGATGAACCGCACCACAAAGGTTTGGTTCACCTTCCACTATCGGAATCCTTCGAGGCGGAAATCCGGAGCCTTTCAACAACGATCCGGGGCACAACCCACAACGGGATTGGCGGCTCCCGAACAGCTACAAGTGACCACACAAGGGTTTCAACCACCACACGGGCGTCTAGGGTCCAAGGACCCAAGAGTAACAAGTTCACAAGCTTTCAACTTCCACGAATCCTCGTGGAGAGCACAAACCGGTGCAACGAAGCAATGACAAGAGCACAAGGCTCAAATCCTTCACTCTCAAATCCCACCACAAGCAACTAATGCTTATGGGGGAGAAGAGAGAAAGAACAACGAAGAACACACCAAATGGAACTTCAAGATCAAGATCTACTAGGTTCCCCTCACTTAGAGGAGGAATGGATTGGATGAATATGTAGATCTAGATCTCCTCTCAATTTCCCTCAAAGATATGCAAGAATCATGGGAGGGATAGAGAGGAAGGCAAGCTTTTCCAAAGGTCAACAATAGAGGTGAGAGAGGGGAAAAACGAGCTCAAAGAATGATCTAACCGTTGGGGAAGAAAGCCCCTTAAATAGTTCCCTCAAAAATCTGGCCGTTGCAGGCGAAACAGGGCCGCAGCGGTAGTACCGGGCCTCAGCCGGTACTACCGACAGGGGCAGGAGCAGACGACGTCGATGAAGGTCAACGGGCCTCGCTCACCGCCCGCAGCAGTAGTACCGGACGAAGACACGCGGTAGTACCGCACCCCCGGTAGTACCGCACCACTACCGGGGCAACTACCGGTTAAAAAATCCTCGAATACAGAAAGCCTCCCGGAGATGCGGTAGTGACCCGGTACTGCCTGCGGTAGAGCCGCACGGCCAAAAAGACGGGGTCACCCGGTAGTACCGGGCTTGGGTCAGTACTACCGGCCTAAGAAGAAACTGTAGAAACAGATAACGAAAACCGCAATAACTTTTGCAAGGAAGCTCCAAACGAGATGAAACCAACGAGCTTGGAAAGGTAGTAACAAGGGCGCATCTCGAGGTTGGAAGGTTGGAAATATTAAGGGTCACAAATATGGAGGAGATATCACACATGGGAGGTGTGGACCTTATCTCGAGGAGGACCGGTAATATTTTCAACACCGAGAACGCAACAAGTTTTCCATCCGGACACCGTTTTCAATGATCTTGGGCTTGCTCCAAAGATAATTACAAGCACAACAAGATCATGCATATACACATCATAGTCCATCATGTGAGGAGGAACACAAGAGGAGAGTTTGACCTCTCTACAAGAGACGAACCAGTAAAACCTCCCACATCAAAAACACCACAAGATATCCAAATGAAATCCGTTTTTGATGAATTAGAGCTTGGTATGGAGATGAACACAAACTCTAAATTTTCACATGGATAAAAACCAAATAAGAACCAAGAAAAATGATATGTCAAATATGCAAAGGTTTGAGCTCTCCATAACGATGCGATCAAGTTACTCACTTGAGAGCCCCTCTTGATAGTACGCCGTCTATCCTATAACCCGGTCTCCAAACTAACAACAACGAGACCGGTAAAATAGAAACCATATCAAGATCATACCTTTGCCTTGCGCATTCCACTTGAGCTCGATGATGACGATCTTGACTCTCTCAAGTTGGAACACTTTTCTTGATTGTGCTTGCTAGCACATGCTTGATGAAGACTTCCCAAATACTCCCCCATAAACCATTATGGGAGAGACTCGCTTAGCTCCGTCTTCATGTATCCACTTGCGCTTCAAATTCTTCTCTTGATATAGATGATGGTTTGGAGATAAACATGAAGTTCACTCAATCTTCTTTTCCAAGTCATGCTTGCAATAAGCTCAACTCTTCACAAGACCATTCTTCATATAAACCCTTGGATGGAACCTTGGTCATCATGTAATCTTCTAGAGTCCAACACATGAATTCCAATCTTTTCCTATGGACAAGATCTACAAGTATATCTCAATGCAAACATTAGTCCATTAGGATTGTCATTAATTACCAAAACCATGCATGGGCAACACATGCCCTTTCACCATCGTCGTATCATCATGGTAAGCACTGCACGGCCGGCTGAACTGAGAAGAAGAACCCATCATAGACAAAACGACAGTACCACATCCGCGCGGGAGGGAACAACCTCCACCGCCATAGACGGTAATCGACCGGACGCAGCACGCAAGAGCACACCAGGCCACCAGTGGAGCCGGAGGGCGGCAACAGCGCAGCCACCTGGAGGACTACCTCCACCGCCAACGGCGGGTGCCGACCGGACGCGGTAGCAGAGACACACCAGGCCGGGGAGGCCCGGCCGACCCCTAAAAGGGTCCGTGAAGTCTCCGCCACCACGCTGCTGCACACAGGCCGTCGCCGCCGCTACCCTCTAGTTCAGCACCAACGGCCCAGACGGGTCCGCGAAGCTCCCGCCACCACGCTGCAGAAGGCGCGGCGTCGTCACTGCCATTCCGTCACCGGCATCGCACCTCAGTCAAGCCGGGTAGCGGGGTCGGGCTTGGGCCCGTACTGACCCAGATCGGGCCCAGAAGGGCCCAGATCTAGGCCTGCAGTGCCCTGGCCGAAACCCAAGCCACCCGCACCACCAACGGCGGCGCCGCCGCTGCACCCACCACCGGCAGCAGAGAAGGACTCCGCCGTGAAGCTGAACCGCCGCCGCCTGACAGCACCGCCCGGCGCCGCGCCGCCCCGCGCGAGAACGCCGCCGAGAGGGAAGAAGCAGGGTGCCGCCGCAGCCGGCGCCGCCCGGGCCGAGCCCGGCGACGCATGCCGACGACGGCCACGGAGAAGAGGAGGGAGGGGAGCTTCTCTCGGACGGAGGCGGCGGCGCGGCCGGTCGCCCGTGCGGGGGGCGAGCCGGTCGCGAGAGGGGTGGGGGTCTTTTTCCGTGCTTCGTCTCCCAAATCTTCCCACTGGATCATCACTGCTATTGCTTGGGAATCGGGCTGCTGTGGGTGCTGCCTGCTGTATGGGAAGATAAGAAGAAGAGAATAGTTCGGCTGTTCTTGATTCCACGAGTAGAAAGAAAGAAATCGCACACCAGGTTTAGATCTGAGGAAAACGCTGGTGAAAAAGAACAGCTTACAGCGGCATAGACCCCAAAATAAAAATTAAATATAAGAATGTCGCAGCGCTAAACATTAGGTAGTTCTTACGATCCGGCAAATTACCCGTCTGCCGCCTGGCGCCATTTGCATGCCGGTGCAGCATGAGTTCACCTCCTCTTCCGCCTTTGGCTTGGATGCGAAGAATGGCTTGAGGGGAGCGTGCAGTAAACACGGACACACGGTGTAACAAAGTCAAAAGGCTACTCGTAGGGGGTCAGGGGTGGCGTCCTGTCTGGACGGTGCAGGAAGCGTGCTCTAGTCATTTTTGCGGGGATAGTCATTTTAGATTAATGGGGATATGATTAATTTCCTAGTTGGTGTTAGTCACTGATAAAACTGACTTGACTCGTTTCACAGGTCCTATGATCACAATAAAATGGTATTTCGTACTATGTTTCTACCAAGACTTGGTAACTAAGTCAGTTTACTTTAATTTGGTATTAAAATGGCCAGATTGCAACCGGATATAAAGATCATTTGCAAATGTTGATATATATGATCATGAAACTATTGTACCAGCTTGCCCGTAACTAGCAAAACAACTAATGAATCTATCATGGTCTAAGCTCCTCCATGACGACTAATTAAGAGCATCTACATAGAAAACCTAAAATGGAGCCTGGCCTGCATGGTGCCCTTTTTTTTCCAAAAAATCGAAATCTACATTTTTTAGTTTTAAAAAATCGAGAAAACAATTTTTGATGTAGATATTATCGAGATATACAATCTTGCAAATTTTCAACTCCAAATTCGTTGTATTTTGGGTTGCAAAAAAAAAGATAAATGGTGGATCTGGGTGGTGAACAATACACAGTTATTTAAAAAAATACCCGATTTATCTTTTTTGTACGGCACAAAATATAACGAATTTTAAAGTAAATTTTACACGCTTGTAGATCTCGACACTATCTACATATGTGATTTTTTGTGATTTTTGGAGAGAAAAAAAAATGTCATTTTCAATTTTTTCAAAAAAGGGGCTCCGTTTAGCCCGGTTTCCAAAAATCCACTCTCCATGTCCACCGTCTACCAATAGCATTAACTACAGGCTACTGGACGCGTCGGCATGAAAATGGTCCCATCTGTCGCCCCATTATTCATCAAAATTGCCGGACAGGCCGAATACCGCGTCCGGCAACCGTGCTACACGCTCGGTCCACAGTGGGGAAGTGGGAGTGCCGGCACGGGAATCTACGACACATCGGAAACCGACAGGTGGGTACCTCACCGCAGTGACCCAGACATTCCTTTTCTTCCTCGCAGTCTCTTCCATGCTCGTCTCCTATCCCACCTTCACTGAATCGTCGCCGCCACCGACCCGTTCCGACGTTAATCTACCCCCCCCCCCCTACGTCTACCACTCTTGCCACAGCCCTCCCACGCTACGTCCGTCGCTCTCACTGTTGTCTCCTCTCGACCTCCATCAAAAGTGTTTGGAAACTCACGCCGGTCTCGCTTCCGTGGGCATAACAGCAAGGGGTCTGACTTCCCCCTCCGTGTTTGGTTAGGTTTGGGCAGTACCTTTTCTTTGCTCGCTGACTCATTGGGCACTACATTTCCGGCCAGGACCACCTCGCGCGCAAGATGTTCCATGCTTTGCAAAGGTTTCTTTTTTTCTAGATTTTTGTTTGATTAAAATTGCATTGTTCATGTGGTTGTTTAATTACCTATTTAAATTTAATAGGCATGAATAGCGACGACGAGCTGGTGATGGTCGGTGCAATGCTCCAAGCCCATGTCACCGCAACTGACGAGACTGATGAGCACTTGGCGATCATCACTTGTCTTGTTGTCAGATTTTGCCAATTTCTAGTGCGACTGAAATATACTCCAGTTATTTGTAAGAAAACATGAAGATTGAACTAGACCATATGTTTCATATTTTTTTCCAACCGGGCATTTCCACCTCTTTCCATTAGTACGGATACTATATGCTTCTTATAGTGATGAAAACACCAGATTCAATTATTACAATCTAAAAAAGATGTAGAAATGTTCTAGAAATCCAACAGCTGAAATGATGCATTACTGATCAGGCTTCGTTCATTAGCTCGTTTTCAGGGAGTCGCTGGCGGCTCCGTCATCGATCCTTCCAACACGGCTTCCGTCATCATTCCTGTACTTCAGCCCTTTCTTCTTCATGTTCCCCCTGATTCCCTTCGTCACCGTTTTCCCGGTCGCCTTCTTGCAACACTTCACCAGAGAGTGGACAAACTTTCGCTTTGCTTGAGCGATGGTTTCTTCGCTGGCCGTCTAATTGAAATGTTAACAACCAACCAAGTGAGTAAAATGCTGTATTTTCAGTTTCTGATAGAAAAAGAATGTTTGCAGTGCTAGAGGGGGAATGCTAGCAAACTAACCACGAACTGATTTTCCTTGGGGATGCCGTAGAAGGTGGCATAGGCACCGGTGTCTAGCCTGTTGTCAAAGAAATGGCGTGATGATGTTTTGCTTAGCACGATGCAGCACAACATAGGGCGAAACTACTCTTTCTGTTTTTCATATGATAGAAGAGGAATTCAGGTAGGTTTGTGCTTACGGGTAGTCCTGGCTGATGGTCAAGTGCCACCTCGTACTTCCAGCCCTGGACCTCCAGCTTCTTGTTCGTCAGTGCCGAGACGTGTCTCAGAGCTCGCTCAGTCAAACGGACGCACATCGGGCCGTACTGGGCCATGACATCCGCGTGTGGCTCGGCCGACAGCGCCGGGTGGATCAGGCTTGATGTACTCTTCAGGAGGTCGATTGACAGTGCAGCCCATCCTTCTTCCAGTCGCAATGTGCACGATCTGCAGATTCATTGAGAAGAAAATCATGGCGTCAGCGCTACCATTTGGATATGCAGATTTACATGAAGAAAAAAGCTCCGAACGTACCCTTGTGCAGTCGTCCATGTAGTAGTAAGCAAGCTCCGGGTCCGGGGCGAGGAACAGATCGATGCACGTCTTCTTCTCAGGTGTCGCACTATAGCTCGCCACGCCCGGCATCATCGCGCGTTCCGCCCAGGTCCAGTTCACGAAGTGGCATGTGCCGCGACGCCCGTCCGGCGCCCTCTTCTTGGCCTCGTCGAGCCTCTGCATCCTCACCAGCGCGGTCGACATGTAGGGCGTCACGTCCTGCTTCTTCGTCAGGAAGTCCTTGAGGTAGTTCCCGTCCAGCGAGGTCCTTGGGTAGAAGTCGAACTGGACCCAGATGCTGCAGTAAACAGGAAGATTACATAAGTCGGTTTGTTTTGGGTTTTGATTGTTGAGAGACAGGCCCCATGAGCAAAGAGAAGGCTGTAGTACTCACTCATTTAGCTCTCTTGTAGGCGCCTTCGTCGTCAACCACGCGGCGAACTGGTCCACCGTCGACCCGCGTCCCCTCGATTTCTTGAAGCTGGCAGCTCCAGACCCTCCGGTCGCAACTCTCAGTGCATCATGCGCTCTAGTGCCTGGCGTGGAATGCTCGCTTCTGATGGCGAATAGGCCGCCAGTGTGTATGCCTGCATTTTCTTGCAGACATCATACAGGATCAGTTATTTTTCTGAACAAAAGGGGATGAAATGTGCTGGTCCTGAAAGTCATGGCGAGTTCGTTATTACCTCCTTGAATGGACTGGAGGTAGGAAGTTCGTGCCGGCACGACGCACATCTCCCATTGCAGCTTGGCTAGGAGGTTGTTCATCCTCTGGATTTCCATGTCCATGCATGCGCGGTCGTCCCTCATTCTTGCGCACGAGTTGTTCATTGTTTCTTCGAGACGGGCGCAGGCGCTGTTCAGGTTTGCAACCGCACACAGAAACCTCGCTTGAGAATCTGGCTGTTGTGCTGCCTGCCGTAGGGGAGAGATAAGAAGAAGCGTTTAGAACCCATGATTTCTGATTCCCATGAGTAGAAAGAAAAATCAGACGGCAGGCTTGATCTGAGAAAAACGGTGGTGGAGAAGAACAGGCTTGCAGCGGTACAGACCCAAAAAATTAAATATACATGATCTTACTCTCCAATAACTTACCGTCGGCCGGTTGGCGCCATTGGCGCGCCGGTGAAGCGTGAGTTCACCTCCTCTTCCGCCATTGCCTAATGCCTCCTCTGGAGTCTGGACTATGAGTTAGTGGTGTTGAGCTACTACTAATCTTCTTCGCTGCTATATATTCAGTAGCGCCATGAATGGCCAATATATAGAGGGGAAGGAGGGACTGAGATGAAGAGAGGCCATGACGAAGCGCTTGATTGCCCGGGCCCGCTTAGTATTTCGCCGCACCGTAGTTGTTTTGCGGGAGGCATCTTCGGATGCGACTTTTGCCACCACAGTCGAGCATCACGGTTTTCTCCGTCCCTACTTCTTCCCTCCGCGTAAACATTTCCTCTTCCCGCTGCGCGCGCCCTGGCACCCGTCGTCCTTTCTTCGGATGCGAATTTCGCCATCGTCGACCATAACGTTTTGCGCTCCGTCCTTATCTTCCCCTCGGCGTAAATATGTCCCGGAAAGGTACAAGTGACCATCTCCATCATTTCCTCTTCCCGCTGCGCGCGCTCTGGCACCCGTCGTCATTCTTTTATTTTATAAGTTTGAGCTTCCGCTTGACCGCTTATCATTTGCGTCGTCTCCGCTACGACAGGTTTTCGACATCTCCGTTTCGTTGGTGTCCACGCGACCATCTCCATTCGTCATTGCCGCACGGTAGGTGTTTTGGGTAAGGCATTGTGAGATGCGACTTTTGCCACCGTTGGTGTATAGTTTTCAAAAATCTGAAAACAATCGTTCTTATGTTCTTTATGATATATCCCACAACACTGCAAAATCTTAATAATTTGTGTTTTGAGCTACACAAAAATGACAAATGTACATATCTGATTATAGTGAACGGAAATAGTGGGCTAACAAGGATGATACCTACGCACCCACATCTGACCATTAAATCATCCTATAGGACATTTTGGACCATCGATTGAGTTAACGACGTTACCCGGCGAGCACCGGACGCGCCCATTCTTTTGAAAAACGCTTCCGTTAGGATGACCTACATGAGGCAAACGTAGGTCAGGCGTGCCGCGCCCGCGTACCACTATTTGGGCCTCTGTCTCACGCATTTCAGTCCAATAAGCAGCAAATATATTTTCTGCTCCAGTTTTTCGCATGAACCGAGTCAATAGCCCAACATGGCGCAGCGCCACCTTCTTGCTAAGTTTTTTTTTGTCATTTTTAATGTTGCATACGTACTTAAGATTCGTAACAAAGTCGCAATTTTTTTTTCGTGAAACAAATGTGAGTTGTTGCAATTTTATGGGTCCGATTTTTAAACTTTTGCAAATGTGAGTTGTTGTGCCACCTTCTCCGATTTTTTGTTATGTTGCACACGTGTTTTTAAATTGTAACAAACTCGTATGACTTTTGTTGAGAAAACACACGTGAAATGTTGCAAAGGTTTCTGGGCGTTGCTACGAGTTTGTGGGTTATTTGGATTTTCGATGATGCTTAGAAAAATGTTGCAAACACGTGGAATTTTTGTTGTATGTGTTCATGATTTTTGTTTACATAGTTGGTGATTTTTGTTGCAAATGAATCTACATAAAAATATTGTTGCTACACCAATTTTTAACCGCTACACACACATGGTTTTTTGTTGTAATAATTTGTGACTTTTGTTGAGTATCTAGTCATTTTTTCTTGTAAAGCTATCTACAGGAGAAAAAAATTGTTTAACTGCTTTCTTTTGTACCATTACTAGTTTTTGAAATATTCTGATGATTTGTTTTAATTCTATATTGTTTTGCACGCGGGACAAGATTTTTTTTTGCAATAGTCGCGAATTTGTAATTAATCATTGTCTTGTTTTTTCAATCTTTTCTTTTTGGATTGACTTCACTTCATTCTTTTATTCTTCTATTTTAAATCCGAAGAAGACGAATACAATCCATTAGAATGTTTTTTCAATTCTTAAATTAAGTAATAAAAATAAAGATTTAATTAAAGAATACAATCCTTGTCGAATTAGCAAAGATTTTGCCTCAAAATTCTTTCATTTAATTAGCCAGCCCAGCCTTTTTTCTATGCTCTAATTTCTGAGGCCTGGTTTAGCTTGGATACCACTTTAAATTGAATTTCATTTTTCCAAAATAGAATTTATCAAAATTTCATGACTCTGAGGTTCAACCCTATCCATCTTTTCTTTCTTTTTCCTTCCTATACTAATAAAAGGATTGAAAAGGGTCAAATTTTGTCATGTCACAATGAATTCGATTCCACGCATAGCAATAACTAAAATAAAAAAAGAAAATGACAAAGCAAATGGAAAGAAACGATTAATTCCTATCGATAAACCTGCTAAAGCACCAAACCATATAGTACTTAGCACGGGTGCTACAGGTTTATATCCCGCATTAAAAATCCTCCTTCCTTATTGGAATACATATATGATCAGAAACTCTTGCCCAACATTGTAATGCTATATATAAAATGAACCATATAGACGAAATTTTCCTATCCCTTAAAAAGAAAAGATGACTCCTTCTTCCTATATATTACCAAGGAAAAGTAATCTTTCTTTTATAGGCGAAATACTATTAGATTTTAGATGTATATAATTCCTTAATTATATGAGAACAAAAATAAGACATGAATTGTGTACAATGGTATTGTACAATAATTTGGAAAAGGGATTTAGCGCAGCTTGGTAGTGCGTTTGTTTTGGGTACAAAATGTCACAGGTTCAAATCATGTCATCCCTACCTATTACTTCATTTCTTCGTTATGGACAGTAGAAAAAGGGCCGATTAAAGTAAAGTGGGTGTGACTTGAATTTGTGGAGACTATACGTACGTGAGATATGTTAGAATAGAAAAATATTTTCATTTTGAATAAATGAAATCGCTCTTAGTTCAGTTCGGTAGAACGCGGGTCTCCAAAACCCGGTGTCGTAGGTTCAAATCCTACAGAGCGTGATTCCATCTATTTTATGTCGAAGCAGAGTAAAATAACTTAAGAAAACAAAGTTGAATTGCCAACCGAATTTGACCTCCTCTCTGGTCTGGAGGAGGTCAATAAAAAATAAAAATTACTCAATCAAACATCCAACTGATCTCCATGCCTGTATTGCAAATATGCAGTCACGAATAATCCCGCTAAAGTAATAGGAATTAGGCCTAAGGCGATTCCAAATAGAAAAACTTCAATCATTTCGATTTGTTCGAGGGGATAAAAAAAGGTACGATCTATCCCTAAATAGTACTCTAAATTATCCACGAATCTCAATGACCATGAAAAGAATTCGTAATTAGTGTGGAAAAGAGTCCTAAAATACCAGGAATCTAAAAGAAAGATTTTTTCTGACTTATTATTATTAAGTCAATTCAAATAAGACGTATCTTGTTCAGGCCAATAAATAGAGCTGGGGTTATAGTTAAAGCAGCTAGTAGAAAACTGAAATAACTAGTTAAAGTAAGCATGAAAGGGTTAAATTCCTTTTATATTTGTGTACTACATATGTTGGTAAAGCACTTACGTAGGTTATGGAAAATTCATCAGTTATTTTAGATAATAATAAAAAATAAAATAGAGTGAGATACATAAGTGTAAAAGAAAGTGGATTCACCTGATGATACACTAGTCCCTAATTCCGAATCAAGAGATTGTTATGATATTTTTCAATTGACTAAAGTAATATTATTAAGAACTATATAATCTAACCCCATTGAAAAAATGGAATTCGATTTTCAGGCGAATTTTGGAATAAGAGATAAATAAACAATTGAGTTTGAAAAAATTCTTTCTATTTTCTATTATTTCTTTTTCAATAGGAGACCCTCTTTTTAGATTGAACAGTGAAATGAGGAATGCATCATACGACTTAGTATAGCTAATCCTTCTATCAATGGCGGGATCTAAAAAATGAAATGTAAGAATGTCACAGCGCTAAACCTTAGATCTTACTATTCTCCAGCGACTTACCTGTCTGCCTCTTGGCTAGTGGCGCACCGGTGTAGCGTGAGTTCACCTCCTCATCCGCCATGCCTTCCTCGTCTGGACTGTGAGTCAGTGGTCTTGAGCTACTACTAATCTTCTTAGCTGCTCTGTATCTCAGTAGCGCCATGACTAGCAAAAAAGGCATTTGTATCCCGAGCTACATGTAGCCTTATATTTTAAAATTTTGAAAATAATATTTTAAGTTTCCAATAATTCTAAATAAATATGGAGGTTGCCAATACCATATCCTACAACTGTGTAAATTTTCAATCCAATTTGTTTTTTATTTTGGGCTACGTAAAAAAGACATTTTCTGACAAGATTTGGATGTGTACTGTTCACACACCAGATCTAATTTTTTGTCTTTTTTGTAGCCTAGAATATAGTGTATTTCGGATTAACATTTTGCACACTTGAAGGATATATGCATGGCTACATGTACATCTTTTTTCAGAATTTTTAAAAACTTTAAAATTTGTATTTTGAATGTTCAAAATAAAGGGTTATATGTAGTCCGGGCTACAAAACACCATACTCCATGACTGGCCAATATATAGAGGTGAAGGCTCATGCCGAAGCGGTTGATTGCCCGTGCCTGCTTGGTATTTCGCCGCACCGTAGTTGTTTTTGCGGGAGGCATCTTCGGATGCGAAATTCGCCATCTTCGACCATAACGTTTGCGCTCCGTCCATGTGGCCATCTCCATACTCCATTTCTCTTCGCGCTGCCCGCGCTCTGACACCCTCCGTCCTTCTTTTGTTTTATATAGTTTCAGCTTCCGCTTCTCATTTGCGCGTGCTCCGGTACGAAAGGTTTTTCAATTCCATAAATACTCCGTTTGGTGTCCAGGCGACCATCTCCATTGGCCATTGCCGCACGGTAGGTGTTTTGGGTGAGCCTTGGTGGGTTGGGACTTTTACCACCGTTGGTGTCCATGCGGCCGGAGTGGAGATTTCGTGCTCCGAGTTCTACTGATCTAACTATTTTCTAACAATCAAAAGTTAGTTTTAAAAAATCTGAAAACAATCGTTCATATGCTCAATGATACACAATATTGAAAAATCTCAGCGCAAAATACTTTGTGTTTTGAGCTACACAAAAATGACAAATGTACATATCTACAGTAAAAAACAAAAGAAAACTTGAAGAAATCGAAGTCCTCCCCGCGACGCCACCAAGGAGTGGCAGCACAGGCTTGAAGGATCCGCTGGCTGCTTGACAGAGACCACCTTCTGCACACAGGTTGGGGGTGGCAGCAGTCCCTTCCATTTCCGACGCCGAAAAGGGAACCCTTCCCTCTCGTCCTGGCTCGAAGGACGCCGCACCGTCGGACGCCGGAGGCGCTCCCCTGAGCTATGGAGGGCACTGCCCACAAGGCCAACACAGGCAGAAGCAAGAGACCTCGCCGAAACTGACATACCTACAAGGTCGGGCTGCCAAAGGCCGAAGATGACGAAACCGAAGAGGGTAAGCAGGGGTCATGATCGCCGACGAAGAAGGGGCACGCCCCGAGAGGCAGACGACGAAGGCGAGAAGAGGCCCGAAGACAGCAGAGAAGCTCCGGCTCTCCGCAGCCCCGGCCAAGCTGTTGCAGGGGAGGAGAACCCTTTCTCCTCCCGCCCAGGATCGAGGGCGCCGACCCGCCGGCAGACAGCAGCACATGGAGGGGCAGAGAGCTCGCCTGAAGAAGGACACGAACCCACCAACTCGCCGCAGCCGAAAGCCCTCTGAGAACCCCCACCAGCCACCTACCCTCGTTGGCATCTCTCCACCGGCACCCATCGTTCTCCTGACAACGCCTCCAAGGAGGAAGCGACGCCCATGGCGCCGCCGTCGCCAAATCCGAAAGGATATTAGGTTTTCACCCGGGAATAGGGTCCGGGGTGTGGAGATCGAGACCTCGACGGTGCCTCAAGAGGAAGCACGGCGCCCGGGGACGCCGCCACCGCCGTGGTCGGGCAACCCGACCAGGGATTTCTCCCGGGCTCAATCTCACAACACCGGCACCGCCACCTACCACCGAACCAGCCCCAAAGAAGCCGGCCACCGGATCTGGTGGGGGAGGAGAGAGCAGAGAAGGGGGAGGAGCTGACCTTCAGATCTGACGCAGGAGCACCGGAGCGCTCACGACGCCACGACCACCACCCACCGCCACCTTGCCGCCCGCGCGGCCGAAGATGACGGCGCGCACCCGCGGACGCCACTAGCCGCCGTAGTCGACGCCGCCTCTCCAGCCGAGGCCGCCGCCTCGAAGCCCGAAACCCTCCGCCAGCGTAGCGGAGCAGCGAATCCCCGCCGCCACCTTCACTGGAGGCGACACGGGCTTGCCCGGCAGCCTCCTCAGGTAGCGGCGAGGGGTGGGGAGGGCTAGAAGAGGGCGGCGGCGGAAACCCTAGGTCGCCCCCGAGTCGCCTCCGGAGAGACGACGCGAGGGAGAGGGGAACAGTAATATAAAAAATTCTGCAGTGTGATTTTTCAAACTTACAATATACATCATCGATAAGATGCGGATTTTATTTCAGTTTTTAAACTTTTAAATATATTTTATGAATTTTATAAAATTGTGGGATCTCTGGATCTCGGTAGCCAAAATTACTTTCTGATGCGGCCGTCTCTATTTTGTAGCAGCGGCACGGTTTGCTTCCCGCTGCGCGAGCCCCGTGACTAATAATGCTACACCTACGGGAACGATTAGGGAAGAAAGCCTACGGGTTGACGTGCAGTCCGATGTGGGAAGCCACAAATTTATCAGAGGAAAGTAGGGAAAATATTTTTATTTGAACAAGGACCCTTCCTTCTAGAGCTGCATTGATCAGTGGTCCAACTAATAGGAAGGCCCTTGAAAGAAAAGAAACTACACACAAGTCCCTAACTTTTGCACCGAGAACCAGCATACAATCAGAAGAAAAGCCACCGAGTCACTGACTACGTTTGAGATGTTGTGCTTTAGCAAACATCGTTGTCGAAGATTCTCAAGATCCACAACAATAGCTAATATTTGTGGGTTCTCTGCCACGGTGAATGGAGCCGTGGGGACTGTGCTTGTCCTGGGCATGGCGAAGGCTAGAACCTAGCTCTGCTTCCCCTTACCGCCGCCGCATGGGCCAGGACCGCCTTATCGAGATTGATCTCGTTGGTTTCCTAGACCGACGGGCATCTCGGACGGGGTTTTCAACCCATTCTTCTTTGTCGGCGGTATCAACGGTCGCCTTGCCACTGTCGGTGACATCAATGGTCGACTCTTCCCCTGGCTTCGGCGCAACTGCTGGGAGGATACTGCCGCCGGTTCCTTCCCCCACGGGCGAAGGCACCCATGAAGACAAGAGTAGAGAGGGATGTTGCTTGTGGCCTCATAGATGCCATCTAGGGGGGCACTCCAGAGCGCACCCGCTTAGAGGAGAACTGCGAGGCCGTAGCGATGCTCTGGGGAAAGGTGGATGGCGTTGTGGGGCCGGCCAAACGGGCCAGGGCGGAGCACGGGTGCCTTCTGTCAGGCTGCAACTTCAGTGGCTTCGAAGTACAAAGTCTAGCCGTGACTTTGCTCCATCTATACAACCAATTATGTTTAGAAAAATATATATCCGGAAAATCTTAAATGTTGCATTTTGCATCCTAGTAAATTTTTGGGCGTATTTTGACAAAAGGTTTGTAAAAAACATCATTTTATATTTCACTACCAAATTTTGAACTCAAAATTCAAACTTTGAGAAATTTATTTAAAATGTCGAGTAAATCGCATGTACTTTACTATGCATCCTACGAAAATTTCGTCATATTTAGACATACGGTTTGTGAAGAAACAATATTTGAAAATTTTAGGCTGAAAATCTTTGCCTTTTTCTATCCGTTGGATCAGATTTGGATGGTCGATATGACAGCAAAGTCACATCCAGTCTTTATACCTCAAAGTCACTGAAGTTATTCCGTCGGCACTCGTCAATTTTTTTAGCATGTCGCTCAAAATCTTGAAAAAAAAGCAAGGGTATATGGTTTTTCCAAGAGACGTTAACTAGCGGTCAACTGATGGAAGTGAAGTTTTCGGAACAATGACACTTGTTTAATGACATTCTCGGACGATGACTATTTTAATTGCATTTTTGGAACGAGACAATCATATTGATGGTATTTTAAGAATTTCTCAATTTGATATAATATAAGGACCACCTATTTTTCTAAATATTACATGCCAAATTCTCGGAATGATGACATTCTAAACATTACGGGCCCGTTTGATTCGTAGGATAGGAAAAAAGCCGGAATAGGAAAACTGCAGGATTGTAATGTCATGTCTACTTCAATCCTACAGGATTTCACATGCATTAATCTTTGTTTGATTCCATCACAGGAAAAGCAAAGGATTTTGAAAAAGAGGTGTGAGTGGATGTTAGGATTCCTATAGGAACTAGTGCAAAGGATTCCATAGGAAAAAATCCTATGGGATTCAATCCTATGAATCAAACAAGTACCACAGGAAAAATTCCTAAAGATTTGAATCCTACAAAATTCCTATGCCAATCATTTGAATCAAACATGCCCTACATGTCAAAGAGGCTAGAACTGCATCCATTCGTGCAACAATATAAAGACCACCTATTTTTCTTCGAAACAAGGCAAAAGATTTGCACAAGGACCACATTCTAAGGATTTGCAAACACATTTTCAAAGCAAGTAATGGAACAAAACATTACTTCAGTTATGCACTCGAACTAAGCCAGCTAGAGCATGATCGGTAAGGCCTCCACCGATTACCACCGCAGAGGTTGCGGCGCATGAAGAACACAATGAAGAAGAGAAAAGCCGTGACAAACATGTCCAAGCACCACGGTATACTCTCTCTGCGACCCAGGCGTCGCAGCAGTAGCAGCTGGGCGACGACACTGGACAGGTTGTTGATGGTTCACGCCCCGCGAGAACGGCCAAGTTCCGTCCACGAGTACTTGCCAACAACATCTATCAGCATCAGCGCATTGCACACCACCCACCCGTCACTCTTCCCCCGTTTCTCCATCTCTCCCGCACGGCAGCACGAGCTCGCACGCAACAGGGCTGAGCGGCCATGGCGACTCCGAGGACGATGAGGGCCGTGCAGTACGACAAGTACGGCGGGGGGGCCGAAGGCCTCAAGGTAACGATCCCTCTGTGCGCAACTGAACCGAACTGAACATCATGTGTTCTTACTCGATGTGTTTCAGACTTTCAGTGACGGAACTAATTCTTGTGGTTAATTTCGTTCAGCATGTGGAGGTGCCCGTCCCTTCGCCGAAGAAAGGCGAGGTGCTGCTGAAGATGGAGGCGGCCAGCATCAACCCCATCGACTGGAAGATCCAGAAGGGCATGCTCCGGCCGTTCCTCCCCGGCAAGTTCCCCCACACGCCAGGTAAAATTAAAAGCTTCAGACCTAGACATGGCTACCAAATTCAGTTCCGTGATCAAACTTGGTTGCGGCAATAATCGTACAACAGAAATCGCATGACACCGGCTAGTGATTCGATCCCGCCCCCTGATCCCTGTCACAGATGACATGCTCTTCTTTTATATAAACTCTTCGCCATGGCGGAACATGCAGTTGGCGATCTGGCCGGCGAGGTCGTGGAGCTGGGCAGCGGCGTGACCAGCTTCAAACCAGGAGACAAGGTCATCTCCATCAGCTTCCCGGTGAGGAGAACGCAATGCCCCCTGCTACCATTCGGTGTTTCATACCCCCAATCAGTCAAAATTCAGTGTTCTGAGACACGGTCGGTAACTGCAGAGCGGCGGCGGGCTTGCAGAGTACGCGGTGGCGCCGGCGGCTCTCACGGTGGCGAGGCCGCCGGAGGTGTCCGCTGTCGAAGGTGCCTGCCTTCCGGCCGCCGCGAGCAGTGCGCTCCAGCTGCTCAAGGCCACCGGGGTCAGCTTCGGCGAGAAGACGTCCAACGCCACCGGCCCGAAGAACGTGCTGGTCACCGCGGCGTCCGGCGGCGTGGGCCACTACGCGGTGCAGCTGGCCAAGCTAGCCGGCCTGCACGTCACGGCCACCTGCGGCGCGCGCAACGTGGACTTAGTCCAGGGCCTGGGCGCCGACGAGGTGCTGGACTACACGACGCCCGATGGCGCGGCGCTGCGGAGCCCGTCAGGCAGGAGGTACGACGCGGTGGCGAACTGCGCGGCGGGCGTGGCGTGGCCGACGCTCAAGGCGGCGCTGGCTGACGAGGGCGGCACGGCCGCGGACGTCACGCGGGGGATCCGCGCCACGCTCACGACGCTGCTGCAGAAGGTGACGTTCGCCAAGAAGAGGCTGGCGCCGCTGATGCTGACGCCGAAGAGGGAGGAGATGGAGTGGCTGGTGGACCTGGCGAGGCAGGGGAAGCTCAGGACGGTGGTGGACTCGACGTACCCGCTGGGCAGAGCGCAGGAGGCCTGGGCTAAGAGCGTCGACGGGCATGCCACCGGCAAGATCGTCGTGGAAATTGGAGGCGCTGAATGAGCTTGGATCATTCGTTGTACTCCGTATGCAACCATTGCTAGTAGCTATGTTTGTCATTGTGTAAATTGGCTTCGACCTTCGAGTAATTGGGGATTTCGGTACACCAGTGAGGCAGCGAGGTGATGCAAGTGCAGTGGCAGGCTGGCAGCTGTACTGTACATTTGATATATTTTTCTCTTTTTGATCGAGGATAAGCTGTACATTTGACGGGCAATCCAAAATTCCAAATACAGCAACGCCGTGGAGTCAAGAGCAATAGCTCCAGGCCCACCGCCCATATTCACGAACACAGCGGCCCAATCAGTTCAGAGCCCGGTTTTCTTCCTTATCCCGACTGCGCGTTTAGAGCATATCCAACAGCAGCGCTAAAAATGCCGCGCGCCCAAGAAACCGCCGATATGGCGCGCGCGCACCCGTTTCGGCGTCTCCAGCAGCCGCGCTAAAATTCCGCGCGCGGTAAAAAGGGGCCAGCGCGCTGGCCCGAGCGGTACTCCTTGCGCTGAATTTGGGGCGGCCGCTCCAGCGCGCGCGGTCGAAAAGATATTCCCGCGAATTGAACCAACCGCCGCCGGATCTGAATCCTCCACCCGCGCGCGCCTCCGTCCCCATCTTCGCCGACGACCATGGCGCGCGAATAGACCAGCCGCCGGCGCTTCCGCCGCTCGTCCCCTGCGCGTCGCCGGCTGTACCGCTGGGCAGCTCGCCGCCACGTCGATCTTGCCCCGCAGCGCCACCGACGCCAATCCGGTTCCGCCGCCTTCCGCCTCTACTCCGCACCGCGCAGTTCCTCCGGCGAGCTCCTTGGTCCAGCGCCTTCCTTGGCGGTCGTCGAACCTCCGCGCTCCTTGGTCCAGCGCCTTCCTTGGCGGTCGTCGAACCTCCGCGCGCGCAAGGTGTTTGACAAAATACTTGCAAGGTATGTTTGTTGTTCTCTAAATTTTTAGTTTGTAGATAGTTGAAATAACTAGTTTGTTGCATCCTACCATGATGATCTTCAAAAGGATCTTATCGAGGAGTGGTGGGCATGGAATGGGCAACATTGAGTTGAATTTGTGTTTTTGTTTCATTTATTGTGTTGTGTAATGAACTATTTGTTCTATGCTTCCGGAACAACTATTTATTTGTGTTGTAATAAATAATTAAACTATTTATTGTTGATTTATTTCGTGTCGATTTGATTCGGTTTGTTTGCATGTTTGGTGTGAATGTTGTTTGCGCTGGGCGCGCGCGGTGGAATTTTTAGCGCCTCTGCTGGAGCTAGAAATTGTGCAGCCGCGCCGCGCTAACTATAGCGCGTCTGCTAAAGCAAAACAGGCGCCGCGCGCGCTAAATCGCAAATCTGGCGCTGCAAAAAAAATATAGCGCGCCGGCGCGTAGCGCTGCTGTTGGAGATGCTCTTACGTGTGCTCGATCCTCGGCGGATTCCGGTCTCCTCCCGTTACCCTGCCGCCACCACCCGGCCTTGCCAACGAGACCTTATCGGTTTGGCGTCTCCGTAGAGTGGACTTTCAACCCCTTGAGATAAAATTATAGCAAGTTTCTCATGTAGAAGGTAAATTGTTACCACGGCCGGTCGCACCTCGCTTGTAAAGTTGGTTCTCACGGCCAAGGGCCAAGTAATCTATCACTTGAACCCTCTCCATGTCCATTTGAACACCATAAAAAGATATCAACAAGTCGTAACACTCTTTTCTTTGGTCGAGCTCCGACAAAACCACAAGACGCAAACGCAAAGTCAATTGGTGTGCGGTGTGCCGTCCTAATAACTTTGGAAAGGTTGGGGGTGCTTCACATGGATAAATTTACAAGGGAATTAAGATTTAAGATACGTTGGCCTTGGTTGGAGTGGAAAGGTCCCGATTTTTTTGGGTGGGTATCACTAATTCGTGCACCATCGATGACGTTCTATGGCCAGTACAATCACCGTCGAAAACGGTAACAAGACCGCTTTCTAGGATGGCCCATGACTTTCGGGCCGTATGCTAAAGGAGGTCGCACCGTTTATTCCTACGATATCTAAGAAGAAGAAGTGGAGTGTCACTCAATCCCTTGAATATAAGTATATAACGCATGGATAAACAAAATCACCATGGATGATGGGTTCAATGTGGAGCACACTCGTCAATTCATTGATCTTTGGCTCCTCTTAGGGATGTGCAACTTGATGCCAACATGGAGGATGGCATTGCTTGGAAGTTCACAACTAGCGGATCTTATTCGGTGGCCTTCGCCTATAAAGCGCAATTTCTTGAATCCACTTCGTCCGAGATGAACAAGTTAGTTTGGAAGACTCGGGCATTTGCGAAAGTCAAGTTCTTCACTTGGCTTGCTCTCCAAAACCGCCTTTGGACAGCCGATCGCTTACAAAAGGAGGATGGCCAAATTTCGGGCTTCCCCCTTTGCAAAAGAGCTCCGGGATCTACTGATCATCACCATGTAAATTGTCCCTTCTCCACTCAGCTTTGGGGCTTCATTCTTGATTGCTTTGTCATCCATGCCCTTGATCCTCAACATTGGACGGGATTCAACGTCAAGTGGTGCTCTCACATGGCTAGCGGCCCTAACCGGAAAGGTTTGGCCTCCCTTGTCTTGCTTGTGTCGTGGGAAAATTGGAAAAGAAAAATGCGTAGTTTTTTGAAAACAAGTTTGCCCCTCCTCTCGTAATCCTCAAGAAGATCAAGAAGGAGGCTAGCCTTTGGATCATTGCATGTGCTAAGTGTTTGAGTGAAATCATGGCAGAAGAGTAGGATTGTATCTCTTATTTTACAATTTTACCTTGTACCAACTCCTCCTTAGTTAATCGACGGGAGCAAAACTTTTCCTCCTGTTATAGAAAAGGATATTATGTCTCGATGTTGTCGCTTAAGGTAAACTGAAAGTATGCAAGATAATGCTTAATTAGTGGCAGGAGAATCCGTTTGGTTGAAAATTTTCTATGCTGAGCTTTGTGGAGATAATTATTATATTAATCTATTTTGTCACAGTTAGAGTGGTATATACCTTACAAAGAACCAAATGTTATATGAGAGAACAAAGCACATTGTTGTCAAATACCACTATATTCGCGATGTTGTCGCTCAAAGTTAACTAGGAAGGTATAGAGGACTAGTAGTTATGATAATCTTGCTAATATGATGACAAAGTGAGGCTGAGTTTCTGATTTTCTCAACCTTAGTTGGTATAACTTATTAGCCCAAATGGCTATGTTGGCGTTGAAAGTGTGTTTCTTTGTTGTTCAAGAAGAAGCTCGTTAGTCATGGTAAAAGAAGAAAGTTGTCTTAAGGTAGAGTTTGTTGAGTTGTGATCCAAATTATATATACAAATAAATGGTAACTTCTGCGGAGCGGAACTAAGCCCCCGTCACAGCTCGCCCACTTCAGAAACACCTGGGGTGGAGTCCCCCCACGGTAAGGATCGGTATCAAATTAGGTCACCACTGCTATATACCCTCTCATAAGTCGCCGCAGGATAAGTCGAATCGTTTTAAATCCCGACGTTTAAAATCTTTACCGATATAGTGTGATTTCGGTGATTGACGTCCCTTGATCTTTCCTTGTACTTAAAGAGTTTTGCCTATTAAAATGTTGTATGCATTCTGTTAATTTCGTTGTTTCGTTCTGTATGGTCTATCTATAACACACAGCACGCGATCTGGCTATCAGAGAGGTGCCATCTACTGCCGCAGGCAGCCGTGGCAGCGAAGACAGTGAAGCACGAATGAATGCCGTGTGTAGCCAGTTTGAGAGCCTTCGATCGAATGGATTCGGGAGTAGCCACAGGTTCGTCGGCCATAGGCTTCATAATCCAAAGAGGCACCGCTCGCACCCAGCAACCATCCAGGTCACGTCCACGTGTTGCAGGCCCCAACGGCCTTTCTTTCGCGCCCCAAATTGTCCCTTTCCAACCTCACACGCCTTCGAGATTCGTGGAAGGCCGGTGCTTGCCAAGCAGAACCAGCACGACGACGATGGCATCTCCGTAATAAAATCTATCTTCATGGGCAGTAATCCCACCGACTGCCCTGCCCAGCCAGATCTCGCCGCTGCTACGTACACACACTACATAGCCAGTCAGTGCTCAATCATAATTACACCATCAGCTCAGCGGTCGGCCAGTCAGTGCTCCCCCTCCGCTCCACTCCATCCCAGTCCACTCCCACTCTCATTCTCCGACGCCGACGCACCAGCCGACCAATAATGGACGCGCGGCGGCGGGCGACGCTGTTCTTGGCGGCGGCGGCGCTGGCCGTGGCCCTGGCGGCGACGGTGGCGGAGGGGTACAACATCACCAAGATCCTCGCGGGGTACCCGGAGTTCTCGAAGTTCAACGAGCTGCTCACGCAGACGCGGCTGGCGGCCGACATCAACAAGCGCCGCACCATCACGGTGCTGGTGGTGGCCAACGGCGACATGGGCGACCTCGCCAGCAGCGGGCGCACGCTGCAGACCAAGCGGCACATGCTCCAGATGCACGTCCTCGTCGACTACTACGGCGGCAAGAAGCTCCACCAGCTCGCGCATGGCGTCACCGCCTCATCCTCCATGTTCCAGGTACCCTGCCTACCGGCTTCCTACCCACCCTGGCCTACTCTCTCGCTCGCTCAACAGTCAAGACCAGCTTGTACGCTCCTGTTAGCTGTTAGATGAGTCGCCGGCAGGTGGACCCGGGGCCGCCGGGCGGTGACCTCTGTTTCTCCTCCCCGTCTTTTGCTCTGCTGCTGCCTGCGGGATGGAGACGCTGATAGGTGGGGACAAGCTCTCCCCCTGTCGGTGAGGCTCAAAAGGAATTAACTTACCGTTGGTTACTGCTAGACTAGATCTTAAAATCATTAAGTTTTAGCTTTGAGCCTTTAGAACTGCTCTTAGCTTGAACTGTTTGCCCATAGAAAAAGCTCTAGCTGTGTTTGCATATCAGTTTCTCATATTATTGCTTTGCTTTTAGCAGCAAAAAAACATCTTGACTCCTTTTTTTGGGTTATTTGCACATATGTTCTTTTGCTGTTCCCAAAAGGCTGTAGTATCATTTGCTCAGCTGGAGCGCAGCTTCATGATAGAGAGTAGGTGGGTTCTCGATAGAATAGTGAAGATCCCATCCATGGTAGTGGATGCCCTGCCCATGCACTAGTACCAAAGCTAGGCCACTAATCAGAGTTTAAAGTGAAACATATAACCACCAAAATGCGGCATCAATGTTGCTCATTTGTATACTCACAAAGTATTTGCAACGTCGTCCAAATGTGCATTCGTGTTAACGTTTCAACTAACCAATTTTTGTCCAAAAACGACATGACATATGTCGTTTTCGGAGCTGGGCCGGCAATGTTTTATCTACGTGCACATGGACATGCTGGCCGGTCTCTTCATTATCAATAAATTATTGACCTGTCTGATTATGATGCTGTCCAGACACTGTACCGTAAACGCGGTCTCCGTAAGTCAAGCGTGTTTTCTATCGATATTTTAAAAGTTATGGTACCCGGAATCCCTCGGCTACCTACCTGATAATTTGAAAACTATGAGAATTGGAAGTCCCAAGGCAAGATCTCGGCGTTTTAAAATTTTAAATCTTGGAGTGATCATTGATGGATTCATTATCTGTCCAGAACTTGCATGCAGAGCATCTGTTGCTAATTTGCAGAGTCCACAACCCAGGTTTTGCTTAATCACTTTGCCTTTCCAGAGCAAAATAGAACCATCTTGTGTGATTAGCCGTGAAGCCTCCTAATTGCAATACACTTTCTGCCTGTAGCACGTACGAAATGTACTAATTTCTGGATTATTTGGTCATTATTTAAGCTTTACATTGCATGGGTCTCCATCAGCACGGGCATGAATTAGGTGAGCTAAAACTTGTCCATAGGTGCAGCATCAATCAGATTAAATTTCCATCAATCGAGCTCCAAAATGCTCTAATTATGATATTGTTAGTACGAAACCTACTCTTTGTTGCCTGCAATTAACTGAAATGGATGATTGATTGTCGTCGTGCAGGAGTCCGGCGCAGCCCAAGGCATGTCCGGGTACGTGAACATCACGCAGCACCGCGGTGGCAAGGTGACGTTCACGGCGGAGGACGCCGCCGACGGTTCTACACCGTCGAGCTTTGTCAAGGCCGTCAAGGAGATCCCCTATGACCTGGCGGTGCTCCAGGTCAGCGGCCTGGTCGCGTCCCCCGAGGCCGAGGCGCCCGTGGCGGCACCGGCGCCGGTCAACATCACGGAGCTCCTCTCCAAGAAGTACTGCAAGAGCTTCGCGTCCCTGCTCGCCGCCGACGCCGAGGCCTTCAGCAACATCAACGCCACGAAGGACAACGGGCTCACGCTGTTCTGCCCCGTCGACTCTGCCGTGGCGACCTTCATGCCCAAGTACAAGAACCTGACGGCGAAGGGCAGGACGGCCATCCTGCTGTTCCACGCCGTGCCGGACTACTACTCCCTGCAACTCCTCGAGTCCAACAGCGGCAAGGTGAGCACGCTGGCCACGTCGAACGTCGCCAAGAAGGACTACAGCTTCGATGTCGAGAAGGACGGCGACACCGCCACGCTCGACACCAAGGTGGGCACGACGGCGTCGGTCACGGCCACCGTAAAGGATGACGACCCGCTCGCCGTCTACGCCATCTCCAAGTTCCTGCAGCCCAAGGAGCTGTTCAAGGTCGCCAAAGACCTGGCCCCAGCGCCGGCGCCTGCCGGGCCCAAGAAGAAGACGACCAAGAAGAAGCCCTCCGCGGCCGCCTCACCCTCCGACGACGACGACGACGAATCCGCGGACTCACCCGACGCGTCCGACGACGACGCTGCCGACAAGGCCAATGCCGCCACGCCGTCCGTGCTCGCCAGGTGGGTGACGACGGCCGCCGCGGCCACCATCGCGGCCTTGGCGCTGGCTGCCTAAGGTCTGAATCAGTAGTGTGGCCGACTGCCGAGTTCTCGTTTTTGTCTGTCCATTCGGTCGTCTCCCTTGTTATTAGTGCAAAAAATAAGAAGGGCTGTTTTATTTATATTTATTACCACGGCATTCAGAAGAAGAAAAAGAAGAAAGAAAAAAACTTCGACGGCATTCTTGTTTATTATTTTGGTTTCGTTGTGATTCCATTTTGTAATGTTAGTGGTCGGTGGGGTTGGAGTGTGTTATATATATGAAAGACACGGTCAAGTTTAGAATGCTACTTTGAATTTTTTGCAAGAGAGAATGTTAAGCTGTCCAAACTCCTTCATTATTGCCTTTCACGCTGTCCAAAGTAAGCTTTCCGGATTCAGGGTCACATGATCCATATCAACATATGAGCAAGGATAAGTGTGTTTGGATGCAAAGTGGGGCTTGCCATGTGATTTGCTTTGCTTGTTCAGCTTGTAAAGTGGACGATGCCGGCTCACTTTGGCGTTTCAGATTGGTTAATGTTAATTTTTGTTTCTGTGCTGCCAGATCACCTGGATATTATTGTACTTGCTCGCCTTGATCACCTGGTGTCTCCTGATTTTTCCTTTTTCTTTATCTTTTTGGCTGTGTATATCCATAGCATCTAGCCATGCTTGATATTATATTAGTACAGAGGCTGAAGCTAATTTAGTATCTTTTGGATATTAATGTATTCTCTTTATTGAAAAAATAATTTGTTCTGCAAAGATACCGTTAACCTTGGGGCAACCTCTAACTGAAGACTGTCCTTTCCATGTTTAGGAACCGCAGTATCCACTGTGCACGTCTCAGTTTTCGGAGAGACCTCTCATCGACAGCGGCGGCGCGAGGTTGAAGATGAAGGGCATCTCAAGGATCTCGTTGTAATTTTCATTTTCGTTGAATTGTTTTGTACTGTTTGGTGTTTCTTTTAATGCCAGAGTTCTTTTCACAAAAAAAGGAAACACCGCTATAACTTTGCATGATTAAACATTATATATGGAATAAACATGCACAAAATCAATGAGATTCACAATAAAAGAAGTTTGGAAACATGCTGGCCTCTAATCTCTCCGAAAATAGCACCAAAAGAAACAAAAGACGACACCAGTTCATTTCTCTGACATCATGAGTCTGGAGGAAACATTGCTATAAATTTTATTAAAGGGATAGCACATCATAAACAACACAATTTGACATGTCTCAACATTGCACAACGACACATATTAGGCATCCGAATCTTCAGCATCATGGCACTGGCTGCAAGGCTCCACGACTTTTAACACAACTCTGGACGGAACTATCCCCTCAATGTGTGTTCTGATAGCCAAAAGCGCCCTGGGGCCCTCCATGAGAATATCCGGCCCCATAGGGAGGCATATGTCAGGTGGGGCTACCCTAAGCTTACCACTTCCTTTATAGTACATTCTCTGAGGTTCACTGTCGACGGTACACGCTCCAGAACTCTGACAGCCTTGAGTGGTGTCCAACGTGAGGCACTCGAGCGATGTCGCATTCTCAACAATGTGGCATGCCAACTCAATCAAACTCTTCGCGGAGCAGAAGCCAACGATTGTCACACTCTTTAGCCTCTCATGTCGTTGTTGTGGTAGCCGCCTCAGATGTGACGAATTTTCAATAACTGAGTCATGCTTCATGTCAGGCTGCCGTACCTAGATTGAAAGCAAATAAGTTCACATCATCAGTTCTGTGATAGATACTGGGTATTACTTGCAAGATGAGACGTAACTTACTTCAAAGATGAAAGTTTCCATGCAAGGAGAAGCCTCAAGAAAAGAAACTAGAGAAAGGTAATCATAAGCTGGTGAGATATCTTCATCTCTAAACAGAGAAATGTGCAAGTAGTTGAGGTGGAGGAATTTGCGAGGTAGCATTGGTGTACTGATAATCTGCATAAATATATCCAGATTAGTTACATTATAAGGTATGTCAACTGTCATAAGAAACTAGCTAGTCTATACTCATCTAAACTTTCAGAATATACCTCATTACGCGAGAATATGGTAAGTGTTTCAACATTTGGCGCATAGAACAGAAGCTTGGTCCGTGCATGCCATATAATGTCGGACTGATCGCATTCTAAGCACTCCATCTCTACGTACTTTACTTGCAGTGCACTTCCAAATGAAATCGGTACTGAGCTACCAGAGAAGTGAAAACTTGAGATATTTGAAGCATTGCTGTCTATCACTTGCAGATTTCTGCATAGATCCACACTCAGGAAGCTAAGCCGCTGCAGCACACAAGGGATCTTCAGGGTAACTATCTCACGGCACTTGATGAGTCCCAAATGCTGCAATGCAGCACAATCGGAAAGAAGGGACTCTAATTCATCGTCAGCAATCCATACATAACTCAGATATAACGTTGTCAAGCTTCTCCAGCAACCAAGCCTAACAGTGGGGCGAAAGGCACAGATGGCAATGTGAAGATACTGAATTGAACTGTTACTCCCATTAAATAAAAGTGAGCATGGGAAATTGAATGGTTCCTCAGGAATATAAGGCAGAAAAATTGTGAGTTCTTCAATTCCTGCTGTAACAGCAATATGAACCCAACTATTGATATAACAGGAATCGACCTTGTTGCAGTCAACAAGTTCAAGCTGTAGTTTCTTCATGCCAACACCCGAGTGGTTTTTGAGAATCTGGTCAACTTTGCTGACAAGATCTCGTGTCAATTCATCCTTTCCAATGACATCCCCATTCAAACCTAGTGTTTCCTGACTTAAGGTAAGGTTGGCACGGCATCTCCATGATCTCAGAAATGTATGTGATGCACAAGCCGCGCGGGCAGCGTCTCTCAGTGGCATTAGGTCATGAATATGTCCACAGATATGCTGGATACAACAACGCATGGGAATGGTTATTGAGGCTAAAAAGGAAAATTATAAATTGATTGCACAAACTTGTTATTACAAATTTACACAGTACATAGGAAGATAATGCATTGGGATTTAACTACGGCAAATTGATTGGGGACTATATAGAAGGTTTAGACAAAGTTTTCCTACAATTTTAGTTCATACTGATTACCACGTATCAATATACAATTGCAATCTTACTTAAATTAGGCATATGACAGTCCACAAGAACTATTTCTGTACATATATGTCAGTCAACATTCAAATAACCATACCATGATACAATCCCATATAATGTGATGGAATGGAGCCAGTACAGCAACAAAAGAGAAAGGAAAATCTACTTCTTGGAGAGGTTGTAAGTATTAGATCTGGAAATTCTGAGCCACAGAACTAGATTCGAGTATTGGACAAGCCAGATGACAGAACACACCGAAAGTAATTCAAGATTCTACAACTACAACTAGGAAGCATAAAGAAATGATCTAATGAGCATTAAGACAAATAAACGCATGTATAAATTTTCTCTGTCCGAGAAAAACTGATAACAGACTTATAGCTCAAGTTCTCAGTTTTTTATCAGAGAGAGAGAAAGTTCTCAATGTTTTGGCAATGTCGACAAACATTCCACTAATGCTCAGGTCATCAAAACTGGTACAACTTCCTAACACAACTATTCTTCATATTTTATCCCACCAGTAGTTTCCAACAATCCAAATTTGTGCACCTCTAGCACACACAATGGTGATTCACTTTCAATTTAGGTCATCTGTTCATACCTCTGGAAGGTCATCCATTGGTCGAGTTATGTCGCCACCTTGGTTATCGTCGTCTCGTTTGCAGACATCTGGGGTACATTACAGCCATGATAAGAGTAGAGAAAACAGTGTGATACAAGCACAAGGAAACTGACAGGCGTCCAATTCGTTTCCACCATGTTGTTAAGTTTCTCTGCCAAATCGATTCTCCATAACTGTAAAACCGCATTGGCACTAAAAACAGTTGGATTCAATGGGAAACCTACCCGACCTTCCTATTCCCCAATACATTGCGCCCAAAATAAACATTCCTGCCTAACTTAGACCTACCTATAAGTGAATCAGCTTGCTGCTTCACTGAGACTAAGATCAGTATTTAACCCAATCAAATGGATCAATTTATGTGATGGAAAATGGAAGAAATGCTGAGACAAATTTATCAGTAATCGGGAGTACATGGAGCAGGGAACGTACGGTCTCGGGTTTCCCCCATCAGCGGCGGATCCAGCATAGCCAAATTCCTGAGACAGAGACGACGGCGAAGCTCTCCGGGTCTTTTCGAGGTTCAGTCTTTCGATCCGAAGAGACCGTGCCGGCGCCGGCGAGCCAAGCGGCGAACCCTATATGCCACTCTTTTTTTAGATGTATATGCCACTCTCAGAGAGAAGTAGGGCAGGCTCCGCCTAAAGTTTCGGGCTGGTGGGTCGGGCGCAAATGCGCAATAAGAGCATCTCCAGTAGCTCATCCAAATTTGGTCATCTATATCTCTATATATAGAAGCTCATCCAAATTTGGTCATCTATATCTCTATATATAGAAGATCATCTAAACGGATTCCTTTTTTATATTTTTTAATAGTATCTTATAACAACCATTCAAAGGTTTTTTCCAACGGCTCTATTTTAAACATGCAATATTTGAACGGATATATTTCCAACGGCTAGATTCCCAACGGCTATATACCCAACGGTTATATTCCCAGCAGCTATATTCCAAGTCTATATATACCACTATCTCCCACCTCTCTCACAACACTCCTGGTTGTGGCTTCTCTGCTCTCCCCGAAATTCTCTATCCACTGTCTCACGATACAATGATCACCTCCTGGGATATGATGATGAATTTGTAGTAGTCTACATCAGGCGACAATGAACTCATTCTTGCAGCATTTGCCGAGCGCGACGAGGAAGAGCAGGGAAATGCTCGACGCCATGGCGGTTCCAGCCTGGACGTCAGACAATCGATAGAGATGCCGGATTTGCTCGACGCCATGGCGGTTCCAAGCCTTGTGTGTTGTGTAGTAATATGTAATCCTAGCCCAATAAGAATCTGAATGTTGATCCATTCCGACCACTGCATCCAAATTAGTGTTTGCCCATGCTTCTATCAACACCTTGTCCTCTAAACTTGACCAATTTTTCCTCTTTTGGGTACCTCCTCTTCTCGGTTTAGGTTTTGCAGATGCGGCAACTTTTCAGTTGTCATCGTCACTTGTTCCCCAATTGGGCCATAATCTTGTGTGCCACCCCAATTCATGTCACCGGATCCCACATTCATCATGTCCAGAAAAGATCCATTGCTCTCCATCCATGAGTTGTTCTCGTTTGAATTGTTCATCTCAAATAAACAACAACACAATTTAGTGTCTACGCAAATTCAAGAGGCAAATCTATAGTATCTAAATGGGAGCAACCCACTAAGAGATTTCCCTCCACATGCGGGCTATACCTGTCAGCAAGTTTCTAATTGGTCCATGTCATCCAGCCATAGCAAGCTATCCACCTAAGCAAGTGAAACGCAGCAACAGGAGAAGAGCAGTAGCAAACGCAGCAGCAGCAGAAACCGATCGCCTCAGCCACGGCCGAGACCACCTCGCCTCCCATCCCAACCACCGCCGCAGACCACGCCCCCCACCTCGCCGTCCGCCCATTGCCGCCCACCATGGCCCCGCCCCCATCTCCCTCGTGGCGGCGGCGGCCCCCAATCGCGCCCGCATCCAGCGCCTCCATGCGACGCGGCGGCGGCCCCCAATCACACCTGCCTCCTGCGACGAGAGGGCGACGCCTCCCATCTCCCACCTACCTATCTCTCTCGATGAGGCGGCGCTGCATGAAGTGCCTCCATGCGACAATAAATCCCCTGCGTACTTCAGACGCTGACGCGTCGGGCCCGCACGTTAGGATCCGACGTGGCACGTGTTGTCGCGGTTACCGGCACGCCCGCTTGCCTCCCTACAAACAGGGCGCGAACCGGGGTTGCCGGACGGTCTATTGGGCACGCCGGCAAGTTTTGCGCTATTGGGCGCACCACTGGGGCCGATTTTGTGCCGGCGCGCCCAATAGCCCTAAACCCTAAACCAGGTTGCCAGCTTGCAACGGTGGAGATGCTCTTACAGCAGGATCCAGGGGCAAGGTTGCATTTCCCGCCAAGGACAATAAGTGATACGCTAGCATGCATCAGGAAACTTGTAGAAGCGTATACAAACACTACAATGTACTACCGTTGCAAGCTGATAGTAGTATCATATCATGATAAAGAAAAGCAAGGCGACAGGTTGACAGTGCCATTAAGCTTCTAAGAACTTCCATGTACACCAAGTTTTCCATGTCACCTTGCAATCAATTCCAATCTAAACCATCAGATCAACACCGCATGGTCTAAAACAAACAAAGAAAATTACATTTCCAGACAGAAACAAACACCAACTGTTGAAACAATATTTGTCAGGATTCAACCTCAGTAGTAGTGCCCAACTATCAACATAGAACGGGAAACATCTAAATAAATTATACAAACAACAGGAAAACCGTAACAGCAAATGAAAAAAAATGCTTTCATGGGACAGATACCGCTCAAGACTACCAGCTTTTGCGATATATGTGCTTCATAGCAGCAAATCATGTGAGACATGTTCAGCAGGGGACAATCTGAAAGTGCATGTGTTGCCCCATGTGTGGTTTTGGTAATTAATGACAATCCTTATGGACTAATGTTTGCATTGAGATATACTTGCAGATCTTGTCCATAGGAAATGTTTGGAGTTCATGTGTTGGACTCTAGAAGATGACATGATGACCAATGCTCTATTCAAGGGTTTATATGAAGAATGGTCATGAGTAGAGAAGATGAAGTGCAAGCTCAATATGATCCATCTCGAAAGATATCATTTGATTGATGCTTGCAAAGGAGTCATGAACACGGAGCTTTGCGAGGCCCTCCCATAATGGTGTATGGGGGAGCATTTGGAGAAGTCTTCATCAAGCATGTGCTAGCAAGCACAATCAAGAAAGGTGTTCCAACTTGAGAGAGCAAGATCGTCATCATCGAGCTCAAGTGGAATGCGCAAGGCAAAGGTATGATCTTGATAGGTTTTCTATTTTACCGGCCTCGTGGTGTTAGTGGGAGACCGGGTTATAGGATAGATGGCGTACTATCAAGAGGGGCTCTCAAGTGAGTAACTTGATAGCATCTTTGTGGAGAGCTCAAACCTTTGCATATTTGGCATATCATCCTTCTTGGTTCTTATTTGGCTTTTATCCATGTGGGAATTTAGAGCTTGTGTTCATCTCCATACCAAGCTCTAGTTCATCAAAAACGGATTTCATTTGAATATCTTGTGATGTTTTTGATGTTGGAGGTTTTACCGATTCGTCTTTTGTAGAGAGGTCAAACTCTCCTCTTGTGTTCTCCTCCTCACATGATGGACTATGATGTTTATATGCATAATCTTGTATAGCTTGTGAGTATCTTCTAACAAGCCCAAGATCATAGAAAACGGATTCCGGATGAGAAACATATTGCGGTTTTGGTTTGGAGGTTTTATCGGTTGTTCTTTTATCGAGAGGTCTAACCTTTTCCCATTTGGTTTTATCCTCCATTGTTGGACTATGATGTTTCTCTGCATGATCTTGTAAAGCTCTTCGTTACGATTCCAACGAGCCAAAGATCATCGAAAACGGAGTTCGGATGCTCAAGTTATCGACGTTTTCGTTTGGGAGTTTTCTGCAGTTTTTGCCCAGCGGTAGTACTAGGCGGGTACCGCCCGGTACCGCTGGGAATCCAGTACCGAAATCTCCCGGGCGGTAGTACCGCTGGGCTAGCGGTAGTACCGCTGCCTGGAGCCCGTTTTGAGCCTGTTTCTCTGTTCTAACTCCCCAGGGGGCGGTAGTACCGCTGGGCTAGCGGTAGTACCGCTCCTGGGCCGTTTTCAGGTAACGGCTAGTTTTTGGGGCTCCTATTTAAGGGGACCTTCTTCCCCAATGACCCCAAGCTCTTGAGCACGAAAAAGCCCCCCATTGTTGACCTTCTTGAGCTTGGTTTTCTCTCTATTCCTCCATGATTCTTGCCTCAAATTAGAGGGAAAGAGAGAGGAGATCTAGATCCACCCTTCCACCAATCAATCTCTCCTCTAAGTGAGGGGAAGCCTTTGGATCTAGATTTTGGAGGGATTTGGTGTTCTTCCTTTGTTCTTCCTCTCTTCTCCCCCATAAGCATTAGTTGCTTGTGGTGGGATTTGAGAGTGAAGGATTTGAGCACTTGTGCTCTTGCCTTTTGCATTTGGTGCATCGGTGTGCTCTCCACGAGGATTCGTGGAAGTTGAAAGCTTGTGAACTTGTTACTCTTGGGTCTTCGGGCCCTAGACGCCTTTGTGGTGGTTGGACCCTTGTGTGGTCACTTGAAGCCGTTCGGGAGCCCCCAATCCATTGTGGGTTGTGCCTCGGATTGTTGTTGAAGCCGTTCGGGAGCCCCCAATCCCTTTGTGGGTTGTGCCCGGATTGTTGTTGAAAGGCTCCGGATTCCGCCTCGAAGGAATACCGATAGTGGAAGGTGAACCAAACCTTTGTGGTGCGGTTCATCGGAGAAGAGGGTGAAACCTTTGTGGTTGTTGAACCGTTGTGTCGGTTCACACCTCTCCAACGAGACGTACTCCCTTTCAAGGAGGAACTCGGGAATACATCCTCGTCTCCGCGTGCTTCGGTTATTTCTATACCCGAGCTTTACTTATGCACTTTACATTGTGATAGCCTTCGTGCTTGAAGTATTCTATATTGCTATCACCTTGTTGCTTGTCTTGCTTAGCATAAGTTGTTGGTGCACATAGGTGAGCCTAGTTTATTTAGGTTGTTGGCTTGTTAATTTAAACACCTAGTTTTATTCCGCAATTAGCAAGCCTAAACCGGAAAAGTTTTAATCGCCTATTCACCCCCCCCTCTAGGCGACATCATTGTCCTTTCAATTGGTATCAGAGCCTGGGCTCTCTTTTTGGGCTTTACCGCCTAGAGAGTAAAAGATGTCGTTTAGGGAATTAGTGCACGATCCCACTTTCATATTCGATGGCACAAATTATGATGTTTGGAAAATTCGCATGCTTAATCTTTTTAGGGCCATGGGTCCAAATTATATTAAGAGGATTGTGGATGTGGGTTTTTCTCCTCCAAAGGATTCTCAAGAATTATCTTTAGAGGATGAGGAAAACTCTCATCTCGAGACTCTAGTTTCTAATGGTCTTATATGTGTTTTGAGCGATGTAGTTCTTGCTCAATCATGCCTTTTCGGAACGCTCATGACTTTGGACCAAGCTTCAAGATATATATGAAGTGTCCAAAATTATTGAGGATGATTGTTCTCCTTCCACCTCCGGCCGTGATGAGTTCACAACTTCTTCCACTTCACCAACATGTGATTTGTCACAAGGTAATGATATGGTGAGTGGTGATAGAAATTGCATTGGTGATGGTGAACTTACTATTGATTATACTTCTTCTCTATCACATTGCAATGTTCTATCTTTGGACTTAAACTCTTCTAGCACTCCAAATGTCATACATGCTAGAGTTGATAGTCCTTGCATATCATGTAATAGTTGTTTAACTAAATCTCATGATGATATGCTTCATATGTCTTGTTGCCATGAAAACAATGCTTCCATATCCTCTAGTACTTGCATGACTAACAATGTAGAGGAATCCCAACATTTGTTGGAACAAGACATGGACCTAAATGGTGCTTCAAGTTATTCTTCATCTCTTCTTTAATCATGTTTGCCTTATGGCTAAGGATTCCGAGGTGTCTCCCACCTCAAATCCAAATTGTGATGATGAGGATGAGGATTCTCATGAAGAAGGTTTTGATTTTGAATCCTTAACCAAGATGGGTGAGATGGTACTTGGTGCTCTCCCCAAAGGTAGTAAGCTATCCCTCCTCTATGTGAAATCATTGATTATGTTCTAAGAGTAGGGAATTATTGAGGATTTGGAAAGTCAATTTGATGAGAAATGTCAAATTGAGAGGATGACTCTATACTATAGCTTCCTTGAAAGCTTCTCTTGAAGAAGAAGAAGAGCTTAGTTCTCTTGAAGAGAACTTGAATCTCTTGATGAGTCTAATGATCTTATTATTGCTAAAATCATTAAGGAAAGAGATCATGCCCTTGCTAAATATAAAGTGCTTAAAAAGGAAAAAGTTGAATTTGGTGTTGGCAATGCTAGACTAAGTGAGGACATAGAGAGACTTGACAAAGCTCACAAGGCTTTAGAAAGTGAACACTCTCTCCTTATCAAGTCTCATGATCAACTCCAAACTCAACTATCTAAGAATGATAAGCTTGCCAAATTGTCTCCTTCTATTTCTAATATTAATGATGCTTGTGCTACTAACTCCACTTCTTGTGAAGCATCTATTTTGAAGGAGAATGTTGAGCTAAGGGCTCAACTTGAGTTGCTATCTAGCAAGTATGGGAAATTGGAAGAAAGTCATGAAAAGCTTTCTAGCTCTAATGATGATCTTCTAGCATCCCATGCTAGGCTAAAGTTAGCTCATGAGGCTATTATGTAAAGGTAACATCTTGTGAGCCTCATGTGGAAATGGCACAACTTCTTCTAAAATGCTTTATTGCCATGTGCTAGTCCTAGTGATTCATCCACTCACAATTTGCTACATCTTGTGATGAATTACTTTCTTGCCTTGTTGCTCTAACAATGAAGCTTCTACTTCCTCTAGTGTTTTTGTTGATACTAACCATGTAGAGGAACTAAATGAGCTCAAGGCCCAAGTCACTTCTTTGAAGAAAGACTTGGAAAAGCGTCATGTTGGGAAGTCCACACTTGACAATATGTTGAGTGTTCAAAGACGCCCCAATGACAAGAGTGGACTTGGATTCAACTCCAATAACAAGAACAAGTCCAAGTCTACAAGAAGAACAAGGGCCAAGAACAAGTTAAAGATTCGGCCAAGATTGTTTGCTTCAAGTGCAAAGTTGAAGGGCACCATGTTAGATCTTGCCCTTTGAAGAAGAAGGCTCTTAGTGAGAAGCAACAAGGGAAGAAGCCTCAAGTTCAAACTCAAGTTCCTCAAGTTGAAGAACAACCTCTTCCCAAGAATCAAGCTACTCCTCCTCAAGTCAAGATTCCAACCAAGAAGAGAGGAGGAAGTCGATGTTGCTACCTATGCCGTGAGAAGGGTCACCTTGCTTCTTCATGCACAAATGGTACCTTATCCAACCCCATTATATTGATGATGTTTATTCTCTTCGGAAGGATAAGGTTGGCAATGTGTTTGCCAAATATGTTGGGACTCAAAGTGGTGTCAAGAAAAGAACCATTTGGGTTGCCAACCTATTGTGACTAACCTCTTAGGACCCAACTTGGTTGGGGACCAACAAGCTAAAACTTGATCAATAGGTGTTGTTGGAGGCATTGGAGACTTGGCTACATCATGAAGAATTAAGGGATCTTCATCAATTATATTCTCTCAAGCCAAGTCATTTGGATTATATTGTTCTACTCATATCCAATGTTTCCTCCTTGCGGTAACTTTTATTTAAATCATATATACATTGAAAGTTGCTTGCACCCTTGCATGTGTTTGGTTTTGTACCTTGCTAGTGTTTGTATGTGTTGTGCTCTCTACTTACTTATCTTGAGAAATCAAGTATGTGTATGTTGGTTTGCACACCATTTACTTGTGTTGAGCCTTATTGCTTTTATTTGATATATTACCTTGTTGGCTCTCTTTTGAGAGATTAATGGACCATTCCATTTTTGGAGAGTGATATGCTTCGTGCACTTCACAAACCAAAAATGTGTGTACATGAGGAATACCACTTAGTGATGATATATCAATCTTATCTATTCTCTATGTGGTATGTCATGCTCATGAGAAATTCAAATTCTATTATGTCCATTAATTTCTCGAGTTGGTTTTGTTTGCCTCTTGCTTTAAAAGAAAATGGATTATCACATTATGGGGGAGTAATAAGCTATGTGCATATTACAAGCCTAGAAAATGTGAATATGTGAGGTGTTGCCACCTAGAATTGATATTGTCATTATCCTTTTCCTTGTGGCATGTTGCTCAAACAAGTTCCATTTGATCATTTGCTTTTGTCTCTTTTCGTTGGATCTTGTTTGTGATGGAATTTCTTGATATGGCTTTCCCTAAATATGTTCTCATATATCTCTTTGGGAAACCAATTGCTTCAAGCTACTCCTTGGAGTTGCTTTGCATTATTGCGTGATTTTTGAAGCTATCAAGAATATCTATCTATCTAAGCATGGCTTTTAATTCCTATCCTTTGCCATATGCTTATGTTTTGTGAATATGATCTTGAATATATCTTTGCAATCCACCACCGAGAAATATCTCCATACATTACTTGTCTTGACAAGTGATAATCATATTTGTGGTAAATATATTGATCATATTCACTTTGGCTCTTGCTTTGAATTGCCTTATTTGATTGCCAAGGATTTGTTTTGATCTAACTCTCATTTGTCTTCCTTGTATCTTTTGGATCCTTTATTGCTCTACTTGAAATTTGTTTTGTGCTTTCTTGAGTTGGGAAAAGCAATGAACCAATTCTTGTGCATTGACATTCAAAAGTCATACTTCTTGATAATGCACTATTCTTTGGGAAGCTATCCTACTTTGAGTAAAACACCGTTCTTTAAATTGGTATTGCAATTTCTTGCCTTTCTTGAACATGACTAGTGTTTGAATAATAATATATATGGAGAGTGATGATCTCATTTGTGTGCATTTTGTATTCAAATGCAAAATCTAAATAATGCACACATCTTGGGGGAGCAATCCTATAGCTTTTTGAACATTAGTTGTCTTCATTTGATATTTGATCCCGATGACGTGTCTCCTTGGAAGACAAACATTTTTCGTCTTGGTACTTGTGCCATCATGAAAAGTGTAGAGGGTTTGGTTTATTCCTTGATGATATTTTCATCATTGGTATCTTGTTTCATTGGTATCTTTTCAAAGTGGTATCTTCACTCATGTGTTGATTTGGTATTTGATATAATTTGGACACTTTGTTTTTTGTCACACTTGTGTGTGCTTTGTTGGTTTACTTGGTGTTTTGTCTAAATTATATCTTGTTTGGTTCTTGAAAGTCATGTGCATGCATATTTATTATATGTATATCTTATGGCATGCTTACTTTCGTTGATCCAATATATAGGATAAACTCCATCAAATCCTAAATGACTAAGATGTGCATGAAATTCAATTTCATATCTATATGCACATAGTTATGTGGAGTTTGTCCTATGTATTGTAGTTGCTCTAACTACTTTGGACCCAATGAGTTTGGGTACCATTTTGTACTTGAATTTGTTTTAGGTACATTTGGAGATGCATTGGAAGCTTGTCTCATCTACAAGGAAGGTGTTGTCACCATGTGCTTATTGGAGCCAAGCTTGGATGATCATGAGCTCCTATCTTCTACATCACCAATGCTATCTCGGTAACAAGTATCTACCTCATGCATACTTTTCTAGCTCTCAACCTTGTGTAGGTTGTTTCATGGCATGAATCTCTTTGGTTGCAATTCTTTTGATTCTTGCAAAACGTCTTTATTGCAAATGTGAGTAAGCCGGGATGATTACATATAAGGGGATATATATTCATTTCATGATTCATCGATCCCATTTATGTCAATCTAGCACTTTCTACTTAAAGTCTCTCATGTGCAACATTGATGAATTTTCAAAATCATTTGCGTTTTGTGATACTTGTTATCTTACTCGGAGCATCCCATTTTAACCTTTATCCTTTGTGGATATTTTTTGATGCTATGATGAGTATGTGTTGGAAGTTCATCTATATCCTTTAAGATAAAATTGAGCTTTGTGCTATGCTTTTAAGCAAAATCTTAAGTATTGAGGATTCCAACGAGCCAAAGATCATCGAAAACGGAGTTCGGATGCTCAAGTTATCGACGTTTTCGTTTGGGAGTTTTCTGCAGTTTTTGCCAGCGGTAGTACTAGGCGGGTACCGCCCGGTACCGCTGGGAATCCAGTACCGAAATCTCCCGGGGCGGTAGTACCGCTGGGCTAGCGGTAGTACCGCTGCCTGGAGCCCGTTTTGAGCCTGTTTCTCTGTTCTAACTCCCCAGGGGGCGGTAGTACCGCTGGGCTAGCGGTAGTACCGCTCCTGGGCCCGTTTTTCAGGTAACGGCTAGTTTTTGGGCTCCTATTTAAGGGGACCTTCTTCCCCAATGACCCCAAGCTCTTGAGCACGAAAAAGCCCCCCATTGTTGACCTTCTTGAGCTTGGTTTTCTCTCTATTCCTCCATGATTCTTGCCTCAAATTAGAGGGAAAGAGAGAGGAGATCTAGATCCACCCTTCCACCAATCAATCTCTCCTCTAAGTGAGGGGAAGCCTTTGGATCTAGATTTTGGAGGGATTTGGTGTTCTTCCTTTGTTCTTCCTCTCTTCTCCCCCCATAAGCATTAGTTGCTTGTGGTGGGATTTGAGAGTGAAGGATTTGAGCACTTGTGCTCTTGCCTTTTGCATTTGGTGCATCGGTGTGCTCTCCACGAGGATTCGTGGAAGTGGAAAGCTTGTGAACTTGTTACTCTTGGGTCTTCGGGCCCTAGACGCCTTTGTGGTGGTTGGACCCTTGTGTGGTCACTTGAAGCCGTTCGGGAGCCCCCAATCCATTGTGGGTTGTGCCTCGGATTGTTGTTGAAAGCCTTTTGGGAGCCCCCAATCCCTTTGTGGGTTGTGCCTCGGATTGTTGTTGAAAGGCTCCGGATTCCGCCTCGAAGGAATACCGATAGTGGAAGGTGAACCAAACCTTTGTGGTGCGGTTCATCGGAGAAGAAGGAGAAACCTTTGTGGTTGTTGAACCGTTGTGTCGGTTCACACCTCTCCAACGAGACGTACTCCCTTTCAAGGAGGAACTCGGGAATACTTCCTCGTCTCCGCGTGCTTCGGTTATTTCTATACCCGAGCTCTTTACTTATGCACTTTACATTGTGATAGCCTTCGTGCTTGAAGTATTCTATATTGCTATCACCTTGTTGCTTGTCTTGCTTAGCATAAGTTGTTGGTGCACATAGGTGAGTCTAGTTTATTTAGGTTGTTGGCTTGTTAATTTAAATACCTAGTTTTATTCCGCAATTAGCAAGCCTAAACCGGGAAAAGTTTTTATCGCCTATTCACCCCCCCCCCCTCTAGGCGACATCATTGTCCTTTCACAATCTAATCAGCACAGAAGAGTAGGCAACCAAATTGAAAGCACCGAAACCTACCATAGGCTAACCTCTAGTTTGGCTTCTCATTGTTGGTTCAAGACTATATATCAGACTTCTAGGATACCCAATTTTCAGATTTCGTAACATCTAACCTGACTAATGATGACCCTGATGAACTCAACACTGCTACCCAATGAACTCAGAAGGATCATCATTCAGAAAGCATGAAACGGGCAACAAATTGAACAAGTACTGAAATACGATAGAAAAGAACCACTAAATATATGGTAATAATTAGAGATTTATTTAGAGTATCCACACATCGTTACTTGTTCAACTGCTAACTGGGTAGATAGATACGGATACAGCAGACAACACAACAGTTGATTGAGATGTTACCCGACATTCTAAACATATTATGCAGTCTGAGGTGTGATCTTCAGCATATGAGACTCAGGTATCCTTAGTAAGATACTGGATAGATAGTCAACGATACTATGAGGTCCATACCGAGTGTCATCGTTGTCGATACCAAAAGCCTCCTCAGTGGCACCAGTGCCTTCGTCCAAGCTCATGGTGGTTGCTGTTCCATCCAGAAGCTTGTACGGTCCAGTGGTTTCAAGATTATAGTCTACTACATGGTCCTTTCCAAGATAAACAGAGTCCTTCATGATGGTGGGGAATGCTGAAGGGGACAAGGAAATTGCACGACTAGACCCGATAAATACGGCACGCCCACCAAGATCACGGATTGGTTCTGTCTTCCTTGCATCAAAATCCACCCGGGATACCTTATACTCCATGAAGTACCTTGCTTCGTATAGTTCGTTGATTATCTTGAAGAAGGTACGGCTGAGCAACATCAGCTCCCCGTCATTGTCCAGTAGATGCACGGAGCCGGCAGTCGTGGAAAACCAGTGCATGATCTTGGCAGCCACCACCAGCCGCGGTGGCTGGTTGTCACTAGTATCCACCATTTTGATATCCATGGCAGTGGTGCAATAGAAACGGCCTGCAAATGATATGGCTGGCGAGAGCGAGGTGCCTTGTTTGACCAGGGTCCATTGCTCATCGCCGGGCTTGACGACGGCCAGCATTTGGACCTCCTCGAAAAGGACCGCGACCGTGGCGTCATCAGCGAGGCCGGCGGCTGACACCTCGAAATCCGACCTGGGATCAGCGCCGGCGCGCCGATACGAGGAGCATAATCCATCTGCGCGGGTGGAAAAGGCGGTCGAGGATGCCGTGCGCGCGCGGGTCCGCCGAGCACTGCCGCCACGTCGCTGGCGAGAAGCCGCTCGGTAATCATTCCCGCCGGCCCCTCCCCGACATTGGAGCAATCCATCCTGCAGAGCGCAGTCGCAGAGGTCGGATTCAGCTAGGTTTAGAGCACCTAACAGATATCTTCGTGTGGGGAAAATTGGAAAAATCAAACGCATCTGAGAGGGGCAGGAGACGAGAGGCGATGGACGACGGAGCCCTGTTCACCGACGGAGATCGCCGGACCTTGGTCGCCTCGCATTCGTCGGTGGGGATTTGGGATTTTGGGCGGAGCGACGCTCGACCGAGACGACACTTCGGCCCAGTTCTTTCAGTGGTGCGGACTCACCGCCATCGACCATCTCCGAGTGGGCATTTCCTAAACAACGCCCGTTGCGTCGGTTGGTCAACGCAACGCGTACCCCTCCAGTGGGTCGTCCGGTGCTGGTGGCCTGGCCCATGTCGTTTTCTGTCTGTTTTACTTTTACTACCAAAGTGTCTGTGCGTTGCTACGGAGCATAACAAAAATATAAAGAAACGTCGATTCATAGACATTTTATTCCATGAAGATGCACGCCTAGCATGATAGACGCCCTCTCGAAAAATCTATGTCATTTGTGGACAAATCGAAATTAGTGCCTTTTTCGTAGAATCGTGTAGTAGAAGCACCTTAAGAAATATCTCTAGAATAAACATGTTTCATTAATTCACAATTAATAGATGGCAGTTAAAAAATAGATATTTGTAAATGCCCAAGAAAGAATCAAATGTTGTGTATATTTTGCATGCAAGACTTGAGCTTAAATTATAAAAGACTTGGTACGAAAACAACCAACCAGTATACAACATTGCAACATTTGTGTGCCAAGAGGTACTAATTACATCCCCATATAAGTCTACTGGCCAAGAATTCAAGAGGATAATTAGAAAGAAAAATATTTAACGGACAGCCTTCTATAGCTAGAGTGAGGCTATAGACAACTTTTCAGTTGGGTTTGATCCTTCCTACTAATCGCCATAAGCCAGGTTAGGGGGATGCATTACACTAAACAATCTCGACACAGATTAAGATTGCGTAACAATGCAGTATGTGAACAATATAAATTCTTATATTTTCATGTACATTTAGAGTACAAGATCATAGTTGCGTCCTTGCGCACAGCTCATGTGGCCAACAGCCAGAGACAAGATCGTTGTCTATTTACGATTTTTCAGCTTTCAAGTTCATTGATGCATAGTTCATGGGCACATGCCAACACCATGAGATACCTATATTCCAAAGCTTCACACACTTGCGACATCCCTATGATCTATTGAGCTGCGCATAGTGTACATGGTAGCCTCACGGCTGCGGAGGACATTGCTGCATTGACTGAATTAAACGTTTGTAACACCCCAATCTGAAGAACATATCGAGCATGCCTTTCCTTGATCGAAATGCCCAGTACTGCAGATTCTGGAGAATGTCTACAGGCTGCAAGCTGTGCACATCTTTGATCATCAATTGCAGGAGATTGCAAGATGGATCAAGCCTGTGGACAAAGCTGCCTGAGTGGATGTCACGGGCACGATGAAGCTGCTTAAAACGCAACAAACTCGTGGCAGATTTAGCATCGGCGTAGCCTCCGATTCCGCCGCCGCCGCCGTACCTCTGCGCCTCCTCCTCCTCGCTCATGCCAGGATCGATCGATCTGAAGACGTCCATCTCCATCTGAGCTACCAAATGAGAGGAGCCCCTACAGTTCTTCATTCTTGCAGCAAATAAATGAATAGAGATTCCAAAAATTTCGAGCGGCCATGGAGGCCACCACCCACAAATCAAATCAAGAAGCTGGCAACTACATACGCCAAGTACCAAGAAGCAGGCAACTACAGACGCCAAGTACCAAGAAGCAGGCAGCTCCAGACGCCAAGAACAGCTGCGTTTTTCCGGCTCTCGGCCGCGAGCGTGGCTGGCAGGGGCGGTCAATATTGCAATCTGCGTTGTCGCGAGCGTCGGCACTCGGCAACAACAGTTGAGGCGGCATCCTGGTGGCGAGGAACCTGGCCTCGCATGCGGGTGGTGGCGGCATCGTCCGCCCCGGGCGAGGGGACCTCGGGGTGGGGAGGCGAGGGAGACGTCGAGGTCGAGGGCGCCGACGGCATCGTCCGCCCCGGGCGCCGTAATCGGTACTCGTGGGCTGGGCTGCTGATGACCATCTCCTCCTTCAACGGCGACGGCGACAGATCGAAGGCGTGCGGCGCCGAGCCAGAGCTTGGATGGGGATTGTTCGGGTGGAAGGTAGCAGGATCCGCCGGCCGTGCGGGATGCGGGAGAGGCGCTGGAGGGTGGTGTCGCCGGGGATGGATGAGGCGGCGCCGGAGGGAGGTCGGGGGATGGAGGCTGGCGCTAGGGCTCTGGGACTGCCGCTCGGGAACGAAGAGGTACCAAGTCTCGTTTCTTCTGGACCACAGGTTGGTTTTCTAAGACTGGAGGGGTTTAAGTGCAAAACGACCGACGGACGAACAAGAAGCCTTGCTTCTTTTATTATTGGGTAAAGATGCGTTACTATTTTTTACTGGTTTGCTTTTCTGTTTTCTTTTCTTTTCCTTATTTCAAACTTAAAAAATGATCATATTTGAAAAAAAATTAATTTTATAAATTTTCAGATTTTGAAGATGTTCAAATTTAAAAAATGTTGAATATTCAAAAATGGTTCAGAACTGAAAATTGTTCAAAATCCCAAAATGTTTCAGAATTGAAAACGGTTCATAATTGAAAAAAATTCAAAATTCAAAAATGGTTCAGAATTGAAAATTGTTCAAACTAAAAAAATGTTCAGAATTTGGGAACATTGTTCGAAATTAAAAAATGGTTCATAATTGAAAATTGTTAAAAATTCAAAAATAGTTCAGAATTGAAAAATTTCAAAATTAAAAAAATGGTTCAAAATTTAAAATGTTCAAAATCTGGGAACATTTTTTGATTTTTCAAAATTATTCTCTTAAAATTAACATAAAGGAAAACGAAAAAATGTAATTGGGCAAGCATGGCAAATACTATGGTCTTGACTTTCTGGTGGGCTCGGCCCATGTCATCGCGCTTCAGGCGTCGCGCGCGGAAGCGATGCATAACGCGTTGTATATGAGCTCTCCTCCGAGTGGCATAGGTTTTTCTCCAGCATCAGTGTTCAGGGCCGACTCTGGGACTGGGCGGGAGGGCGACGGCGTAGGGCCTAGGCGTGGGGATGAAGGATCATATCCTTCTCTATACCCCTATCTAGTCATTGTTTTCTATTGGCTAAAAATAGTTCAGAGCGTGTTTGGTTAGCTGCATGCACGTCGGTCAGGCCGCTAATGTAAATTTTGTTCGTTTGGTTATCTGAAACGGCTTGCGTTGTTGCATAGCACGAAACTCAAAGCAACGCTCAGCCTTCACCCGAAGGTTTTTTCTTGAACCTCTCTCTCACCTCACCAAGGAGGCAAGAGGTGAAAGTAAGTGGGCACGCGTTTTGTAACCAAACACTCGTTTTGCGTTTCTCCAGACTCGGGCAAAATCCGAACCAGTCAAAACAAATGAAGTGCACAACATGGCTCAATTCCACGGGCATGGCTTGGGGAGCCACGGATGCAAGGAGGATAAAAATGATGTGGGTAACCAAACAGGTCCCCAGTGTACAGCCAAGGGTGAGGGAGAAAGAAAGACAAATAACACATGCCTTAATTTATAGAATACATAATTTTAGGCGCACAAAACTCTATGTAAATAAGTTTGACTAATTGTCACTAGTGATCACTGTTGGAAATATGCCCTAGAGGCAATCATATTGATGATGATGTTTCCACATGTTTATGAATATCTAACAAAAGAATAATTGTCATTCCGTCCCTTGAATAAACTATCATGATATTGGTTAATGAATACATGATTCGTTTGTGAAACCCATTATCTCTATGATGTTATTCTAAATAGGTTCCTAGTCAACAATCATATGAGGGAGGCATATGAGTTCGTGGCTAGCACATGTATTGATGATGATCATGTTTCACAGATCATTGACATGGAGATGTCGATCAATAATGTGGACACATGTTTGAGAACATGGGTTGAACTGACCCACCATGAGACACTGTGAGAATATCCATTCTTTCATGTCATCAGCTGATCTCATACAATCTGTATGCTTATTCCTTAGACCTGAGATCTTCGCATGTACTTGGGATGTGTAAGGACTTACTTTGGGGCTATCAAACGCTACACCGTGAAAGGGTAGCTATAAAGGTAGCTTCGGTTTTGTCATGAAACATGCTGCAGGTCATGGTTGATCAAGATGGGATTTTCCCTCCGTGCAACGGAGAGAGATATATCTTGGTCACTCGAATGACCGAATCCAGAAAAATGTATGGTCGTACTCTCGGTTAAGTGTTAACCGTGTTTCAGGTATTCTGCGTCATGGATATCGAGAAAGATGATAGAGCTATTACAAGGATGATAAGTTCTCACCTTGAGCTTAATCAATATCGTGAGGCAAAAGGAACAAGTGTACAATATTGTGGAAGGTTCGTCCGATATGATATTTACATGTATTTGGGAGTCGGCACGTCTTGCTAAAGGCCGCTACCGATTATTGGTCGAGTAGTGTACTCACGCCATGTCCATCGATACGTGAACCTATAGGGTCACACACTTAAGGGGTATGGAACAGAGACTGGATACGATCCATCTCTTATTGGGTTTATAGTGCTAATGGGCCTCTATTGTAGCAGCCCATTAGAAGGACTATATATATATATATAAGAGAGGAGTGGGCAGCCAAGAACACACTAGTGCAAACCCTAGCCGCCACACTCTCTCCACCAGATCGCGTCCTTGGTGCTAGCATCTCGACCGCGATGTTCCATCCCTGTATGTGTGGATACCTTGGAGGCGCCACACTTGGGGCGCTTGGACGGATCGTTCATGGGATCTGCAAGGTGTTGTTCGTGGGATCGCGAGGAGGTGGCGTAGTATGACAACAGTCTTCCGCTGCACTGCGCGTCGAGAGGTAATTCGTGCTCCGTGATCGATTACTTGCAGTGGTTCCCGGGATGAACGCGGTAGAAATTTTTGATTTGTGCTAGCGTAGCCTATCCCGATTCCCTACAATCAAAGTGGGTAGTAACTTTTCATATTCAATAAAAAGAAACCCCTATAAACATAGCTTAAAATAATACTTTCTCAAGAAGGAGGTAAGATAGCCACTATAGATTTTTCCTATAATATCAGGGCATTACCAATTACACCTGGTCTATGTACTAACACAATATTAAGAGCTAGTCAAGACATCTAGTATGTAACAACCAAAAAAATTACAAAAATAAAATAATAAAAAGCGATCAACAAAATGACCACAACAAACTTTAGCACCAACCACCAATGATAGCAACTCGAAAGTAACATGAAAGGTGATCCAAAAATGACGTCTTGAATAAGTGAATCCTAGATCCAACCAGAAATGTCAGTCGGGGACGGATTTGCTGGCTCTTCCGGCGGTAGGAACGCCTGCGGACTAGCTGGCTCTTCCAGCTAGCCGCGTTTAGCGGTAGGGTCTAATTAGTGCCGCCGGCTATTTTAATAAAATTGGCCGCGCGTAGGCGGCGCTGCCGACGATGGCACGTCTTCATGGGGAGCGGTGGGAGCAGCCGGTCCCGTTATCGCGCGCACGCTTGCGGCGGACGGCACGAGCCGCGGTCATGGAGAGGGCACGACTTGCGCCATCTCCGCGGCCTCCTTTTCCTTGAGCTCGCGGGCACGCCTAGCCCGCCGGGCTTGTACGGCGCGGAGGGGCTCGAAGGAGGCTTCCATGGCCTCCTGCATCTGCGGTTCACCGCACCCCTCTACTTCCTCTTCCCCGTCGTTGCTCTAGTCGAAGTCGTTGTCGTCCTCCTCACCGACCGGAGGTGCAGTGGCACCGGCAGGAGTTGCGGCGATGTCCGTGGCTACCGCAACAACTGCTTCGGCCTGCGCCATGAAGCTGGCCGTCCTCTCCGCGTCCAGCTGCATGTGGCCCGTCTGCACCGCAGCCTCGTCGGAGCGGTGGATGTCGTCCTCTAGGCCGCCCCCCACACCGAGCCTTCTGTCCAGCCAGCGTACGGAGGCGTGGAGCCCACGCCACCCTGGCGGCATACGCCTCCTCCTCGGGGTCGGGAACGTCGGACCACGTCGTCTCGTAGGCCCTTCTCACCGGTTCCAACACCGGAGCCGGTGACCGATAGCTCGGCATGCCCCTCCACGCCGGGATCGTCGGCATGCGGCGAGAGAGGCTGTCGCTGTAGCGCCCGAGCGCGCTCAGTCGAGCTCGCTCGATCTGATCCACCTGGTTCTATGGGGGACGCGGCAGATCCATGTTCAGGGCTGGGGAAGGTGGTAGGAAGTGGTGCGGCCGTGGCTGGGAATGGTGGCGGCGGCGCTAGGGTTTGTGGATTAGGGTTACCCCGTCGGCGGCCATATAATGACCGCCACCACCGCATTTAAGCCGGTTGGTGGCCGTGGTAAGGCTTACTGGCGGGTCAGGAGAGCCCTGGGGGAGGACACGGGGCGGATACAAGTCGCGTCCGCGCTTGTCCAGGCCGACGCAAAGCCAGCTCGAATTTGGATCAAAATTGGGTCCGCGCGGACAGACAACGGACCAAACTCCAAATGTGTTGGCACATACGTTGGGACGTTGTTTTTCTCAAAACGGACAGGTTCGGACAAAAACGGACCAAATGGGTTGCGTTGAAGTTGCCCCCAACACATCTTTTTCCGGGCGGATGGAGTATGTACAACAGTGCTTTTTAGCTTACAGATGGGCCCGCCATGTTAGCCACCTGCGCAGAGCGTGTGTACAAGCAGCTTGCGGTGAGTTAGCTATGAAAGTTAGCTATGAGCGTGTGTACCGTCAGACCGCGAGCATTACAGGTACGTCGTGCTTTCCTCGTGGTAGTTTCTCAGCTCACAAGCCGTTCATTGTTGTCTTGTTGAGAGAGTTGAGATCGATCGAGCCACGTAAAGGAGAAGATATGGCTACCAGCCTACCATGGTAGCATTGTCTTGATCATATTGTCTTGGCCGGTCACGCTATATGTTTGCTAATTGCTACGGAAATCTCATTTTCTTCATCTGTCTTACTCACGCTATATGTTTACCACTGATATCTCCCTTTCTCTATCTTAAATAAATAAAGGTACTTGCTGAGTTACAAGAATGAGGAGTAAATATTTAATAGTTAAGATACTGCATTGGGCTTTTCCTGAATGCCGCATTAGCCATGATAGTGAGGCCACCCATAGTAGGAGTATTGTATATGCAGTATGATAGTCGGGAATCCGAACGTAGCTCGAGGTACATTTAGGCCGTTTAAAAATATATAATTTGCATTTTTGTGTGTTCAAAAAATCGAAACAAAATCTTAGGTGGAGTTTTTTTAGAAACGGGAGCGGTGCCCCAGCCTCTGCATCAAAATGATGCACATGGCCGGTTTTTATTAAGATAAAGTTGTTCCATCGTTACTTATTACAAAACTCACTGATCACACAGAGTGGATACAAAAATAAGCCACATAAAAATTCGTAGACTATGCATCTAGTCTTCTATCATGACGCCACCCATTCTGGGAGAAGATAGACCGAACGACCGCCATCATTCGAGTACATCCGGAATCCATATGATCCCGCTGGGCGTCTGGAAGCAGCATCGACCACATTTGGATCCAATGGATGGCTCGGTACACAACCTGCAAGAAATGAGGAGTTGGAACCTTATTAAAGATAATATCGATCCGGCAATTCCAAACTGCACAAAGAAAAGCTGACACGCCAATACGTATCCGTGCTTTAGTATGTTTATCCACCCGTTTAACCAACTACCAAACATATGTGCTATATTGGATGGAGGTGTTATATTGAACGTAAAATGAACTAGTCTCCAATATCTTTAACAAAATGACAAGATATAAACAAGTGCTCTACAGTCTTGTCTGTATCGCAAAACACAGACTTTTTACATCGAGTCAAATTTCTTTTAGCCAAATTATCTTTGGTCAATAACACTCGTCTATTAAGGAACCAAAGAAAAAATTTAATCTTTAGAGGAATGCGCAGCTTCCACAAATATTTTCGCAAAAATATTGTGTAGCCATTCATGTAATCAGCATAAGCGGACTTAACCGAAAAACATCCTGAAGTTGTTAATTTCCATTTAAACTTATCATCCTCCTCCGAGAGATTGACATGCATTAGTCTTTCTACTAAATGCAACCAATGCCCTCGATTAATTCCTGTTAACGCCCTCCTAAACTGTAGATTCAGCGGTATTGTACTCATAACATGTGCCACTAAAACATCTTTATGTCGCACAATATTATACAAAGTTGGATATTGCAAGGACAGCGGGGCGTCCCCCAACCACGTATCCTCCGAAAACCTGGTTTGCAATCCATTGCCCACCATAAAAGAGCCACGAGAGAAGAAATCTTGCTTCACTCCCATAATAAACCTGGTCTTGCCTGTACTTGAGATAAAGCTTTTCCATTCAAGTATTTGTTACAAATTAATTCATGCCAAACTCCTTCCTCTATCAAAATATTAAAAAGCCATTTACTAAGTAAACTTCGGTTCTTAAGTTCCAGGACTTCTATTCCAAGTCCACCCTGGTCCTTAGGGCGACAAACTATATTCCATTTAGCAAGCCTATACTTCATCTTATTATTATCACTTTGCCAGAAGAATCTCGACCGATAAAAATCTAATCTTTTGCGTACCCCGACGGGTATTTCAAAGAAAGACAATAAGAACATAGGTAAACTAGTTAGGACAGAATTAATATGTACAAGATGATCCCCGTATGAGAGCATTTTGCCAATCCGTGACCCTAACTTTTTTTCAAATCGGTCTTCTACTGGTTTCCATTCCTTATTAAAAAGTTTTCTATAATGAATTGGTAGACCTAGGTATTTAAATGGCAGCGAACCACTTGTATACCCAAAGATATGCCGATACTCCTCCTCTGTATCCTTAGCTTTTCCGAAACAATAAATCTCACTTTTATGAAAATTAATCTTTAACCCCGACAGTTGTTCAAAAAAGGATAGAATTAGTTTCATGTTCACAGCCTTCGCTAGGTCATGTTCAAGAAATAGAATTGTATCGTCAACATATTGTAAAATCGATACACCTCCTTCGACAAGATGTGGTATCAATTCCCCCACCTGACCATCCTATTTTGCCCTAGCTATTAAAATCGCTAACATGTCTGCCACCAGATTAAATAGAATAGGTGATAACGGATCACTGATGGCTACGTGTTGGTGAACCCCAAGAGGAAGGTTATGATGTAGACAGCAGAAGTTTTCCCTTGAATAATCTACCCAAGCTTATCAATCCAGTAGGACTTGACGATCTATCGGAAGGTTGTTGATGTTGACTCCCCCTGGCGCTAGGGAGCTTGCACCAACGTGGAATCTGCACAGACACAAACCAGAACTTTGCCCAACACGAAACAGAGAGGTTGTCAATCTCTCCGGTCTTGCAGAAACAAAGAGTTAAACGTATGGTGTGGAAAACAGCAGGAAACAGCAAGTAACAGGAAACAGATGATTGCAGCAGGTTGTGTAAACAGTATGAGGAAATTGGACCAGGGTCCACAGTTCACTAGTGGTGTCTCTCTCAGAACAGATAACTAGCATGTTGGGTAAACAAATTACAGCTGGGCAATTGACAAATAGAGAGGGCATAACAATGCAATACATGCCAAGATGTCTACTATGAAATCTAGTTGGGCATTACAACAAAGTACATAGACCGTTATTCCAACCGCATCTATGCCTAAATAATCCACCTTCAAGGCAGCATCCGCATCCTGTTCAGTATTAAGTTGCTAACAACAGATTATTGCATGAAGTAAAGTGTGTAATGTAATCAATACAAGTGCCCTTGGACACTGCACCAATGTTTTATCCCTAGTAGCAACAGCACATCTACCATCTTAGACCTTTCTGTCACTGATCCAGATATCTAGAGACTGAACCCACTATCGAGCATAAATACCCCCTCTTGGAGTCACAAGCATCTACTTGGCCAAAGCATCTACTAGCAACGGAGAGCATGCAAGATCAAGAGCACATAGATAAACAACTTGAATAAACATGGTATCAATATTCATCGGATCCCAGCAAACACAACATCTAGCATTACAATAAGATGATCTTGATCATGTTAGGCAGCTCACAAGATCTAAACATGGAGGCACAAGGTAGAGAGACAACCATCTAGCTACTGCTATGGACCCGTAGTCCAGGGGTGGACTACTCACGCATCACTCCGGAGGCAGGCATGGTGATGTAGAGCCCTCCGGTGATGATCTCCCCTCCGGCAGGGTGCCGGGAAGAGCTTCAGAACTCCTCCGATCTGAGATTGACGATGACGGCCGCGACGGAACTTTTCGTGGAATATGATCGACCGTAATAGGGTTTTCGCGTCGCGGAGAATATATAGGCGAAGAGGCGGCGTCGGTGGCCGAGGGGGGCCACCACGCCATAGGGGGGCGCGGGCCCACCCTGGGCCGCGCCCTAGTGTGGCGTGGCCCCCTGGTGGGTCTGCTCCGACTCCCCTTTGGACTCCGTGATCTCCTCGTGATATTATTGACGATGTCTTTTGTTTCGTCCAATTCCGAGAATATTTCCTTAATAGATTTTCTGAAACCAAAAACAGCAGAAAACAGGGAACTGGCACTGTGGCATCTTGTTAATAGGTTAGTCCCAGAAAATGCATAAAAATGATATAAAGTGTAGCCAAAACATGTAGCAATTGATATAATAACAGCATGGAACATCAAAAATTATAGATACGTTTGAGACGTATCAAGCATCCCCAAGCTTAGTTCCTGCTCGTCCTCGAGTAGGTAAACGATAAAAACAGATAATTTTTGAAGTGACATGCTACCAACACAATATTTGATCAAATAACAATGTAATGCACATGATCTGAATGAAGTGATCCAAGCCAATGGTCTATAGTTTGCAAGCAAGTAAATAAAGAGTAAACATAAGTGATCACACAAGTGCAAACTTTCATGAATAATACTATAAAACATTTAGAGATATAATAGTCTAACATAATAGTTAGCTCACAGCAGCAATAATTCTCAACATGAAAGTGTTTGTATCAACACAAAGGAAGATAATAGCTTCAGCTTTTGCTTCAACTTTCAACATGTATATCATATAGATAATGTCAATGCAAAGAATATGATCAACCAAACACAAAGTTATGTAAAAACTGTTATACTGGAGTTGACAATGATGTTTGCTTAAGTAGACAGAAAGAAGTGGGAAAACTGACTCAACATAAAAGTAAAAGAATGGCCCTTCGCAGAGGGAAGCAGGGATTAACATCATGTGCTAGAGCTGTAGTTCCCGAAGGCATATAGAGAGCATAAAATATTGTTTTGTAAGGTAATGGTGTATACAGGTGTCAACAAATCAGCAAATAGGCAATACTCTACTTCACTAGTTGATCAAACTTTACAAGAGCGGCTCCCATGAAGGACGTTATTTCTACCAGCGGGCAGATCATCGCTCTTCTCTTTTGTTTACACACTTGTGAACATTGCTTGACTGACGAATCAGGGGCAAAAAGATGTGAAGAGAATTGTTTGGTTAAAGTTGTAATTAATTGGGACTGGGCACCCCGTTGCCAGCTCTTTTTGCAAAATTATTGGATAAGCGGATGTATATGCCACTAGTCCAGGTGTGTAAAATTTGATCAACCAGGAAATAAAGACCACCTATCTACGTCCTTATGAGCTTTTCAAGTAGTGACACAAAAAGGGATAATTGTTTTGAGTAGTTAGTAGATAGCACATGAAGAAATTTACTTGGAATGGTGAAAACACCACATAATAGGTAGGTATGGTGGACACAGGTGGCATGGATTTGGCTCAAGGTTTTGGATGTACAAGAAGCATTCCCTCTTAGTACAGAGTTTAGGCTAGCAAGGTTATTATAAGCAAACATCATTATCAACTGGAATAGCAAGAGTGTACATAAAACACAAGGTTTGACGAACCATAGACTCCCACTGTCTTCCTTGTTAACACATAGCCTTCATCCAAAAATTATCTAGACTACTATGGACTTCCTATCATGCAACAGATTATTATAGCAGAAAATCCTTATAGTAGTTCTTCATTAATAGCCATTACTTACATGATGCACAAGCTTAAACATTAATTACTTGACAGCTCAAAACAATTGGCAAGCATCAAATTACTCAAGACAACGATCTAAAAAGATTCATGTAAGCATTTTATACCACTACCACATGCATAGCATTTTTCTGGTCCAACCAAACACCAATCAACTTATTTGACAACTCTCCAAACAGATATAAGTGAATCAAGAGAGTACTTTCTTCAAAAGAAACTGAAAGCTCTAACAAGAGATACATGAAAAACTGAGAGCTAACAGCAATAACAGCAACTAGACAGGAATACTCAACAAGTATAAGTGAAGCACAAGAGTATTCTAATGAAAAAGTGGAGCGTGTCTCTCTCCCAAACATGAATACTAGGATCCAACAAGTATAGCACAGCAAACAAAACAAAACAAACTGAAAACAAAAACACACTGACGCTCCAAGGAAGAGTACACTAGCATGAAGCAATAAAAATATAGCACCATTAGAGATGACCTGATAATTTGTAGATGAAGAAGGGGATGCCTTGGGCATCCCCAAGCTTAGATGCTTGAGTCTTCTTGAAATATGCTGGGGAGGTAAGCCTCCCCAAGCTTAAGCTCTTCACTCTTCTTGATCATGTAATATCATTCTCCTCTATCAACACTTGAAAACTTTCTTCACACCAAAACTTAACAGCTTTTCTCATTAGCAGGTTAGTGCACTAAAAGATAATACTTCAAAGTTCTAGCAAAGACAAACTCACAAGCCAACTATTTTAAACATTAGCCACTGTTACTAGGCTCAAGTGGGCACTTTTACACGAAAAGAAACCACTTAAAAACTTGTAAAAGAGAGAATGCAAAATAAAAGACAGAATCTGTCAAACCAAAACAGTCTGTAATGACGAATTTTTTCGAGGCACTTACGATGCTCAGATGAAAAACTTTTGAAATAATGAAAGTTGCGTAACATCATCAGAAACATGCACAAAAAGTTTCAGCATTTTTCGATTTTTTCTGATTTTCTACTGAATTAAACGGTGACGAACAGCAATCTAACTCCCCGACAACGGCGCCAGAAAAATAGCTTGATGACGTGAAACACACGTTCGTTGGGAGACCCCAAGAGGAAGGTATGATGTAGTCAGCAGCAAGTTTTCCCTCAGAAAGAAACCAAGGTTATCGAACCAGTAGGAGCAGCAACTCTTCAGAAGGTTGTCAACGGCGCCAGAAAAATAGTGTTGTTGATGGGAGTCTGGACTGTTGACGTGGAATCTGCACACAACACAATCAAACTACTTTGCCCCAACGAAACAGTGAGCTTGTCAATCTCACTGGCTTGCTAAAAACAAAGGATTAAACGTATGGTGTGGAAAATGAGTATTAAATTGCAGAGAATGAAAATGAAACAGTTTGCAGTTTGTGGTTGTTTAATCAGTGTAAAAGAATGGACCGGGGTCCACAGTTCACTAGTGGTGTCTCTCCATAAAAGATAACTAACATGTTGGGTGAACAAATTACAGCTGGGCAATTGACGAATAGTGAACGCATGACAATGTATATACATGACATGTTGACTACTATGATATTTAATTGGGCATTACGACATAATACATAGATCGTTATCCAACAGCATCTATGACTAATAATCCACCGCCGGGTTGTCATCCGAGTTCCCCATTGGTATTAAGTTGCAAGCAACGGATAATTGCATTAAGTAAAGTGCGTAATGTAAACAAACACATATGTCCGTGGACATAACATCGTTAGGTTATTCCTAGTGGTAACAGCACATCCACAACCTTAGAACTTTCTGTCACTGTCCCAGGTTAAACGGAGATATGAACCCACTATCTAGCATAAATACTCTCTCTTGGAGTTACAAGCATCTACTTGGCCAAAGCATCTACGAGTAACGGAAAGCATGCAAGATCTTAAATAACATATAAGATAGATTGATAATCAACTTGACATAATATTCAATATTCATCGGATCTCAGCAAACACAACATGTAGCATTACAATAATATGATCTTGATCATGTAGGGCAGCTCACAAGATCTAAACATGATGGCACAAAGTGGAGAGACAACCATCTAGCTACTGCTATGGACCCGTAGTCCAAGGATGAACTACTCACGCATCACTCCGGAGGCAGGCATGGCGATGTAGAAGCCTCCGGTGACGATTCCCCTCTCCGGCAGGGTGCCGGGAAGAGGTTCTGAACCCTCCCTAGCTAGGGTTGACGACGGCGGCGTCTCTGGAACTTTTCGTGGATATTTGCTCAGGCACTTAGGGTTTTCGCGTCGGGGGGAATAAGTAGGCGAAAGGGCGGTGGCTGCGGACCCCCGAGGGGCCCACACCACCCCAGGGCGCGGCAGAGGGGGGGACCGCGCCCTCGTGGCGTGTGGGGCCCTGGTGGCCCTCCTCTGCTGCTCCTTCGCTCCGTCAGGTGAGTTCTGGTAAAATAGGGACTCCCGTGTAGTTTCGTCCAATTCCGAGAATATTTCCAGACTAGCTTTTCTGGAATACAAAAACAGCAGAAAACAGGAACTGGCACTTCGGCATCTTGTTAATAGGTTAGTCCCAAAAAATGTATAAAAGTGATATAAAGTAGATGCAAAACATGTAGCAATTGGTATAAAACAAGCATGGAACATCAAAAATTATAGATACGTTTGAGACGTATCACCTACCTTTCATCTTTCTTATTTCATAGAGCATTAGATTCAATCTACCTGTGGATTGTCGATCGTATGTGTTCAGTGGCCATCTTGTACTCTTAATTTTCACAATATTTTTTGTTTTAAGTTTCAACTGGCAACAAGATGTGGATATTGTCTTATGTGTTCCTGCCTTTGCATTGTCCTCTCGAGATTTGTAAATGCTGCAGGTAAAGACAAGAGATTGGGCAGAAGGAGCTGCAGCAGGCATGGTGGTTCGACAGCCACAACCTCGCAAGGCCATCCCATGGTTCGGCAACACACTTTCGGTTCACGTCCCTCCCTTAGCACTCTCCAGTTGAGATTGTTGTTGTCATTACCATGGATTGAATATTGCACTAGACAATTTCTTTACCAAACTGCCCGCCTATGCTCTGGTGTTCTACTTCTTTTTAGTATGCTCTAGGGCCATGATATAGTGTGGTTGTCATGTAAAAATTGCTCCATCTAAACTCCACTACAGTTTGTGCCATCATGGAATGTCTGAGCTTTGTAATGAAGTTGTCATATTCAGTATGAGGTTTAGCTAGAGATTTCACCGAGTGTCATGGATACAAAGTTCCACCTGGTCAATTCATATGCTTTTTCCGCAAAAAAACATTGTATGCTTAACTTCTCTTTCATTTGGTAATAGTGAAAGATTGCTCCTCTAGCCTCTGCATCGTTACACGGTTTACATGTTTAACTTGAATTATAATAAAGCAAAATCATTACAAGTTCACAACAGCCTGTACAATCATGTTGTGATTTGCATAGATCCGTACTTTCGACCTTGCACTACAAGGATCCTTTCCCTGCTATATTTAACTTGCCTCTTACCAAATGTGCTCTCCCTTCCCTTTGTTGGCAGAACTAGATGACAAGATGCTCAAGCTGATTGACCAAGATGCAGACTCATTCACAAAACACGCTGAAGTGTACTACAAGAAGCTCCTTGTCCTGGTGGACATGCTTGGTGACCTGTATCGAGCGCACCGCTCACTGGCCGAGCAGTGTGACACTGAAGCATGTTAGCGGCACACCGATGGCACCAACAGCTGGTCTCCTACATCCACCGTTGGCAAGGCAACTGGAAGTTCTTCCTGCAACTCGCTTTGCTCAGATGACAAGGCAAGGGTTTAGCAGCACCAAGAGCTGGTCTCCTACATCCACGGATGGCAGGGCAAGAGTTGAGGGCCTCCTACATTTGTATGGAACATCCCAAATTGCCCATCAATATGTTTGTGTTTAATTTATTATTGTGCTACTTGCATATTGCAAAAATTCTTTTTTTCCCCCTCCATATTTCAAAAGAGCCCTGCAACTTAGTAAGATTTCAAGTGTCATTAATACTGGACATGCGACTTATTTTGTCGTTGTATTTTGTTTGATGTTTGACGATGTTGTAGTTGACCTCACAGCTATTCGAATGATGCTATCTTGAAACGGTCCTACAAAGTAAAGTAGTGTTTTTAATAGAAAATCATGACTTGGGATGGAAGATCACAGTGGTCGAGGAAGCATGTGAATATTGAATTTTGACAAGGGCCTTCACGGTGATTTGGCCTAGAGTTGGTGAAAACACCGGTGCAACAATTAGTGACATGTCGTTGTTGCTGGAGTGGGGTTGGAGTAGGGTGACTGAAGCACAATAGTTGTGAACAAAGAAACTTGATGACTCGTGGCAACTGGCAACGCATGATGTTCAACTGAAAGTGAAGTTGAGAGGCTAGGGGTGGAATGATTCGAAAGCAATGATAAAAAACATGTTTGTATCTTGAATTACCCAAACTGCATGCTTCTTCTCTCGGCTCCATGGCATTTTCATTTAAATTTATGTGTATCATGTCGACATATTTAACGGGATTTTTTTGAAAACCCGTGGCAACGCACGGGCATTCAACTAGTATAGTATGAAGAGGCGGAAAGGAATTTTTTTTGCGTTGTACGCCCACAGCATACATTACTTGTATTGATAATAGTACGGATACAAAGTTGACATGAATACAACCAACATAAAACTAGGATAAAACGAGCGATTATAATGTTTCAAACCGTAATCGCCGCAACTGCCAGGCATCCACGTCTTTCGCCGTCGCCGGAGAGGAAGAACACTAGCAGTTGGTCCACATCTTGATGCTGAAGAAACCTCTTGCCATAGGGTGTTAATGAGCCGCGATGACCACCAGCCCCGTAAGTCTGGATCTATCCCAATAAAGAACATCGGCCGGAGGAGCCCTCTTATCCTCTTCAACATCGGATCCGGCGCCAGCGCCACCCCTACCCTTCAACAGGCCATCGGACCCCCCACCATCTTCCGCAAATCCATAAAACCACATGTTTCGATAGACAATCCATCACTTTTTTCTTTACATGTGCACATTTTATCTCTAAAAAAGGGTGAATGCGGGTTTTTTTTTTACTCCATTATGTTCGTGCATATGGTCATTTGGTAAAACATTTAATGTTTATTTACTACTTCGAAAAGGGGGGAAGAGGGTCACCATAGTGAAAGGAATGGGTTTGTCTATGTTCATGTCCTGCATAAAAAGCAAAAAAAAAAAGTGTGAAAAAATGTAACTTGTATGTTTGCACCAACTTGCATTTTTGTTGCACTTTGCAGTGAAATGAAGTTGTGTTTTCTACAATCGACTTAGACATATGAAAATCTAGGTGGGCTTAGGGTTAGCAAAACCACAAAGGTTACTCTTAACAAAAAACTCAGAAGTATCCAAAAAACAAAATGTCAGAATTATTAATCGATAGAAGAATTCTTATTTTCAGGTCGGTGATCTTGCACTTTGCCCATGCAACTCGGATTGTGCTCAACTTAAGCAAGGCATTACACATCTACACTTAATATCTATATGCGTTTACCGGATTTGTGTTGTGTTGAACTTAATGTTATAAAAAATAAAAATAAAACTTATGACCATATATAGGCTTTATGATGTGAGCTCAGTCGACTCGAGATCTCAAAGTGACCAAGTACTACTTATAAAATTAACATGATCACCGAATTACGAGAGTTGACGATCAAGTCCATGCCCGATTATTGGGTCTTCCTCTTATGACATAAAAAAATGACTGTAAAAAAAATGACTGTATCCTCTTATGACATTGGTGATCTCATTCCTTTTTGCCTCAGAAAGCAGGCGCCCTGACACTGATCTAAACCTTGGGCGCACTTGCACCTATGACCGATCAAAGGACGAAGAAAACCATGCAGATATAGTGCCTGTGGAAGGAAGGGTTGGGAGCAGATTGAATCGGTCAAGTTGCAGCTTGGTTAATAATGGGTCTGGCAGTTAACCACATCTCCATTTAGTCTAGCTGACAATGGTAGAACTCGTAATTGGAGCGTAATGGAAGCATGCCGGAACCATATGGGAACATGCATGTGTTGTGGTGTTAGAAAACAAACTAATTAGCCATGCAGTTACATTGGCATAGATTACGTATGTCAACCACTCGCAGGGCATGAGAGGGGAACGAACTAATTTCTCGCAAGTGGCGAATAAGCACTGACACAAGACAGGCAGACTATACTGTACTTGCAAGTACAATTCTAGCAAGTCGCTAGATTTTCTGGCCTGAGTCCATTCAGTTGCAACTTGCAAGTCGCTAGCTCCATTAATTCATGTCACCCACTACAGTAGAACTGGAGCACTGGTGTCAAGGCAGTAGGATGATTAAACTGTTCTACTGCAGACGCCATTTGGGGTAATATGCATGCTTGCCATGGTCTCCGAGTAAGAGGGGAAACGATAGGCCAATAACTTTGACCTACAGTCCATTACACAATTACTTAACAGCACTCTCAAGACTCAGATCCGTAGTGCAAACCGAACAAGATCACCGCGATGTGTTAGTAAACCTGTGTCGCACACAGACATATATACTTCGTCAGTTCGTCGACACTAGACTTCCATATGTACGTCGATGCCGTATTGGATATACCTATATTTGTTGCTTTCTGCGTAATTTATGAGACGGATTCGCTCCAGCCCTACATGTTGAATGTAGGCAGCAGCATGTCACGAGATGCTATAACCATGTAGACGCCGACACATTCATATTCTTTCAGACAATTAAGTAGGTCGTCTCATCGCTGAATGCTGAAAATTCCAGCCAGGAAAGACAGTCCGATCTACCTTAGAGTTGCCATATCTGAAACCTGGATCGGATGAGTGGACTGAATTCCAAACCACAATAGATGTGTTTCTTGCTACGATCGAGCTGCAACCGACCAGAGACACTCTGAAAGAAGAACACAAGAACACGCGCTGGCGAATGCAGGTTTTTGCCTGCAACAGATGCAACTTTCACGGATCACAATGATGTGCGTCTGTGATTCCCTTGTCAGGTCTAGCAGCAGTACACAACAACACTTGCATCACTGGAATCTGAATATCCGACGTGCCGGTCCATGCCATGCCATGCATGAGGAAGGAAGAAGCCATGGTGTAAAGGCAGGAGCGGACAAGAATCGTCCAGGAAGGACCACCAGGAACACGGGCCAGCGTGAACAGTCAACCGGCAGTGGGGATAAATTGGGGGCTAGAACGGATCCAAGGTTCTTTCATTCAGCTTCTTCTCCCCCGCCCTAACAAATTACGAACAGTCTTCATCCTACAGTCCTTGCATAACTGAGTCAGTTCATCAATCCCAAAGTAGTGCTGCAAACAATGGTAGTCTGTCTTCTTGCTCAACCCCAGGCAAGGAAGAAGAAGAGAATTCCCAGAAGAAGAAGAAAACAGTTTATCATGTCAGTCACACTGATGGGAAAAGTCACTGTAGGTTGGCAGCATCAGTAATATCCTTGCTGCATTCAGTGCGACTGTAGGCTCGTGGCGTCGACCGTGCCGACATGCTCTACATCGATCGGCGTCAGAACATGGGAGCTTTTCGCAGTGAAGTCTCCGAGCAAGCACAAAATCATGCTACTGTGCCCGTTTAAATGCTGTGGCTGGACCATGCTAATGGCGACCGACAACCAGCGCCATTAACTCCTTGGCCAACCGCAACGTGATCGATGGATCATTGATCAGAAGCTCACAACCAGGCGATGAACCAACGCAACGGGCGCTGGAACTATGCACACAAGTAGTAATGGTCCATGGATCAAGGAGTAGACCGAAATGTACCTAGCACTAAATGGACAGCTTGGATTTGGATTTCTGTGAACAATGAATCATGATTCACGAAAAATACAGTATACAAGTGGAATTGGGCAAAGCTGTCTCGTCTGGTGAGGATTTGGATCCGTCCAGCACATCATGCATCTTGATATGGTTCACATGAGCAGAAGCAAGAACAGAAGAAGTGACATTATGCCAAAAATAAGTTGAAAGAAACAATTTGATTGAGAAGAGGCCAGTGACTTCATTTTTCTTCTGTCCTGGCTCTCCTCTGTTTTGATCTTTTCTGATCTGACTATACCCCCACATTTATCATCCAATAGTAGTTACTTGCATCCTATCCTTGCTGGTTTCCCACCATTATTGTCTAACTAAACACCTTAAGATCAACACTTACTCATCAGTGTGACTTTTCCCATCAGTGTGACTGACATGACGAGACAAGGTTACAGACGAGACAACTTGATGCCTCCAAGAATTAGCTAGGGAAGGAATAAACACTTGGTGTGGTGTCGGTGCTCTGGCGCCTGGGGTGCACGCTCACGACGACGCCGACATGGCCGCCGCGGCCTTCTTCTTCGTCGCCGGCTTCTTGACGGCGGCGCGGGCGGCTCCTTTGGCGATCTTGGTGTCAAGCTTGTAGTACTCCACGAACCAGTCGACGAAGTGCCGGAGGCCGGTGTCGAGGGAGGTGGTGGGCCGGTACCCGAAGTCGTGCGCCGCGTGGCTGACGTTAGCGTGCGTGAAGGGCACGTCGCCGTTGCTGGGCATGGCGATGACACGTTTGTTGGCCTTCTTGCCCAGCAGTTTCTCGAGGATGGAGACCATCCGGGTGACCGGCACGGGCGAGGTGTTGCCGAGGTTGTACACGCGCAGCGGCGCCGGTCCGCTCTTCTTGCCGGACCTGGCGGAGCCGGTGCTCCTGCCTGCGGTGTCGAGCGCGCCGATGCAACCCTTGACGACGTCGTCGATGTAGGTGAAGTCGCGGCGCGCGTCGGCGTAGAGCGTGATGGGCTCGCCGGCGACGATGCTGCGGGCGAAGGAGAAGTACGCCATGTCGGGGCGGCCCCAGGGCCCGTACACGGTGAAGAAGCGGAGCCCCGTGATGGAGAGGCCGTAGATGTGGTTGTAGGCGTGCGCGATGGCCTCGCCGGCCTTCTTGGTGGCGGCGTAGAGGGAGGCCGGCCGGTCGGTGCGGTGCTCCTCGGAGAAGGGCGCCTGGGTGTTGAGCCCGTACACGGAGGAGGAGGAGGCCCAGACGATCGCCGGCTGCGGGTCGGCGTGCTTAGCAGGGCCGGTCCTGAGGGGGGGCTGGAGGGGCGGCCGCCCCGGGCCCAGAAAAATCAGGGGGCCCTCCCCGGTATTCGCTGTGTATTAGGCTTATTATGATCTTAGTCTGTTTCAGCGGATGTTAGTACGAGTAGCAATTTTTCCTAGGTGGGCCTTGTGTTTACCGCATGGAGACCGGAGAGGAGAGGCAAGGGCCCTATGCGTAGGTGTAGCTGATTCCTGAAGCGAGTCCTTCTGTAACTATTCGGGAATCCTAGGCCGTCCCAAATTTCCCGATCGAAAACTCTTCCTCTCGGACTCCCGTCTCTCTCGTCTCTGCGCCGTCGCCGCTTTGTTGATTCCGATTCATTCCGTGTCGATCCCCCAAGCGGCCGGCCACGGGCGATCAAAGATCTGACAGAACCACAGAAGGTAGGGATCCATGAATACTTATTTTTTTGATATTCCCTAATTCTCACGTACAGCTAGTTTATATGGCTCTATGCCCTAATCTCAGTTACTATTTGTTTTTCATATCTTTAGCATGGCTATGACGCTAGAAAGCTACCATCCGGTAGTCCGGAAAAGAAGAAATAAATCGAGTTAAGAAGTTGATAGCATCAATGAGAGGATCTATGGATAAATTTATAAAGAGTAACATAAGACATATTAACGGAGAAGGTGCCTATTACAAAAGTTAATTTATGAGGTAACATATACAAATTATTAGATATGAATATTGCTTTTTGATACAATTTAATTTTTAATGATAACAAAACACATTAAATATATAGGTTACTATATTATTAATTCCATCGATAGCGAGACCAAGACATTTGTGATGACTTCCTCAATTTTAATATCTGACCCACCCACTAAGTCTTTCGGATGTGCTTATACATCTAGAGGGTGCATGTGTTTTTAGATTTGAATGTACGTGTGAGCGTCTTTGTTACTAATGTGTTTCCAAAAAAATGTATCAACTATCAAGGGGCCCCAAATTTTATTTTCGCCCCGGGCCCTAGAAATCTCAGGACCGGGCCTGGTGCTTAGCCGCGGCCTCGAAGACGCTGACGAGGCCGGCCACGTTGGAGGCCACGTACGTCTGGGGCGCCTCCATGGCGTACCGCACGCCCGCCTGCGCCGCCAGGTGCAGCACGTGCGTGAAGGGCACCGCCTCGAAGAGCTTCTCGAGCAGGAGCGCGTCGTTGATGTCGGCGTCGAGGACGACGACGCCGCGGTCGGACAGGAGCCGCTGGCGCCCGCGCTTGAGCGCCGGGTCGTAGTAGGAGTTGAAGTTGTCGAGCCCCAGCACGCCGTCGCCGCGCGCCCTGAGCGCGAGCGAGCAGTGCGCGCCGACGAAGCCCGCGGCGCCCGTGACGAGCACGGAGATGCCGCCGTCCCGGCGCGGCTTGGCGCTCCGCCGGATCTCCTTCTCCCACTTCTCGCCCCCGTACGTTGCCGCCGACGACGACGCGAGCAGGCTCCGGTGCGAGGCGTGCTGCAGCCTGGACGACGCGCCGGAGGACGAGGGGGAGGAGACGAGGGTGAAGGAGCGGGAGAGGAGGGACGGGTAGTGGAAGGCGAAGAGGAAGACGAGGGCGAGCGTGGCGAGCACGGTGGCGCGGAAGAGCAGGTGCGACGACGCCGCCACGAACTTGCCGCTCGCCGCGCGCCGCAGCAGCAGCGCGCCCCCGCTCGCGTACCGCTCCAGCTTCACCCCCTTCGCCGCCGCGTCCGTCGGCATTGTCGTCACCGTCCGCTCTCGCTCACCGCCGATTAAGTTAATCTGCTGCGTGCTAAGCTTGGCGGGTCGCGTCGTATGCGAATGCGAGCGAGTGAGCGAGTGTGCGAGGCAGCTAGAGGCGGGCTAGCTGAGGAGGGAGCAGGGGAGAGAGGTTGGATTTAAAGAGGGGATACGTGAGGTGGGCCCACGCGGCGGTGGTTTTTGGTTTCGGCTGGATGCCACTCGAGCTCCGCCATGAGCTGAGTTGAGTTGCGCCTCACTCGCTCGGTCTCCGATTGGGTAAACAACCAGCACGACGACTTGGGAAAATTCCGGTACGATCGCAGCAAAGCCAGCAGTGCTTTTTTTTTGCTTACAGGGGTCCCACCATGTCAGCCAACTATTTACGTGTAGCTTGCCGTGAATTGGTTATGGACGTGGTCAAGTGGAGGAGTCAATGCAGCTCTGTTGAGTTGTTTTCCGTTCTGTGCGTATCTTTTTTTTCCTAAATGGTACTTAAGCTAACATTCGGCTAATCGTGGCCATTCAAATAAATTTCAGCGAGTATAGTCCTTCTCAAAAACGACATGGGCTTAAACGTTCTGAAAATCGCAGAGGCCCTCAAAATTTCAGAAAACGCCGTTCACTTTGGCTTATCCCAAGACTGAGAAACACAAAAATTTCCAAGTCATCAGGAATAAGCCATTTTATAAGGTGTTTTTAGTCTCAGAAACTCTGAGATCTCAGAGTACGCCAACTGATATGGCGTATATATGTGACTGAGAAACTCTATATCAGATGCCTTATTCCGAATGACTTCGAAAGTTTTATTTTTTTCCGAATTAGGATAAGCCAAGCTGTGGTGGAGTTACCTGGGCCATGGCCTGCCCAAGAATTTTGATAAGAAGTAATTATTCCTATGAATTGACGTGTTAATCCAGTAACATCAGCACAATAGCAGCAGGGCCGGCTCTAACATTTTATGGACCCTGGTGCGAACTACATAAATGGGCCTCTAATTTATGGGCCGCTAACTTTTTTTTACTATGGCTTCTATGTATTGCTGCTGGCGTGGGCTTATTTCCATACGCCACTAGTAATAATCTGGGCAGTTTACACAAATTACTACCAGTGGCGTGTGATCGTAACTGCACGCCAGTGGTATATAACTCCAGTTGTGGGCCCCAATTTTGGCTGGGCCCTGGGCGGTCGCACCTCCTAACTACCCTTAGAGCCGGCCCTGAATAGCAGCATGTATCATAGGATTTATGTGTTCCCTATTAGCCTGGCTCGCCCAAATTTTTGCTTCAAGCTCGCCAGAGAAGCCAAGTATTGGGTTTTTCTAGAGATTTTAACTTGTGAAATTTGTAGAACGGCCCAACTTATGACGCTTTAGAGGAAGGATCACATGTGACTGAAAGTTAGCTGAAGTGCTACAATTAACTTAAGGTTAGCTTAAGGGCCATTTAGTAAAAAAGATACGTTTTGTCTCCTGCACTGAAGCTTATTACAATGGTGTCACTGCACTGCACACTGTGTCGCTTACACGTACTGACATTAAGCCCGTGCATGGTTTGGTGTCAAACCGTGCAAACCGTGGAACCAACCCGTTGCAAACCGTGTGGCCGCTTTCGGCGGTTCACGGTTTCCGTGCGGTTTGAAACTGTTGAAACCGGCGGCGCAGCACACCAGATTCAGATGGCGCCCTGGGCCTCAGCAGCTCCCCACGCACGATCAGGCCCAGCTCCGACTGGTTCACTCCCGCGGCGTCTGGCGCGGGGTACGGTACCGCTGTGTCGCCGCCTTTTCGTCGAGCCCCTGCCCGCGTGCACCGCCGCCGCCGCCGACGCGGACGCCCGGCTGGCCCTTGGGACTGGCCATCTTGCTCCCGAGACGTATGCAGCGAGTAGATCTCCACGTCCGTCAGGCTCGACGCCCGACGCCGTTGTCGCCCGGCGCCGTGGCCGACCGCCGGATGACGACATGGACACGACCGTCACGCCCGACCTCGGCGAGATGCCGGAGAGTGAGGCGAGGGCGGCCCCCCGCGTCCCGCGCACGCGCACACGGTCGTCCCGTCGCCCCCGCCCGGGACCTACAGGGCCGAGGCGCCGGCGGCCGACGCCGTCAGGTTGCGCACTCTGCCGATAACCTCGCTGGGGTGCTCCTTGGCGGCGCGGCCCACCCCGCCGTGGTTGTGGGTGTTGCTGCGTGTGGCCAGGCGGGCGGGAAGTGGAGGCGCTGCTTGGAGGTGGGCGTCCGGAACGGGGTCGCCATCCCCGCCTGCGGCGTCATCGGCGGCGCCCCCGGCCGCGGGGAGGCTGATGACCGTGCACGTCGCCGGCGGAGCGAAGAATAAGAGGAAGAAGCTTCCTTTGCACGTCTACTTCCATGGCGGATGATTCTGCATCGCGAGCTTCCCGTGGCCGAAGTTCCACGCGTGCGACGAGCGACGAGTCCTCTGTTTTCTCCAAACCGTCTGAAACCGTATAACCCGTCCAAACCAAACCGTCCGAAACCGTTGATTTCCGCTGGTTTCCCCAAACCGTCCAAAACCAGTTAAACCGGGGATGCCCAGGGTTAACTGACATACAGTACATAGTTGACCCGCCTGTCCCATTAATTCCGTGATCGATCGATCCGGGGCCGGCGGATACGTGCATGTGCATGGGCAACGGCACGAGAAAAACGTTGTGGTTCAAGCATTGGCGGTGCGTATCGCGTGTTTGCCTTCTCTACCGTCAGACCGCGGCCATTACAGGTCGACAGGTCGTGCTTTCCTCGTGGTAGTTTCTCAGCTCACGAGCCGTTCATTGTTGTCTTGTTGGGAGAGTTCAGATCGATGGAGCCACGTAAATGAGAGGATATGGCTACCAGCCTACCAAGGTAGCATTGTGTCTTGTTTCCGCAAAAAAAAAAAAAAAAAGGGTAGCATTATCTTGATCACACGTTATATGCTTATACTGAAATCTCCCTTTCTTCAGACCGGACTTAGTATCTTATCTCTAGCATATTGTCTTGGCCGGTCACGCTATATGTTTGCTAATAGCTACGGAGAAATCTCCCTTTCTTCATCTGTCTTGCTCACGCTATATGTTTACTACTACTTAAATCTCCCTTTCTTCATCTTAAATAATTATACTTACTGAGTTTGAAGAATTAATTTCGCTACTGCTTGGCCCTTACAAGAATGAGAAATAAATATTTAATAATTAAGATACTACACTGGGCTTTTCGTGAATGCCGCATTAGCCATGAAAGTGAGGCCACCCATCGTAGGAGTATTCTATACTCCCTCCATTTCTGGATGTAGAGTGTATAGTTTTCTGCACGAATATTAAGATATGGTCATTTGGCATACGTTGTACTCATTTTTTTTTGGAAAAAATTGGGAGATATGAGTTCCTAATAGACACAAATTGAAAACAAACACCCTATAAATTAGGATTCATTTTTGGATGGGTAAAATTATCCATACATCTCATTATACCATACATTTTGGAATTTTTCTGAAATAACTATACACATTACATCAAGGAACGGAGGGAGTATATAGTATGATAGTTGGAAAGTTCAAACGTAGCTTGAGCTACATCTAGGCCGGTAAAAAAATTTAAAATATGTATTTTTGTGTTTTAAAAAACCGAAACAAAAATCTTATGTGGAGATATATAATGTTGAGATCTACCACTGTGAATTTTTTAATGAAAGTTCGTTTTATTTTGGCCTGGACAAAAAAGAATTCTTGGTACGTTGCACTCGTAGGATAGTGCTATATTGCATTCATGCTATGTTACAGTATCATAGCACGTAAAACTTGATATTTTATTTGTAAATAAATGTTATACACAAAGTATTAGGATTCTACAAATAAGATGTGAGTTTTTGGATAAAAGGAATGTATTAATATTAAGAAGATACCAGTTACACCTGGGCTGTGCAATAACTCTGAGACATAAAGAATGCACATAGCAAAAAAAAAAAAAACACTCATCCCGCCTAACGATCAACAACTCGGAGAAACAATCACCACGTATGACAACATCCAAACGTGAAAGAGGTTCTTCATAGTGTTCGCCTACAAAAAGGAAACAATGCACGAATGTGGTCATTGCCCGATCTAAATGCGGTCAGATCATGGATTTTCACTTGGAAAAAGTCCGATAAATCTTCAAGCAATGCCTTTAATAAGAAAATAACTAGACTTTGTCATTACCAGGTACAACCAATGAAGGTCATACATAGGATTTTCACTTCGAAAATCTAGACTCAGTTCTCAAATAGCACAACCAAAAGCGTACTCACCATGTGTTTTCGTCCCCGCTTATATACCTAGTAATTGATGCAATTCACCGATCACCAAGCTCACAACCACCACGCGCATTGTTTTGATGTGGCACTCCAACACCTGCACCAAACATAGGAAGGGCAACACCGAGAAGACTTGCATGCGGCCAGCCATCCAACTGATGACGCGGGGTGGGAACTGTGCGCCGCACCAAGCGTATCGTGTGAACGCCAACGATTTTTTTTTTGCAGTATCATAATCATATCTTTACTATTAAATGGGAGTTGGTCGTTCGTGTAACCGAGCGAACCATCTGCCTCGCGAGCGAACCGCTCCCATCGCAGAGCGACTACGCGCATGGGCCAGGCCAGCGTCCAGACCCGTGGCCCATCGCTTCTCCCACCTAGGCCTCTTCCTCCGACCTAGGTTCAACCACCTCACCATATCTCGCCATCGCCGCCCCTCATCTCCACCACCGATGGTCGCCGACGACGCCCCTCATCTCCATCGCCGCGCAGCACTACGCCGAGATCTTCAATCTTCCGCACCATGTCAAGACTCCTAGCCGGATCTACAAGAGTCAGTTGCGCAGATCCCGTCCCGGAACGCATCATCGTTGTTGGCGCGCCTGCTCGTATTTTCAATACAGACGATAGAAGATGTTGCATGCGGAGGAGGCGGCTGGATGCGTGCTGTACTCGGGTGCCAAGCGTCTCGCCCTGCATGGACGAGCTATTCAGCTACCGGTGGCGGCGGTTGGCCTGTTTCTACTCCAGTGCATGCAGTCTCTAATCCCTGACTCTCGCCGGTTGAATTCCGCCTACTTCCCGAACCTGAGCTCCTCGATGTGTGCGGGTCCTGCTCCACCTCCTGCCCGGGAGGCAGACCTCCGTCGGCTGTCTGGCTCGCTGCTGATGCCCTTTCTGACAACCCTTCGTGTGGAGTCGCTGCTGCTGAAGACCGACCCACCTTTGTTGCTGCTTCGGCCTGAGGCTCCACGTCTCCAGCCATTCTCCATCTCAGATTCTCAGGCAGACAATTTTTTTCTGAGGCATGCATTCGTGTCAAGGAGCCAACACTGGAGTCTTTCTGCAGGTAATTTACAGACTTTCTGTTTTTTTATGTAGCTTCTGGTGAACAACAGTCTTTCCACCGGGTATGTGATGCGAGTAGTCTTCTGATTTAATTGGGATACTTACTTTCAAAAGAAAGAAGTGTATGAACCACCAAGATTGACCAACCAATACCAATTGAATCATCAATTTTTAATCAGTTCTGCAATTGGAGTGTACACTAAAGTTCACTGCTCGATCGAATACTTGTTTAGTAAAATCTGGGTTCACCTGTTTTTTTTTTGCCCTGTATTGGATCATCTTTTAAATATTCTTTGCAATGTGCATGTGCCTATGTGATCATGTAAAACCTGCTTGACATATTATTACTCGTTGAGTTCGTGTGTGCCACCTCAAAAGTTTGCAGGCCATATTGCAGTCTCGCATAACTAAGTTTCTGAAGGTTTATGGTATCCTTTAGATGATATTGAGCAGCGGTATTCTATTTTTACCAAGGAGAGTGTTTCTGTTGTTTCAGATACCATGCCAATCCTTCACAAGGTCATAGAATATTTCTTTATGTTGGGTCACTATGTTGATTTATTGCAAAACTGTTTGTTAACTAATCTGTAGTAGTGACGTATTGTTGTTTGCAGATTTTACTAATTAAAGAGGGTGCTAGCTGAACTAAAGAATGTAAACACCTTGCAGGTTGAGGTAATACATTTTCATGTTTTTTACAACGTTCCTTTCATTTTATTCAGTTGTGTTGACGTGCCCCTGATAAATGAATTGGAAGTTAAATCATAAGAAGTTTCAGTTATGGCTTATGTTGCCTACACACTTTCTGGAGAATGCAATTGCATCTGATGAAAGCATCTTTTCTGAATGTACAGGATGCCCATCTCGAGTCGTCTGGTCAACTTTGACCGTTGTCCCAGTGGCTTCAGTTTGCAATTCTTTGATCTCCTGTTGTCACGAATCCGTGTCCCTTCTCCTCCTTACGTTACTGTCTGCTCCATTCACGCGTCCGTCTAACTTGCTCTGGTCTGAAACGACACATATTCAGGTAGAGCAACTAGGAAAGCTGCTTGCAACAATTGGGGGCTTCCGTTCACGGGTCTGGGCGACCAACATGAACTCATTACCACAGGAAAGATACTGATGACGGCAGAATTCTTCAGTCTAATGGCTGATAAGAGCTACACGTTGGGAACAATACAAGTGGGTTTGGCTTCAGCCAATGCCAAACAGGCTCAGAGTCCTGCTCACATGGGAAAGCTGATTACATTTGGGAAAAGCTGGGAATGAAACAGCTAGCGGCAAGGTCATCTTCAATCTCAAAGTTTGTGGGCAGAGGGAAAGTTGCACTCAAGTCGTCCACCTGTTTAGCGGCTTGCCTGTTGGTGCTTTGGAGAGCTTGGACCGAAAATGTCTTCAAAGCTAAATGGACCTCCCAATTGTGCTTGTTGCAAGAATTGCTGATGAGCGGTTGCTATGGGGAAGTCGTTCGAAAAATCACAAAGAAAAGATTCAGAAATTGGCTCACAAGTTCGGTCGCTAGCACCGCTACAACAACCTCACATGTTGTTCATATTTTTTCCCTTTCCCTTTTCTTTTACTTATTTTACTTGCTTTATGTTCTTTTCGCTAGCAATTGTTGTGACGTATAATGCCTGAAAATTGTAAAACTCTCCAGCCCGTAAGACTGGAGCAAAATGTATAAGGTAGAGAGTCTTCTAGCGTCGACTGTAAATTATTTTTTGTTGGTGAAGTATAAAGATTTTTCTTGGTTTCTACCAGGGGTTCAAAACTTTTACCAAACAGCCATATTTTTTGTTTGGATAATGTCTTCCTCCTGCTCCAATTTATTTTACCTTCGACATTGTAAAAGTAACTGTAAATTATTTTTTGTTGGTGAAGTATAAAGATTTTTCCTGGTTTCTACCAGGGGTTCAAAACTTTTACCAAACAGCCATATTTTTTGTTTGGATAATGTCTTCCTCATGCTCCAATTTCTTTTACCTTCGACATTGTAAAAGTATGTCTATGGTGCTAATTCATCTTGGCTTAATTGGACCCGGTAACAAGAACTCCTTTGTGTCTTCGAATTGGTTTTGGTGCGACGAAAGATATAATAACTGAAGCAGTATTGATCTATTTCCTTTTACTGTCCTTTCAGTTTAGCAAAAACATACCACAGATAGATCATTCGTCTTAATTACATGTAAAAACTGAAACAACAATATTTATGTTTAACTGAACCAAATAAGCTTTCAACATGAGCTTACAACAGTATTTATGTTTAACACAAATGCATTATAAGAATTTGCATGAAGTAGAGTGCATTTAAATTATTGTTGCTCATTGCTAATAACACAAATCATGCTAAGATAATCACCTACCTGGACGACCACCAAGCACTATAGATGAATCCTTTTAGATTCTACACTTCTGTTTCACTGCGGGAAGAATGTTGCTTCTTAGCATCTGAATATTTTGGATGCAAAAACAAAGAATGGCCGTGCTTTACATCTTAAGAGAGAATAGATGCATTAATGACAATAAGGTCCAAGCCAGAATTTTGCTCCTAAAGCTTTTGTATTTCACGTAATGGGAATAACGGTTGCTATGTAACATAATCAACGATACTTAGTAGCTACATCCTTTTCCGATGAAAAAAATCACAAAAACAATGCATCAGTTTCAGCTAAACAATTATTCCACTCAACTTATGACTTTTTTAGAATCTTGACTTCTTGTGTGTTTATTACTTAGCAGACTGCGACGAGTAGTACAAATGTAGCAAACATTGTTGTTGTTATGATACACAGAATTGCAAACACCATGTTGACTTATTGGATTTTTTTCTTTTCCCACTCTTCGGTAGATAGAAGAATAAGCTATAGAAGAATGAGAGTAGATTTTTAGAACCCGGGTTAGAAGAATGAGAGTGGATTTTTTGAACCCGAGCTTCATGGAGTCTGTTTTTCAAAAAATCGAAATCGATATTTTTAAGTTTCCAAAAATCGAAAAATAACAGATGTAGATATTGTTGAGATCTAGAATTGTGCAATTTTTTTACTCCAAATGTGTTGTATTTTAGGCTAAAAAAACAAATCGGAGAAAAATTCGAATTTTTGAAATTGTGTATTGTTCACCGCCTAGATCCACCTGTTTATCTTTTTTGTGCAGCCCAAAATACAACGAATCCGGAGTTAAAAATTTGCACGATTGTAGATCTTGACAATTTCTACATCAGGAATTTTGTCGCGTGTTCTGAAAACTTAAAAATTTTGATTTCAATTTTTTGAAAAATTGGGCACCATGTTGATTTATTTTAGGTTTGCAATAGAAGAATTTGTGTTTGCGGCATGACTCACTCAGGCGAGGGAAGTGTATTTTACCACGTGGGAATGTGATATTATGCTGAAACAAATACTTCAGTTTTCAACATTAACTTTATATTTTATTTACATTAATTTTGATTAAGATATATATTGTTGTTGTTTGTAAAGTTATATTTTTTAAAGTATTAAGATAGTATAATTACTTATTGTCTGATTCACTTATGCTTAATTAACCGTAGCAACGCACGGGCATTCAACTAGTACTGTATTATTTTTGGGTCTGGCTGGCCGGGTTGGATCGAGCCGTCGTGTCGAGGCTCCCATGGCCAGTGTGCCCGGAGGACACAGGTTGAGCGCGTGAAAAAAAATGCGATGAGCGTGTATGTGGTATTGTGGTCCATCGTCGCCCTGAGAATGGGGAGAAAACTGCCCCTAATCCGCCCCACACCGTACGATCTTGACTTCATTACCCACCCCACACCAATCCAATAAACTAGTCAAATCGCCCGCACCACACCGCACCATGTAGGCCTGGCACCCACACCCGCACCAGACCACATGGTCCATGCGGGTTGAACCCGCAGGTTCAGACCATAGGGGTGCCTATTCGCTGCCGCCTGGCACTGAACTTGGGACTGCTGGTCCATGTCTTACCGCGTGTGTCCTCCGCCCGGGTGATCACTGTCGAAGAACTGCTGCTGCAGCAGCGCTCCAATTGTTCAACCCTTCCCACAAGATCCGTGCATTCACCGCCTCTCCCTGCTGCATGTCGGGTTCGCGGGAATCTTGTTGAGGGAGAAAGGGAACATGGCGGAGGGAAAGAACCTGTGCTTCTTGGTGACCATAGCGGCCGCCAAGCTGAGCACGACGCCCCGGGGGCGGGCGTGTGAGAAAGGGTCAGATCATGAAATATTTTGAATTTTGGTCCATTTTATGAAATGATTTCAAAAAAGGGTCAAATTTGTCAAATTTGCCGCGCTCTGACCGGAAGGGTCGCTGAGGTCCGTTCTGTCGGCGCCGCCAGAATCTTGGGGATGACCGCGTCATGCTCGATCCTTGGGCTGGCCGCCTCTGCTCGAATCGCCCAACGTCTTCACCGGAGTCTTGGTAGTGACCGCGTCCTTCTCCTCGTCGTCGGACGCCGCGCTATGCTCGTGCTGGTGCCTCTTGCCGCTTCCGCCCGAAGTATGGTGCGCCCCGCGGAGAAAGAAGAGTGGCTCACCGGCTCCGACGACGGGTGGGAGGTAGGCTTGGGGCCTGGGGACCCTAGGCTTGACGTGCAGCTGCAATGGCCACCAACCACCATAAGGCAGGAGGAGAGGTAAGAGGGGAATTCGGCGGTCGGTGGCGTGGTCGTGTAACTCGTCGCCCCGAACGCCTTCTGCGGGTTGAACCCACGGGTTCGGCCCATTTCTATATTGTTATTTTCGATTCCACACCGCACCGCCCGGGTCGGCCGGTTTCCTAATAAGCCTGCACCGGCCCGGTCCAATTTTCTATTGAATCCATTTCAGCCCAATCCAATCAAAACCATAGCATAATCCGCACCGAAATCCCCATTCCCACCCCCACCGTTCCACTGCTAGCTAGTCCATCGACTGAAAAGGGAAACGGAAAAACGAAAAAGACACCGTGGTACGAAGTGGCCCATTTTATCCTGCCTTGTACTTTGCCGCATCCGATAATCCCAGCCAGCCTAGCCTCACTGACTGTACTTGACAGTCATGCAGGCACCGGGATTGGATGCATGGGCCGGCAACGCAGACGGGAAGTCGGCAGTGCTCCCTCTTCACTACCACTGTCACAGTGTGGTGTTTATCGCTCGTCGTCGTACGGCCCCGCACTGCACTGCACTGGAATTAATAGTACGGACGTCGTTTTGTGCGTCGTCGAAGCTGAGCACGACGCCCCGGGGGCGGGCGCGTGAGAAAGGGTCAGATCATGAAATATTTTGAATTTTGGTCAATTTTATGAAATGATTTCAAAAAAGGGTCAGATTTGTCAAATTTGCCGCGCTCTGACTGGAAGGGTCGCTGAGGTCCGTTCTGTCGGCGCCGCCAGAATCTTGGGGATGACCGCGTCATGCTCGATCCTTGGGCTGGCCGCCTCTGCTCGAATCGCCCAACGTCTTCACCGGAGTCTTGGTAGTGACCGCGTCCTTCTCCTCGTCGTCGGACGCCGCGCTATGCTCGTGCTGGTGCCTCTTGCCGCTTCCGCCCGAAGTATGATGCGCCCCGCGGACAAAGAAGAGTGGCTCACCGGCTCTGACGACGGGTGGGAGGTAGGCTTGGGGCCTGGGGACCCTAGGCTTGACGTGCAGCTGCAATGGCCACCAACCACCACGAGGCAGGAGGAGAGGTAAGAGGGGAATTCGGCGGTCAGTGGTGTGGTCGTGTAACTCGTCGCCCGAACGCCTTCTGCGGGTTGAACCCGCGGGTTCGGCCCATTTCTATATTATTATTTTCGATGCCACACCGCACCGCCCGGGTCCGGTTTCCTGATAAGCCTGCACGGGCCCGGTCCAATTTTCTATTGAATCCATTTCAGCCCAATCCAATCAAAACCATAGCATAATCCGCACCGAAATCCCCGTTCCCACCCCCACCGTTCCACTGCTAGCTAGTCCATGGACTGAAAAGGGAAACCGAAAAACGAAAAAGACACCGTGGTACGAAGTGGCCCATTTTATCCTGCCTTCTACTTTGCCGCATCCGATAATCCCAGCCAGCCTAGGCTCACTGACTGTACTTGACAGTCATGCAGCCACCGGGATTGGATGCCAGGACCGGGATTCGATGCATGGGCCGGCAACTCAGGATGCAATCGTCGTTGAATAATTCAGTGCCGTCTCTCCTTTCTCCTCCCGCTACAGTAAAGAGAGGTGAAAGGGAGAGCTTCTCGTTTCTTCGTCCCGTCGCCGGCCAGGTCGGGGGCTCCTCCCCTCTTTGTCTGTCGCTTCGGCGACGGGAGAGGGCGGGAGCCCGGATCTGCGACTCCGGCGTGTAGATAGTAGTCTAGGTGTTCCATCTGGTGCGGGCGTTGTCGAGGTCGCCGCTCCGGTGAGGAATAATGGTGCTGGCGGTTCTTCCTCTTCCCGGCGTTGCCTCTGGTGGCGTCGGAGAGCTGCCGGAGGTGGGTGCTCCCGGATCTGTCGATCCGGTGAGTTTTGGGGCTCTGGGCTCGGTCGCCGTTGCGAGGAGGGCGCCCGGCTCGTGGAGTTTTTGTCCTCTGTCCCTCTCCTCGTTGCGGGCGGGTGTGCGCTGGCCTGTCTGCGGAGGTTCTGGAGGTGGTGGTGGTGGTGGTGGTGCGGCCTGAGCCCGGCGGTGGTCGCCGGTGGTCGTGCTCGCCTGAAGAGGAGCGCCCGAGGGCTGTGGTGCTTCTTTCCCTTGGCCGGCCGAGGTGGCGAGGAGGGGAAATGGCGCTGGCTCTGTGCTCCACGTGCGGGCGTGTGTGGAGTTTCTTTGCAGCTGTTCTGGAAGGTTTTCTTGCAGGTTTGCGATCTGGTTCTCGCCGGAGTTTGCGGCCTGACCGCCGGATGGATTCGGGGCGCCGCCCCCGCCGATGTGCTCTGCTTCGTCTTCAGATCCCGCCGTCCGCGACGGGTGGATACTGCGGCGACATCTACGAGGATTTTTCCTCAAAAGTTTCCTTCCGGCGACATAGCTGCCGTTCCCCGCGTCGTCGATTCTTCTGTTGAAGCGACGGCGGCGACGATGGTGCGTGCGGTGGCGGATGCGTTGGTTCAGATAAGGTCCCAGGGGCTTGTTTGTATTTTCGTTGTTGGCAGGGTCCTTTCTGTAATTTGTAGAACAGCTGGGCTGTTTCTGGATATTCCTTGTTTTTCTGTGTTTCCTGAGTAATATATCCAGAAATTGTATCAAAAAAAAAAAAAACTCAGGATGCAAGTGGACAGGCCGCTGGACGTCCGCGTCCGTCCGTCTCGTTCCGCTAAGGCTAATTACATGTTTAGCGGACGCTCGCATCCGCCAGTTGAATCGCCGCAGCGTCCGACGGACAGAGCGGATCAGCCGCTGCCTACGAGCTAGCTACACAGGAAATAATCAAGGAGATGCTTGTACGTGGTGCATCGATCTCATGCTCTCAATTTCTTTGCAGTTTGCGAAATTCACACAACATGAATCGAGAGGTCGATGGGATCGAGCTTAGAAAAGGTAAGAAAACGCCTACTTCTCCAATCGAACAGATCGAAATAATATGGGAACGGGGATGGTAGGGAAAGAACCGGGCATGCTCCTCGCCCTGCAGATTGCTGTGGTAGGGGAATAGCCGGACGGCGGCCGAGCGGCCAGGTGCTGGCGGCGACAATCGATCTTCGGTGCTGTTGTACCATGTATGTGCGCTTGTGCGAGATGGAGACAGATTCTTCTCCTCCGAGCGGCCAGCTGCTAGCGGCGAGCCTTAGGTGAGATCGGGGGCCGGGGGCGTCGCTCACGTCGAGGTCGATGGGGCTTGCAGGGGGGCGGCCGAGGAGCCAGGCGGCAGTCGAGGAGCTAGGCGGCGATCTGGTGCTGGCCAGGAGAGGGCGGACGGCCACGGACTGCAGTGGAGAAACAAACGATTTCCGCCAGGGCCGTCAAATTTCGGCGGCCCATCCGCTTAGCCGTTTTGGGCCCTAAAGCGGCCCGGACAGAGCGGACAGGCGGAATCCGTGTCCGTCTGCATCCTGACCGGCAACGCAGACGGGAAGTCGGCAGTGCTCCCTCTTCACTACCACTGTCACAGTGTGGTGTTTATCGCTCGTCGTCGTACGGCCCCGCGCACTGCACTGGAATTAATAGTGTCGATCGATATATCAATCCATGTATTTCTCGATTGTTTTCTGTGGGCTTTTATTACAGCTGGCAGCAGAAAGTCGACGTACACGTAGGTAGGTAGGTACGGAGGAGTCGAGACTACCGGCCGGCCGGTTGATTGACCATGCATGGCGTAGTCCAGCCAGTGAGTCCGGTGGTACTGGACTACTGGTTGACGGTGTACGGACGAATACAAAATTTTATACAGTACGTACTTACTAATTTACACTGTGTCGGTAGACGACTCGATCGCCCACGCTAGCTGGTAGGAAACTTGTATGTATGCAAGTGTCAAGTGATATGATGGAGTACGTCGACTGGAAGTTTATCGTGATCGCGACCGGATTCCACGTCCACACGCGCCCAATTGTTTTGTTTGTACAGTACGTACAGTACGTGCGTAGATATTGGTCCATCGACAAGCAAACAAAAACACCCACTGTACAGTACGTACGGACGTCGTTTTGTGCGTGTCGGTGGCTGACCGCTGAAAGCAACGCCACGCATGGCCAGTTGCTCCTACATGGCCCCCAACCATCTCCAAAACCCAACACTTGCTAAAAAAAAACTGTCTTCTTCAGAACTGAAACTAACAACCCTACTCCCCATGAAAATCACGATGGTAAAGCTAGCTAGTATTACCCATGGAACACCATACAATGATACAAGTACTGCAAGACGAATTGTTGCACGAAGCTTGTGCGCAATGAAATGAATACACTGAGTCGGGCTAATTGCTGTTCAAAAATCAGAACTTGCAGAGCATGCATGAATGTCAAAAATTGTGTACGTGTACATACACGAGCTGTGTAGTTGCTCACATGTCCACGTGCTGTGCTAGTGGGTAGCGGTGCAGCTCGACGATTGATCATCAGAGAAAACAGATCCTTAACACCCAATCACTACGGGAAACAGTCAAAACGCCGACGGCGGTCCGCCGTCGGCGTAGCAACGATCGCCGTCGGCGTAGTACTACGCCGACGGCCGCCGTCGGCGTATCGTCGTCGGCGTAGGACGCTGTCGGCGTATGAACAATGCCGTCGGCGTATCCGTCGCCGTCGGCGTATCTGAAGTGGGACCCACAAAAGGAACGTTGACTGCCTCCGTATGCTCCACCTATACGCCGACGGCAGTGCCGTCGGCCTAGTCTGCCACGTGTGCTGATCTGGTGCGTCTGGGAGGAGTCTTACGCCGACGGCATTGCCGTCGGCGTATAGGTTACCATATGGTCCTCCAGCGTCGACGTGGCGCCATCCTGTGCGTCCCCGAGCATTGCCGTCGGCGTAGACTTGACCATATTTTCAGTTTCTGAAATTTTTTGCTGCTGGTTTCTGGCGCATTTTAAATACAATTAAAATTGCACAAATTATAAAACATCACAGAAACATCAAATAAAACATCACATACATATCCAAATGACACAAACATGATTCAAATTCATCCAAGCATTCATACAAACTCCAAACAAGTTCGAATTCACACACGCTACACCCGAACACATCCTACACCTCCCGAGAGCCCGAGGCCGATGATTCCTTGCCTTGGCTCATCTTGGTCAATCACCTGCATTGAGAAAGGATAAACTTGTAAGCATGTTGAAAAATGTAGTAAATAAGAATAAAGACGTAATGCAATTAAGAAGAAGCATGTTGAAAAGTAAATAGTACGCAAAAGGACATAAAAGACCCTCACCCCTAATCATCACTCTCATAGTTAAGTCCTGGGTTGTCATCATCACTATCATCACTATCAACATCACTATCACGAGTGTTGTATATTGGAACCTCCTCGCACGGTGGAGGCTCATCATCGTCATCACTATCACTCTGTAACTTGTTGAGCATATCTATATCCTTTAGATTCACCACTACGTCACCACCTGTTTGTGCATTGTCCTCGCGGTCCTCAAGACCTTGTATGCCAAAGTCCCCAAAGGTTTGTTCCTCTTGATAGAAAATCCCCTCGTATGTTTTAGGGTCAATGTTGTTGTAATCGTCTTCGGAGGGCATGGGTAGCTTACCACGTGGCGATACATGGAACACGACTTCCCAACCAATGAGTCCCTCTTTCTTGCATGGGTAGGGCAAATAATAAACTTGAAAGGCTTGGTGAGCCACAACAAAGACATCGGATCCATTGTAGGTGGTTGAAGGCTTAACTTCAACTAACCCAATGGAAGGGTACTTTTGGTTCCATGCTCAGGGTCGAACCAGTGGCATTTGAACACAACAAGCTTGAGTGATATGTTCGTGTTATTGAACGTCAGCTCATATACGTTCTGTAACCTTCCGTAGTAATCATAATTACCGGCTCCTTTGGTGAAGACCCCGGTATTTATAGTCTTTGCATTAGGCCGACTGTTCTGGTGATGCTCTGTATGGAAGCGGTACCCATTCACATCATACTTCTCGACTCTACGGTTACAACCTTGGGAGACACATCTCAACTCATCTGACATCACAACGTTGGGATCAGCTCCCTACAAGTACAAATTGTTTTGTGCATTAGTAAGAGGGATAATACACGAATTGCAAGGTAGAAGGGACAGGTTTGAAATTACCTTTTCCCTGAACCAAACCGTGAATTTTTTCTTTCCGGGGGCAGGCTCTTTCAAAAGAGTGTCCAACGCGGCTTCATTGGGTCCATCTGATGTTCCCGACCACATTTCATCCGTGAATTGACTAAAAGGAGAAAATACGTATTAGAACGAAATCATGATAGTAGTTGCAAAGTAATTTGTTCCCCATTTTACCTAAGGAAACTGCCCTCTTCTCCCTGCTCGTCGTGGGTCACTTCCTTCATGTTCATAAGCACATAGAGCATTATGCACTCCAGCTCATCATTGGTCAAGTTATACCTTGTTGGCCACCGCTCTTGCCACCGGGACACTGGAAGAGGACGAGCTTGGGGTCTCGCTTGGGCTCGTCGACATTGTACCGAGAGGCCTGGTTATGCATAGTGGGAACATCATCGGGGTAGTACGTTAGCCTGGCGTCTGCCATCTCCTGAAGGATAGTTGCCTCGGCTATGGATGACTCAATCTTATTTTTGTTTCCACATTTGGTTCGAATATACTTAAACTCTCTCTCAATACAAAACTGCCAACGAAACTGCACCGGTCCACCCAAGAGTACCTCATTCGCAAGATGCACAACAAGATGTGCCATCGGAGTGAAGAAGCCTGGCGGAAATATCGTCTCTAAGTTGCACAGCAACTCCGGCACTAGTTCATGCAGCTTCTGAATAATCAGGGGACATACTTGCTTAGCACAGAGCGTGCGGAAGAAATGGCTCAACTCCGCGAGCACTCGCCAGACACGGTCGGGGAGATACCCTCGAACCATCACCGGTAGCAGCCGCTCAATCCATATATGATAGTCGTGACTCTTGAGCCCGGTGACTTTTGCCGTTTGTATATTGACTCCCTTACTTATATTCGAACAATAGCCATCAGGGAACATCACGACGAATTTGAGCCAATGGAATGCCTCAGACCTTTGCATACTATTAAGGCAGAAGTCAGCATGCGGCTTGAACCAGTTCTTTTGACGGCCTTCAGGAGGCTTCATGTGCATTCTCTCCCTATCACAGAGCTTCTTAACATCAACTCTAGCCTTAACATTATCCTTCGACTTCGGGGTAATGTTCAGGATTGTGTGAAAGAGGGACTCTCCAACATTCTTTTCGGTGTGCATCACATCGATGCTATGGGGAAGTTCGAGGTCCTTGTAATATTCGAGTTGCGTCAAGCCTGCCACGTGAGTCCAGTTGTGCGACACACCATATCCCACATATCGTGGGCCTTTTCTCCCAGCAGGCACGAGAGCACTTAGCTCGGCGTCAACAGCTGCACCATCGAAAGTTGGTATCGCTTTTTCTTCATGCTCAACTCTGCCCTTCTTGAAGTTCTTTTTGTCTTCTCTAAACGGATGCCCTCTTTTGAGGAACTTTCGATGTGTGTCAAACGCGGAATACTTCCGTCCCGCCGTTAGCCACATGAACTCAAGTCGGTTCCTGCACACTGGGCATGGCCACTTACCAGCTGTACACCATCCGCAGAATAGGGCGTACCCGGGCATGTCATGCATGGAATTGTGATACCAAACTTTCATCAAGAAGTTTGTCTTCGATGCACGATCATATGTCAACGTCCCGTGGTGCCAAGAGTGGTTCAGATCATCCACAATTGGCTGCATGTACATACTTAAATTCTTCCCCGGATATTCAGGACCTGGAATGATCAGCGAGAGGAACATGGTCTTCTTTTGCATTAGGGCTCCAGGAGGGAGATTGAGCGGAATAACAAACACGGGCCAGCAGCTGTACGCGGTAGTCGACAAACCATATGGATTGAATCCATCGGTTGCTATCGCGATTCTCACGTTTCGAGCATCTGCTGCCTCATCGGGGTGGTTCGCATCAAAGTTCTTCCATGCCGTACCATCAGATGGATGTCCCATCAATTCCCGGTCGTGCTCATCCTTGTATCTCTTCCCCGTTTTGTGCCATTGCATCTGTGTGGCAGTCTCTTTGTTCATGTAAAGCCGCTTGATTCTTTGTATGAATGGGAGGTAACGAAGAATCTTAATGGCGACATTTGACTGCGTCTTCGTACCATCGGGTCCTTTTACCACATGATACCTAGAGGCCTTACACAAGATACAGTACTTGTCATTGGCAAACTGTTTCCAAAACAAAAGGCATCCTTTTGGACAACAATCTATCTTCTGATAATCCATGCTGAGATCTCGCAGGATTTTCTTCGTTTCGTACATGCTTTGAGGCAGACAATGCCCTTCAGGCAACAGGTTACCAGTTGTTTGCAGATGCGCTTCAAAGCATGAACGGGTGCTGCCATACTGGAGCTTGTTGGCTAGTGCTTGCGAGATGGCATCGAGCTGAGAAACTTTTGCACCCTCGTACAGAGGCCTCTGAGACGAGGCCATCATAGCAAAGAAGGCCTTCGCGGTTGGCTCTGGGTCCTCCGGTTCACGCGGTTCCTCCGGTTCTGGAGGTTCCTCCGGTTCCTCCTGTGATGGTGGCGAATCTGGCATGTCGCCAGCACGGAGATCATCTAGCCAGTTTCTAATCCCATCATCTTCATTGCCATTGATCCGCTGCCGCATCACCCTGCCACTCTCGCGCTCGTACTCATCAAAGTTGACTGTCGTCACGAAGTTCGGCATATACCCACGAGAGAAGAGGTGTTTAATCATATCATCCTTTCCCTGACGTGTACGAAACTTGCAACGAGGGCAAGGGCACTGTCCACGAGCGCCTGACTCTGAACCCTTACGCGCTAACTCCTTCACTAACAAATGCGTCTTCCATACCCACTCATCTGTTTTGTCAACCAAACTAATTCGGCCACTGTACATCCACCCATTATCTGCCATCCTCTGCTGCTTTACTGTGAGCCAAATAATAATAACATGAAATTAAATGCATCATATTTTTATTTTCTTGCATGCAATGTCACCATTTTATTACGGCCAAATTTTATCTTTTACAACATGCAAGGGTTCACATACACTTCTAATAGGTAGGGGCCTATCCCGCCCGAGTACGTGTAGATCGAGTCGTGTCCCATGTTCTACCCCGACCCGAGACGGAATTTCGGCAGCACCTCCCCGCTGTTCTTCAGAATACACGTCTCGAGCTTGTCAAGCCGAGAGGGTGTGCATCCGAAGAACAACAGGGAGGTGCTGCCGAAATTCCGTCTCAGGAAGGGGTAGAACGTGGAACACGACCCGATCTACACGTACTCGGACTGTCCAACAGGACAACCCGGAAGTGTTACGGTTATAAATATGCAAAGATGGACAATCCTGCATATTTATAAATTTGTAACCCTTCCGGATGGGATCTGACTCGGGTTACGCGACTGACTTGGTGATCTAGACCAAAATAAACCTATGCAGCAAGAGAGGCGAAAGATTTATACCCTCGAAGCGTGATCGGTGGCCGGAGAAGGCCGAGAGGAAGCTACGTCATCTGAAAAGTACAAACAATCGAAATATATAAGCAAATATCCCTCCATTTTACCTAATAATTAAACATAAAACAGAATAAACCATAGAACGATGTAACCATATTAGCTTAACATAACACATATAGACAAGTAGCACAATAATACATAGGTAGCATGTATGATAAGTCTAGCAGTACAACAGGTAGCAAGATAAGTCTAGTAGTACGACAGGTAGGATGATAGACATCCTAAACTCGACTCGCGCCGGTGTCAGTGACGTCGTCCAAGCGGCCCCAACAAGAGGACAGGCTGCTGCTAGAGTCCTCGCCCTGCTGCTGCGTGCCGGAGGGGCCGGCCTCGCCCTGCCCGCGCTGCTGCCGGCTCTCGCTCAAGACCTGGTACTGGACCGCCATCACCTGGGGATCAAGGAGGAGATCCTTGACCAAGGGGTCATCCTCGCGCTGGTGGCGCGCCCTGAGCAGCCTCTCTGCCTGCCGGTGCTCCCTCTCCTCGGCCTTCGTCGCGATCCTCATGCCATCTGGCGCTAACATGTGCGCCGCGCTCCGCTCATCCTCAAAGTTGAGGATCGCTCTCGCCCCAAAGTGCTGGACCGCCGCGCAGTCGTAGGCGCGGGCCGCCTGCCACGGGCACCTGAAAGTACCAAGCTGGATCTTCCTGTGATCCACTGTGATCTGAGCTGCCCAAGTCGGGATCTTCGTGGGTCTCCGGTGAACACCACGAAACTTTCGCTCCGGCTCCGACATGATACTTAGTTAAGTAAAAGCATTTGATACAGGGTTAGTCAAGGAAGCATAGATAAAAAAAAAGAACACAAAGAACTAAATCAACTACACATTTAGCTAGAACTAAAATGAATTTGCCCATGTTGCCGACTATACATTTAGCTAGAACTAAATCAACTACAACTAATGCCATGCAAACGAAATAAAATGATGAACATCTAACTAGCAACATTTGCTCTCACCTCAAAATTATGCTAACATGCTCTACCATACTAATTTGCTCCAAAATACTAACTTGCTCCCATCACCTCTACATCGTGCTGACATGCCACTGTCTCACCTGCGGTTGCACAGGCCGCGGCGCTGGGGAGGGGGAGCAGTGCGTAGGGGCCGGTGGAGGACCGCGAGCTGGCCGTCCGGCGTGGAGGAGGTGCGGGGTGGGGGCGTGAGGTGTGGCCGGCGTGGAGGTCGCCGCCGAGCTCGATGCGTCCGGCGTGGAGGAGGTGCGAGGTGGGGGCGTGAGGCGCGGCCGGCGTGGAGGAGGTCGCCGCCGAGCTCGATGCGTCCGGCGTGGGACACGGCCGCGAGCTGGGGAGGGGAGCACGGCCGCGAGCTGGGGAGGGGACACGGCCGCGGCGGATCCTGGGGAGGGGGAGCACGGCCGCGAGCTGGGGAGGGGAGCTGGGGAGGCGAGCTGGGGAGGGGAGCGGCGGATCCTGGGGAGGGGAGATGGGCGGCGTGGCGGGCGCGGCCGGCGGAGGAGGACGACGCACTGGGGATGGCGGCGGCGAGAGGATGGGTGCGATGGAGAAAATGGGTGGCTGGCTAGGTGCGGGTGCGGGTGCGACCTAAAAAAATGGATAAGGTAAACCTACGCCGACGGCAGCCGTCGGCGTAGTGGTGGGTGGGTTAAGTGGATAATACTACGCCGACGGCAATGCCGTCGGCGTATCCTCTTTTTTTTTTACTCAATATATTCCCTAATTTAGTAGAGAGAGGAGAGAGCCAACGCCGACAGGTTATGCAAGAGAGGTTACTCCATCAGATGAACCCATTGTGAAGAACCTAGCTAGATCTGGAGAAGAGAGAGCCAACGCTGATTGCCATGTGAAGAACCCAGCTAGATGTGGAGAAGAGAAAGCCAAAGAGGTTAACTTCCCTGTGAAGGAACAAGCTAGTTGTGGATTAGATAAAGAGGCTAATGTGTCGGATAACCGCCCTGTGAATAACCGCCCTGTTTTATGCGACACATATCAGGGAAGTTATATGGCACGCATTGATGGGCACAATGATGCAATTGAGGAAAGGAATAATCCTATGCAAGTGTTTTTCCAGCGGATTCAGGGTTTCACCGAGGCGGGGCCCCGGAGCGTGAAAACTCCCCTTTCGGGCGAACCGGATGGAATCGTGTGTCGATTTGGGGTAGACTTTGGTTTCTCATGTTCCTATGGCCTAACATAACACAACCAAGCAAAAAAGTCCACTGGGCTACCCCCTTTCGACGCACGTCTATGGGGGTAGACGGAAACGTTAGGGTTTTTCCAGCGGATTCAGGGTTTCACCGAAGCGGGGCCCCGGAGCGTCGGAACCCCACCCAAACCTAGCTTGTGACATACCATATGTATACAAGTGTGTTGTGTGTTGTAAATGTGCAAGAATCTACTCCTACGTGTGACCGACATCACCGGCTTCACTTTCTCTCTAGTGAGTTTCTGCACTTAGAGGTGAAAACTCCCCTTTCGGGCGAACCGGATGGAATCGTGTGTCGATTTGGGGTAGACTTTGGTTTCTCATGTTCCTATGGCCTAACATAACACAACCAAGCAAAAAAGTCCACTGGGCTACCCCCTTTCGACGCACGTCTATGGGGGTAGACGGAAACGTTAGGGTTTTTCCAGCGGATTCAGGGTTTCACCGAAGCGGGGCCCCGGAGCGTCGGAACCCCACCCAAACCTAGCTTGTGACATACCATATGTATACAAGTGTGTTGTGTGTTGTAAATGTGCAAGAATCTACTCCTAGGTGTGACCGACATCACCGGCTTCACTCTCTCTAGTTAGTTTCTGCACTTAGAGGTGAAAACTCCCCTTTCGGGCGAACCGGATGGAATCGTGTGTCGATTTGGGGTAGACTTTGGTTTCTCATGTTCCTATGGCCTAACATAACACAACCAAGCAAAAAAGTCCACTGGGCTACCCCCTTTCGACGCACGTCTATGGGGGTAGACGGAAACGTTAGGGTTTTTCCAGCGGATTCAGGGTTTCACCGAAGCGGGGCCCCGGAGCGTCGGAACCCCACCCAAACCTAGCTTGTGACATACCATATGTATACAAGTGTGTTGTGTGTTGTAAATGTGCAAGAATCTACTCCTAGGTGTGACCGACATCACCGGCTTCACTCTCTCTAGTTAGTTTCTGCACTTAGAGGTGAAAACTCCCCTTTCGGGCGAACCGGATGGAATCGTGTGTCGATTTGGGGTAGACTTTGGTTTCTCATGTTCCTATGGCCTAACATAACACAACCAAGCAAAAAAGTCCACTGGGCTACCCCCTTTCGACGCACGTCTATGGGGGTAGACGGAAACGTTAGGGTTTTTCCAGCGGATTCAGGGTTTCACCGAAGCGGGGCCCCGGAGCGTCGGAACCCCACCCAAACCTAGCTTGTGACATACCATATGTATACAAGTGTGTTGTGTGTTGTAAATGTGCAAGAATCTACTCCTAGGTGTGACCGACATCACCGGCATAACTCTCTCTAGTTAGTTTCTGCACTTAGAGGTGAAAACTCCCCTTTCGGGCGAACCGGATGGAATCGTGTGTCGATTTGGGGTAGACTTTGGTTTCTCATGTTCCTATGGCCTAACATAACACAACCAAGCAAAAAAGTCCACTGGGCTACCCCCTTTCGACGCACGTCTATGGGGGTAGACGGAAACGTTAGGGTTTTTCCAGCGGATTCAGGGTTTCACCGAAGCGGGGCCCCGAGCGTCGGAACCCCACCCAAACCTAGCTTGTGACATACCATATGTATACAAGTGTGTTGTGTGTTGTAAATGTGCAAGAATCTACTCCTAGGTGTGACCGACATCACCGGCATCACTCTCTCTAGTTAGTTTCTGCACTTAGAGGTGAAAACTCCCCTTTCGGGCGAACCGGATGGAATCGTGTGTCGATTTGGGGTAGACTTTGGTTTCTCATGTTCCTATGGCCTAACATAACACAACCAAGCAAAAAAGTCCACTGGGCTACCCCCTTTCGACGCACGTCTATGGGGGTAGACGGAAACGTTAGGGTTTTTCCAGCGGATTCAGGGTTTCACCGAAGCGGGGCCCCGGAGCGTCGGAACCCCACCCAAACCTAGCTTGTGACATACCATATGTATACAAGTGTGTTGTGTGTTGTATGTGCAAGAATCTACTCCTAGGTGTGACCGACATCACCGGCATAACTTTCTCTCTAGTGAGCCAGGAAAAGTTTTTATTTGTTTTACATGTATATGTTGTAGGGTTGGTTTCCGGAAAACTCAAACCGTTATTTTACGGGGGTGGGATACTGAAATTGGGAGGGCAATTATAGGTCCAATATATATATAAATTACAACTACATTAAATATTATGTAGAGAAATAAATAAATGAATATTATATACGAAAATAAATTAAAAAAACAACTAAACGCCGACGGCAGCCGTCGGCGTATCAACGACGCTGGACGGTTCCGTTATGTCGCCTTTTGTACGCCGACGGGATTTAGAACGCCGACGGCAGCCGTCGGGGATGTAATTCTACGCCGACGGCGCTTCGTACGCCGACGGCCTGTTCGTCGTCTGCCCTAGCCCATGCTGTACGCCGACGGCCCCGACATTTGGCGTTGGCGTACAGGACGGCCGTCGGCGTTTTGACGGTTTCCCGTAGTGAATATCCAAGGCCAACCCCATCAATCAACCAAAGATAAATATATGTGCAAGCCCAATCACTGGCCCTTCGCCAGTATAGGTAGCTAGAGCTACACAGTAACCCAGGGAGCAGAAACACGCATGCCAGAGTGGCTTATGGAGACGGCGCTGGTCGATCGATCGGGACTACTCGAGATCACCGGCCGGCCGGCCGTCTCCATCGTCTCTGTTCATTCCGGCCCAGCCGTACCTCTAAATGCAGTCAAGCAGAGCTGCATGGGTACGTTCGGGCGGCGACGCCGACGGAGCTGGTCAGCTAGCCTGGCCACTGTTCCTCGGATCAACGCGTACATGGATATACAGCTTGGGCTGGGCTACTACTGTGCGTACAGATCATGCATGCTCAAACAGTGGACACGTTATACAGCTTGGATATACGCGTCGATTAATTTGGACTCTGTAGCGTCTCCGAGTTAGACTAGTCACAATGGCAATGGGGAGTATGTATCATGCATATGATACTCCCTCCGATCCATATTAGTGGGCATAGTTTTGTCTAAATTCATATGTATCTAGTTAAATATTTAGACTAGATACATGTGTATCTAGACAAAGTTGTGCCCACTAATATGGATCGGAGGTAGTACTAGTTTATGATACTACATCTACATTGCATAGTATCATATAGTAGTATCTCATTTATTTGTTTGTAGTATCCCAATACAAATATGTGTACAAGATTAACTTGCTATTAAAATATCTTATTTTACGTGCTATGATACAGTAACATAGGTAGATACCACCATCCTCTCTTTCTTCATTAATTACTGTGCCGCATCAGATTTTTACTAACATGGCATGCATGATACAGCAGTAGTGGAGACATGCATGCATGCACGCGTCTGAACCAATCGGAGCGTACGTTCGAGTCTCCGTCGATCGAATAAAGATTGGTCATTTTCCATCCGTCCACTTTATGGCAGAAGAAGAAGGTACGCCTAGCATGTCGCGTGCAGGGGACCCTTTTTTATCGATAGCCTTAATTTGGAGGACGCTTAGATAGCCTAGGCTGTGGCCTGAAATGTAGTACAGAAACACCACACACAAAATGCATGGGTTTGTATTAATCAGGAGGAAATTAGTTACTAAGATAATTTATTTAGTAGTAGTAGTAGCATTTTTTGAGCGGAATTTATTTTGCAATTAAGAGAGCAATTAGTGTGTTCATCATTGCATGGCCATGCAACCTGCTTAATTTTCTCATCTACTGGACCTAGTTCCTGATTCTACATTGACTGATTTTGGATTCCGGCCAAGAATATCTCGGCACGTTCGATCGATGTGTTTATACGGTGTGCGACCAATGTGATCTTCATGCATGCATGGAGTATTTCTGTTAGGACAGAGCTAGTAGCTGTTCCAACCTCCATCTACTCCAGAATTTATGTTCAGCCAGTACTTGGTGGACCATCGATCAGGACTTGGGAGGGAGGCGCGGCAATGGGAAAGGTCTATGGCATGTACACACGCGCTCTCGATTTGGGCCGGCAGCTTCTTCATTGCAATGTAGCCCTACTCTCAGTACGACTATATGTTCGACATAGTACATACCCCGGCCGGCATGCTGTCCTATCGCACCGTACGTCGCCTGCAATACGGTGGAGCCAAGCAGGTACGGTACACCACACCACATGTGTCGTGTCCAATCGAGCTACGTAGTTCATACGTACACACTGCAGTTAATCTTCTTAATCATGTTTAGCTTTTAAGTGACCCTGATTCCCTGAATTCCTTGCAGATAGCTAGTTCCAGGATTAGGAGACTTGTGTTGCAGAAACGCTAAACAACAGTACTATCCACCACGATGATGATTATTCGGATGGCCATGTCTACATGTCGATCTCCTCGATCTGTCATTTCGCCCGTCATGATCCGAGCCGGACAAGTCCAATGAGGCGGGCCCAATAGTGTGGCGACGCCTGTTCTGTCACTGCGGCATGCCTTCAACTTGCTTCAGTCTTTGTAGTCGTCGTTAGGTGGTTTACGAATCTTGATGTAACTTCTTGTTATGCCATGTGTTCTTTGTACTGCTTGACAGTTAATGAATAGATCGGAAGTTTTCTCGCAAAAAAAAAACAAGTCAGACCGTAACTGACCCACACCATATTCTACCATGGCTAGTATAAAGACGGGACTGGGATTTAATGACTTGCCACAACAAGTCACACGGTAACTGACCCCTCTATCCACCCTTTGTTACCATCCAACGGATGAGTTTGTCCAAAAAAAGTGAACTCGAAATTCAAACATCTCAAAAAAAATAAAACAATTCCAGTAAATATATATGGTCCGTTGTGTACTATGAGAAAATTCCATGTCATTTGCATTGCCCGTTTTATAGGTTTAATAGCTTTTAAACTATAATACGAAAACTTATTTAATGATAAACCATTATCCAAATGGCCCCTTTTTTTGGGTTGGCTCCGGCAACCCTTGCACCGAATCGAACATGGACATTTTTACTCCGCAACAACGATCTCTATTGGAAATGGCCTCAAGACGTCTTTTTGGCATGCGTCTTGGTTGGGTGACTGGAAGCCAAAAAATATCGCCCCCCTCATTTATGCTTCTTCAAGGAAGAAAAAATGGTCGGTTCATGATGCCATGAGTGCAAAATGCTTGGGTGAGAGGAAGGTGCAACTTGATATACTGTTTACCATGGAGCATTTCTCTCGATTTGTGAAGCTTTGGGTCCTTCTGGCCAACGTCCATCTTGATGCTAATGTGGACGATGATATTTGTTGGAAGCTAACGAAAAATGGTCAATACTCGGCCTATTCGGCATACAAATGCAATTCATGGGGACTATCTCCTCTCATATGGACAAGACAATTTGGAAGGCTTGGGCTCCTCTAAAACAAAGTTCTTTGCTTGGCTCGCAACGCCAAAACCATTTGGACGACGGATCACTTGGCAAGAAGAGGGTGGCCCAATTGCATCTTGTGCCCCCTTTGTAACCAAACACCGGAGTCGGTCACACACATATTTGTTGGTTGCCGCCTCACAAGGTGCCGGCATTCATCAAGAATTGGATGGGGCTACATGCCCTAACCTTCCGCTTGGGCAAACCTCTCAATCAATGAATGTGGTTATTGATGGGGCGGCTCTACAAAACCGCACAACCATGACCTCCCTAACCTTGCTCATCTCTCGGAAATATTGAATGAACGCAACGCAAGAGTTTGCAAAACAAGCATTCTCCTTCTTTAGTTTATTCTAGATAATAAGATTAAGAAAGAGGTTGTGGTTCTTGCAGGCGCCAAGCGTTTAGGGGATTTGATGTCACGAGTAGGCATTTGTAATAAGGGTACCGTGCTTATCTTTTCGCAAATTCCTTCTTAATTAATGGATTGAAGCAAAACTTCCGCCTCCGTTTTAAAAAGAAATTATCCTAATGGCACGAAAGTTTCCCAGAATACACAACGGACCATACACGACTTACTGGATTTTTTTTTGAAATATTGAATTTAGTTCACTTTTTTGGTCAACAAAGGGTGGATAAAAGGGGCAGTTACGGTGTTCACTGAATCCCAGTTCGGTCAGACGTGCGTGCTTGGTCGTTTTGGCAACACGTAGGGGGTCATTTTCTAGGAGTTGTTCACGCAGATTGGGCAGCGCCGGAAAAGGGATCCCAGTCAGTCCGTGAACTGATTGATTGGGCAGCAGTCCAGCAGTACACTGGTCTCTCCTGTGGACGGTGGTTGAGGCGTCATCGTACGTGCAGGGCCGATCGATCGATGCTGATAATCAATCGCTCCTAATTAATCCTGCATCATTCCATGACAGCAGCCCGCCCCTTGGGCCTGGTTGTTGTTTGTTGAGTTGGGGTTGCCGCGCCCTCGGCCGACATTGCGTTGTAAGTTGCCACAGCCTCCGCCGCGGCCAAAGCCTCCATGGCCACCACGAGTTGCAACGTTCGCCGAGGAGGTGCGAGGATCTGCCGCCACTGAGAAGATGCTGACGGCTTTCATAAGTAAGAAGTTGAGCAAAAAATCACTCACGGTGATATAGTCTCCCGGTGAGGACGACGGCGACCACACGAGTTGTAGTTGTCGTCGAGGCGGCGATGAGGTAGGACACCATGTCCTCGTTGTCGAGGGTCTTTCCAGCGGTGGTCTTCATCTGTGTACCCCATGTTAGCCACGTACTCGGCCATGCTCATATGCCTGGGAGCTTCTTGGTTGTGGCGAGGGCGATGCGGATGTTGACTGTGCGCGCCTGGTGCGGGAGCGTACATGACACCGATGGCGCCCCAGAGCTCCTTCGCCGTGCTGGTGGTGTGGACGTGCGCCATCACCTCTCGTGACAACGAGTTGAAGATGAACCCATAGACCTGTTGGTCCTGGCCACCTAGATGGCGTAGTCGGCATTGGGGATCTTCTTTCGCCGCGTCCCCGGTGCCGACAGTGATCTCCGTTTGGGAGCTTTGGAGGTGCCGTTGATGAAGCCCTCCATCAGTGCGCCCCGGATGGCTGGCAGCACTTGAGCCTTCCACATGAGAAGGTGTGCCATTTCCTAGCTTCTCAGGAATGCCATTCTGGTTGAACGGCGAGGTCATAGGACCGGTGGAGCAGGAGGCCACTAGAGTGGAGTTTTGCTAGATGCGATCTATGGAGGTTAGCTCTGATACCATGTAAGCTACCTTAGGGTTTTGGGTGTAAGGCGTTGTACCCTGTTGAGGGCCACCGTTCCATGTTATATAAGCCGATTACCAAACCATCGGAGGAGATTACAGCGTGTGGTTACAATATGATCCGATCCTTATACTGCGGTATCAGTTGTGTACTTGGCGTACAAGAATACAAGGAGGTAGAGATAAGATTACATCGGCTAACTAACCTTTCTAACAAGACGAATTGTGGCGCGAAGCTTGTAGAAATACACCATCGGCTAATTGCTGGTCAGAACTTGCAGAGCATGAATGTTAAAAAATTTAAAGCCGTTAAAATGTGTGTATGTACTCCTCTGTTCTAAAAAGGATGACTTCCATTGTGTGCATGTGAACGTATTTATACATGTAACATGTGAACATATTTATAATGTAATATGTCTAAATACATCTGTATGTAGACAAATGGAAGTCATCCTTTTTGGAACGGAGGTAACGTACTACACGAAGCTCACATGCATGCGCACTTGTTTGCCAGTGGTAGTGGTGCAGCTCGACGATTAATCACCAGAGACGCCCTTGAAAATTAATCATCAGATAAGACAGATCCTTAACACCCAATCCAACGCCAATCACCAATCGAAGATTACTATGCAGCCCGGCCAATCACGGTGCTTCGATCGCGGTATAGCTACTACACAGGGAACAGAACACGCATGCCAGGTCGATCGATCGAGACTCGAGATCACCGGCTGGCCGTCTCCATCGTCTCTGTTCATTCCGGCCCGGCGGTCCGTACCTCTAAATGCAATCGAGCAGAGCCGCTGGGTTCGGGCGGCGACGCCGACGGAGCTGGTCAGAATGGGCACTGTTCCTCGGATCAACGCCTACATGGATCATCGTCCTCTTCGCTTGCGTTCAGCTCAAACAGTCGACGCAAAAAATTCTACAGTAGTTTCCGAATTATGCTCTGTGAGAGTTTTGCATCGATTAGTTTGGAGATTCTCGGAATTACAGTAGCCGATCGACATGTACGCACCTGAGCCAATCGGAGGAGCGTTCGAGTCTCCATCGATCGAGTTAAGAAGATTGGTCATTTTCCATCCGTCCCGACGCGATGGAGAGCACGCCGGCCGCCACTTCATGGCAGAATGTACTACGTCGTAGTAGTACGTAGCATGTCGCGCGCAGGGGACCGTTTGATCGACAGCCTTAATTGGAGGCCCGCTATAGATCGATAGCCTATGCTGTAGCCCGAAATGTGGTACGGATACACCAACCTCCAGCTAGAATTGAGATAATGACAAAAAAAATCACCACAATTGAACACGAGTTGACGCGGAAGCACCACCTTTGGGTTTTTCGACACATAAATACCTCTATTCGGAACATAGTGTGACGCGGAGCACTGATCACACGTTGTTAGCGTTATAACAATTTTTCTGCCAGGTGGGACCCGCTGTCAGTGTACACGTGGCAAAAAAGAAAAAGAAAAAAGCATATAAAAAAAGAAAAAGAAAAAATCAAGTCAACGAGCTCGCCCGTCCCTCCCCCAGCTCGCCGGCGCGGCCGCCCGTCCCTCCCCCAGCTCGCCGTGGTGCAGGACGGGGCTCGCCCTCGCCTCGTTCGCGCGTGGCTCGCCGTCGCGCCCCTGGACCTCGCGGACCAGCGCCGCCATCCCGTCCCTGGACCTCGTGGATCAGCCAGCCCACGGCGCCCGTGGCCTGCTCGCCCCGCCCGCGCGCTCGCCGGCGGCAAGAAGAAGAAGCTCTCCTGTCCTTCGTCCGCCACGGGATCTCGCTGCGGGAGAAGAGGATGTAGATGGTGCGCACCACGCGCCGGACGTCGTGCCGGCCGAAGTCTGCCTCCGCCCTCCCAGGCTCCCGCCACCGCAGGATGTAGAATCCCTCCGGCATGGTGTCGAACCTGAAGGGCACTGGGCTGAAGGGGATGCCCAGGCACATCACGCCGCGGGTGCGGTCCGGTTGCCGCAGCGCGAAGTCGTACGCCGGCATGGCGCCGAAGATATGGTCATGGGCTCATGGCACGGAGCATGGTGGATTTGGATTATCATTAGTCTTGTGTTACCTTGGGGATGGAGAGGGCGTCGAGGATGGCGAGCACGTCGGCGACGAGGTCCTCCCAGGTGGCCTCCTGGTCCTCTGGCGGCTGGTCGGATAGCCCGTAGCCGCGGCTGTCTGGCGCGATGGCACGGTACCCGGCGGCGGCGACGGCCAGCATCTGGTGGCGCCAGGTGTACCATATCTCCGGGAAGCCGTGCAAGAACACCACCGTCCCAAGCTCATCTGCAAACAGCACGGAGAACAGAGCAACAACAGATCAAACTCGTGACAAAGAGCCATTCCCCAGTTCGAGCTCCACTTACTACGGCAATGGAAACAAACAAGAAGGAAGAGAAGCTAGTCACCTTTGCCTACTTGAGCTACGTGGAGGTTGATCCCACGGACGGGAGATTGGTGTGCTCTATCTGCTGCGCCATTGCTCTGCAGTTATCCATATGCAAACTTTTGATGCGGCGGCCCCGCCGTTCGACCTGGAGGACCTGCTGCGCGCGTCGGCGGAGATGCTGGGCAAGGGCGCGTTCGGGACGGCGTACAAGGCGGTGATGGAGAGCGGGTCCGCGGTGGCCGTGAAGCGTCTCAAGGACGTGGACCTGCCTGAGCCGGAGTTCCGGGAGCGCATCGCGGCCTACGGCCATCGACGCGGTGCAGCACGAGCTGGCGGTGCCCCTCCGCCCGTCCTGCACCACGGCGAGCTGGGGGAGGGACGGGCGGCCGCGCCGGCGAGCTGGGGAAGGGACGGGCGAGCTCGTTGACTTGATTTTTTCTTTTTCTTTTTTTATATGCTTTTTTCTTTTTCTTTTTTGCCACATGTACACTGACAGCGGGTCCCACCTGGCAGAAAAACTGTTATAACACTAACAACGTGTGATCAGTGCTCCGCGTCACACCATGTTCCGAATAGAGGTATTTATGTGTCGAAAAACCCAAAGGTGGTGCTTCCGCGTCAACTCGTGTTCAATTGTGGTGGTTTTTTGTCATTATCTCGCTAGAATTTGGGCCAGCAGCTTCTTCATTGCAATGTAGCCCCTACTCTGAAATCTGAATACGCACGTCTACTCCTAACTCCGGCATGCTGTCCTACGTATGTATCGCACCGTACGTCGCGTGCAGTGCTGTCCTACTACAGTAGTAGCTAGCTAGTTTAGGCTATGTTTGTTTTTAGAGTTTTTTAGAAATTGGTGGGGATAATCATCTAGTGTATTGGGTGAAACCTCAAACTTCACTCAATCCGCTAGGGGATTGGTGGGGATAATCCACTAGGTAGGGGTAGTGTATTGAATCCCCTAGGGGATTGAGAAAAGTAAAGTTTGGGGATTTGTGGGGAAAGGTGGGGATAAAACCTGTCAAATACTCTAGAAACAAACGATGATTTGGTATATGTGGGGATTTGGGGATTTGACCGGGATAATCTCCACCAATCACTAAAAAAAACTCTAGAAACAAACATAACCTTAAAGAGTTCACTTTTGTGCAAAAAAAAAAGTTTCAGGAGTTCACTGTTTCGAGACGTGTACTATCCAGTATCCACCACGATGATCGATGGTGATTCCTTCCGATGGCCATATCTACACGTCGATCGATCTCCTCTGTCATTTCGCGTGTCATGATCAGGTCCAGACAAGTCCAATCAGGCGGGCCCAATAATGTGGCGACGCCCGTTTTGGCCTATTTGATTTAAAGGATTGTCAAAAGAATTGTATATATAGGACCTATAGAAAATTTTCATTTGATTCAAAGGATTGCATTCTCCAAAAAAAAAATGGATTCCTCTCGTCCACTACAGTTAATCATATAGGATTGTAACAAGAGGTGAGACCTCTTAGGCCTATGCCAGTGCTGGTTTCTTAGCATGAAATCATAGGCAAATCACCGACGTGGCAGCCTATTTATAGAGGAAAGAGAATGATGTTGTATGTAACCGGGGATACGGCTCTTAGCTCGCGAACCGGAGCAAGTCATTAATTTCGTTGATGCCATGCAGCTCTTCCTACTTATGCGGCCGCTGCTGTGGCAGCAACACGAGGAAAGCCGGGCCAGACTTGCCAATTTTCGTTGCCACAGGTGGACCACAGATTTGATATGCTACTATTGATCCAGAGCAAATTAAATCTAGCGTCTGTTAGATACGACGCTTAACATACAGCGCATTGTCGATGTTGGTTCTAAAAACTCACCATGCAGCAAGAAACGGCGATAAGAGACGACCCATTGTGACCGGCCTTAGAGAAATTCCTATGTGTTTATGACAATTATGACATGCACTCAATCTCAATACAAGTTTCATACGTTTTTTTCTCGTGCAACCAAACAACACCTTGTACTGAATCCTGCGTTTTTTTTGGTTCATATAGGAATTTAATTGTCATGATATTCTATTGCTGCAATATTCTAATTCCCGTGTTTCTCAAATCCCGCGAATCAAAGATGCCTTTAACTTGGACACAAGCTTGTCATGTGCCTGCCCCCCCCCCCCACCCAAAGTTTCCACCACCTGGCGGGTTCAAAGTGATCTTGTTGTTTTAGAAAAATCAAAATAAATATTTATAATTGTGAAAAAAATCTGAATAATGTAGACAATGATGTATCTTATTATAAGCATGCAAAATCATAACATGAATTTCCTTTTTGTTATGGACTAGACGAAAATTACAAAATCTGAACAGTTGGAAATGTGTGCATTGTTCACTATATATACTCAGATCTATATGTTTGTCTTTTTTGCGTAGCTCAAAATACAAAATATTTCAAATTAAAATTTTACACTTTTGTACGTAGGAGACAACATTGAAATCCCCCTTGGCACGGAAACACTAAACTTTGACCATGCATGCATATTGCACGTAGGGGGGTCATTTTCTAGCTAGGAGTTGTTCACGACGATCAGAAAAGGGATCATCCCAGTCCGTCCTTGGAATGATTGGGCTAGCATAGCAGTACCTGTGGACTGGTGGTTGAGGCGTCAACCTACGTGCAGGGCCGATCGACGCTGATAATCAATCGCTCCTAATTAATCAAGGAACCACCACATACGTACGTATTATGTTGCAAAGCGACGTGTACAAGATGGATGTCCGTATGCTGTCATCCTATTTGTCCGTATGTATATACGAGACGTATACATACACGCGTACGTACGTACAGTACGAGCGAACGGTCGACGGGACGCCACTGTCGGCGTGCGTACGTACAAGCCTGCACATGAAGATCGAGATCGACGGACCAACCGAGAACACATGCAGGTGTTTTCTTCTCTCACAACTTCACAAGACATTTTTCAGCAGCTTGGCCTTTGTGTCGTCTTTGTCCATTCTTTGCATGTCGTGTGCGTATAGTTTTTCTTTAAAGCGACTAGTCACTCAACCTTGTGTACCTCATCTGTTTACTACTGTAGTACTGATAGGTGTTTCACTCTTGACTGTTAGTTTATTTATTATTTCGTATGCATGCTTCTGTACAAAATGGTACTAGTAAGGTCTACCGCACGGAAAAGAAAGAAAGAGAGGCAATGGCCTATGGTTTCAACCCTAGTCGCCGCCGCCAGCGCCATCTACATCTTCATCGTCGTTTTCGTCTAAGAATATAGGTCCTCACCTCCTTTAGGTGCCGCGGGCACTACGAGGGGTGGGGTCCTCGGACCTGCGCAAGGCGCTACACAAAGGCCCTTAATGTTAGAGCTTGGTTTTGGTTGTTATCTTCTTCGTCAATGGAGATGGTATCGTCTGCAATAAGTGATCTTCCACGCTTCGTTCGTCGGCGAGATCTCCTTCCCGACGTCAATGGTGGTTGTGGAAGATTAATTTTGTCTAGGTATGGTTATTCAGATCTTGCTTCGTCAGATCAATCTTGGATTGTTTCTCATGGTTGCCGCGAGGAGGTTTGTCCTCGTATTATCTATCCCGGCTACTACGTCTTCGGCAATGGTGATTCGTTCTCTCGGCTCCCAACGACGTCGACAAAGTGGTTCGGTTATTTGTCCCTGGAATATCAGTGGTGGTGCTCTTGCCGATGTTGCTTGATTAATTTAATGGCTATGTGCGTGCACAAAGCCTTGACATTGCGGCTCAAAATTAAAAGGGGAGAACCTTCGTTGGTATTCACAGGTCTGTGGTTTGGTGTATTCGGCGTTGTTCTACGGCTGCCTTCAGAAAAGTACAAGATTGTGTCATGGAAGAAGAAAGGGTTTGAAGATCTCATAGATTTGCTCGTCTCTTTTCGTATTGTTTTTGTAATCGATGTAATCATGTACTTTTTGTTGGTTTAATATATATGGAAAAATTCAAAAAAAATGGTACTAGTATTCTTCAAGAGTGGGTGCGGAATTCAGTACGGGCCTAGCACGGCCCGGAGGCCAGCCCATTGGGCTCAACCCGAACAATTCGAATTCCTTCACCTCGCTATTCTTGCACCATGCAAATGCAGAGCCCATCGCCGAAAGCCACTAGCTTTTTCTGCTGCCATTGTTGAATATTATACCACCTCTGTTCCTAAGTAGGAACAGTGGGAGTATCTCGTTTTCTGTTTGGAAACTTCTCCATGAATATGAATTAACGGATCGGATTTTTCTACGATTTCCTTGTACAGTGCGGTGGGATATTTTTCCCCCCTTATATCTCTTGCTTACAGAGGCAAACGACCACCACACGTGAGAATTAGAAACAATTCTTAAAAAGCAAGGGAGTGTGAGACACACACAGAGGCTTTTTTTTGACTCACCAGTGTATATGTATCATATATTTACAATACATTTTAAATGCAATTTGAAATATAGAAAAATGCAAAAAATTGTTCGCACATAGATTTTACTAATATTCTATGTGTTTGAAAAGCCGTTTCACAAAAAAATGACATTTCGTATGACATGTGTAAAAAAGACAAATTTTGGTGCTAAAATAATCCTTTTTACGATACATTTTTGTTTGTCTTTTTTATACAGGCAAAAAAAAAGGCCGCTTTATTATGAGACGACTTTTGAACACATAGAATATGAAAACGTATACGCGTAATTTTATTTCACAACCTATATGCAGCTGAAAAAAATATCAGTTCCAACTCACGTGTAACTGGAAAATCTCAAAATAAATGTGATATGCCCAAGAATTACAACAGCCAAGAACATTTTTTCTTAGTTGCAACCCCACATGCAGTTGAAAAAACATTGTTTACAAATCACTTGCAACCGGAAAACTTCAGTTGCAAACCAATTAACATGTGAAAACCTCACTTGCAACTTGGAAAAACTCAGTTGCAACCCACTTGCGACTAGATAAAACTCAGTTGCAAACCTGCTTGCAACTGGAGAATTTCAATTGTAGCTCACTTGCAACTAGAGATACTCGGTTGCAATCCACTTGCAACTAGAAAAGTCTCGGTTGCAACGTACTTGCACCTGATCAAAACTCTGTTGCAACCCCACTTGTAACTAGAAAAAATGCAGTTGCAACCCACTTGCAAATGCATAATCTCGGTTGTAACCTACTTGCAACCGGAGAATCTCTATTACAACTCCCTTGCAATAGACAAAAAAACACAATTTCAAACGCACTTGACTGAAAACATTTTAGAAAATATCAGTTGCAACCCACTTGCAACTGAAAAAACTCAGTTACAACCCACTTACAACTCAAAAATTACAGTTGAAACCTATTTGTAATTAGATGTCTCTTAAATGAGTGAATTTAGACCTTAAACACGTCTAGGCGATGCTATGGAACATTTCAGGGGTCAAATGTTCCATGTCTCCATTATGCATCTTTTTACCATTTTGTTTAATACGTGACAAAGATCCTGGTTATTAGTTGTAAAATATTCTTTACTTTTATATGAAGAACTACTAATGAATATATAATAATTTGTAGGATTCTCTCATCAATATGGTTGGCCCTAAGCGAGGGATAGAGATGATGGACAACACTCTAATCGAATATGATATGGGGATCAAGACACGCGATCAATAAAAAGATGACCTGTATTTGATCGACGGTGCATCACTCGTAGAACCTAGAGGCACATGGAAGCCATTCATATTTGGGATCGGTGGCAACAGTGGCGGCGCAGTTGACGTAACTTTATCACGTATTTGCAGGGGAGTTGAGGTAATCATATTGGAAGTGCAAAGCAGTTTTAATCTATCTCTCAGATGTCTAACCAGTGGGTTTGATGAGGAGATGCGGCTCTTTGATGGGGCCATGCATCGCCAAGTCGCGTGGCTTCACGAGGCATGTAGTTGCTCCAGCGAAGGACTCTTTGATAGATTTGAAGTTCAAGGTGGGCGCACAGTTATCCAGTTCCGACCAACATTGTTGCTCCTTCAAAGCGAAAGCCCACGGGCATGATACTCAAGTAATGAAGATTGATCTTGCATTAATCTCAGTGAACTTGGCCAACGTTGCCTGATAGCTGTCCTGCCTAAGGTTTGTCCGGACGTAGTTGTGTGTCTGTGATGAGCAGGCCAAAGAGATTAAGAACTTACCGGCAGTCTAGAGTCGTGTGGACTTGTGACAAACTTACAATTTCAGTCGAGAGGGGCCATGCATGCTCTACATTCGTGCAATGCAGCTGTTTCACATTTTGTTTCTTCTCTCCATTATTTTAGCACCAGGGGTTAGATTAAAAATATGGTAAAAATTTCCAAGCAGTACACAACAACACATTCACTCAACTTGGTGGGTGAGAATTGGGAAAATGAGAGCGGAGGATGTACCGGACTTCAGTTTCTGACTGAATGGATGCTCATGAATTAATTGAGCAGCTGGGCAGCTGATCAACTTTAATAAACCTACTGAATCAGGATTGATGTAAATGACACATTCACTCAACTCTTGTGAACTTTCACTTGCATTGAGCTGAAAGTTTATCGTGGTATATAATTATGCCCGCAGCCTGCACTGCAAAACGTTTTGTCTCTTTGCTCGGCTTCTAGGACGCAGCAAGCAACAATTCTCCTTGTGTGCTTTGAACTCCCTCTTTTCTTTGTTGACAAAGACATGCTGTAAAGAGGAATTGGCACTTCTGTTCGACCATACAAGTAGCTTCAGAAGTATCATGAATGTATTAATTTCAGATAGCCGGAGTTTAGGAAACTCCCTTTTTTCAAAATAAAATATTTAAAGCAGGAAGAAGGAATTCAACTGTTCGATCAAGGTATGTGCTTCGGACTTCAGAGCTTACTACAATCGGTGGACAGGAACGACAATTGCCCGACGGTGATGTCAAACAGCATCTGTATATTCTGCTGCTGGAAATTGCCAAGCACGGAAGTCGACGTTGTTCCGCCAATGGTTAAGCAGAAGGACGAGTCCTCTTGGTTGAAGAACATGTAGTTTTCACTGTGCAGCCTCATATCTGCACCGCCGGCGAAGTGCAGCACCATGTCGAGCATGGGCCGCTCACCGTCTGGTGCCGGGAAGCAAGGGCTGTCTAGGCTGGAGGCGTTCACCACCGGCTGCCCGAGCACGTAGGCCACGTGGCTGACGACCGGCCTGAAAGCGCTTTCCGCGAGTGCCGTGAATGTGGTGCCCGAATCCACGATCATGCCGCCGGTGCCGTCGGCACGCAGCGCGAAGGTGTCGTTCGGGATCGGTAGGCGAGTGTCGCCGAGCGATATACCCTCGAGGGAGACGTAGTACCGCGATGGGCTCTGCGTGTTCTGCAACAGCGGCGTCGACTGCACGCCGTGCACGGCGTCTCCGGCAATGTCCGCTAGAGACCCGAACAAGACAGGGCTGCGTAGACTAGGGTTGAAGAAGTGGGTGAGGCAGTAGGAGAACTTGCCGACCCCTAGCTGAGCCACCAGGGAGAGCGTCCCACGGCCGAGGCCGACCGTCCCGGTGGAGTTGTATGAGGCGCCCCCATTGTCGGTGCCGCAGCCGAATGCGACGCCGTGAGCGCTGGAGTTGGAACTAGAGCCGAACGTGAGCGTCTCCGTCCCCAAGATCCCCGCCGAGTAGGCGCCGTCGCCGTATGCTTAGCGGTACCTGCAGAGCGAGGAGCAGTTGTTGCGGCTCCATACGGGCAGGCACGTGGCGCTCGACCAGGCCACCGGGGAGAAGCTGGACGAGGCGGAGGCGTCGTAGATGGGCGTGCTCTGCGGGAAGCAGAGCTTGCACGGCTGGCACTGCGTCCAGGTGAGGTCGCTGCCGGTGTCGGCGAGGGCGACGAACGGAACCGGCGGTGTCCCGATGGAGAGCTCCATGAGGTACTCGGCCTGGCCCGAGTAAAGCCTGGGGCTGCTGGTGTCCGAGCTGGACGATAGCATCGTCGCCGCTCGGAGGCGACTCCTATGCGCGGCCCGGCGTAGGGGCTCGGCCTCGGTGAAGCCGCCTTTGGAGTCGACGTGGGTGAGTTGGCCGCGGTAGCCCGACGGCGCCGAACTGGCCAGTGAGGCAAGTAGAAGCAAGATGAGAGCTTGCATCATGGGACCCATGCATGTAAGAATGGATGGTCGATGCAAATCAAGCTCGAGTAAATTTTTAGGAGCTGCCTAGACTTTTAAGCGTCCTGCTGAAACGAGGAAATGACGAATAACCACCACAATTGGGGCTAAGTTGTCTGAGACCACCGAAATTGAGGCTAGGGACACAAACCACCTATCTTTGGGGTAGGAGTGTGACAAGGAGCACTGATTCTGAATTTTAGTTGTCTTAACAGTATTTCTGACCGTGCGGTCCCACTGTCAGGCCTACGTGGCGTGGCAGGACGGACGGACGGGAGGAGACCGCCGTTATCTCTGGAGTTAGGGTTGACTTTCTGTCTGTCTCTCACACTCTCACACCCTCTGTCTCGTGCTCGTGAGAAAAGATGGTGACTGGAGGTGGCGGCGGCGGAGTAGAGGGCGACTCTGGCGGCGCCGACGGCGGACACCGTGACGGCGGCGGAGACGACGAACCTCGTGGCGGAGAGTGCGATGCTGGCGGTGAAGGCTTTCTGTCGAGCCGCGGCCTCTCCCCTGGCCGCATCGATCTGGATTCGGACGGCGACGAGCCCTCACCGCTGGCATTGGTTCCTCCTTCCCCGCGTATCGCAGGGCTCGAGGCGCCGGCGGGCAGAAGCTCAGTCGAGGACAATCTTAGCCACTACGTCTGCGACGACGAGTAAGTTCAATTTCTGCCTGTGCCGTCGAGGACCATTTGTTGAGAATGTAGGTTGATTCCTTGCTTTTTTTGCATTAGGCTGGATTCAGAGAGGTGGGATCTGTATATTCAGTTCGATGGTGTCAAATTTGTGCACGAATCAATGCGCCGATGTGATATTAGGTATCTGTCTTTGCTGTCTCTGATGGAGAAGGAGGGATATGGAATGTGCGACTCAATGTACTATGTTAAAGCTGAAGGGGAGGGACTCGATGGGCTAGCTGAAGTTGACAGCAGTGCTAAGGTGGAAGATATGCTTCAGAAGTATGAAGCTAGCAAGAAACTCGTACTAACTGTCATGAGGGACAAGAAGAAAGAAGCAGTTGTTGTGTCCGCCGTCGGCGCCGCCAGAGTCGCCCTCTACTCCACCGCCGCCACCTCTAGTCGCCATCTTTTCTCACGAGCACGGGACAGAGGGTGTGAGAGTGTGAGAGACAGACAGAAAGTCAACCCTAACTCCAGAGATAACGGCGGTCTCCTCCCGTCCGTCCTACCCCGCCACGTAGGCCTGACACTGGGACCGCACGGTCAGAAATGTTGATAATACAACTAAAATTCAGAATCAGTGCTTCTTGTCACACTCCTGCCCCAAAGATAGGTGGTTTGTGTCCCTAGCCTCAATTTCGGTGGTCTCAGACAACTTAGCCAAAATTGTGGTGGTTATTCGTCTTTTATACAAGGTCTGTAGGCACTTTTGAAGACCGCCCCTTTTACCATGGTCAAAATTACAGAGAAGACACGACAACAGGAAGAAGATGTCGTTAATTAATAACTTGTCCACAACGATGGGCACAATGTTGATCCTTGTACGAGTTTCTGGCATACATATGGGCGGACGGAAGAATCCATAGAACGGCCGCTTGGCTTTGATTTTTGGCGCTAACACGTAGTCTGACCCCAAATACATCCTGCTCCTCCCGCCTCCCGGCCTGTAAACCTGCAGGTGCCGCCACTTGCCGGTACTAAAAACACTAGGGGAGAAGGGACGAACTGGCAAGGAAGAGGTCTTGGGCTTAGACTTCAGTACTGATGATAAATGCAACATAACAAGTTTGGGCTTTACTGCCATGGGAGAGAACCAGTCCACATGAATACAAAAAAGAATGTTAATGGAAATTTTACAAAATAAATTGTTTGTGCATATTGATGTGACATTTTCATGCAACAAATATGAGATGCCAATCAATATTTGAACTGACTCGCCTACTCCCAGAAACCTAGCTACTGCATTCCTCGCTTCGTTCTTTATTGAAGGGTGTGGTACTTGACAGCTCGCCTGATGATCGACGGTCGACATTTCTCCTTGCCTGGTGCCTATGCCGCAATGTCCTCGCAGCTGGCCGACAAATGGATGTAAATGATTTGGAACTCTTTTGTCCCTCAGAAGGTCAAGGTCTTCGGATGCCTGTTGATCCTCGATCGCCAACGCAAGACCAACTTGTTCAAGAAAACCATCCTCACTTCCGATGTCTGTCTGCGGTGTGGCGCTGCTATGGATTATTGTAAACACCTATTCTTTACCTACCCGTCAACTCTAGTTGTGTGGCATCGCATCCATGTCCTGGCGGCACTGTCCATCCGACATATCCATGTCCTGGCGGCACTGTCCATCCGACATATCCGTGTCCTGGCGACACTGTCCATCCGACATATCCCTGTCCTGGCGGCACTGTCCATCCGACATATGCCATCCGGCATGCACCATCCAACATATTCCATCCGACATACCCAGGCCAAGTCGTCCCCCTGCTACATATCGCTCCCTTGTGCCGGCCTTGGGACGCCCCTTGCTCAGACCGGCGCACGGTCCATCAACCAGCGCTACCAGATGCCAACCACCCCAGGAGAAGATAAGATGGTGGCCAGAAGATCCAGAAGACAGGCGCAAGAAGACAAAACCAAGGACAGAGATAAGACAGGCCATGCCCATCCTGGACGTGACTTAGCACGCCTGTAGTGCCAAAGACAGTACCCGCATGACGCACCAACAGTGCTGACAAGACCCATCAGCCAACTCAGTTACAGTGCGTGTACAGTGTTTTGTGGGCCACCCTTTGTCCCCTGGGCTCCCTATATAAGGAGCACCAGGGGGAACGTTCTGGCCAGCCGGACGCGGGCTCATTTCCCCCTGGCTCCTTTCTTCCTCTAGCACTAGCACTAGTTATTCAGCTCATAGAGATAGCCAAATACTGGAAAGAGATACACAGCTCAAGGGGCACCATTGTAGCTCTCATATGCAGCTCCGTATAGTCAGACATGCAGGAGTAAGGGCTTTACCTCCTCACGAGGGCCCTGAACCTGGGTAGATCGTGTGTGCTTTTGTGTCTTCCGTGTGCGCTCCTTAGCGCGCTATCCCTCCCCGAATGCTCTAGCGTCCACCGGCCCCAAACTTAAGCCTATCCCTAGGCATTTGTTGTTCCACACCACGACAGTTGGCGCCCACCGTGGGGCTGGTAGTGGCGCTTGTTGGATTAAATTCGGACGAGACTTTCTTCGTTAACTCGGGGACTCGACATCAAAGTTGTCTCCGCGTTTTAGCTCATCGCCGGCATAAAGCAACCCCAGACCGGCATCCGGATGCTTGAACCGGGTTCCGGGCCGAATTAACAAGGGCCTGCCTCAAGCGTTTCCTCGCAGGACTCCCCGGCGCCCGAGACCCCGGTTTCACGCCCACGCGCGTCGTCGTCTCCTCCCGCGCGTCCGCGTCACCTTCATCAACCTGCGCCCGTGCGCCCTCGTCCTCGAGCTCGTTCATCTCCGTGCTCGCGTTCGCGTACGCCCGCGCCTCAGTCCGCCCATGGTCGGTGCCGGCTGGCCGAGCTCCGTCAGCCCCGGCTGACCGCGCTCCGCCTCCGCCTGCCGGCTTCTCGACCTCGCGCTCGACCTCGTCCCTGCGCCCAGCGCGCCCTGCCCGGCCTCGCCTCGGCCCTGCCTCGGCAGCGCCCGGCTGGCCGTGCCCATCCGCGTCGGCGTCCCGACCGACGCCGGCCCCCCGTGCTCCGCTCGAGCATCCTCCGCCTGAAGCCAGCCGGCGCCGGCATCCCGCGCCCGGCCTCCTGCGCCTCCCGGCTGGCCGCGCCTGGCCCGCTCCTCCCGTTTCGCCGTCGCCCGGCTGCCCGGTGACCCGGCCTCCCGCGCCTCGCCTCGCCGGCTCCCTCGCCTGCGGCAGCCCCGACATGCCGAGCTCCGGCCGCGCCTCCTCAGCCCAAGGTCGGCACCGGCAAGCCGTGCTCCGGCTGCCCGCATCCCCGGCGGGTCCAGTCGAAGGAAAAGAGAGAAAATGAGAGATAGAGAAAAAAGAAGAGGGAAGGACCGACATATAGCCTATGTCGGCTGACCTGGTCTGGAGAAAAAATAAGAAAAGGAAAAAGAGATGGAGAGAGGGACCGGCATATGCCTATGTCGGCAGCTGAGTAAAAGAAAGAAAAAATGGTTTCCTCCGCCGCATGCGTTGTTTGGTCAGCTGGACCGACCGCACCCGAATTAATTGCATTCAGGCTATCTGGGTCTAGCACCACGGCGGTTTGGGTAGCTAGCCTGAGCCCACTGGTACGTATCTGTCCACTCTGCACCAACAATGCAATGTAAGTGTTTACAGTATTCCTTTCTGTGCCGCGTGCATGTGGTTAACCCGAACAACACTCGGGGACTGCTACCCTCTAGCATGCTTAGTAGTTTTTCCCCGGGAACGAGATATCGTGACTCGGGGACAGGACAGCCAGTCAGTTTAGCTTTTTCGCCTAGATAAGAAAGGTGACTCGGGGACTCGGTTGAGTTCGAGTCTGCATCCTCGTGCATAGTCTTGCTGCTAGATTTAATTTCCGTCATATGCCAGAGTAATTTTCATCTGTTAGTAGAATTGTTGTTCCCGTTAAATATTCATTATATATATGCTTGAAGTAACGTTGAAAGGTGGTATCGGTTTTACCGAGAGAATATTCATCACCAAGATCGTGGTTATATCGGTTACCTCGGATTACCCAAAATATCATGGCATTATCGGTATTCTCAAATCGCTGTTCCCGTTAAATATTCATGCTGTTGACATACTGTGGGGACCCCGGACTAGCTGTCCGAAATACCCGATTATGCTTAACACAACGATCCCGTGATCAGTCTGCCGTTGCACATAATCCGAATTGGATACCAAAGTTTACATCCATTACAATACCGAATTAAAAGTCTTACATAAATGGTCATTTAGACCAAGTCTTACATAGGTGCCTTCATGGGCCAAACCAAAATATCAGCGGAAGCTACGGCGTAGTAGACATCAAATCCTAACGATGACGACCCGACAGGCAGCTGACTTGTGGAGATCCTTAGTTCGCGTAGAAGTCGCCATACTCCTGCTCGGCGTAGTGCTCCTCCTCGTAGTCTGGCTAGGTCAATAGCCAGGGACGAAACCAATATGAGTACATTTGAATGTACTCGCAAACTACCCCAACATGAGTATGCACTAGTTTTATTTTAATTTCAACTTTTATTTATTTAAAACATCTCTATATCTTTATTGAAAAAGGTAAGAAGAGTTTTATAACTATCTTTAAAGAAATCACCATTTTATCTGTTTCTCCAAAACTCCTCTTTTTTCCGACCATAGCCCGTCATGGTCCACTTCCCCAACAACCTCATACCGATCCGTTGGTATAGGTGTAAGGAACATTCTCCACTTCATTTTCTTTTAAAACTCAAAGTCTTTCAAAAACTTGCACATGGTCAAAGTAGGGCCTCCCAACTGTCCATATCCGAGGACTCGGCTATTCGAATAGTTTTACACTCTGCAGAGTTAGCACGCTTTTCCCACATCCATCCGGCAACTCATCGTGTCGCCACGTCTCGCCATACAGGTGTATGCGAAGTAAGCCACCGACCCTAGCCTGTCCTTTGCTCATGCTAGTATAGGACCCTGCCCATATGACACTTCCATCAACACTTAACCCAGCCCGTCGGAATCTAAGTGTGAGGACTCATAGGTTTTGCCCGGCGGTTTATGGTGGAACCTTCAATCCTCCTCCTTATCTTTCATAGAGTTTGAGCGAGGACCCGGGTCAGGGGTAGATCAACACACTATCCCCTCATGCATAACGGAGTCATCTCCGTCGATGAGGCATCCCATACTAATATGAGCAAATTATATGACTAAGCCCTTTTCCCATATGTGGGTAAATGTGGTCGCACAGGGTATCGGCTGGTTGACGTAAGTACAAGGACACACTGTGCATTTTTCATAAACATCTCCATTCTCCACTTCTCCATTCCAACACCGACATCTCGGCATTCCATAATCACACAAGTAATTTCAAAGGAGTTTTGAATAAACAATTTTTTTTCCCATCCTATAATTTGATATAACTATCTTATATTTCTACATAGGGTGGCAAAATAATTTTTATACTTTTGAAAAGGTTTTATAAATCTTTGCCTTAAGAGTAAAACATGTTTAAAGTAGATGCATGTATTTGGGGTGCAAGCTCAGAGAGTAGCTTGCCTTGCTCGGCAAAGTGGCCTTGGTCTTGATCTTCAGATTCAACAAACTCTCCTTCCTCGATAAATCCGACAGCGTTCTCGTCTAATTAATAAACAAACAAATACAAACAATCACTAAACTACTCAAGCAATCATCTCAACATAACAATCATAAACATCACAAATAGCTACTGCACACATCAAACAATACAATTTGGTTTCAAATTAATTGAACTAAACAATATTTATTTATGTCAAAATTATGGCAGAAACTTGTGGAACATGTTTAATTGCATAACTTGAGTTCTGTTGGTCACAAAAATACAAACTAAATTTATAGAAATCTACTGATGTGTAGAAGACAACCCAATTTGATTTGGATTAATTGGAGTTACCAAACTCCCTACACAATTGTTTTAATCCAGTAATTAATCAAGTTTTGGCTACCAATTAAGTTCTGTTGATCCTAAAATTAAATCCTTTTAGGGGTAACTAAACATGACTAAATTGATCTAACAAAATTGGTCCTAAATCATTTGGGTTAACCATTAAACATATTTAATGTTTTAGTGCAGAAGGGCTCTAACTTCAACTTTATACTAAACAATTACTACTGCACAAATAATTCTACCAAAATTAGGGAAGCTAATACATGGCAGTACTAAGCTAACAAAATTGGTTTGGAATTATTTGGACTAACAGAGTATCAGAAACAAACAAGTTTAGATTTTAAACCTTCTGTAGTATTTTTAATAATACATTTTATTATTTATCTAAATGAATTGAATCCACTTGGGTTGGTTAAAATTTTCATAAGCTTTCCAGAACAATTGGATTTGATTTATTTGGATGTCTAGATCTCAAGTTATTGAATTTTGAAGTTAGGTCCAGTACTGATTTCACAGAGAAGTTTAAATTCGAAAATTTTACTATTCTGGATAATGTTCAAAACTATGACAGGTGGGGCCCTTCTGTCAGTGACTCAGTGCACGGGTGGAAATTATTAAATCGCTGACGGGTGGGGCCAGCCCGTCAGCGTCTATTAAACGCGAAGGGGTACGCTGCCGTTGGATCTAGATCCAACGGCTCGCGATCGAGTCCATCGGCGACGACCCAGAACGGGCGGCGCCGTGGCTCCGGCGACGGCGAGGTGGATGATTGGCTCACCTAGGGGGCTCGGGAGGTCGTGGTGATGATGCGAATCGACGGCGGAGGCTCGGGGAAGGTTGCTGGAGGACTCGAGCTTGCTGGGACGGCGTGTATCGTCGACGGCGAGCTCCTCCGCTTCCACGGCTAGCTCCAGCAACTCCGGCGAGGTCCTGGCGTCTCTCCTGTGCACGAAACAGAGGGAAAACGAGGCGTGTGAGTGCGGTGTGGGTGCAGAAGAGAGTGCGGGCCAGAAATGAGAGAAAGAGAGAGTGTGGCGTCGCGGCCATGATCGACCTCGACGGCGGCAGTGGCTGCGGCAGTGCACGCCCTCCTGGCGGTGCACGGTGAAATTGGAGAGGGGGAGAGGGAGTGAGGATGGTGTGGAGTGTCCAGAGGGCTCGGGGTGGTTTTTATAGGGCAGGGGCGGTCCACGGTGGTCGCGGTGCACGGCGGCGTCCATGGCGCACGGGAGGAGATCCTCCGCTCGATTGCGCCGCGGTGGTGCGAGGTACGTGGCGACGTGGTGTCTTCCGAGGTCCGGGCGCGGGCTAGGGGCAGCTGGGTGGAGTTGTGCGTGTCGGGGAGCAGAGGGGGGGGGGCCGTATTTGGCCGGCACCGTTGAGCTCCTCTCGGCGGTGCAGAGAGGGATAGGGGCAGCGTCGGGGCGAGAGAGAGCGCTTGAGTGCTCTCCTCTGCGGGCAGAGGCTGCAGAGGCACGGCGCGAGGGCAGGCGCGGGCTGGGGGGGCCTGGGCGGCCAGGAAACGGCGAGGAGCGCCATGGCGACACGGCGCTCTGCGTCGGGGCGAGGGAGAGAGGTAGGGGATGGCATTTTTGCCAAAACCCCCCTGCCTCCTTTTTCATCTGTTTTTTTTTTTTTATTTCCAGTAGCTTTTCTGGAATTTATTTGGGGTACTTAAACAATTTAGAAAAATTCAAAAATATTTGTGAGGCTTCCACATAGCAGGTAGTAGCTCCACAAAATTTGGTATTTCGAAATAAAATGTTTTGAATCATTTTTGTTCATAAAGTTTTAGTTAGAGTATTTTGGTTTATTTCCATTGTTTTTACTTTTGAATTTTAAAATAGGTGTAAATTATTATTTGAGAGAGATAAGTAGTAAGGATGAAATGGGAGGGTTTGCATTACCACTCCACTGAATTTTGTTTGAAACAATTTGAGTTTCCCACTTGGAGAATTTATGTGACACTTGTCACATTCATTTTTCTTGTTTCAACTTTTATTTTATTCCTCTGCTTTTCTTCATGTTTTTATTTAGAGCAAGCAACACACAATTAGCAAGAACTAAATAACACAAGCAACAAGAATTAATTACCACAAGTAACAATTTGCAAACAACACATAATAATCAACAAAAGTTTTTGTTGGCTCTCATTTTTGGAATAATAATACTGATAATAATTCTGGGATGTTACACATACGACTTCCGTAAACGCCCAAAGTGGCTAAAAACCGACATATAACAGTGCCCAAGCAGGCAATATGTCAAACTTGCCAATGTCGGCAAGGACATTATTTTATGACCGTGCCCATGCAGGCAATATGTCGAGCATGCACGTATTGGCAATTAAAAAAATGATGGCGCCCGTGCAAGCAGGATATTGTTTACATGGAGATTTTAATATTGCTATTTGATTTTGAAAGTCTGTGCGCGACTCTGCGAGTCCCCCACAGCCTCGGGGACTAGTGTCGGGGATGTAACCCCGGGTACCCCAAAGTTAATGGTTTTACGGAGTTAATAAAAGAGAAAAACTGGAAATATATGAGTAAACGATAAAGGAAAAGCAAAAGAGACCAGCCTGGGCCGAGATTGGCTGTGCCCAGGCCGGAATATCGTATGCTAGGCCGAAATAGGCCTTTACCGACATATTCATGTCCTGGCGGCACTGTCCATCCGACATATCCATGTCCTGGTGGCACTGTCCATCCGACATATCCATGTTCTGGCGGCACTGTCCATCCGACATATCCATGTCCTGGCGGCACTGTCCATCCGACATATCCATATCCTGGCGACACTGCCCATCCGACATATCCATGTCCTGGCGGCACTGTCCATCCGACATATCCGTGTCCTGGCGACACTGTCCATCCGACATATCCGTGTCCTGGCGACACTGTCCATCCGACATATCCATGTCCTGGTGGCACTGTCCATCCGACATATGCCATCCGGCATGCACCATCCGACATATTCCATCCGACATACCCAGGCCAAGTCGTCCCCCTGCTACATATCGCTCCCTTGTGCCGGCCTTGGGACGCCCCTTGCTCAGACCGGCGCACGGTCAATCAACCAGCGCTACCAGATGCCAACCACCCCAGAAGAAGATAAGATGGTGGCCAGAAGATCCAGAAGACAGGCGCAAGAAGACAAAACCAAGGACAGAGATAAGACAGGCCATGCCCATCCTGGACGTGACTTAGCACGCCTGCAGTGCCAAGTACAGTACCCGCATGACGCACCAACAGTGCTGACAAGACCCCATCAGTCAACTCAGCTACAGTGCGTGCACAGTGTTTTGTGGGCCACCGTTTGTCCCCTGGGCTCCCTATATAAGGAGCACCAGGGGGAACGTTCTGGCCAGCCGGACGCGGGCTCATTTCCCCCTGACTCCTTTCTTCCTCTAGCACTAGCACTAGTTATTCAGCTCATAGAGATAGCCAAATACTGGAAAGAGATACACAGCTCAAGGAGCACCATTGTAGCTCTCATATGCAGCTCCGTATAGTCAGACATGCAGGAGTAAGGGCTTTACCTCCTCACGAGGGCCCTGAACCTGGGTAGATCGTGTGTGCTTTTGTGTCTTCCGTGTGCGCTCCTTAGCGCGCTATCCCTCCCCGAATCCCCTAGCGTCCATCGGCCCCAAACTTAAGCCTATCCCTAGACATCTGTTGTTCCACACCACGACAAGACTTTAACTATTGCCGACAACCAACATTTTTAAGGGAGTGAGTAGTAACTAAAATTATTCAATTAAATAAGTTTGACAAGCTGGAAATATATTACTTCAAAAGGAGAAGAATTACAAAGGTTCATCATCGACGGGAAGAGAGGAAGTCACGCCACTGACTGGCATGCTCCTTTAAAACATGCTAACAATTCGTAAAGTATAAGACACACAAGTCAAAATTGATCGTTGAGTTTTCTCCACACCTTACCATTGGAGTTGAGGGAGTAGTTTTAATGAGTTTTTTCAGATTGAAATCCACTTTTTACCCAATAAATATACGTTTGTGACACATATTACCCCATTTAGGCCCTGTTTGTTTCTAAAGTTTTTGTGGGGATTGGTGGGGATAATACTCTAGTGAATTGGGTGAAACCCCAAACTTCAAAATATCGTTTGTTTACAAATCCCCAAACTCTAGTTCATTTTTTCTCAATCCCCTAGGGGATTCAATACACTACCCCTACCTAGTGGATTGATCCCCAATCACCTAGTGGATTGGGTGAAGTTTAGGATTTCACCCAATCCACTAGAGGATTATTCCCACCAATCCCACAAAAACTCTAGAAACAAACAGGGCCTTAGTGAGAATTTTATCAAAATACCCCGTCTAAGTTTAGCTAACTTGTCAGGTACATCTTGCTTTCAAGTTTCAAACAACAAAAAAAAAATCTTGTCGATTACATCTTGGGCCGTTAAGCATGGGGTTTGCTACCACAGGAGGGACATTGGCATCAATCGGTTCAATCGGTAACTATAGCTAAGGCCCAAGAACATCCGTATCTCTGGGATCGGCCCGCTCCTCTGCCTACCGGTCACCTCGCCAGTCGCCCCCCGCTGCTGCTCCGGTCGGCTGCCGTGCAGGTGCTCCCCCTCTTCTCCAAACTCCGAGCTCGCGCAGACCCCACCGGCCACCGCTCCGGCCGGCGAGGCTCGCCAGCCCAGGATGGCCGCAAACTTCTGGGCGTCGTCGCACTCGTAAGGCTCCAGCTCCCCTTCTCGATCGATTCGTTTTCTTCTGTGACGGCGCGGATTGATTTGTGCGTCGTGTATGTGCGTTCTTGATCCGGCGCGAGCAGCAAGCAGCTGCTGGAGCCGGAGGACGTGGACGTGGTGCCGGCGGCGGACCGGGAGCGGGGCATCACGACGGAGGAGTTCCGCCTCGTCAAGATCCACATGTCCTCCCGTACGTCACCTCCTCCCCCTCCCGGTCCCTTTGCTCGTCTAGTGTTTCCATCCCCTAATGCAGATTAGTTTAGTTCCTTAGCTGTACCTGTGCACAGTTTGGTTGCCTGCCACTACGGCGCCCTGCTATGCTCGGATGCGACTTTGTACCGTAGAAACCACTGCAACGCAAATGCTAAACAATTACATTTTTTCCACCGTGTGCCTCCTCTCTGGAGTCTGGAACCGGGCAAACCTTAGGTCCGCTTTCCGCTCCGGGCAGCGGCGCCTCGGCGTCGTTCCTTCCTTGGAAGCGCTGTCCAGGTTGCCCTTGAAGTTCCCGAAGATTCTTTGGAGGTGTGGGTTGTGGCAACTGCCCATGGCGTGGGCCTCCGGGGCGCAATGCACGTCATCGCCGGTGCTCGCTGGACGACACTTTCTTTGGTCCGGGACGGATCCTGCCGTCTACTTGCAGACTCCTGTTTGGAGCACGGGTGTCGGGTGGAGGGTGCGTTGACCTTTGGTCATGGTGGTCCTATGCAGGTGCCTAACGCTGGTCGCGCCGTGACCCGGATGCCCTGTGCCCCACCTCCTCGTCGTAGCAGCTAGAAGTTGGGCAGTGATGAGTAATTTTCTTTGTCGTTGTAGTGCAGCAGGGGTGCTAATCCTGGAAACTAGCGTTGTTCTGTCAAAAAGCGTTGTATGGCGCTTGGCCTTGTATGAAATATTATACACCTATCCATGGTGTATTCTAGAAAAATATTTCTTCACCGTGTCTGTCATATCAAGAGGAAAAGTAACGCCTGTTCTTCCTTCTAACTTTACTGATTTAGAAATACAAGTCCCTGCTCTCCTTTTATGACAGTTTTTGGTGTCCAAATTGTGCAATCTTTTTAGTTCATTAATCGCCAGTACATATCATCAGCATAGGTCCAGTCAAATAATTAATTTCCTTCCATATGAAAATGCCATAATTTATCACGTAGAATTGCTTGATTTGCTTTTGCATCATTATTATGTTTCTTACGGAGTTAAATATTTATGGATTTCAGATATCTGGCGGTTGGCCCAGCAAGTGAAAGTTAGGCAAAGGTTAGACCTTGTTTCCTTTGCCTGACCTGCACTTTTGTTTTCAATTCTGTCATCACATCTTTAGACTGTAGTGAACTAACAAACTCATGTTATGCTTTTAGGCTGTCTTTTAGTTAGCATGATTTTCCTCTACACTCAACCAAGGGATATTTCCATAGTGTTTTACAGTTACCAACAAAATTGAAGCAATACTTGCTTCTATTTGGTACTCCCTCTGTCCCTTAAAATTGAAGCAATACTTGCGTCTTATATTAGGGGAAAGAGGGAGTAATAAATATTTTCAGTTACTGTACTGAAGTGTCTACTTTCATATCTACAAGAGTTACACCCATTAGTGTATAAATTGTTCACGTAGTATAATATCACCCAAAGCACATTTACACTTTCTCCATAAGGTTCATCTTCCATATAACATTTCTGTATAGTTTGTTTTAACTTCAAGACTTATATTAGAATCTACCTGCTTTAATAGAAAATGAAGAAGAAACTGACTAAGTGGCATTGTTTGTTCCCTTTGTCTTTATTGTTTATGACCGGCAAGCATGCTGGGGCTTTTCTTAGAAGACTAGAGTTGCCATTGTCCAGTTAATGAGTTATGCAGTACATTTTCCTCTCGATTTTTCTGGGATTAACTCGTGATGCTGATGATCTTAAATCATTGTTATTTCAGAGTCATAGCTACTGCCATTACTTACTTCAGGCGTGTCTATACAAGGTATTATTCTAGTTTATTTCTATTCATCACAAAGAAAGATTCCCCCACCCCTCTGCTATCTGATTTCTTGTCTGAATTTGACTATCATTTTAACTAGCTGGAGAAAGGGAACTACGCTAGTACTTATTTGGTTATAAGGGTGCTATGTTCCCCTAGGATGTAAGATGATCAACTTACTGGATAATAGAACTATAGTATAGACAATAAGACATATCGCTGTTTCTTGACTTGTTTCAGTGAGAACTTCAGTGCTTCAGTCATAGGTCTGTTAGATTTCACCTTGCTTCATTCAGTCGATCAGGATTCATGGTATCTAGATGTTGGTACTCAACTTGCTTCAATCAGAACTAGTCTGCATCAGCTAGAACTTCTACCATGGTCAATATAACTTCCTTATAACTATAAATCATAACTTGTAATGTTCTGAACTCCGAGGACCAAACTCATGTGTCTATACTTTATGTGAGCCAAAGTTGGACCTGAAGGTTCACATCGTGTGCCTGTTTCTACATTTCTTATTGAAATTATTTAGGTATCTATGTAAGAAGGTATTCCCTCTGATCCGGATTGAATGTCGCCAGTTATGCTAATGGATTGTATTTGGTTAGTTCATTTGCTACGACAGTTAAAGTGGATCGGAGGGAGTATATATTTTTTCCTAATGCTGAATCTTTTTACAGAAAGAGCATGAGTGAGTATGATCCTCGTTTGGTAGCACCGGCTTGTTTATATTTAGCATCAAAGGTAGAGGAGAGCACTGTGCAAGCAAGGCTTCTCGTCTTTTACATTAAAAAGATGTGTGGTAAGTCCTATGAGTAATGATCATACTGATAGACAGTTTACATGAAAGAGCTGCACTAACGGTTTAGTTTGTTTCCCCCGTATTGCAGGTTCTGATGATAAGTACCGATTTGAAATTAAGGATATCCTTGAAATGGAAATGAAGCTCCTGGAAGCGCTCGACTATTATTTAGTTGTTTACCATCCATATCGTCCTCTTCTAAAGTATGATTATGTTTCCCATGACATTGCATCTGAGTAACAAATGGCATTTTTTACTGGAAATAATGGAATGGGCCTTCTATCCGTTCCTGTTCTTGTAACTTTGAAACCAACTCCTTTTCACAGTCTGCATTCTGCAATTATTGATTACTGAGAGATGTTCTATTTTGCAGTTTATTGCAGGATGCTGGCATAACAGACCTGACACAGTTCGCCTGGTAAGCACAATGGAGCATCAAATTGATTAATGAAAGACTGTTATTCTGGAATGGAACTTCATGGTATTATAATGCACCACACAGTGGCCTGTTGTATTGCTTGTGCTATTTGACTTTTCTATCCAAGAAAAGCTCTGGATGCTTCTAGTGACCTTTGGTGGTTAATGTCTAAAGTAGTAAAGTCTAAACCTTTTGTTCGTAGCAATTCATTACATGAGTATGTTAGTGTCAGAGAAAACAGACTACCTTTTTAGTAACCTTGTTCAGGAATTCTCAGAATATATGTATTTACTTTTGGTATTGAAGTATTGAATATCCTTGGTTATAGGGACATGATACAAGTACCTCAAGCTGAGTTTTCCTTCTCATTTTGTATATTACAGCATGGTCAGTCAATAAAGCAATAGCTTGTATCTGGGATCATATGAAAAACAATTATTAGTGGAGTGCCCTTATTATGATATATGGTGTATCATACGCTCAATCTTCAACTTGACATATATAGATTGCTGATCATCCATGGTTACTTGCAGGGGCCTTGTCAATGATACTTACAAAATGGATCTTATTCTCATGCACCCTCCCTATATGATTGCGCTGGCTTGCATATACATTGCAAGTGTTCTGAAAGATAAGGATACAACTTCCTGGTTTGAAGAACTTCATGTTGATATGAATATTGTAAGCGTCCTATGTTGATATTCTTCCCTTTAATCAGTTCTCTCATAATATCCATCCACTGATTGACATTCATTTGTCATACTCAGGTGAATAATATCTCAATGGAAATATTAGATTTCTACGAAACTTACAAGGTTGACCCCCAAAGGGGACTCTCTGACGAGAAGATCACCCCTGTGATGAACAAGTTGCCAGCAAAGGCGTAAAACAGATTTTGTTCTAGTTATCTCTGTATGGTGATCTGATAGTCTAACCACCCTACACTATGACTTGTGACGGAAATGTAAATTCGAATGCCTTATATTGGAACTTCCCGAGTGGGTTTGATCGTGATACCTCTTTTCGGGATGAAAAAAACCATGATAAGGAATAGTTTGGATGTGCTTGCAATCGCCTGGAATAGTTGACATTTGTAGATTTTGTATTGTACAAAACAGCGAAATTATTTCAGCGTGTATTGTCATCAATTTAAAGTTCACTGAGCATGAGTTCATCGTCCTGAGCCGTATCTAGATGTGCAGTGTCGTAGATGACTAATCGTGGGAAAATGACAGAGAAGTCATTTCAGAACATACACTGGATTTTTTTTAAACGATTAACATCATCTAGTTGATGCATCGTTTGGGTCGATATCTCCTCCGGCGTATACTAATGTGTGATTCAAAGTCTTTAGAAATTGAGGAAGATAGAGCCAGTAAGTGTCATTCGCTTGCTTACTCTTTCTTCTTGAACTAACCTACCGGGTGTTACCTCCCTAACTCAAGGCTAGCAGCGACAGTGCCTACAAAGATACTGGATTTTGTGTACACTTGGCTCCCATCCAGCCCTCATGCTGTATTCCGTTTAGAAGATTTTTTTGAGCAGGATTCGAGAACATTCCTGCCAAATACTCTCTAGTCAAGAACATTCTAGTCTCACATGTATTGGCAGATTTTTACAGTATTGTAGAACAATCTGTACTGTCATTTTTCTGGTATGTGCTAAAGAACATTCCTGGCACAACTTGTATATAAGGGGAAGGACGAACCGCCTCAAAAGCGTGTGTTAACCAAGGCTTGCGAGTATTTACTTTTTTTTTTGTACAAGAGTATTTACTTAACATGCTAGCGAACTGAAACTCTGTTTTTTGTTCATCTCATGAACAATACATGAAGTCAGTCCTCTATCCACGTTCCACCCAACATTGTCTTCCTTGCGCGATCGCGCTGGAGTGAGAGCACTTCTGTTGCTCAATCAGCTCCGTTGGCCCGCCGAGGGAGCAGACCTCGCCTCCTCCGCTCGCCGGGCCGGCGGTGGCTGTGCCGCTGCTAAGGCCGGGGAGCTAGGTCTGCTCGTCTTCGTCCGCGGTGCTCTCCGTCCAGTCCTCCTGTTCACCGCACTCAAGTTGAGTGCTCGGCTTCTTGGACACTCTTTTTTACCTTCTCCCCTTTCTCCCACTGTTGGCTAGAGTACTAAAGCCGTTGTTTGGAATTCCTGCAGGTGCGGCGAGGAGGTTGGACATGGACGCTGAGAGCGCCGCGCACGCCGACGAGGTCCCCCAGCTCCCCGACCCGCATCGGCGTCTCTATGTGTATGGTATTTTCAATTTCCCGACTCAATGAAACTTGCAGACAAACCAAGTAACTCAATGAATTTTGAGAATTTTTGTCTTGCATTCAAGCAAGATCAATGCTTATTCTGTGGGGGAATTCCCACTGAGCTAAAACAACTAGCCACAAATTGTGGTGGCAAAAGGCATGCCTCAGCATGCGCATGTTGCACCTGTGTGCAATTGATGTGCACATGTCAGGTCTAGCCCTTGTGGCCAGATCAAATTGCTCAATCAAATTTGAGCACTCTGGGTCTTGCGGTTAAGTACGACCGATCCATACTTATTTATTTGTGGAAATGCCCACATCAACAAAAACAGTTAACCATATATTGTGGTTGAAAAATGGACATTTCAGCTCTTACAAGCTGAACTCGAACAATTGAATATTTTGTCTGATTGGTCCTGCAAGGGAGCAAGGTCAACATTTGTTCATGCCTCGTAGTGCTTACATGCACTACAATAATTGAACAAATATGTGTGGGGGGGGGGGGGGGGGGGGGTAACTCCGCCTATGCTATCATGAGGTTATGCTTCATGTTGTGTAGCCGGTCCCAAGCCCGGATAAAAGGAGGAGGGACCCCGTGCCATGTTTAGTATCTATTGTTTTTGTTGTGTGTAATGTGATTTACATAGCTCTTATTATCACTCAATTCACTGCACAAAATTATCAATTTGTAAGCATTCATGCAGGATGATCTCTTAATTGAGAAAACTTGTTTCACCATAATTAGCCATGTCATCGTTCCTTCTCAAGATGGCGTCAAATACTTTTTTCTACTAAATAGGATCACCCAAATTCTATGGATAGTTAAACCAGGTGCTAACAATGTCTTGACAAAATTTGCAAAAAAATGTCTTGACAAAGAAAATACCAACAAGGAGAAGCAAAGGTTCTTCTTCGATGAGGAGACATAACAGATATCCCAGGTATGGAAAATCCTTCAAAGAAAGAAACGAGTGGCAGCAGACATGGAATCAGGGAAGAGTTTGACGGAACAAAGTACCATTAGCCGAAGATTTCTAATGGGGTTCTTGTGATGCTGAAAATAATAGCACGCCTTCTTTCTTCGGTAAATGAATGCAATTGATAAATGATTAAGTGGAAGGAAAAAAAGGCGAAACAGCCCAAATAAATAAAAAATTGAGCTTTAACTCTTCTACTGTTGTGCATATAAAGTACCGGGGTTGGGGATTATGATGAATACATCGGTAATAGCTTAGGTTATTGCGTTGTTGCAGAGGCTGGGTGTAATTTATACCATCTTGATATACATGTATTTGTGTTCTTTTATCTGTAAGTACCATGCCTTGAAGGTCCTTTTCTGCCCGTGCTGCAAGTTGAAATGGCATTTTACTAGCTTGCAGCATATATGCTAGTAGTTTCTGATAATTAGGGATGGTTATTGCTCATGTTCCACGATAAATACATATATTAGCTTTTTGTGCTTGCAATAGTCTGTAATAGTTGACATTTGTAGCTTTGGTATTATAAAAACTCAAAGTTTAATTGTTTAAGTGTACTTGCTTGTTGTGATGAATTTTAAGTTCCCTGAGGATGAGTTCATCTTCGTCATGAGCTGTGTACTTTCAGACCCGGTTTAAATGGCAGGTAGGATGCTTTGTTCTAAATTAGGAATGGACTATAAGTGTAAAACGTAGGATCGATGAAACATAGGCAAATTTCACTGAAATCCTGTTTGGAACGCAGGAAAGTGGAAACATAGGAATCTATAAGCAAGCTGAGCAAACATACTTAAAACCAGTACAGTAACTCTATTTTCTTATTGAAACTGAAATCAACCGAGGCAAAAAAAAAAAAAAATTCTATGCTGCTGCCTAACACATGAGGGAATCTCAAGAAAATATTTTGTGGTGGTTTCTTCTCACTAGTTCAGGATTGCACATGGAAACACGGGACAACATCTCCAAGAGCGGATCATGTCAGTACCAGCACATGCATGACATGCATGGCTGACTTGAAGAAAATTATCTGGCTCCGCGTCGCGGGGCACGAGGCGCGCGCGGAGCGGGCGGTTCATGATGGTGAAGAAGAAGCCACGGAACTCGGCGAGGTCGACAGCGTCGTCACCGCCGGCCTCCCACCACTCGAACTCTCTCACCAGGTTGGCCACCAAGTACTCCAGGTGCAGCATCGCCGTCGCGAGCCCCGGGCACGCGCGCCTCCCGGCGCCGAACGGCATCATCTTCAGCTCCCTCGTGCAGGTCAAATCAGCGCCCTCGCCGTCCCCGCCCGGCATGAACCGCTCCGGCGTGAACCCCATCGGATCTGACCACGCCGCGCCGTCACGGCCGACCTTCCCCACGAGAAAATTCACCGTCGCGCCGCCGTCCGGCACGTCGCATGGCAACAAGCCCAGCGCCTTGGCGGCCTCGTCACCCTCTACGTGGCGCAGCACGAACGGCACTGGCGGGTGGCGCCGCAGGCTCTCGAGCACAACGGCCCGGAGGTAAGGAACGCGCGACAGCTCCGCCTCTTCGATGACGCACTCGCCGCAGCCAACGGCGTCCACCTGGCTGCGGAGCTTCTGCTGCAGGTCGGGCCGTTTAACGAGGTTGGCCATGGTCCACTCCAGCGCGGCAGCCGTGGACTCTGTTCCGGCGCCGAGGAACTCCGAGATGAGGCTGACGAGCTCGCCATCCGTGACGGCCCGGCCAGAATCTTCATGGATTCGAAGGTCAAGGAGGGACTCGACGTAACTCTTGAAGCCGACGTCACGGCGGTTACTCTTTATCGCGGCCACGAGCGGCAGGAACGATTCTTCCTGCTGCCGCCGGAGTGCGAGAAGCTGGCGCCACCGTGACGGGTAGAGGAGCTTGCCGATCCTCGGGTACCTCACGAACACCCCAAAGGAGGGCAACGCGAGGAGGATGTCACGCTGGAACTTGTGCATGGCACGGAGGCGTGCAGGCCCGGTCCTGAGATTTCTAGGGCCCGGGGCGAAAATAAAATTTGGGGCCCCTTGATAGTTGATACATTTTTTTGGAAACACATTAGTAACAAAGACGCTCACACGTACATTCAAATCTAAAAACACATGCACCCTCTAGATGTATAAGCACATCCGAAAGACTTAGTGGGTGGGTCAGATATTAAAATTGAGGAAGTCATCACAAATGTCTTGGTCTCGCTATCGATGGAATTAATAATATAGTAACCTATATATTTAATGTGTTTTGTTATCATTAAAAATTAAATTGTATCAAAAAGCAATATTCATATCTAATAATTTGTATATGTTACCTCATAAATTAACTTTTGTAATAGGCACCTTCTCCGTTAATATGTCTTATGTTACTCTTTATAAATTTATCCATAGATCCTCTCATTGATGCTATCAACTTCTTAACTCGATTTATTTCTTCTTTTCCGGACTACCGGATGGTAGCTTTCTAGCGTCATAGCCATGCTAAAGATATGAAAAACAAATAGTAACTGAGATTAGGGCATAGAGCCATATAAACTAGCTGTACGTGAGAATTAGGGAATATCAAAAAAATAAGTATTCATGGATCCCTACCTTCTGTGGTTCTGTCAGATCTTTGATCGCCCGTGGCCGGCCGCTTGGGGGATCGACACGGAATGAATCGGAATCAACAAAGCGGCGACGGCGCAGAGACGAGAGAGACGGGAGTCCGAGAGGAAGAGTTTTCGATCGGGAAATTTGGGACGGCCTAGGATTCCCGAATAGTTACAGAAGGACTCGCTTCAGGAATCAGCTACACCTACGCATAGGGCCCTTGCCTCTCCTCTCCGGTCTCCATGCGGTAAACACAAGGCCCACCTAGGAAAAATTGCTACTCGTACTAACATCCGCTGAAACAGACTAAGATCATAATAAGCCTAATACACAGCGAATACCGGGGAGGGCCCCCTGATTTTTCTGGGCCCGGGGCGGCCGCCCCTCCAGCCCCCCCTCAGGACCGGCCCTGGAGGCGTGTATCCCCGAGCTTGGAGACGACGTCCATGCCGAAGCACATCTCGGCGAGAATGGTGTACACGGCGAAATGGAGGCTCTCGCCGGCGGGGGCGCCTGACCGGAGGGAACGTACCAGGTCCCCGAGCACGCGGGCACGGGTGCCGTCGAGCAGGCCGAGGCTGGAGGGGTGGAGGACGCCGGCGGCCACGTTGCGGCGGACGGCGCGCCAGTACGGGCCGTACGGCGCGGAGAGAATGTTGAAGTGGACGTTGCGCGTGAGGATGGTGCTCGGCACCGCGCCGGTGGGGCGGTCGAGGAACGCAGCGCTGTGCTGCACCAGCGCGCGGTGCGCCACGGCACGGTCTGTCACCTGGATGGACAACCCGCGCCTAGTGGTGCCGCTCACTCCGGAAGCTCTGTGCAGCGCAAACCAATTGGTCACGAGGTCGATTGCACGGCGCCGGCGTGTGGCCAAGAGGAAGGTGGCGGTGGCGAGGAGGAAACATAGGCCAGTGTTGCAGCCGGAGAGAAGCCAGAGCATGCAGACGGGGTAGCCCATTGTCTCTGGATGGACTAAGCTTCGATAAGGATGCCGATGCAGTACCCGAAGTCGTTGAAACCTTGAAGGAATATATGAAGGGTGCCATTTTTATCCTAGCCAAACGCCCAAACCTGCTCTTTTGCCGTGGTGTGTAACTAAGAGAATCTCTCGTCTATTAAGTGGCAAGAATCTCTAGCCAACTACTCTCTCCGTTCCATTTTAATTGACTCACATATATCTACATATGAATGCATATAGATAGGTACATCCATATCTAGATATATGTGAATCAATTAAAATGGAACAGAGGGAATAATACTACCACCCTAAAACGGGAGAGGAAAATGTGTTTTGACTCCCAGTGCATATGCACACTTTAGTTAAGAATGTATTTTAAATACATTTTGAAATGTTAAAACGTTGCAAAAATATATTCACGTGCAAAAAAGTTGTTTTATGAAAATCTAACCATTTTTTGTGGCATGTATAAAAAGATAAAATTTGGTGCTAACATAACACTTTTCACAAGACATTTTTTTGTTTTTTGCACATGCCACAATAAATATTGATTTTCCATGAAATGAATTTGTAAACACATATCAAGTGAAGATGTATTCTGTGAAATTTATTTAGAATTTTTTTGATATTTCAAAGTGTGTTTCTTAATACCGGTTGCATATGCACCTCGGAGCACAGAAAGTGGATTACACCTCTAAATTGTCCAAGCGTGTAGTTTTCTTCATGAAAAACTCTACCATTTGCCAGACGAGATATCATCCGAGTTAAAGAGAAAAGGGCTGGCGGACTATGCCCTCACGCCCCTCTCGTGAACCTCGACCGTCGGCGCCACTACATCGGCTCCCACGTGGGACCCTGCACTACTGTCTTGGGGCTCACACGCCGTGGAAACCGCAGCCACCCAGTCAAGCTAGGCCGCCGGTGGCCATGGGTTCCCACCGTCATTTCGAACTCGAGAAGGCACAAAGGTTGAGGTGAGTGTATCTATGATGATCAGAACTAGCGTCATCAAGAATATGACGAGGCTTAAGTATTTTTAAAACACTACAAACTCGCGCGTGTTTTGCTGCGAACATACGCGGGCAGATGTTGCGACAATTTTTAGCTCCTCTTGCAAAAAAAAATCTTCAAGTGCTAGAAATGTTCTCGTGAGGTCCTCAAAATGTTGGTATGAGCATGCTGCATACGTGTTTTACTTTTAAGACATTTTTCTGCGACCGATAAAAGTTTCATTGTGACTGTTATTCTGGTTAGGGCCAAGCAAGAAAGGGTGAGGGAGTTTTATTGTCTTTCTCTGCCACTTTCCCAAGTCGGATTTGCTGCAACATTTGTGGATTTGTTGCATACTCATACTTTTGTTGCATCGATGTTTTAAAATGTCGCAATGTTTTTGTAATGTCTTTGACCCACATGTCCTGCTGCAAAGTAGACCACGGACCATGCATTATAGGTGATCTTTTAAAATGAAAACATTATCATTTCTATATAGCCATAATGACACCAGGCTACCCAAACGAGGATTTCTATATTCTACAATCAATTGCTCACAACCAATTACCCAAAAATAAATATATTTGTAGCACTACGAGGTGGAATGGTGGATACACCTTCAAAACCACATAATCTGGCGGGCCATGACTTGTTTGTGAGAGAAGCGCTATAAACCTCTTCACAAAAATGAGTCTTTTTTATGTGTGCGTGGTAATTTTTAAGGAGACTGATGTATCACCAAACAAATTCGGCATAATCTGATCATAATGAATTAATTAGCGTGCGTACTATAGGGAACCGCAGTCGTAGTCAGTGTGCCTGTACGAATTTCCTCCGAAGAAAACCGCCATGGCCGCTTTGATCAATAATTTCCTGAGCTCCGAAGTCGCGGCAATAAGCTGCCCGTTGAGGAAAGCCTGCAGCGACAGCCTCAGAATCCTTCCCTTCCTCTCCTTCACGTACGACACGAGCGCCTTTTCGTTGCTCTTGGCCAGTTTCTGACCATCGCCATCAGCGGCGAGCGCCCCCTCTGTCGCCAAGCACCGGGCGACCACCACCGCGTCCTCAAGGCTGCAGGAACCGCCCTGACCGATGAAAGGCCCCATGGCGTGCATGGCGTCGCCGGCGACAGTCACCGCGCCCTCCCGGAACTGCTGGAGGGCCATGTGCCACGGTGCCCGGTAGCAGAGCTGCGTCAGGCTCAGTGAGGCGGCGTCGCAGCGTCGCAGCACCGCGACGATGTCCTCCGGGTAGCCCTGCATTGCCTGCAGGCTCACCTGCCAGATGAGCGCGGGGTCCCTACTGTTGCTGCACTCTGAAATCCTCAAAGAGAGAGTGGTAAGTGGCTGATTTTGAATGGATTTGTTTTTAAACAACTTCTCATACCTACCTTCAGGTGGTGGTCGGAACTGGATTGCGGAGAAGTACACGGTTTTATCGTCCACTGGAACAAGCCGGAAGCTTACATCCTCTCCGACCAGCTGCAGGAAGCGGTTCCCGAAGCTGTGGCCTTCCGGAATGGTGGTCAAGCCCCGTGCTGCCCACATAGGTAAGAATCTCACTGGCTTCAGACCCAAGTACTTTGCCACCACTGAGTTTGATCCGTCGCAACCGATCACCACCTATTGTTGATATCAAAAACGCAAATGCTGCGACAACTTGTTTGATCCAATGAAGAGGGAAAATAGCGACAGAACGTACCTTTGCTCTGATGGTAGAGCCATCGCTGGTTGAGACGACTGGATGGCGGGTGACGGCGTCGAGAGAAATCGCTTCGACCTGGCATCCGAAGCGGATAGATCCCCCTGGTAAATGTCTGGCCAGCGTCTCCACAAGGTCGCTCCTTTTCACGCACCGGCATTCAGTCCTGCAGACCAAAGGGCAGGGAGATCATTGAGAAACAGTTTGCTCTGTTTTGTGGATTGGCAACTCAATTTTTCCTTGCAGCATTAGCTGCTCGCATTGGGGTGAGGCTACCATGTGGATCAAATTTTCATCTTAGATTATTATGATGAATTTAAGTGGTAAATATGCGCTAGTGATAGCTAATCAAAGCAGTAATGTGTTGACTGAACTCACTTGTATGACACTTCAAACATCTTACCACCATGAATGTCCCTCTTGTCCATTCTACACGCAGTGAAAACCAGAGTTATCAACATGGTAACACAGAGCAGCTTGGAAACATAATTACTGCGAGATGACAGTATTCGCTGTCAAGCATGACCATTATTCGTGACAGGAAAGTGATAGGCAAAGCAATGAGGGTCGGACGGACGTACCCGGCAAGAGGCACGGCCAGTTTACGCAGCTCGTCGCCAACCTTCAATTGATCCAGCGCGCGCCATCCATTGACTTGTATGCTGATGCCTGCCCCTGTTGCCCTCAAGCTCCCAGCCTTCTCAAGAACAAGGCTGTTTATACCCTTTCTGCATTGACTTTTTCGGCTAAGCTACAGTACTGAGATGCAACACTGTTCTTAGCGTAATAGGATCATACATATGAAGCGCAAGCGCAGTTGCAAGGCCGCAGATCCCGCCGCCAACGATCAGAACGCCGTCAAGTTCCTCTTCTCCGGTTGCCATCTGTGACATAGGCTACTGACCATTGATCTGCGTTACAGTTTGGTTTAAAGAGCTTGAGCTAAACAACATTAAGTGGAGGAAATTTACCGAGGAAATACTGCAGCAGCCTGATTCCGCAGGAAATTATTCTGCACGCGCACGGCGCACTGCCGACCCGCCACTCCCTCGGCCAGACGTTTCCGGCCGGTCCTCTATTCACAGCAGGGGGGAGTCGACATGGCTGACCTGAACTTCTTCTTCAAGGTGATGAAAAAGCCACTGTCCGCGCGTGTCACACGACGCCCGTATACAATACAACGTAGATTATTCTGATGAATCTGTGCCTGATATATGCATGTGCTGTCTGAAGTTGGCCATCTCCTCCATGTTCTAGCCATTTGCTAGTCACGTGCAAAGATAACATGTCACCGAATCAAGTAGGAGTACCGTGTTATTACCGTCTTCCAGCGAAAAGTAACCAGAGCATCCTAATATTCTACTATATACAAAGGACGGAGGAATCCGCTGCCTGTCATTCGTCCACGTCGCAGGCAAACCACACCCGTCAGATCGCCGTGACGGACGGCCGAGATGCGTCCAAGTCGCCCCCAAACTCGCGCCAGCACTGTAGCAACCTATTTTTGGCCAATAGGGGCGCGCCACGTTGCCCCGGTCACCCCCGGTCACTCCCGGTCGCCCGTGTGCACGATCTTTGGCGCAACACTTTTGCAAAAAAACGCCCGCAAAGGACCAAACTGTAATTCCTACGAAACGAAGGGTCTTTTTCGCAAAATGATCCGCAGAATCCCCTCCCCTTTCTCTCTCCGCGCGCGCCGGCGACGGCCGACGCGCGCAGCCGCCGCACCACTGCTCCCCGGACAAATCGACGCACACGGGGAGCTCGGCCACCGCGTCCTCTCCATCTCCGTCCACTGTCGTGTGCTGGGGCGGCCGAAGTCCGCCGGAATCGTCGCCGCCGTGGCCTCCCTCCGACCGCCGCGTTTTCTCGCCGCCGGCGTCGCATCCGCGCGCCGAGCTGCCCGCATTCCACCGCCGAAAAAAAGAGCTCCATGCCTTTCTGCGTTCTAGAGTTTGCGGCCGGCGGCCGCCACCGAGCCCCATCCGCTCCATCGCCTCCCTCTCCCGATCTCTTCTCTCTTCCGGCGGCTCCCACCCCGGGATCCAGCTCACCGGAGGAACTCGCCCCACCCTTGCCGCCTACGAAGGAGAGGTGGGTGATGGCCTTTCCCCATGCCAAGAAGGGCGAGGATGAGGTGAAGGTGAAGTTCGTGGAGGAGCGCATCCGTGCACCGTCATCGTTGGCCTACTCAGGCAAGGACTGTTGGTGGCCTTCGTCGCTGCTGTGGCCGTCGGCGTGCACGTCTTCCGGCGTTCCTTGTGATGCCGCCGGCGTGGATGAGGCTCTTCTCAGGGCGGGCGGCACGCCGGGCCATCGTCCTGTTCGAGGTCGTCATCTCTGAAGACGCCGGCCAGCAGTGCAGCGGCCTGTCCTCCTCCGCCGCCTCTAGCAGTTGGGAGCACCGTCTTTCATCACCGGGAAGTGAGCTGGTCGCCGCTTGCACCAGTGCTGCTCCTCCCCCGCTTCAAGGTTGAGCTAAAAGTGGAGCCAAACTCCTCCTGTTTAATTTAAGCCATGGACAAAATCATCTATGCGCAGATCCGTTTTATACATGCTTATAAGGTGTTTGATGGAGATCCTAGCTATGATTGCTTAATATTTATGCTCCATCTAGCTATTTGCAATCTTCCAATTAAGGTACTAGGATGTTAAGAAGAGAGATTTCATATGACCGTGTGTTCTATACTTCTATCCCTTTTCACTTTGTTTGGTTCAGCTAGGCATGAAGCACTAGAATGTTTGAGCAAAATAATATGTGCCTGACTTGCCAATGTCTTGGCCAACGAGGTGATAAGATAAATGAGCAGTTATCTCTTGAAGTTTTTCTGTACATCCCTTTTCACTAACAATAACATGTCTTTTTTTGTTTGGTTCAGCTAGGCATGAAGCACAAGAATGTTTGGAGAAAAAAAAGTGCCTGTAACCTACCATTGTCTTGACCAACGAGGCAATTATCTCTACAACTTCAAACATGACCTTCCTATAGAGGGAAATTGGGAGAGGATCATGAGACTCTTGGTGAATACCACTTCAAATGCAGGTTGGTTTCATACTCTTACCGTTCTTTAGCTGAAGAGATTGTTCCCTGCTGATTTTTCTAAGGCCATACGCTCACGGCTCATCTACAGGAAAACGCAGTTTGCAAGAAGGTGATGCGGGACCTTCGGTACTGGTTTTCTCTATAGTACCCTGAGTTGTGATGGTACTGTATCATTGTTGCAAACTCGCAATTGTTTTTCCGGGCAAAGGAAATAAAAAACGTTGTGATGGTTGCAGCATAGGTGGCATTTCTCAGTTGTGATCATGCTGATGTTTTATCATTTGGTTACATGGCGATAAATTGGATACATAGTTGTGATGTGCATACCAGAAATACAGATACAACCATCTGGCCTCAAAAAATAATCCATCAGTGAAGTTGATTCATAAATCAAACTGAGGCAGACGTAGGATCTACTCTGTAGCCAACCCTGAGTACAAGATTGTTTACATGTATGTATCAGATTAGTCAATCATGTAGCCAACCCTGTAATATTATTGCTCTTAATCAAACTTTAACAGTTCTATATAATGAGAGTTTACGTACAATAATTAGATATATTAATGCTATTTCAATTCCAGTCAAGATGTTTCGTGACATAGGTAATTTTACACTTTCTTTTTCAGTTTTCTAACCTGGTAGAGGACAACCACAGGGTTATGTGATCGCCTTAGACACAGTTCCGAACCTGCTATTCAGTCAGATTCCACAAATATGCAGGTTTGCATGGTCTTTTGGTGTACGTTCGGCTCTGAAGTTCCTGTTTGTTGCCAGGTGCTGCAACTCTAATATAAGTTTCTACGTTCGGCTCTGAAGTTCCATTATGAGCTTCAGTTCTAGACATTATAGGAAAAAAGGGCTTCAAGTTAACTTACTAAATCATACATAAGAATTCAGTGTGTTACCAAATGCAGTGGCTAGGTGATCAACTCTTTCATGAAAAATCTGCTGTAATTATCTAATAATGGACAGTGGTTATGTCTAGATATACATGCGAATTGTATTTTTAAGCTTTCCAAAAATGGAAGTTGTTCACTTAGAATCTTCGAACATGAACATATTTACCTAACATAGATTGAGTTGATTGATCATGTGGAGTTTACATGGAAATGGACCACTATCTTTATCTCCAACCAATACTTATATCAGTTTCAGGCATTTGCGTATTGTTTGCCCAGTGCAAGGGCCGCATGTTCTTAAAAAGTTTTTTCTTAGGATCCAATATATATCATTGAGGATATTTCATGAAACTACCCTTATGTTGTAGCTAGCCATATGTACGATTTTTATGTGCATGCCACCAGATAGTAAAAAATTCTGTGGGTGTGCTAAGTTGGTGTACCTGAAATTTTGGTCTGTTCATCCTCAATCAAGAAAAAAGGTTCTTCATGCAGTAGCCTTCCAACATGTGCATATGCAGGTTCATATTGAGCATAAGATGATATTTTTAAACTGTATTTGTAGATTGTTGAAATTATCTAACTTACTGTATTTCATTTGCTGAGTTCTGCTCAAATACATTAGAAAACTCAAATTCTATATACCTTTTAGTTATCCATGAGAATACACACTTGATTACTAATTTGATTTGGAGAGATCATTGTACATGTGTTTCTGAATGGTGAGTGACTTTGCTGCTTTGAGGTGAGAAGAACAGATACGACTTGGTTGTCTGCTGAGGTACAAATTTTTGCCTGTTCTCAAATTGTCATTAGCTAATACATTCCCGTTATTTGCTAGAAGCTGGTGGCCGATGGGCTGGGTCGGTGCTGATTGTGCATCGCCTTCTTATAGGGTCACTACCTACCGTCTGCTCTTCTGGATCATTTTTAGGTTGTCTGTTTGTTTTAGGAAATCTATGTGAAAGACGCTATTGGCAGTGACAAGAAAACCGATCGAGGAGAAAAGGAAAAAAAGAGAGGAAAAACCTCTGTACCCTTTGATGCTCCTGCTGGGCGTTGTTCTACTTTTCCCTCATATTTGTTTCATGTTATAAGTTGCCGGGTGTTGCACCGGCGAGGATGACAAAAAGGTCTGCTAGCGCCTGCTGAAACTCTCTCTGGTTGCTAATTTGTCAATAGAACTGCATTGATTCTCACTACATTTGCCTTATCTTTGAGTGCTTTGCTGAAGATGAACTTCAGGATGAGAGTGTATGGCAGAATGACTAGGATACGCACTTACAGGATACTGCTCCACATGTTCTTTTTGAGTAGACGTACAGGTTGTATAATTAGACGGACTTAATAACTGATCTTAGTCTATGCAATGCAAAACTATGTGTGTTATGTGTTTGCACATGCTTATGTGACCATATCTATCAGATCAGTACCTGTAGGATGTTGAGAAGAAAAAACAACCATTCTTACCGGTGTTGCTTAATATCACACCATATTGGCTCCATCGAATGACTTGGTTGGAAACGTGGCATGCTGCACTTTGTAGAAGTGTGCAGACACAAGCTCACCACGCCTATCACAAATTGGCAAAAAGTGTTGTCGTCGGCACGGCAGCGGTGGCCATTGCTGACATCACCATGACGTCGCAATGGCCCCGCCTGTCAGTTTTTTTCTTCTTTTTAGAACCATTTCCAGAAAATACTATAAACTCCTGACATGTGGGACCTTTTTCCCTAAACAAATTCCATAAAATGCTAATTTTTTAAAAATCAATAGCTTTAAATACAAACTCATTTGAACAATTCAATTTGCTAAATATTTCGAAATACACTAAAATACATCAAAATGCTCAAAAAAAATTGTAACACATTTGAACATTTCAATTTGCTAAACAATTTGATATACTCTAAAATATATCAACATAATCTAAATGTATTTTCCCCTAATTACGTTGAGTCAAATTTGATAAATGCTCACATATTGCATCCTCCCTAATTATGGAGTTGGAATAAAAATTTACGGTAAAATACAACCATATCTGAACATTTCAATTTGCTAAATATATCTGGAGATACTCGAAATAACAAATTGCTTCTTTTCCTTTATGTGTTTTCATTTTTTCTATTCTCTTATCTTTTTCTTTGCCTTCCCCTTCGTCTACCTACAAATTTCACATTTCAGACACACGGGTGCAGATAAATTTAATAAATGCTCAAATTGGCTAATATTTGGAGATAACCATAATATATTTCCTCTGATTATGGTGTTAAATAAAAAAATTATGGCAACATGGAACCATATTTGATCATTTCAATTTATTTAACATATTTGGAAGTAATAAAACTTAACTCTCTCTAATTACGCAGCTAAATTTTCAAATACTTTATTAGATGAAAATTTGGAGAAAATGCAAATTAAATTCCTCTAATTATGGATTGAATTTAAATTAAATTTAATAAATGCTCATAAAATGTATTCCCTCCGATTATAGAGTTAAATTAAATAATTAAGGCAAAATACAAACATATTATATCAATTCAAATAGGTTGATACTTAGAGATAATATAACTGAACTCTCTCCAATTATGCAATTCAATTTAATGAATGCTCAAATTGAACTTAACTCTCTCTAATTATGTAGTTAAATTTAAATAATGCTTGATTATATGAATGTTTCAAGAAACCACAAATTCATTTCCTCTAAATATGGATTAAATTTAATAAACGCTAATACAACATATTTCATCCAACTAAGAAGTTCAATTACATATTTACGGCAAAATACGGACATATTTGATCAGTTCAATTTATGAAGTTAAATTACACATTCATGCCAAAATACAAACATATTTAACCACTACAAACTTCTAAGTACTTCGACATACCCTAAACGATAAATTCCAACAGATTTCAGCATTTTTAATTACAACGGGTGCTTACTATCCCCCATTACTGTTATCCCCCTTGCCACGAACCTCCCCCGCCAGATCGACGGGTACGGGCGGCTCCGCCGTCCGCGCCGCTCCCTCCTCGCCAAGCGCCGCTTGCCGGCGCGCCGCACAGGCATGGCAATCGCCGCCGCGGTGCCCGCGGGCATCCGCCGCGTTGTCCCGCCGCCAGCGGCCGCTCCGGCGACTATTTGGGGGCGGCGCCGCCACCTAGGGCCAGCTCGCGACAGGGCGCGTCCAACGCGCCCAACCCCGCGTCCCAGGACGCCGTAGCGCGCCGCCGGCATCGTCCGCGCCGCCGCGGTGGTTCGCCCGGCCGGTGACGTGACGGTGGGCGTCACCTGCCTGCCGGGCCGCTACGTGGGCTGGGCCGCCTGTTCGTCGGCCGGCTCGGTTTTTTTTTTTTTCCTTTTCCTTTTTCTTTTTTCTTCTTTCCCTTTTCTTTTTATTCTGCTTTTTTCCCTAATAACTTTTATATGTTTCGAACCAGCAAATATAATCAAATTTAGATACGATATATATATCAACATGTACACGAAAAAAATACACCTACCTGATCAGATTTTTAGACGATGTTCAAATCTGCACATTTAATAAACGTGAAAACTATTCAAATATGAATAACTCTTCAATTCGACCATTTAAAAAAAATTGAACAACTTCTCAAGCTACACAACTTTTGAATTTTAACAATTTTGCGATTACATAATTCAAAATTTTAGCTCACGGCCGATTTGTAGACGATGTTCAAATCTGCACATTTAATAAACGTGAAAACAATTCAAATATGAATAACTCTTCAATTCGACCATTTAAAAAAAATTGAACAACTTCTCAAGTTACACAACTTTTGAATTTTAACAATTTTGCGATTACATAATTCAAAATTTTAGCCCACAGGCGGACTTATGTAACTTTTCAAATTCATTTCAAATTCAATTCAAACCAAATTTAAAATTTATGGAACCTTTTCTAGATTATTGAAAAACTTGGAAATTTTAAAATACACAGAAACAAAATATAAAAAAATATATCAAAATGCTACGGAAAAAATTGTCAACTATTTTTCACACAAAACAAATAAGTTTTGCAAATTCAAATATGTAACAATCAAAATAATCATTACATATACTTTGCATCCTTTTCCAAATTATTGCAAAACTTGAAAATTTTAAACTGCACACCAACAAAATATAAGAAAATATCAAAATGCTAGGGAAAAAATTGTCAGCTATTTTCACACAAAACAAATAAGTTTTGAAAATTCAAATTGGCCTACATTTTATTTTCCACACACAAAACAAAAAAGTTTTGCAAATTCAAATATGTAAGAATCAAAATAATCATTACATATACTTTGCAACCTTTTCCAAATTATTGCAAAACTTGAAAATTTTAAATTGCACACCAACAAAATATAAGAAAATATATCAAAATGTTAGGGAAAAAATTGTCACCTATTTTCACACAAAACAAATAAGTTTTTAAAATTCAAATTGGCCTACATTTAGACATGGAAAAACAATCATATGTGAGCATTCAAACCCAAATTACAAATTCAAATATTTTGACGTGTCATACGACTTCCAAACCTGCTCATTTCGTAAACATTAAAGCGAAAAATCGAATTTCAACAAACTCCAAATTGTTCAGTTCCTAAGATCTACATTTGAACATTTCACCTCAAATTTCAAATTTACATATTTCCAGAATTTCAACTACCTTCCAAATCTGATCATTTTTCGTAAACATTAAAAGAATACAAGTATGAATACATTTCAATACGTCAAACCTTCACAATCTCAACAATCTTCTAAGCGCAAACTTTCCGAGTTCAAATAATATTCAAATTTCAACATGATTTTTTAAAAAACATATTCGAAAAAAATTCAAATCCACGGGCGCGGCGAAGCCCGCGCATAGTCCCTAGTATAAGGGGAAATCTACGGGGAGGCGCCGCACGCTCGTCTCTCCGTGCGGCGCGTGCGTGACCGTCCGATGTCGTACGACCGCTCCACTCGATCCCCACCTTATCCCCTCAGTCCGATCCGAATCAGCCATAGCCACACAATCTCTCTCGCTCACGGACCACTCGCTCAGACCGTGTGTTCCTTTCCTCAATCCTGTCGATGTCCTGCTTCTTCAACCAGAAATCAAGCGAGCGAGAGATGGGGAAGGAGAGGGGAGCGTAAGGAGGCGGCGGTGTGGGGTTCCAGACCAGGAGTTTGATTCCCGGCGAGGTTGAACCAGTCGTCTCATATAAGGGCGTTGCGGGAGGTTGAGGCGGAGGTCCTGCCGCCGTCAACCAGTGGGGCCTCCGAAGGGAGCAGCACCACCCAGGGATACCGTACACGCTGAAGAACTGCTAGGATGCGAGGAGTCCGACCACGATGGCGCCTCGGGCGGTTGCGGACGAAGCCGGTCCCTGTCTCCCTGAGGTTGCAGCTTGAGTGCCGTGGGCGCCGCCGCGCCTCCGAGGACATCACCGGGGCAGATGACGGCCACATGCTGGGCGCTGCCCCGTCGTGTCGTCACGGCCTACCCCGTCGTCCCCTACTAGCATCGTGCTGAGCTATCCTGCCACACATCGTGAGTTTGCCTCAGCTGGTCATTTCTTGTAGATAGCTAATAATTTGGTAACTGTGGCTAATTGCTCTCGCAGCTGTGGCTAATGAATCGGGTCATTGTGGTAATTAATCGTGTAATTGCTTTTCTCAAAGAATGGTTACTATTTACATTGTTAATTAATCGAGTAACTCTGATCAATTAATCTGTCAACTCTGGCCAATTAATATGTCAATTTTGGCTAGTTAATCTGGTAATTGCTTTTTCAAAGAACATGATGATTTATTACATAGTTAATTTATCCGACAATTGTGGCTAATTAATCTGTCAACTGTGAGTAATTAATCTAGTAGTTGATGTTGAAAGAACATGATAATTGTTTACATAGCTAATTAATCTGGTAATGGTGGATAATTAATCTGTCAATCGTGGCTAATTAATCTGGTAGTTGCTTTCAAAGAATATGTTAATTGTGGCTAATTAATCTGTCAATCGCCTCAGTCTCTTGCGGACACCACCCACCCGTGAGGCCGAGGCTGCAGGTGCCGCCATGCAGCAAGAGGTCGTGCCATGGGGAGCTGCCTCGGAGGACCTCTCCGGGACCAAGTGACGCCCCCACATCAGCGGCATGGGTGTTGAGGGCTTCCTCGCATTGCTGAAGTTGTGTCGTTGGTGGGCCAAGGCGGCCTTGAGGCGCAAGCGCGCCATGGATAGTGGTGGTGCTCCGAACATGGTGGCGATGCATTTCTTGCAGAGGAGAAGTTGTAGGATGTGATGCATGTTCTGCCGTCGACATTGTTTGGCCTAGCTGCTTCATCCCCATGTGGTGTGGAGCCAGAGTAGGATGCGGCGGCACGCTAGTGGGAGTAGACCTGACGAAGACCTCAGTGGTGGCGCCATGGCTGGAGCAGCAGCAATTGAGATCTCTGACGGTGGTACTCAAGAGGGAGCAGGTGCGGCGGCTACAGTGGTGCGGTTGTTGTCAACATTGTTGGACTAGGCTGCTTCTGCTTCATCACCATCGTCCTGGACTGGTTTCCTCCTATGCAGGTATTCAGTGTTGCTTATACCGTGCATCATGAGTATGTTATGTACAATACCTCGCTAGTTGTATGCAAGTGGTGAGTGCACGTTGCATGTGTGATCCTGGTGTTTTCATTTTGATGCTTGGGCATGAACCATAATTCATCTCCTGACTGAAAGATGAGACACTGATTGCACTCCATTTGTTGAAGTTATAGAGAAACAGTTTACATGCCTTGAGGCATTAGCTTGTAATTTACCTAGTCCGTGAATCTTCATTTTTTATAAATAATCTGGTAGCCATATGGATGGAATCTGATAGTTATTTTGAAGAAACTCGGAAATTGTATCTAGGCAAACTGACATATGTATCGGACAATTTGGTATCTCTTTGCAAATAAATTTGGTAGCCGTATGAGAAAATTCTCGTTATTATTTTGGAAAAATCTAGAAATTACTTTGGCAAAATATTGTAGTTATTCCTCAAAAAACCGCTATATGTACCAGAGAACATGGTAGTTGTGTTCGGAAAACCTGATAGTTGTGTGAATAAAATCTGGTATTTATTCTGGAGAATCTGGTAGCTATTCCTAAGCAAATGGATATATTGACCTGATAATTTGGTAGTTTTTTATAAATAAATTTGGTAGCGGTGTGGGGAAAATGTGGTAATTGTTTTGGAGACACTTTAGTTATTCCTCAACAAACCTGTACCGGATCAGATATTGGTTATGACATTACCATGGCAACTGCCTAATGACGTAGATAATATTTTATGGTTAATTACAGCAAGTCAACATCATGTCAACTGCTCAATGACAAGTTGGTAATCTAATGCAGATAATCTGGTAATTACACTAGATAATTTTTATGGTTAATTATAGCAAGTCAACACCACGACAACTGCTCAATGAACATTTTGATGATTTCTAACATTTAATTTGGCAACTACATAGACAATCTGATACTAATTTTGACAACAAGGCAACATCATGTTAATAGCTCAATGCCATCATGTAATCAAATGCAAGAAATTTAACTTAAATTTTTGTCGATGTGAAGAACTAGTATTAACTTACTCATAAGTAAAGCTAACATTTTTACTTACTCGCATCTTCCCTACAGCACAATCCAAAATACGCTTCAAGCGTGGAAGTAAATAGCAGCATAGTGTATAGCAACAGTATAGTGAATCACTGTAGCAATCACTAGTTCTGATGTAGCGACACTATTTTATACTACTGCGCAGTTGACTTGGTGTCCTTTTTTGTGTAGGCCCGTGACCTCATGGAGACGTGAAACGGTTGTTCCCCCCCCTCACATGCACGCTTTTGCGGAGCAAAAGCTGCCAGGCTACGGGAGAAAGGCTGCGAGGCTGGCGCCGCTCGGATCGACCTGGGAGCGGCGCCGCTGTGTAGTCCAGTCCGATATATAATGAAGCTCAAGCTCCTGTAGAAATAAAGCACTGATTAATTGCATCAACCAAAGGATGCGATGCTATTGTTTGGCAATTGGCATGTACTTGTATGAATAATCGGCGCTACAGCCTACAGGGAGGGAACCACAGGGAGTATGCTTTCTGACTGAAACCGCTATGTAACACTACGTTTTTTCACCGTTGATGTGTGCTCTCCGAGATTCGTGTTGTGGATGTAACAGCCACGAATCTCAAGTCTTAGAGCACCAATGAACGGTACACCGTTACATAGCGATTCCGGTGAAATTTTTGGGTCCAGAATCATAGTTTATAGTTGTAGTGTCATCTCTCACTCTACCTAAAAACCAACAAGAGTGCGTCGACGACTGGAGTCCATCAGTTGAGTTGGTTATCCAGTTATGATTGCAATGTCCTACAAACATTGGGTTTCCTGTTCTCCAAAAGAAAGGGGCCTTAGTTGCTGCCGCTTAAATCATCCCTGATAGCTTGTTTCTGGTCAAAAGTAGCCGATGCTTCTTCTTGGACATCCTCAGCAATTATTAGCAATGGAAAATCTTCTTTTATATAGAACTAAAGCATACTCTAAAAAGCTAACTTGGATCAGAAATTATCATGTCAACCAACAGGATCTACAAAAAATATAGGAGTGACACTTAATCGCAGAGATATCCACCCTACCTTAAAGTCAGTGAACTCCATGGATATGTTCGCATGATTAGTCACATAGCAAGTGACAGCTTTAGTAATTATTCCGCTCAGTTAGCAGTACTCATGGAGATATCGGCACTACCTTTTAGTCGGTGAGCTCCGTGGACATATTCGCATGATTAGTCAGTCACAAAGTAAGGTGAGAGGTGACTACGTTCAAATATCACGCCTACTCTTTTGAAAGCATCAGAAATCATATTTCCAACAGAGCAAAAAGTCACAGCGCTAACTGCAACCAACAACAGCCACATGTGCTATCTCAGTGTCTTCAATCCTACTGAATACTTGAGTACAGAGATACCAAACGTACAATGCCCTAGTATCATCTCAGCGTCAGGCTAACAACCCCAGGTACATCGACCAACTATGGAGAAATGCTGCACGGCTAATAGTAGCAACTTTAAGTTGCGCAAACAATACTATAAACACATTTGTTGAGCCATTTCAGGCGGGAGGCTATCCATACATTTCATCAGGATGATGAACTCCTACTGATGCATTTCCACACATTCAGCTACGAGATGATGGTACAACAATGTTCCTCCGGAAAATATCCATTGTTCTCCCAGAGAGGACTTCTGACCCTGACAATGCAATTTTCAAGTCAGATGTTGTTAGAAGTTCCTTTGATGCATCACAGGAACCTGTATTTGATAAAACTGAAGCTCAACAGAATGAGGCTGATAGAATTTGAAGGAGCTCACCTTAACTAGCAGTGGTAGGAAGGTAAATCCGATGGAAATTGTTCATCTTCAAGTGCTTCCGGCAAGTAGGGCATTTCTTCTGGACCTGGATGGCTTGCTTGATGCAGCTCGTGCAAAAGATATGGCCGCACATTGTTGTGGCGGGCTCCTCCAGCTTGTTCCAACACACCGGACAGGTAAAGATTGGTTCCTTTGGAGCCTCCATCGCAGGCTCTTTGCTACTTTTCACTGCTTTATTTGACTGACAAGAATGGAAACATCCAGTCAGAGTTCAGCAGAAATCACAAGGCAACATGCTAGTAGGAACTGGATACAAGGATTCACTGTACACAGTAGCTTTTTCAGGTGGAAATATCGGGTAGCTTAAGGAAGATAATAAACATGTTAGTACACGGCTCCTACATACCAGAAGGCAAACTACTACTTAAAATTTAGCGATTGACAAACTGACTATGCCAACCAAGGATCATAACTATTGGCTTCTGTGAAATATCTGTATGACATCATCACCAAGCAGCAAGTAAAGTGTTCTCTATGACTTGAACAGACCAAGAAAAATACTCTCAACTTAATCTACTATGGTAATATGGCGGAAATACGTTTTGGATCTCGGGCACCAGTGCTCCTGGTGCCCAATTTCTTTTTAAAACTTTATTCTTTTGCCAAAAAATCACAAAAAAAATCACACAGGTAGTACTCTACATGTGTGCTTAACTCATAAATTTGCAAAAAATAATTCGAAATAATTTGACCTGTGCAAAAATAAGAAATCTGGGCATGTTTGCACGTTTTTGAATTTGCTTTGTTGACTGCTGATATTTGTTATTTTCACACAGCCTGCAAATATTAACATTTTTTTTTTGTGATTTTTCCTATGGTAATGAACATTCAAATCTACATGCTTGATTTTTTTCAGAATTTTATGTGTAACAACAATTTTTTGAAAAAAAAAATTGGGGCACCAGGAGCACTGGTGCCCGGGAGCCAAAACTCCGCTTCGGGTAGTATGGTAACTATCTTAGTTTCCTTTCGAACAAAAACTATCTTAGTCCACTGAAAGGACGAAATAATTCAAAACCTATAGGAAGGACAAAGGGAAGAACCATGTACTACTAGATACCAGCTGTTGATTCCATAAGAGGACAAAGTAGAGAAACAACTATAATAAGTAATCTGTAATGAAACTGGTCCTTATGGGCTTATGTCTAAGAAAGTTTAAAAAAAAGGACAGACCCAGTGCTAGAAGCTCCCACACAAGGTGGGGTCTGGGGAAGGATTATACGAGTCAAGCCTTACCCCTGCAAAGTGCAATGTAGAGAGGCTGAGTCGAACCCAGGACCTCTTGGCACAAGTGGGGAGTACTTCACCACTGCGCCAGGCCTGCCCTTCATGTCTAAGAAAGTTAACTCGCTTAAAAAATTCTAAAATCAAATACCTGCAAGTTGGACCCTTCCCCTGTTTCTGGAGAGATGTTTATTATTTCTGCCACTCTTTGACGTTTGTTCCTTGTGTTATGAGAAAGGACTGTTGCATTATCGTCATGAAATATTCCTGATTGAATAAATAATGAGGCAGAAAAGGAGGCTTAAATGTCACGGGAAAATATAGCCAGATGACATATTGACGAACATTTTTACATCTCCCATTTGTGATTTCCAGAGTCAGCATGAATATACTTATACACATGCATCACCTTGTAACAAGAAAGTATTATATAAGAATCTAGCAAAAAAAGTCACAAGTTCAGTTCCGCAGTTTCAGCATATTCTATATATCTGCTGCCACAAGTGAGTCAGTCATCTTAGCAGCATGACAAAGGTAAATTCCCAAAATTATGTGTGATGTTTATGAATTCGTATGTTCCAGATGAATCTATTTGGTGAAGAATTTACCAACCAATTTCCATAATGTTAGAAGACAAAACAATTCTGTGGAATAAGATGTATGTATAAGTAGTCACAAACTAACCTTCACGGGTAGCATGTGCCTCTACATCAACTACTGTCACAGGCTGCCTCCTAGTTCTTCGATTCCTCCTCTGCAACATGCAAGATGGTTCAATACAGATGCCAGGAATGTTGCATTGTATTCAGTGTTATGAGCAACTTATAATACTATTCCTCAAGCTGGTGTGCCTCAAAATCACAAGTAAAAAAAGTATTAAAAAGTGCATGTATATAACATGCTTCTTAAACATCACGATGGACGAGTGACATGAGATCAATTACACACTGTAACACTGTTTTCGGAAAGTTAAGCAAATTACCGGAGGAGGCACTTGTGAAGCTGATACAACCTGCACTTCATCGTCCAGAGCCTCCACATCAATGGGTGAGGTGCGCGCGCCAGCGTGAGAGGTCGATACTCCACGCCGGCTGGCCACTGCTGGTGCTGGGGAGTTTCCGACCAAGTTGACAACAACCTTATCAGCAGACGCATCTTGCGATTGCCTTCTTGAGACACGTCGCGTGCCGTTAGCAGTACTCATGCTCCCTTCAGCTGAAAGGGATACAATTCAACAGTTTTACTTACTTTTTAAGACAACTATCTGTCGAAGTGTCAATTACCAGCAATTATTTTAACCTGTGACCATCTCAGCAGTACAAATACATGTATGATAAATAGATCAAGGACACCAGTCTTAACAAAACGGCTAAACATGCCAAATCCGACCACTCATTCATGCTGGAATTTGAACCCCAAAAAGTAGCCCAGTGGATCAAGCTGGATAACCGTACGCAAGCTAGAGCACGGAACGAACAGTACACGCGCAGATGCTCCTAGTTCCCAATTGTTAACATAGCCTCCCCGAATCAACTGGAACTCCGCCTAGAAACGAAATGATTCGACCTAAGGATCATCGGGGAACCTTCACGGCGACCGAATCGAGGAACAGCTCGCCATCCGCAACCGCTCCGCCAAATCGACGCCTACTACCCCGCAGCTAAATCCAGAAGAGATCGACACGAGCGGAGAAGTACGCGCCGATAGGGGCTAGGCTCATGGAGCGTAGGCGAAGCTGATGGAACTTACCAGATCGATCGGACGGGAAGAGGCCGCCGCCGCCGCCGCGCCACCAGGCCTCGCGCTCAACTCTTTTTTTTTTCTCGCTCGAGGCCTCCTCTCCCCTCTGCCGGTTTGAAAGAAGCGAAGGGGAAGGAGACGAGAATAAAAAAGGAAACACGTCTCTTACCTATCTCTTGGCCCCACCTGTCAGGGACGCAGTGGCGGATCCACGTACAACCCCACAGCTTTTTAGCAAATCCTCTTAATTCATGTGTGCATTCTTGCAAAAAAAAAAAAATAGGGTAAAAATTGTCCACAGTTTGATGTTTGACCCCACAGATTTTGTACGCTGGCTCCGCCGCTGCAGGGACGGCGTCATGGCGGCCGCGCCGCGCGAACGGCGGCGAAGGGGCCGCGCTCCCGGGGCTGCCTCCGCGGCGGCCGCGGATGACGACGGGGAGGAGCAGCACCTCAACCCCTTCCTGTCCGACGAGGCGCCCTCGTCCTCGAGAGTCCAGTTCAGGTCCGTGCTCTCGGCTAGCGGTTGGTCTGTTTGTGCTGCTGCCCGCGTGCTTATGGATAGTAGTTTCATTGGGCTGAGAGCAGGAACGTGGCGTCGCGGGCGCGGTGGGTGGAGGAGGCCGGCGAGGCAGAGGTGGTGGACAGCAAAGGGAAGCTCTGGCTGACCACCGGTGTCACACGGAGCGGCAAGCTCTACTACAATGTCGAGGAGATCGGGTACGCCACCTGTTTGATGAAATTCCGTAACAATGCAGCATGCTTATTTGCTCTGTAATATGATATCGTGGCCTGTTGGGGCTTAGTTCACAAACCCGGGTACAGCATGTCCCAGATTCCTCATATGTGACCAAGTTGAGAACTCATTGATTAGTTATCATGCATGAATCGCGTGACATGGATTTTGTTTTCAAATATTTCGACTTAAAAGTTGAGGCTTGCTGGATGATCAAACTATGCAGGTTCTTGGCAGAAAGAGGGGCGCTGGTTCTTATCGACGATGAGGGTGAGACGATTGGAATGGAGGAAATCTATAAAAAGATTGCTGGCGGAAATTACGGGTGCTCCTGGGTTGCCTTTCAAGCTTACAAGCACTTGAAGTTGCTTGGCTACATCGTTGGACGGTATGGTGTTCCCTGGACAATGAAGCATAGCCACACTTGTGAAGTCACTGATCCTCCCAAGAGTATGGCTGACAATGACCAGTGCTCTGATGGAGTCGATGGTGCCTGCAATGACATCACCAAATTTCTCAAAGAAATGCACATAGATGGGATATATCCATCCTTTCAAGTGCATCTACCAAACAGCAAATTTAAGAAGTCATCACCAGGAGACCCAAGTTTCCTCCTATGCCTGTTAAGGTAATGTACTTTTTCACTCACAGACCACTTGCTTATAAACTTGTGCATTTTTTGTCTACAGTGCATGATTATCTAGTGACATGAGTGCATAAACTTTTGGTGGTGTATTCGATATGGTTTTCGTAATATTTTGTTTGAAATGCATATTATTGCCTCTTGCACATATATGTTGTGAAACTTTTCTACATTTAAGCATGCAGGATGTGTGATGTGTCTCTAACGTGTTATTGGTTGGGATATATCTGTTGTGTTCTCATCGTTTTCTTGACCAACCTTTACCCAAAGAAACAAATCTGATTCTAAGCAACAGTAGGCAGAAATGTGAATGCGTAAAACCATAAATGGCATAACATAACTATCCTACAAGCTATAAGCAGGTAAAGAGATGCAAACAGTAAATTTGGGCTTAGCAGGTTATGGTTCGTTCATATACTATATGCTTTTTGACAATTCTGTCCATCATAACTTTAGTTTTTTTTTTCCAAATTGGTGCAGAGACAAGCCCCCCTCGAGGGATGAACTGGAAACCGTGGAAAACAAGTTTGAAGGGGTTCCTCTTAAATTTTGCCATGTTGATAATGGCCGCGTCAGCTTTCTCTCCTTCAAGAAAGTAACACTTCCTAGTTTGCCCTGATAGATAGCAGCAGGAACCATTGTTAGTTTTCGCATGTTCTAATCCTGTTAAGCTATTAGCGTTCGCATTAGGATATATACTTCTGCTCCTCTTTAGTGGACTAATGGTTGCTAGCTGAAATACGCTGATCACTTGTCGCTACTCCTTACTATATGGTTGTTTGCTTCTTGGCGTGAACTAGTACCATAGTAATGAGTGAACCATCAATTTTTTGGATGGCGTAAACAATTTTTTTGGAATGAAAACTGATTAATCACTAGCAGTAACAAAACATAGTTGCTTTCGGTTCACACCGCATAACTTCTGCCAAAAACTCTGCTACGAAATCCACAATGGACCCTCCGGTAGGTAGCGAGCCCGACACAAAAATCCATTCCCCATAGACGCTGTACATGTTGGCAGCAGCAGCAGCAAGGCAAGTTGAAGTTTGGATGTCTAGGCGGCGAGGATGGACATGAAGACGGTGGACCAGGCGGTGAGGGCGAGGGCGGCGACGAGGTATGTCCAGAGGAAGATGACGGAGCACTCCTCCTGGGCGACGTCGTAGAGCTGGGCCATGGTGCCGATACTCATCGCCGGAGGCAGGGCGAACTGGAGCATGAGCACGTACTGGTAGAGCGGGTCCGGCGGCAGGAAACCGAGCTGGCGTGCCGACTTGACCACCACCACGCCGACCACTGGCAGGATCACGTACCGCACGCAGATGATCGCCGCGATCACCCACCGCGACACCGTCGTCTTGCTCATGCCTGAGGAGACCATTGTTCACTCAGACAACTGCCAATTTACACTCCAAATCTGCAGACAGGAACACTCAGAGTCATACCTTTGGTGAGGTTTCCTCCGAGGATGAGTGTGATGCAGGGTACGGTGCCATCTCTGCATGAACCGAGAATTCAATGATCCATACATATACACACAAACTGTTTAAACTAGACAGGAGATGCACTGCATTTGCATATATACCCAAGTAGTTTGAGCGAGTCTTGCACGACTCGCAGGGGAGCGTCGTCGCCAACAAATGTAGATCTCAGCCATGGCACCGCGCCAACAATGAAGCCCAGCACCTGGCAATTAGAAAGCTCATTTCAGCTTCTCTGCTCCACATATCAGACCTGCCTCTTCTGATATGGTGATGACTGATGAGTGTGAAGTGTGAACTTACCGCCCCGAGAGTAGGCGGCGCGGTGAGCTCCTCCACGATCTGGTGCGTGCCATGTTTCAGTTTGTCCCACATGCTGTTGCTGCTCGTTTTATTGGAACGTTGGTGGTCACTACTAGATAGCAACGGCGTCAATAACTGTATGCCAGAAAAATAATGGAGCAAATTAATTCAAAAGCCCACTGACTGTTCATTCGGAACGAGACGGAAACTGGTAAACCGAATGTGAATATTTTGCAACTGGTTGCGCCCGCACCCAATTGTCGGATGTTCCAGTTATGAGTTTTTAAAACTTGTGTCGTAAATCATGGACATGTATTATATTATATCTTCTGTATCTACAAAATTTTGTTCCAAAATATGATCATGTGTGACCTGTGCAAAAAAGAAGAATAAAAATCGAAGTCCATGTGCTATTCACAAATAATTTTTTTTGTGCATACGACACATTGTTCTATTTTTGGATAAAATTTGTAGATACCCAAGTACAACATAACCTATACGCATGATTTATGTCAGATTTTTTAAAAACTCAGAAGTGAGACATTCAATAATGAGGTACGGAGGCAACTAGTTGAAAACCGTAGTTTCCGTAAGACTTACAGCTTGGTGTTGTTCCTTTTCATGGACCGCAGAGCTGCTCTCTGATGGCAGCGAGACAACTCCCTCCTCCTCATCCTCCTCGTCTTGTTTCCAGGGATCATCCTCTGACCCCAGAGTTTCCTTGGGATCATGAGGCTCCTGTTTGATCATCATCTTGCGGTATACCTCGCTGGACCTCTTCATCACGCTGAGCGTGTGTGTCCAGATGTATAGTCCTCCAAGCTAGATCGATCATGCATGCTTAATTACTTACTGATCGAGCAAGCTGCGTGATACCAAATCGAGAAATGAGAAGCGAATGCTTACCGCCATAGAGAATGAGGCGTAGGAGAGGCCTCGGTCAGTGCAGACATCCTCGTCGCCGAACGGGTTGCCATCCTCCCGGCACACCGCCGGTATCACGATAAGTAGCAAGTTACCAAAGTTTGCGGCGGAGCAGGACGCGATGACCACCCCCCGGAGGTGCTGCGGTGGCCTCAGAAGGAGCACTGCCACCCAACCGAGGACGCCGCCGGCGAGGAAGATGATGGCGATGTTCACCGGCATGAACCACCTGAGTTCGAGTGATCATGCAACATGCATGCATGGTAAGTAACAAGGGAATCGGTTGTAAACTATAAAACTGGGAGCAGTGCCAGTAAGAATGCAAGATACCATGAGATGGCGTCCTGGAGCGTGACGGTCCTGGCGAGGCTGGTGAGCATGAGCGCGGGCGTGAAGACGGCGTAGACGACGCGGTTGATGTCGGAGCGGGCGGCGGCGCTAAGGAGGTTGCACCGGCCGGAGGCGAGGTAGGCGCCGAGGAGGGCCACCAGGAGCACCTCCACCACCGGCATCAATGCCACCACCAGCAACGACACGAACCCCATCGTCGATCAACCTGAAGCCCGAGTGCTCTAGCTGTCTAGAGATTGAATTGTAAATGTAAAGCAAGTGTTGAGCTCCATTTTGTATATATGCAATTATGCTAGTCTCGATCTGTCTAGGATGTTGGCGGACGTCCGCTTCCGTCATGTTTCTGTCCGCCTTGTTTCGCACCACAAATAATTTGTACTACTAATCGACGTGGATCAGATTAATTGGCGCTTGTTTGCCATCCAGCGGACTATCCGCCCCACCTGTTGCATCCATAGATCTGTCTCTTTAAAGACCAACCAATAGCCATACATAATTCAAGGCATGATGGATCATGTGCTCAAACAGTCCGCCGTCCTTACTCTATCGTATGACTTAGTTTTACTCGATGTTTCCATCGTATGACTTAGTTTCCAGGGATCTTCCTCTGAACTCAGAGATGAGGCACGTAAAAATATGGGCGGTCGCGGGACTACCCACATGGGCAACGGAGATTTATAGATGGTCGGTAAGTGTTACACACCGGCAACGGACATTTACATATTGGCGTGCGAGAGATGAGGCACGTAAAAATATGGGCGGTCGCGGGACTACCCACATGGGCAACGGAGATTTATAGATGGTCGTTACCGACCTGAGTACACTACAGGAAACGGCTGATACGCAGACGGCGGCCAGAAAACCGTCGGCGTAGGCTAGCGTATGGCCCTCGGCGTTATACGCGCTCGGCTTAGCTGCTTTTGTCGTCGGCGTATTAAATGCCGTCGGCGTAGGCTAGCCGTCGGCATATGTTTTTCAATTTTTTTAACTTTTTGAATTTTTTAATCATAGGTCAAAGTAATTACCCTGTTCAAACTTCCCATTCGGTCACCCATTTTCAAATTGCTCCAGCCAAGCACGCTTAACTTTTGAGTTCTTTTCAAATTAGCTGTCAAATGAGATGTTAGAACTTTCTGATATTAGTATCCTATCAATCATATTAACCCCTCGGTTACGATGTTACATTTTTTCATTGTTTAAATTTTAAATTTTGTTTGAATAAGTAACAATGATTATGTAATAATATTTTGAATAAATAACAATAAATTTATTTTACTTTATTTTCTCCTTTTTACATTTAATATGGAATAATTCATATCTTTAAATTCGTAAATCAAAATTTGACAAATAAAATGTCTAAGTCGAATAGAAAAATGAGAGGAATTCAAATATTCCATACATATCATCTTTTGCATCATGTATATAGCTTTTTGCAACATATTTTTGGTACTTGCATAATAAAAAAGTCATTTCGGCACTTAAAAAATGGAAAAATGATATTTATAAAAATATTTTGAAAAAAACTCAGTTCTGCATCTTTGTTTGCCATAGCAAGATACACCTATATGTCAAATATGGGCACATTATCACAAACTACGGGGATGACCATAACTTGGTCATTTAACTCGAACCTTACACATATTTGTAGATGATTGACTTTTTTGTGAAAAAGTTTTTTGTAAACTTTGTCAAAACTCAAGTTTATCATTTATCCTATCAACTAGTACACATAAAATTACTCCATGCCAAAGGATTTTATTTTTTGACTATTTTTTCACTTTCTTTTATTTTGTTGAAAAAACAGTCAAAATGACCACCGTGCCTATTCATCAAAAGGGGTTGCATTTTTCAAAACTATCAATGGTTCTGTGATATAACCACTACTGGTGTATCTTAAAAAGAATTTTGTAAAAATTTCAGAGCAAACTATCACACACTTGTACTTCAAAATTCAATTACTTTCGGAAAATAGGAATAAAGTCATTTAAATAGGCGAAATTAGATAAAAACCGAGAAAATTCCTAATATTGTTGTATTGTCCATAAAATATGGTCTACTTTGTGTGATAATTGGATGGGTGCCATTTTCCACCATATTTTTTGTACTTGATTCAAAAAAAATGTCATTTTTTGACAATTAAAAAATGATATTTATAAAACTAATTTTAAAAACCTCAGTTCTGCAACATTGTTTGTCATACCAAGATACACCTATATGTTTAATATGGTCACATTATCATAAACTATGGCACGGGGATAACCATAACTTGGTCATTTGACTCAAAATTATACATGTTATAGATGATTGACCTTTTTGTGAAGAAGTTTTTTGTAAACTTTTTCAAAACTAAAGTTTATCATTTATCCTATCAACTAGTACACATAAAAGTACTCCATGACAAAGGATTTTATTTTTTGAGTATTTTTTCACTTTCTTTTATTTTGTTTAAAAACGGTCAAAATGACCACCGTGGCTATTCATCAAAAGGGGTTTCATTTTTGAAAATTATCAACGGTTCTGTGATATAACCACTACTGGTGTATCTTAAAATGAATTTTGTAAAAATTTCAGAGCAAACTATCACACACTTGTAGTTCAAAATTCAATTACTTTCGGAAAATAGGCATAAAGTCATTTAAATAGGCGAAATTAGATAAAAACCGAGAAAAATTCCTAATATTGCTGGATTGTCCATAAAATATGGTCTACTTTGTGTGATAATTGGATGGGTGCCATTTTCCACCATATTTTTTGTACTTGCTTCACAAAAAATGTCATTTTTGACAATAAAAAATTAAAAATAATATTTATAAAACTAATTTGAAAAACCTCAGTTCTGCAACATTGTATGTCATACCAACATACACCTATGTGTTAAATATGGTCACATTATCATAAACTATGGCACGGGGTGTGGGGCCCCCAGACTAGCTGTCCAGAAAGCACCAGTATGCATTCATTCACGATCCCATGATCAGTGTGTCGTGAACAACATACTCGAGTTGGCATTGCAGATTACAGCATCCATTACACGAATTCGAACATAGTCTTACAACAAATGGTCACATGACCAAGTTCACATAACTGCCACGTAGGGCAGACTTACCTAACACAGCGGAAGTCTCGACGAAACGCGATAAAGCCCATGTCAACGCCAAACACCTACAGGTAGCTGACCGGGAGACGTCCTAGTTGGAATAGTCGTCGGCGAAGCCCTCCTCTTCTCCAGTCTCCTCCTGAGACTCCTCGGGATAAAAGTCTGGCTAGGACAATAGCCAGGGACGAAACTAATATGAGTACGTTTGAATGTACTCGCAAGCTCTACTCAGAAAGCAAGCTAATAGATGCAAGATATGATATTTGAGGCGGTGGTAGGAAAGGTTTTAATAATAAGGCTCACTACCCATGGTGAATGTAAGATTTAGCATGGTTGCTGACATCTCTATATCTTTATTGAAAAAGATACTTCAAAAGATAAACTATTATAGAAAATAATCCTGTCGCAGATACCACGTATCATTGAGGGTTTTGACAAACTTTCCCAAAAATAGTTTTCTTTGCATGACTTCTTAGGACTAGGGCCACCTCCAGGTTTTCTTTCAAAACACACCTCTGTACCTCAAAGGTACAATCATTCCCAATCTTCCAATACTTCCATGTACTCACTTGTTTTCCAAGACAACATCACTTTTGAAAAACTCGACACAATGCTAGCTACATGGCCTTTCAACTGTCCATGACCGCGGACGCGGCTATTCGAATAGTTTTAACTCTGCAGAGTGTGTACACTTTCACCACAAGATCTAGTACATCCGCCGTGATTTAATCACGAACTGTTCGAGACAGCATGCACTCATCAGATGACTAATCCTAACTTCCACTATGTCGATGCTAGTACAAGATATACCTCTTCGATTGGGTTTATTCTCCCCGGCACCGAGTGTGTTGGCCATAACATTTCAATACCTTTACATTCTCAATCTCCCAACATCACACCGCCACGTCAGGAGACCCAACGATTGCAACCGGTGGCGAAAGTTAATCATAACAGTCCCACACTTTGTATGCCCCGTCACCCCACTCCTAGCGACATTTTGGTTCAAGGGTCACGGCCCCTTATAGCATTTGAGGTAAAATCCCATACTAACACAAACAAGCTTCAGTCAAGCCCCGTGCCCATTTTGGAGTAATGTGGTTGTACGGTATGGCTTTCCAGCGAAGACTAGGTTATGTGTCGTTTTTAGGAAAACACTTCTCCGAAAATCCTCATGTCCATACCACCAATTGGGCAAGGTCCCACCTTCCCAAGAGGGTTTTCGTCAATCATTTTGTTTTTTCCAAAAACAACACAAGGGTGACCATCCTAAAATTTTATGCTTTCTTGAACTAGTAAGAGGGTGGTTGGTAGGGTTCTCCTACAGTTTTTGCTACGGTCTGGAATATATACCAGAACATGGGTGTATATCAGGTATATATAATGCAGGAAAATATGCATAGGACATGTAGAACAAAATAGATGATGGTTGCAAGCTTTCTGAGATGGCTTGCCTTGGTCAAAGGTTTGTCCCTGCTGCAGTTGATCAATATAATCTCTAGAAAAACCCTCAGCTGGAAATTCCTCCTCGTGATTTTCTAGCGTCGCGAAAAATAAAAGAGCATAATCAACGTACAACAAGACAATCTAACAAGAACATTCACAAGGCAAGTCTAACAAACACAAGTACAGGAAACAAGGCTATCATAATATCAAACAAGATTTGCAAAGCAACAAGATTTTATCCATCTTTACTCAAGGAGTTATTATAGTAATTTAACATATTTTAGGGTATACTTGTTAACATGCAAGGGTAAATCACCACTATCAACTTTAAACATCAGAGGTTAGTATTTGTTGTTTGGGAATGGTTCTTTAGTTTAGACAAATTTTAAACATCACAATCACAATTTCCGCAATTTTTTACACGTGTTAATTAATCACACAAGATTATTTATCTTTGTTTAAAACATAGCATAAACACTAACATCACTGACATATTAAACAAGTTTGAAACAAGCATTCTACACTTTCATCATATCTACATCAAGCAAGACATAATTTTTTATTAAAGCAATTCCCATTCTTTTAATATCTTCTTTAGTCAGAAAACCGTACTAAAGCATTTTAATCCATCCAGGAAGTTTTATTACTTCAAACATCTTACAAACCTAGATTAGGGTTCTCTGTTATATTTAGAAACTACCAAAATTGAGTATGCCTCGAAATTCATTTTACAAGTTTTATTAAAAATGTTCAAAGTGTTCTCCGACCTTAACTTAAAACACAAACAACTTCTATTCTAAGCATCACATTCACATGGGGTAAAATTCTAGTGAAAACTAACATTAAGGGCTATCCACAGAATTTGGGTTTGCATTTTTAGGATTAGTAAATCTCAAGTTAAAATTAAAACAATGTTTCTGACCTTTATCAGCACAGTAATTACCATGGACACACAATATAATATTTTGTAGATCTATAAGTTGTACATGGTTACAGATTCATTTGGCTACTTCCATGATTTTTGTACGGGTCAAAATTTAAGTTTTACTATTTTAAATCGATTTAAACTAACAGAGCAGAAACTAGCCATACAGAAAAGAATAAACCTAACGAAAAATGTCACGTGGGCCAGATCTGCCGCGGCGCTCGGCCCATCAAGCGAATCCAGCCCACACGGCTGCGCGCGCGGGAGATAGCGCGATTCAAAGGGGACCGTAGATCTACCGATCAATGGCCCACGGCCATCGCCTTCCTCGCGACACGGCGCGAGCGAGGCCGAAGCTCTGGCTATGGCGGGGGTCGATTTTCCTCACCTAGGGCGTCGAGATGTGATGGCGTGGACGCGTAGAGATAGCAGGAGGTCGGGGAAGAACTTGGCATGGAGAAGAACTCGAACAGCGGCTCCGATCGACGGCGAACTTGAGCGGTCCTTCCTCGGGTCCGACACGGCTGCGTCAATCTGGGCAACCGCAAACAAAGAGAGGGTGTCAGGGAGATGGAACGCAAGCTGGGCTTGTGTCAGGGCCAAGAATGGTGTGAAAAGAGGCGATGAGAACCCGGCAACCTTCACGGCAAGATCCCGGCGAGTTCACGGTGAGGTCATGCCATTTCTGGCATCCAGAGAGCGCGGGTGCGGGTGTGGAGCGAGAGAGAGTTGGAGAGGGGAGTGAATGGGAGCAGAATGTCAAGGGACGCCCGTTGTCTCGCTTTTATTCAAGCTGCAACGAGTGGGTGCGAGGTCGGTCCGAGCGGTGGTGGCAACAGCGTGCTCCGATTGGGCGAGAGGGGTGGTATCGAGAGTGTCAGCGTGTCCACACGTTCAAGGGTGAGTGATGATGAGCGAGAGCGCGCAGAGAGAGAGAGAGAAAGGCGGCAGAGGGCATCATCGCGCGGCTTGTCCATGGTGGATTTGCTGCTCGATTTTATTGCCTCGCGTGCCCGGGATTTCTGGGGTGGTCGCAGGCGTGTGTGCGTGCACGGTGAGGCTGTGGATATGGTCTGGGTCGGTGTGTGTGCGTGTTGGGTGCGTGCGGTGCACATGGTGCACTTCGGCACGACACGGCCGTGCCTGTCCACGGCACACGCCACAAACACACATAGCGCACAAGTGTAGCTAGGTGAGTGAGGGTGAGGTGTTGGGTGAGGTTTTGGACAAGTTTTAAATCAATAATTTGACTCAAAACGAAATCGGCCGAAACTGAAAAATTCAGAAAAGTTCAGTTTAGGACTTAGCGGAATTTTCTAAGTCCCTGGATTGGTTATCAGGTAGCTATGTTCCCCTGATGCAACCAAGGTCTTAAAAAGTTCCAAAATTTTGGAAACGATTTTTATATGACAGTACACACCACAAACATGGATGACAAAAAGGAATTGATCCAGAAAACAATTTGAGCAGGAAGATCAAATTGTGACAAAATGGTATGTTTTAACTGTCCTCTGTCCTGTTATTTTATTGCCCTTTTTTTAGAGCATGATAAAAATATCATGGGCTATTCAAACATGAAAATTCTTGGCTAATTAAAGAATGGAGTACCAACACAATACTCCAATGCCATGGACAAAGTTGAGATAAAAGATCAACAAAAGATCCTTGATCAGAAGCTCAAGGATGGGTCAGAGAGAAAGGGTTTTCGAGGGGTTTAACTTATGGTTTTGAAATTTGAGACCCTTTTAACTTAGGTGATGAATTGAATGTTGTTTTGTTTAACTTTTCAAACAAGCACACAAGTCACACTTCGAGCCACTAATTAACAAAATCATCAAACCAAATCAAGGAACAAATCACAAGATCAGACAAAACAACATTTTTAGGAAAAGTTTTTGTTGGTTCCAATTTTTATGTATTTAAATTATGGTTAAGAGAGACTTACCAAAGTTTGGGCTGTGACAGACCTTCCTCACTAAGAAGAATCTCGTCCCGAGATTCGGGGGTTCCGAAAAGAATGAGTTCGGGAAATTCTCGCTTGAGGTAATCTTCCCGTTCCCACGTGGCTTCTTCCTCAGAATGGTTAGTCCACTGAACCTTGAGAATTTGAGTTTGCACTTTCTTGTGACACGCACTTGTTTATCAAGGATGCGGATTGGTCTCTCACGGTAAGTCAAGTCTTGGTTTAGGTCAATGGCTTTGATATCAATCCCTTTGTAAGAAAGATCTTTATCCGGCACTTGGAGACACTTCCGGAGTAAAGACACGTGGAAAACATCATGGAACTCAGAAAGTTCTGCGGGTAGTTCCAATTGATAAGACACTTCTCCACGGCGTGCTAGGACTTTGAAAGGACCAATGTACCGGGGTGCTAACTTTCCTTTAACATGTAATCGCTGCATCCCTTTGAGTGGTGTGACCCGAAGGTACGCGAAATCACCCACTTGGAACGTGACTTCACGACGCTTTGAGTCCGCGTAGCTATTTTGCCTAGACTGCGCTGTCTTGAGGCAATCATGAATGAGTTGGACTTGCTCTTCCGCCTCACGCAGTGAGTCCACTCCAAAAATCTTGCCATCTCCGGTCTCCGACCAGTTAAGAGGTGTATGACACTTGCGTCCATACAAAGCTTCAAAAGGTGCCATTTGAAGGCTCAATTGATAGCTGTTGTTGTAAGAGAATTCTGCAAAAGGCAAACGATTCTCCTTCTTGGATCCATAGGACAACACACAAGCGCGAAGCATATCCTCGAGAATTTGATTGACTCTCTTGGTTTGACCTCCAGTCTGGGGATGATAGGCAGTGCTAAAAGATAGCTTAGTTCCCAGAGCTTCATGAAGTCTGTGCCAAAACCGAGAAGTAACCTGAGATCCACGATCAGACACGATCTTGACCGGTACTCCATGAAGACTGACTATTCTTGAGATATAGAGATCAACAAGTTGGTCGCCACGATAAGTAGTCCGGACTGGAATAAAGTGAGCGACCTTGGTGAGTCTGTCCACGATAACCCATATTGAACCATGCCCACGGTTCGACAAAGGAAGTCCCATGATAAAATCCATTCCTACCTCATCCCATTTCCACAAGGGTACTTTGAGCGGTTGGAGTAAACCAACGGGTCGTTGATGCTCTGCCTTCACGCGTTGACAAACATCGCATTTGGCAATGAATAGAGCAATCTCACGCTTCATCCCATGCCACCAGAATCTTTCCTTAAGATCTTGGTACATCTTGGTACCTCCAGGATGAATGGAATAAGGGGTGTCATGGGCCTCTTGCATAATCAACTGCTTAAGCTGGCTGTCATTGGGAACACAGATACGACCCTCATACCATAAGATTCCATAAGAATCAATGGTAAAGCCCGGAACCTTTTCGCGTCCCATGCGCGATTTGATCCCTCAATACTAGGGTGTCCTTTTGAGCTTGCTTTATTTGGTCAAACAGAGTAGGCAGGACCTCGAGAGAGGCCAACATACATTGGCTAACCACTTCTATTCCCATTTTCTCCAATTCTTCCCATAACTTGGGTTGAGTGACTTTGATCATGGAGTTCAGAGAAATAGGCTCACGACTAAGGGCATCTGCCACAACATTAGCCTTCCCAGGGTGGTAGTGGATATCAAGATCATAATCTTTGATAAGTTCAATCCACCTTCACTGTCTCATGTTCAGCTCACACTGGGTAAAAATGTACTTGAGGCTCTTATGGTCAGTGTAAATCTCACATCGATTTCCCATAAGAAAATGTCGCCATGCCTTGAGTGCATGAACAACTGCCGCAAGTTCCAAATCATGGGTAGGGTAATTCAGCTCATGAGGTCAAAGTTGCCTCGAGATGTAGGATATGACCTTCCCTTCTTGCATCAAAACACTCCCGAGACCGAGCTTGGAAGCATCGCAATAAACAGAAAAGGGTTTGGATACGTCGGGCATAGTGAGGATTGGCACCGAGACCAAGCGCTTCTTGAGCTGTTGAAAAGCCTCCTCACATTTATCGGTCCATTCAAACTTAACGTTCTTCTTGAGCAATTGAGTGAGTGGTCGGGCAATACTGGAGAATCCCTCCACAAACTTGCAATAGTATCCCGCCAAACCAAGGAATGATCTCACTTCGGTTTGGTTGGTCGGAGCCTGACGGTTCAAGACAGACTCAACTAACGCAGGATCAACCAAGAGTCCACCCTCGGATAATACATGCCCGAGGAAACCGACTTCTTTTAACCAGAACTGACATTTGCTGAGCTTGGCGTAGAGTTGATGCTCCCTAAGAGTACCAAGCACTAGCCGCAGATGTTCAGCGTGTTCTTCTTCGGTCTTGGAATAGACAAGGATGTCGTCAATGAACACCACGACAAACTTGTCAAGATAATCCATGAACACTTTATTCATGAGGTTCATGAAGTAGGCTGGGGCATTGGTTAGGCCGAAAGACATTACGGTGTACTCAAACAGTCCGTAACGGGTAGTCAAAGCGGTATTAGGAATATCCGTCTCCCGCACTTTCAGCTGGTGGTAGCCGGTGCGGAGATCAATCTTGGAGAAGACACATGCTCCATTCATTTGATCAAATAAGTCTTCTATTTTAGACAAAGGGTACTTATTCTTGATGGTGGCATCATTAAGCTTCCGGTAATCCACACATAGGCGCGTGGTACCGTCCCTCTTATCAACAAAGATGACGGGTGATCCCCAGGGTGAAGCGCTAGGGCGTATCAATCCCTTTTGTAACATGTCATCCAGCTGCCTCTTTAGCTCTTCTAACTCCTCAGGATTCATCCGATAAGGTTTTTGAGCTATTGGTCCTGTTCCGGGTACTAACTCGATAACAAACTCGATATCCCTATCAGAGGGCATACCGGGTAATTCTTCCGGGAAAACGTCCGGGTATTCACATACTACCGAAACTTGGTCAAGGGTGGGTTTGACAATGCTCTCTTGGCAGTGCACTTGGGCTGACGGCTTGGTGGCGGTGTACTGTACCTTCACTCCATCATCACTAACCATAGAGATGGATTTCTTGGTACAGTCTATGACTCCTTTGTATTTAGCCATCCAATTCATACCGAGAATCACTTCTATAGCTTGAGTCCCCAGGACTATAAGGTCTGCATAGAAGGTCCTTCCTTCAATATTTACGGGCACATTGTTGCAGGATCGGTCGGCTTTGGTGGTGCTACCGGGTATTTGTACGCACATGGGATTAGTCATACGACTAGATCCCATCCCACTCTTTTCGGCGAAAGGTTTTGTGACAAAGGAATGAGACGCACCCGAATCAAACAGAACTGAGGCCGGTACGGAGTTGACAGAAAACGTACCAATCACCATGCCTGGGGCTTCCTGTGCTTCCTCCGCGCTAATATGGTTCAGGTGTCCTTTGACTACATTTCCTGGCTTCTTCTGAGCTGGCCCCTGATTCATCTTGGTCGCATTGGGGCGAGGTGGAACAGGATTCTTGCCGGTACATTCGCGAGAAATATGTCCACTCTTTCCACAAGTGAAGCAAGTGACACCAGTTCTTGAAGTAGGTGCAGGTCCACGATAGGGGAAAGTGGCACCATAAGTAAATCCACCAGGACATGGCCCATTAAAGTTGCGGTTGGGGTAGTTTGGCCTGGGTCCAGTAGGATAGCTGGGTCGAGGTGCAAAGCCAGGCGCCCTTGGGGTTGGCAGCGCTGGTCTGGCCGGTGGTGCAGAGCGAGGTCTTGGGAAACTAGAGCTTCCCTGTTGCTGCATCATCTTCCTCTTACGGTTCTCGAAGGCATTCAGACGCTTGTGCTCCATCATAATGGCAGCATCAGCAAGAGATTCCAAGTCTTGGAAAGGCATCACCACGAGCACACACTGCAGCTCATCATGCAGCCTGCTCAGGAATATTTCCTTCTTCTTTTCTTCTGTGTTGACATCACTGGGAGCATACCGGGCTAGGGTGGTGAACTCTTCAAAATACTTCCCTACGGTCATGCCTCCCTGTTTTAGCTTCAGGAACTTGTCCCTCATGATGTTCATCACGCCGGTGGGGATATGGCGTTTCCGAAACTTGGTCACGAATTCCTCCCAAGTGACAACATGATCCGCCGGATTGACGGCTTTCACGGTCTCCAACCAAATCTGTGCTGGCCCAGAAAGGAAGTGAGTGGCGTAAAGGACCTTGTCCTCTTCACTGACAGCGGCTATCTGCAGATCATTCTCGATAGTACGGAGCCAGTCATCCGCATCGGGAGGTTCCGTGATCTTGGAGAACACGGGAGGGTTGGTATTCTGGAAGTCCTTAAGCTTGGAATGGCCCTCATTGTTGCCATTGCCCCCTTGGTTGTTAGTACCAAGCTGGCTAGGTGCTGCAGGGTAGCGAGAGTGGCCGTGCGCTCAGCACGAGCGGCTTCACGGTCTTCCATCACCAGGTCAAGGAGTTGCGCCAAGGTTGGGTCGGGTGGTGGTGGAGGAGCCATGCTGAAGGAAAAGAAACAGCATAAGGTTGGCATACAAGGTTGGGTTGCGAAGTGATAGTTAAACGGGAAAAGCAAGCGGAAAGGCTTGGAGTAAGGCATAAAAGTTTGAAGACAACACACCATGCACAAATATAAACGACCGCATAATACTACCATAACATAAGATTTCCGCATCCACACCAAGTAGCAAAACACCTCACATCAATCCAGGCAACAGCCAAGGTTTTACTCAGAACCATACAACCGAAACATGCGACTCGTGGGGACATCACAAACCTAGTACATCATGTCTAGACGAAAGGACTCTCTATCTAATCCTCTCCATCAAAAAGGATCTCCTCAGGGTCCTCCTCCTCGTCTCCTGCGACGTCGTCGTCCTCCTGGTCACTAGGCTCGCTCATATCCATCCCATCAGATGGATTGTCGTCGTCGGGAAGAATGTCGTCGTTCTCCTCCTCTAGCTCGTCGATCCTAGAGTCCCTTGCGGACAAGTCCGCCCTAACCTTCTTGAGTCGGTTACGAAGGGAGATGTTGGCAGCCTCGAGTCCCTCCTTCTTCTAGCAGAGGCGAGTGTGGGCAAGCCTGAAAGCCCGCAACTGCCCTTCCAGAACCGATTTCTCACGGTCTGGGTGTCGTACTCCACACGCAGGGTGGTGAGGTTGTGCTGAGTACGGTGCAGGAGGTACTCTAGGTCGTCAAAGTGGAAACCCAAACTGTTCTTAGCGTACGGGTAAGGTTCGGGAGTTCCATCCTCACCGTGCCTCCCGTACAGCTCAAAACACATGCCGATGAACCGGTAGTCGCAAAGGTGTGCCAGACGCGCAATCGTCTGCTGGATGATGCGAACAGCCCCGTCATTCCAGGAGCAGTCGATCAGCCGGAAGGAGTAGGTAGGAGCAGTCGGTGTCGTCAAAGGTGGACGAATAGTACACTCCACTAGCCAAGACAGGTCTCGACTAGCCCCGTCTATCAATCCTCCTCTCAGCTCAGGAAGTGGTCGACCATGTAACTTGGTCATCTCGACCAACTCGCTCTCGAAACGGAAAGACGACTCTGTGTTAAGTCCCAGCTGCAGAGACTCGGTGTAATCGGTGTAGACGAAGGTCATCTACACAAGATTTTAAGTATAGTTTAAGTTAGTGAATAGTGTGCAAATTTTTTAAGGTATACGAAACATGACTTAATGCAAGTATATTTTTTAAATAGAAATAGGGAGAAGACTTAAGCAGCATTTTAGTACTTAGTCATCTCCGAGCTTTATTTATAGAAAATAGTTTTTGAGGCTTTTATCTAACGCCCATGCTAACTAAGGTTTCCTATGGTCAGGATGGCTCTGATACCAACTCTGTGGGGGCCCCCAGACTAGCTGTCCAGAAAGCACCAGTATGCATTCATTCACGATCCCATGATCAGTGTGTCGTGAACAACATACTCGAGTTGGCATTGCAGATTACAGCATCCATTACACGAATTCGAACATAGTCTTACAACAAATGGTCACATGACCAAGTTCACATAACTGCCACGCAGGAAGACTTAACTAACACAGCGGAAGTCTCGACGAAACGCGATAAAGCCCATGTCAACGCCAAACACCTACAGGCAGCTGACCGGGAGACGTCCTAGTTGGAATAGTAGTCGGCGAAGCCCTCCTCTTCTCCAGTCTCCTCCTGAGACTCCTCGGGATAAAAGTCTGGCTAGGACAATAGCCAGGGACGAAACCAATATGAGTACGTTTGATTGTACTCGCAAGCTCTACTCAGAAAGCAAGCTAATAGATGCAAGATATGATATTTGAGGCGGTGGTAGGAAAGGTTTTAATAATAAGGCTCACTACCCATGGTGAATGTAAGATTTACCATGGTTGCTGACATCTCTATATCTTTATTGAAAAAGATACTTCAAAAGATAAATTATTATAGAAAATAATCCTCTCGCAGATACCACGTATCATTGAGGGTTTTGACAAACTTTCCCAAAAATAGTTTTCTTTGCAGAACTTCTTAGGACTAGGGCCACCTCCAGGTTTTCTTTCAAAACACACCTCTATACCTCAAAGGTACAATCATTCCCAATCTTCCAGTACTTCCATGTACTCACTTGTTATCCAACACAACATCACTTTTTGAAAACTTCGACACAATGCTAGCTACATGGCCTTTCAACAGTCCATGACCGCGGACGCGGCTATTCGAATAGTTTTAACTCTGCAGAGTGTGTACACTTTCACCACAAGATCAAGTACATCCGCCGTGATTTAATCACGAACTGTTCGAGACAGCATGCACTCATCAGATGACTAATCCTAACTTCCACTATGTCGATGCTAGTACAAGATATACCTCTTCGATTGGGTTTATTCTCCCCGGCACCGAGTGTGTTGGCCATAACATTTCAATACCTTTACTTTCTCAATCTCCCAACATCACACCGCCACGTCAGGAGACCCAACGATTGCAACCGGTGGCGAAAGTTAATCATAACAGTCCCACACTTTGTATGCCCCGTCACCCCACTCATAGCGACATTTCGGTTCAAGGGTCACGGCCCCTTATAGCATTTGAGGTAAAATCCCATACTAACACAAACAAGCTTCAGTCAAGCCCCGTGCCCATTTTGGAGTAGTGTGGTTGTACGGTATGGCTGTCCAGCGAAGACTAGGTTATGTGTCGTTTTTAGAAAAACACTTCTCCGAAAATCCTCATGTCCATACCACCAATTGGGCAAGGTCCCACCTTCCCAAGAGGGTTTTCGTAAATCATTTTGCTTTTTCCAAAAACAACACAAGGGTGCCTATCCTAAAATTTTATGCTTTCTTGAACTAGTAAGAGGGTTGTTGGTAGGGTTCTCCTACAGTTTTTGCTACGGTCTGGAATATATACCAGAACATGGGTGTATATCAGGTATATATATAATGCAGGAAAATATGCATAGGACATGTAGAACAAAATAGATGATGGTTGCAAGCTTTCTGAGATGGCTTGCCTTGGTCAAAGGTTTGTCCCTGCTGCAGTTGATCAATATAATCTCCAGAAAAACCCTCAGCTGGAAATTCCTCCTCGTGATTTTCTAGCGTCGCGAAAATAAAAAGAGCATAATCAACATACAGCAAGACAATCTAACAAGCACATTCACAAGGCAAGTCTAAGAAACACAAGTACAGGAAACAAGGCTATCATAATATCAAACAAGATTTGCAAAGCAACAAGATTTTATCCATCTTTACTCAAGGAGTTATTATAGTAAGTTAACATATTTTAGGGTATACTTGTTAACATGCAAGGGTAAATCACCACTATCAAATTTAAACATCACAGGTCAATATTTGTTGTTTGGGAATGGTTCTTTAGTTTAGAAAAAATTTAAACATCACAATCACAATTTCCGCAATTTTTTTACACGTGTTAATTAATCACACAAGATTATTTATCTTTGTTTAAAACCTAGCATAAACACTAACAGTACTGACATATTAAACAAGTTTGAAACAAGCATTCTACACTTTCATCATATCTACATCAAGCAAGACATAATTTTTTATTAAAGCAATTCCCATTCTTTTAATATCTTCTTTAGTCAGAAAACCCTACTAAAGCATTTTAATCCATCCAGGAAGTTTTATTACTTCAAACATCTTACAAACCTAGATTAGGGTTCTCTGTTATATTTAGAAACTACCAAAATTGAGTTTGCCTCGAAATTTATTTTACAAGTTTTATTAAAAATGTTCAAAGTGTTCTCTAACCTTAACTTAAAACACAAACAACTTCTATTCTAAGCATCACATTCACTTGGGGTAAAATTCTAGTGAAAGCTAACATTAAGGGCTATCCACAGAATTTGGGTTTGCATTTTTAGGATTAGTAAATCTCAAGTTAAAATTAAAACAATGTTTCTGACCTTTATCAGCACAGTAATTACCATGGACACACAATATAATATTTGTAGATCTATAAGTTGTACATGGTTACAGATTCATTTGGCTACTTCCATGATTTTTGTTCGGGTCAAAATTTAAGTTTTAGTACTTTATATTGATTTAAACTAACAGAGCAGAAACTAGCTATACAGAAAAGAATAAACCTAACGAAAAAATGTTACGCGGGCCAGATCTGCCACGGCGCTTGGCCCATCAAGCGAATACAACCCACACGGCTGCGCGCGCGGGAGATAGCACGATTCAAAGGGGACCGTAGATCTACCGATCAATGGCCCACGGCCATCGCCTTCCTCGCGACACGGCGCGAGCGAGGCCGAAGCTCTGGCTATGGCGGGGGTCGATTTTCCTCACCTAGGGCGTCGAGATGTGATGGTGTGGACGCGTAGAGATAGCAGGAGGTCGGGGAAGAACTTGGCGTGGAGAAGAACTCGAACAGCGGCTCCGGTCGACGGCGAACTTGAGCGGTCCTTCCTCGGGTCCGACACGGCTGCGTCGATCTGGGCAACCACAAACAAAGAGAGGGTGAGTGATGACGAGCGAGAGCGCGCAGAGAGGTAGAGAGAAAGACGGCAGAGGGCATCATCGCGCGGCTTGTCCACCGGTTGGCCACCGTTGATTTGCTGCTCGATTTGATTGCCTCGCGTGCCCGGGATTTCTGGGGTGGTCGCAGGCGTGTGTGCGTGCACGGTGAGGCTGTGGACGTGGTCTGGGTCGGTGTGTGTGCGTGTTGGGTGCGTGCGGTGCACACGGTGCACTTCGGCACGACACGGCCGTGCCTGTCCACGGCACACGCCACAAACACACATAGCGCACATGTGTAGCTAGGTGAGTGAGGGTGAGGTGTTGGGTGAGGTTTTGGACAAGTTTTAAATCAAGAATTTGACTCAAAATGAAATCGGCCGAAACTGAAAAATTCAGAAAAGTTCAGTTTAGGACTTAGCGGAATTTTGTAAGTCCCTGGATTGGTTATCAGTTAGCTATGTTCCCCTGATGCAACCAAGGTCTTAAAAAGTTCCAAAAATTTGGAAACGATTTTTATATGATAGCACACACCACAAACATGGATGACAAAAAGGAATTCATCCAGAAAACAATTTGAGCTGGAAGATCAAATTGTGACAAAATGGTATGTTTTAACTGTCCTCTGTCCTGTTATTTTATAGCCCTTTTTTTTAGAGCATGATAAAATATCATGGGCTATTCAAACATGAAAATTCTTGGCTAAAGAATGGAGTACCAACAATATACTCCAATGCCATGGACAAAGTTGAGATAAAAGATCAACAAAAGATCCTTGATCAGAAGCTCAAGGATGGGTCAGAGAGAAAGGGTTTTCCAGGGGTTTCACTTAGGGTTTTGAAATTTGAGACCCTTTTAACTTAGGTGATGAATTGAATGTTGTTTTGTTTAACTTTTAAAACAAGCACACAAGTCACACTTCGAGCCACTAATTAACAAAATCATCAAACCAAATCAAGGAACAAATCACAAGATCAGACAAAACAACACTTTTAGGAAAAGTTTTTGTTGGTTCCAATTTTTATGTATTTAAATTATGGTTAAGAGAGACTTACCAAAGTTTGGGCTGTGACACGGGGATAACCATAACTTGGTCATTTGATTCGAAACTTATACATGTTATAGATGATTGACCTTTTTGTGAAGAAGTTTTTTGTAATCTTTGTCAAAACTCAAGTTTATCATTTATCCTATCAACTAGTACACATAAAAGTACTCCATGACAAAGGATTTCATTTTTTGAGTATTGTTTCACTTTCTTTTATTTTGTTGAAAAAATGGTCAAAATGACCACCGTGCCTATTCATCAAAAGGGGTTGCATTCCAAAACTATCAACGGCTCTGTGATATAACCACTACTGGTGTATCTTAAAATGAATTTGTAAAAATTTCAGAGCAAACTATCACACACTTGTAGTTCTAAATTCAATTACTTTCGAAAAATAGGCATAAAGTCATTTAAATAGGCGAAATTAGATAAAAACCAAGAAAATTCCTAATATTGCTGGATTGTCCATAAAATATGGTCTACTTTGTGTGATAACTGGATAGGTGCCATTTTCCACCATATTTTTTTTAACTTGCTTCACAAAAAATGTCATTTTTGACAATTAAAAAAATGAAAAATGATATTTATAAAACTAATTTGAAAAACCTCAGTTCTGCAACATTATTTGTCATACCAAGATACACCTATGTGCCAAATATGGGCACATTATCACAAACTATGGCACGGAGATGACCATAACTTGGTCATTTGACCCGAAACATATACATGTTTATATAGATGATTAACCTTTTTGTGAAGAAGTTTGTTGTAAACTTTGACAAAACTCAAGTTTATCATTTATCCTAGCAACTAGTACACATAAAAGTACTCCATGCCAAAGGATTTCATTTTTTCACTATTTTTTCACTTTCTTTTATTTTGTTGAAAAAAGGTCAAAATGACCACCGTGCCTATTCATCAAAAGGGTTTGCATTTTTCAAAACTATCAATGGTTCTGCGATATAACCACTACTGGTGTACCTTAAAATGAATTTTGTAAAAAATTCAGAGCAAACTATCACACACTTGTACTTCAAAATTCAATTACTTTCGGAAAATTGGCATAAAGTCATTTAAATAGGCAAAATTAGATAAAAACCGAGAAAATTCCTAATATTGCTGGATTGTCCATAAAATATGGTCTACTTTGTGTGATAATTGGATGGGTGCCATTTTCCACCATATTTTTTGTACTTGCTTCACAAAAAAATGTCATTTTTGACAATTAAAAATTGAAAAATGATATTTATAAAACTAATTTGAAAACCTCAGTTCTGCAACATTGTTTGTCATACCAAGATACACCTGTGTCAAATATGGGCACATTATCACAAACTATGGCACGGGGATGACCATAACTTGGTCATTTTACCCGAAATTTATACATGTTTTATATGATTGACCTTTTTGTGAAGAACTTTTTTGTAAACTTTGTCAAAACTCAAGTTTATCATCTATCCTATCAACTAGTACACATAAAAGTACTCCATGCCAAAGAATTTCATTTTTTCACTATTTTTCGCATAAAATTCAATTACTTTCGGAAAATAGGCATAAAGTCATTTTTCTAAAATATGTTGCAAAAAGTCATATACATGATGAAAAAGATGATATGTCATATTTGGATTCCTCTCATTTTTCTAATCATTTTATATATTTTATTTGTTAAATTTCGATTTACGGATTTAAAGATATGAATTATTCCATATTAGCTGAAAAATAGGAAAAAGATGAAAAACATAGCTATGCCGACGGTTTTGCCGTCGGCGTAGCCCTATACGCCGACGGTTTATCTATGCCGACGGCCAATTTGCTGCGCAGCCCAACTCAGCCTCTACGCCGACGGCGCCGACAAATGGCCGTCGGCGTACAGAACGGCCGTCGGCGTATAGGCCCATTCCTGTAGTGGTAGGCTACATCAGCCACATACTCCCTCCGTTACATATAAGATGTTTTACCTGTTTCACATATTGATTAGGTGCAGAATGAAATAAGTGAACAAATAGATTAAAACGTGTCTAGATATATGTACATACATGCGAATCTGGAAAAAAGCTAAAACATCTTACATTTAGTAACGGAGTGAGTACATTTCAGCTGGCTCGTGTTTGATGTGGCCACATCGGCCAAAAATATACTCCTCCGTCCCAAATATAAGGCGCCCTTAAAGTTACAAATTTGACCATAATTTATACTTCTAATATGTCCACAAAATTAGTATAATGATATATGAAATGAAAAAAAATTGCAAGACGGATCCAATGGTACCATCTATACATTCCCAATCCATATAATTTAGTATATACTACTGGTCAAACTTGAACATCAAAGACCAACACGAAAATAGCGCGTATTATATTTTGAAACGGAGGGTGTATTGCTTTGCCCGTGTTTGATGTGGAGCTCAAAAGTCTATTTACTCGGCTCATTCCTTATATATACAATCTCTCCTTCAAGCTCACTCAATCATAACTCCCACTTCCTCTCACATAACCCCACGCCCCCACTTCTCTCACCTAACCCGGTTTACCACCATCTCTTCCTCCCGGGATCTCATCTATTCCCCTTACACAAGGGATAACGTCATTTCTATAATAAATGAATTTCAAAACGATTCAGGTGAGAACCCACGTAGATCTAACTTTCACGTCAGTCAACTCAAGAAACACTATGGTGCACCGGAGGATGCCATCTCTTCCTCTGTCGGTCCGTCGCATGTCGTGCCTCCTAGTCCCCCACCGAAGGATGCCTTCTCCCGAACCCCAGTGCCTGAATCCTAGGAGGAGACGAGGATAAGAGGACTGTTGTCATCTCCTAGATTTTGGCGCTAGCTGAGACCGATTCGCGGACGGTGCCGATAGTGGAGGATAGGGACATTGCCCTGTGTTTGATCGATGTCCTCGTGCATGTAGAGGAGGAGGCGGACATGAGAGCGGTCATCTCCATGTCGTTCATTGGCATCGAGGCCCAAGGGGATGACTCCAATGACTCCACCTTTGCTGATCTCGAGGTACGTCCATTTTAGCTTTTTTTTTGCTTGGCTTAAGTTGATAAAATATCTAGCGTTCGTGCAACATCTTGGATCCAAGATTATTTGATAATTGATATTAGCTTTTTCTTAGTTCTGTTTATCGTCTGTTCATATTAGCTTCATTTTTATTTTCGTTCTTATTAGCTCCATTTTAGTTGTTTTAGCTTCTTTTCAGTTGCAGTTCTGTCGGGGGAGTATCCCCGGGTAGGGTCAAGGCTTGGCATAAGGTGGTGTTCCAAGTTGTGCCGAGGTACGGAAAGGGCCGGCCTGTTTGGGCCTGGGAAGGTCCGAGCTTCATCTTGACCTGGAGAATACAGGCCGACCTATTTTGGCCCAGAGGGGTCCGAGGTATACTAGTGGCCAGGGCCGAGGTTCACAGTCCGAGCTATGTTCTGCCGACCTAACTACCTCAGTGCGGTGGTTTGTGTTGTGGGTGCAGGAGAAGCTGTGGGAAGGAAGTAAGATCCGAGCTAGTAAAAGATATTAAGCGCAAGACCCAAGGTACGGCACGGACGCGCCGAGCTAACCGAGGTGATGGGCTGTAGGTCGGGCCGGAGTCAATGCTCCTGTCACTTCCAGCCGGGTACTAGAGCGCCTGACACGGGAGCGTCTGTCAAGGAGCATGGCAGAGGCGTGCTCCGGGTTCGGCGGGCCTGCACGTCTCCGACCGCTGACCACGCGAGGTCTGGGTAAAGGCTACGAGGTAGCTCTGCCAGGCCACGTCCTGTCTCGGTCAGAGGGGACATGCTAGCTCTGCCGTAGGCTACAGGAGATGGGCAAGCCACGTCTTGTCCCCGACCGAGGTACGGTGGTACGGTGGTGACCGTTGCAGAGGCATGGCAACAGTGTTCTGCGAGGGGCACAATGGTAACCCGGCTGGCCTATATAGTGGGCTTCACCCCCTCCTGCTGAGAGGACGGACGGACGGATTGAGGATCAAGATAGAGAGAAAGATAGAGAGGAAGCTCGGAATACCTCGGAGAGACCTCGGTTCAGGCTCGGTGCCTTTTCCTCTCTTTGTAGCATCATCTTCCACCACGAGTTCTCACCATTGTATCATCATACAGCTCGAGGAGCAGCTTGTACTTGTCACTTTGAGCTATACACTGACTAGGATAGTGCTGCAGTAGGGGTGTTACCTCCGCAAGAGGGCCCCGAAGCAGGGTACATCGTGGTGTGTTTTGTGTTCTTGCTTTCTTGGTTCTTTGTTCGTGTTCTTGCGTGTTCTTGCGTGTGCACTTCTTGAGTGCATAAACCCTCCCCGGATTCCCCCAACGACCATTCGGCCCCATCTTAGCCATACCTATGGCATCTGCCGTGATCCCACCACGACAGTTGGCGCCCACCGTGGGGCAGATTGAGGCGTTGGAGGGAGTTTTCATCCGGACGGGCTCAGGCGAGCGTGTTCTTTCCGGGCTTGTCGCCAAGATCGGAGAGTTCACCTTCATCAGCGACAACGCGGGGTGTTTCGCCGGCAAGCCCTTCCCCGAGCACGGCTTCACCATGATGCTCGGCAGCTTCGTCACGTACGTTGCTGTCGAGGTTGTTCGCGGGTACCCGGAGCAGGTGCTCGTGGACGACGAAACTCCTCTCCTCGCGGCTTTAGGTCGGCGCATCACTCGCCCCGAGAGCTGCGTAGAGGTGATGGTGACAGGTCCGGTTGACGCCGCTGGCAAAGTAGATGCCAGCCAGTCCAAGGCAGCCGAGGTTGCTAAGGTGAGATCTGCAAAGCCCAGGCTAGAGAAGGACTTGCCTGGCACCCCAGAGCTGCGGGGCCGAGGTGCGACCCTGGTAGAGATAGTGGATACGCTGGCAGACCCAGTAAATCCAGGGTGGACATAGTGGTGACTGTGGCCGACCTAGAGGCAAAGCGTGTCCTGCTGCAGAAGGAGGCTGTAGCAATGATAACAGCTAGAGATGAGTTCAATAGAGATCTGCGCGAGTACAATGCAGCGAATGGCTTCACCCCGGTAGCGGTTGATACACATAGGGGAGCCGAGGTGCGGCAGAGAGGCAAGGGGCTCAATGATGAGCTAAACAGGGAGGCTCGACCTACCACCTCGGCTAGGAGTGGGAGTCGCGTGTCAACTGGAAGGCCGGTGTATAGTTCCCCTGCTAAGAACCTCAGAGCTGCCGAGGCAGGCAGGGCCGAGCTATCCGGATTATCTGGAGATGCATGGCGTGCGCAGCAGAAGCGAGTAATGAGTTAGTATATGTGGCTAACCAGCAGAATGAGGCTCTCCGCAGAGCAAATGCCGGGGCTGGTGATTCAGAGATGGTTTATTCAGCTAGGCCAGTCAGTCAGGTGTCCAAGGGGCAAGCCTCGTCTCCACTCGTCGGAGGAGCCGATCGAGCCCGGAGTGTCACCTCGGGTCAGAACCAGCAGCTGCAGATGTATGATCCAGTCCTAGCAGCAAAGCAGAAGGCGGGCCAGGGCAATGCTAGCCGAGCTAAGGGAAACCCCGGCCCAGGCAATGCGAGCCGGGCTAAGGGTAACTCCGGTCAGGGAAATCAGAACGGCGGTCAAGCGGCATCGGCTGGCCGAGGTAAACCACCTCCGCCCCCGAGGTATCAGCAACAACCTCGGCAGCAGGGGCAGTATCAGCGAGAGCCGGAGTATGTTCAGCAACCTCAGAACGTCGGTCAAGGCGATGACCGATATGATGATGGAGACTCGGCCATGGCACGAGCTGGATACCACAGAGTGGATGGGGCGTTGGGACCTCGGATAGGAGGTCGGATGTTAGCTCCAGGCGATGTCCGTAACAAGCTGGATAGACTCTACTTGTCTGAGCAACTGGAGGAGGAAGGCCCTCCTGGTCCGGCATGTTTTGGACCTCGGATCATGAAGGAGCCACCACCACCAGTATCTCAGTTCCAGTTAGGTCGGAACACCAAGCCATACAATGGGAGCACCAAGCCACAAGATTGGCTGACAGATTATGTATCCTCGGTGCACATTGCGGGGGGCAATCGCCGATGGGCGGTCCGGTATCTCCCGCACATGTTGGAAGGTCCAGCTCGGATCTGGCTGAATAATTTGCCGGAGTATAGTATCAACTCCTGGATAGACTTGGAGCTGGCGTTTAACAGCAACTTTGCTAGTACATACAAGAGGCCAAACCGACCTCAGCTCCTGGCGGCATGTAAGCAAGATGATCATGAAACTGACCGAGAATTCTTAACTCGGTGGAGCAATGTTCGGAATTCCTGTGAAGGAGTGGTAGAGGCCCAGGCCATTTCCTGGTTTGCAGATGGCTGTCGACATGGCAGCATGCTGTGGCAGAGGCTCCAGAGAGATATGCCGAGATCCCTAGCAGAAACCATCCGGGTTGCAGATTCTTATGCCCTGGGTGATCCGATGCAGCCAGCAGCAGAGGCAGGAGCACGTAACAGAAGGAGGGAGCCAATAAACAACCGGCTCGGACCAAGGTGTAATGACCGTCAGGAGTTCGGACAGAAGAGGAGGGAGCCGGACTATCCATACCTCCAACCAAGTTGCAGCGGTGAACCCGGATCAGCCCGGAGCTGGAGGTGTCCAGAGGCCAAAAATCAATGGTCCGGCATTTAGTCCGAACCAGGAGCCACCCATGACCTATGAATCAATGATAGATGGTCCGTGCTGTTACCATACGACTGACCCGCGCAAGCCAGCCAACCATTCAACCCGGCAGTGCAGCTGGAACCGCAGAATCAGAGAAGAGGGGGCAAGGGCCGGAGGAATCAGAACAGGACCACCACCTCAGAGATTTCAGCCGAGGTCCCACCCTAATCTGTCCGGAGCAAATGTTACCCCGGTAACCACTGCACCTCTTCCGAGGCCTGCAGCAGCAAGACCCGTGAATGTGGTGAATGTCCGAGGTAATAACAACAACAATGGTGCCGGACCAAGTCAGCAGTATGAATACCCCGGAAATGACTATAGAGAGGTTCATGCGAGCTATGTGGTCTTTGTGACCGAGCCAACTGACAAGAAGAGCGTGCAGAGGCGTGCCATGGAGGTGAATGCAGTAATGCCGGTGGTGCCGACCTATATGAACTGGTCTGAGCAGGAGATCACTTGGAGCAGAAAGGACACACCTCGGATCATGCCGAGTCCTGGAAAGTATGCCCTGGTGGTAGATCCAACGTTGTGTGGGCCTACCAACAATGTGAGGTTCACCCGAGTTCTGGTGGACAATGGCAGTGCCATCAACATCATGTACCGAGACACAATGGTGAAATTGGGCATCTCGCCTAATCAGTTGATGCCAAGCAGTTGTACTTTTCATGGGATTGTGCCCGGCGTTTCCTGTGCACCCATGGGCAAGATATGGGTGGATGTAGCATTTGGAACCAAGGAAAATTGCCGAGTTGAGAGTATCGAGTTCGAGGTGGTGGACTTGGAGAGTGCATACCATGCACTGCTTGGAAGGCCGGCTTTGGCCAAGTTCATGATTTCCACCCATGTTGCATACCTGAAGATGAAAATGCCAGGGCCTAATGGGATCATATCCATCTCGGGTGACTACAAGCGAGCAATTCAGTGTGCCTCGGCGGGATCTAACCTAGCCGAGTCTTTGGTGATCGCAGCCGAGAAGAAGAAGCTGCATCAAGTGGTGGCAATGGCGCAGTCAACACAGCTCGGCCTGTCCGGACTGATGAGCCCGGACTCAACTGCGGCGTTCGAGGTACCCAAGGAGACCAAGAAGATCCCCATTGACCCGGAGCACCCAGAGCATGTGGCCATCATTGGGACCGGGCTAGGCGAGAAATAGGAAGGCGAGCTCTGTCACTTCCTCCGTGAGAATCGGGATATCTTTGCATGGTCGGCTAAGGACCTGCCAGGTGTTCCGAGGGAGTTGGCAGAGCACTCTTTATTTGTTAGGCCAGAGGTGAAACCGGTGAGGCAACCGACCCGTCGTCTCTCAGACGACCGGAGACAAGTGGTGCTGGACGAGCTGGCTAAGTTGCTTGCAGCCGGGTTCATAATGGAGGTACTGCATCCGGACTGGATATCCAATCCGGTCCTGGTGGAAAAGAAGAAAGACGAGCCAGCCGTGGTCAAGGTGTGGCGCATGTGCATTGACTTTACTAACCTCAACAAGGCGTGCCCAAAAGATCCATTTCCATTACCTCGGATTGATCAGGTGATCGATTCCACTGCTGGTTGTGAACTGTTATCTTTCATCGATGCGTACTCTGGTTTTCACCAGATACCACTGAACCCAAAGGATCAAATAAAGACCGCTTTTATTACCCCGTATGGGGCGTATTGCTATCGTGTCATGTGTTTTGGTCTGAGAAATGCCGGGGCAACTTATCAGAGGTGTATGCAGAAATGCCTGCACTCTCAGATGGGCAAAAATGTGCAAGTGTATGTCGATGATATTGTCATCAAAACTAAGGAAAAAGTACTCTCCTCGAGGACCTCGAGGAGACATTTGTGAATTTGAGAAAGTATCGGTTGAAGCTTAACCCGGACAAGTGCACCTTTGGTGTCCCGGCTGGAAGTTGCTCGGATTCCTGGTGTCCAGCCGAGGTATCGAGGTTAACCCGGCCAAAATCCGAGCTATTGAGAGCATGAAGTTACCGAAGTGTTTGAAAGATGTGCAGAAGTTCACAGGGTGCCTAGCCTCGTTGAGCCGATTTGTAGCTCGGCTAGGAGAAAAAGCCTTACCTTTGTACCAGCTCATGAAGAAAAGTACCGGGTTTACATGGACCCCGCAGGCCGACGTGGCGTTTGGCGAGCTGAAAAAGATGTTGTCCACTGCCCCGGTGTTAGCGTCACCATTGCACAATGAGCCGATGTTACTTTACATTGCGGCCACAAACCGAGTTGTAAGTGTGGCAGTGGTGGTGGAGCGCGAAGAAGGTGGCAGGTCGGTGCAGAGACCGGTGTATTACTTGAGCGAGGTGATCTCTACCTCGAAGCAGAACTATCCTCACTACCAGAAGATGACGTACGGTGTTTACCTGGCGGTCAAGAAGTTGAAGCATTATTTCCAGGAGCATCCCATGACGGTGGTGTGCGAAGCTCCAATCTCGGAGATCATCGGGTGCAAAGATGCAACTGGCCGAGTTGCCAAATGGGCGATTGAGGTGTCTCCATATGCACCACATTACGAGAGAAGAGACGCAATTAAATCCCAGGCGTTGCCGGACTTCTTTTGTGATTGGGCCGAGATGCAGTATGAGCCACCCAGGCCGGACTATAATTATTGGAAAATGCATTTTGATGGGTCCAAAACAAAGATCGGGCTGGGGGCTGGTATAGTCCTCACCTCGCCAAAGCAAGATCAGCTGAAGTACGTGCTGCAGATTCATTTCTCAGCATCAAACAATGTGGCGGAGTATGAGGCCTTAATCCATGGCCTCAAGGTGGCAAAGGAGATCGGTATCCGGCGTGTAGAGTGCTTCGGCGATTCCGACCTGGTGGTGCAACAATCTTCTGGAACTTGGGATGCTCTGGATGCCAACATGGCGTTATATCGGTTCCATGTGCAAAAGATATCCGGGTTCTTTGAAGGGTGTGAGTACAGGCATATACCTCGGGCAGAAAATGATGCTGCCGACGTGTTGTCAAAGCTCGGTTCATCAAAGAGGCAGTACCACCAGGGGTAGCCCTGAATCACTTGAGAACTCCTTCAATCAAACCTTCTCCTGAATCCGAATCTATTTTCATCCCGGCGGAGCAAGAGCCCGGACCTGTTCCAATGGAGGTAGACGTCGGATGCGTTTGGTCGGACCCGGGGACTGCGTGGCAGAGCTCGGGGACTGCTCATCCAGACTCGGGGACTGGTCGCAGGATGGTGGAGGAAATAATGGAGGAGATTATGGTGGCCGAGCCAATGGAGGTGGATGAGGAACTTTTTCCTTTGCACCCGGTGCCGGAGTGGGCGGAGCAAATTATGAAGTTCATAACGGAGGGAAGCACGCCAAGTGACACAACCGAGGCTAGGAGGATTCAAAGGAGGGCCAAGGCGTACACCATCATCAACAAGGAGCTCTATAAAAGAAGCGTAACCGAGGTGTTGCAACGGTGTGTTGAGCCAGCTGAAGGCAAGGAGATGCTTTTGGAGATCCACCAAGGAGATGTGGTCATCATTGCAGCACAAGAGCTCTGGTGGCCAAGGTGTTTAGGCATGGGTTCTATTGGCCCACTGCTCTTGCTGATGCAGAGGCCATAGTCCGGAGATGTGAAGGATGCCAAAGATTTGCCAAGCAAACGCATATGCCGGCTTCGGCGCTCAAAACAATTCCTATCACTTGGCCGTTTGCGGTATGGTGTTTGGATATGGTGGGAGAGTTCAAACCAGCCCGAGGTAACATGACACACATATTGGTGATGGTGGACAAATTCACCAAGTGGATCGAGGTGAAACCAATCCGGAAGTTGGATGGTCATTCAGCAGTGACTTTCTTGAAGGAGATTATTCTGCGATATGGCTACCCCCATAGCATTATCTCGGACAACGGCACTAACTTTGCTGTTGGAGAGTTCGCTCGGTTTTGCATGAACAAGGGAATCCGGCTGGACATAGCCTCGGTGGCACACCCGGAGTCTAATGGACAGGTGGAAAGATCAAATGCTCTAGTGTTGGCCGGCATCAAGGCTCGGCTCATTGAACCACTGCTGAAAACGCCGGGGTGTTGGATAGATGAGATACCAGCAGTACTGTGGGGTCTAAGGACCACGCCAAATCGATCGACTGGCTATACGCCATTTTTTATGGTCTATGGGGCAGAAGCTATGCTACCCACTGACATCGAGTATGATGCGCCCAGAGTGGCAATGTACACTGAAGCCGAGGCAAAAGAGGCTCGGGAGGATGCAGTAGATCTGCTTGAGGAAGCGAGAGAATTGGCCTCATCTCGGTCAGCAATTTACCAGCAAGGTCTCCGACGTTATCATAGCCGGAGTATCAACCCTCGTGTGTTTCACGAGGGAGATTTGGTGCTGAGGTTGGTGCAGCGCAAGAAAGGCCGGCACAAGTTGTCACCTCCATGGGAGGGACCGTTCGTTGTGAGCCGAGCTCTGCTCAATGATTCCTACTATCTTATAGATGCGCAGGAACCAAGGGAAGATGGGCTGGACAACCCCGAGTCAGAGGTCAGGCGACCATGGAACGTAGCTCTACTCCGACCTTTCTACTCATGAAAGGCGCAATGTATGTACCTCGGTTAATCCTTAATAAAAATGTCGGCACTCCGAGGTAAAAGCTCGGGGACTGCCTCGCTCTTGTGCTTATGTTTTATCTCTGTTTGTCAGTTTTGTTCATATGCCGAACTATTTTGAACCTCGTCTCAAACTTCAAGTAATGTGTGCTATGAAACTAATCTTGTGACTCGACTGGCATCTGCCTAAAAGGTAGTCAAGAGCAAAGAGGAAAAAACGTGGGAGACATGAAAATGAACTCGGGGACTCGGTCCAAAATTATAGTTCGGCATGTGTCGTTTACTAACCCCTGTCTTTACCTTTCGTTTATGTCGGATGACTTTGAAACATACCTCGGAATTTACCAAGTACTGTATGCTATGAACAACAATCTTGTGACTCGACTGGCATCTGCCTAAAAGGTAGTCAAGAGCAAAGAATGCCAAACATAGTAAACACGAAAGTAAACTCGAGCAATCATTCAAAAGGATTCGACGTAAAGCTTAGAAAAGCATGGTTCGGATAAGCATGATAGTAACAGAGGTAGCAAAAGGAACTACTTAAGTTTGATTACATCTGCGTCCCGGCATACCGGGGATTTAATGAAGTTTTTTGGCCAAGCATGATAGTAACAGAGTTCAGGTCGAGGCATCAGGAATTACGTCGGCAGCAGCCGAGGTAGCCTGGGAGGTGCTGGCAACGTCGGCAGTAACCTCGGCACCAGCTTGTGGAGAAGCCTCGGTTTCTGCTTCGCGGGTGTCACCATCGTCACCTTGCTCGGCTTCGACGTCGGATTCTGTTTCGTATTCATCCTCTTCTGGCTCGTCATCTTCGGCGTCGGAGTAGGTGTCTCCCTCGCTCAAGTTCTTGGTGTTGGCATATCCAGCGAAGAAGGAAGCCATCTTTTCGCGCCGCTGGATGAGAATTGGGTCCGTGGACCAGGGCGAATTTCGGCGAAGAGTGTCCATCTTTTCGAGGTCGAGCTTCTCGCACCAAGTCATGATGAATTTGAGAGCGGCATCAGCTCCAGCGCGAGCCGAGGATGAGCGCCACTCTCGAAGTCTTTGTTCGGCTTCACGAAGCTTGGCGGCGAGCTCAGGCGTAGTATTGGGAGCATCGGCAAGAGGCCACAAGGCTCGGAAAGCAGACACACCTGCATCAAGGAGTTCGGACCCAATGGTTTTCAAGGGATGGATCCGAGCTTTGATGGCCACGATGTGGTCCTCAATGGTCCAGGCGGGGTTCGTCTCGCTACGCCTCTTCCTGTGCTGATCAGTGATATTGCGAGCCGAAACTTGGGTGTAGGTGAAGTGCTCTGCAGAAATAGCCTGTTAATAATGAAAGAAACAGTTCGGCAAAGAGCCAGTACTGTTGAGGACAAAGCAAGGATAAGGGGGGCAAGAAGCTTACCGTCCATTTCTTTGTTGATACGTTCCAGCGTCGGGAGGAGCTGGTTAACCGAAGCTTGAAGGGCTTCATAAGCCTCGGTGGCCGAGGTGGCGCGGGCCTCGGCTAACTGGAGCGCATTCTCATGTTCCTTGGCGGCATCCTCCCGAAGTTTCTTCTCTGTTTCAACAACACTGGCCTTTTCCGCCTGCAGCTGCTCTGTTTCCGACGTCCGCAGCTCGGTGATGCGCTTCAGTTCCTTTACCAGACGAGCTACTTCGGCTTTCTCTAGTTGGAGCTTTTCGTCCAAAGAGTTCTTTTCTGCAAGGACGGCCTTGTGCTCGTCGTGGAGTTTCTTGTGGTCAAACAGGAGGGTATGGAAGATGTCCGTGCGGACGTTCATAGTATTCTGCAAGGAAGAAAAACATAGCTCGGTTAGAAAGGCTATACCTCGACAAGAGTCTCGGGGACTCGGAGTCAAATCATTGGAAAAATGTTGCCGGGGTATGCCTCGACAGGAGTCTCGGGGACTCGTACCCGAGGTGCATGATAAAGTAAGGTAAAATGGTTTGAGATTCAAGCCAAACAATTTTAACTCCGGCGGAGCGTCAATAGTTTACCTCGAATCTCGGGGACTGGGAATGGTGGATATTAGATGAGATACTGCATGAAAGTAAAGAGAATAGGACTTACGTCGATGTTTTGAGCAGCACGCAGGGCAGCGACTTGTAGGTCGTGACGCTTCGGCCGCAGGCGCTGTTTCCCGCAGGGTGCTCACCTACCGGAGCAGCTAGGGAGGCCGAGGAGACCTCGTCTGCAGAATTCCAGTCTGCGTTGTAGTGTTCCAAGGAGCCGAGGCTCTGGTCACTGTCAGTGCGCAGAGGAGGATATCCCCACGGTCCGCCCTGCTCGATGCCCCTAACCGAGGCCTCCAAGGCTTGAGCAGCCTCGGAGCTTGAAGCAGGCCGGTTATCCAGTATAAGAGATGTCCTCCGAGCATATTCGTCGGCCGGAGGAGCAGTCTCATCAACGGGTGCGGCAAATGGAGGAATTCGGCGTGTCACCGGGGAGGAGACCTCGGTTGCATCCTTGAAGGAGAAGAGATAGTCAGGGTGCCAGACCCAGATGTTGGTTTGGGGGTGACCTTAGACTTCACCGTCTCTTTCTCTTTCTCCTTGCCTTTCTCCAACGGCAAGGTAGTCTGGCGAACTGGTTTTTGGGGCTGCTGCTTGGGCTGCTGCTTGGGCTGTTGCTTCTGCTGAAGCTTCTGCTGTTGCTGTTGTTGGTTGCGGGCAGTCTGGCTGCGGGGGGAGAGTCGAGGCTCCGGCAAGGCGGTAGCCGGAGTGCTGGCGCGATTGGTCCCCGCACCGTTTGAGGACGCGGAGAACTCTGGCCTCGGGTGGGGGCAGATTTCTCCAAGGCCGGGCCAGACCTCGGTGGAGGAGATACGGGGCGAGAGTTCGTCGGGGTGGTCGTGGCTTCAGAGGCACCAACGGGTGCAGTCATGGAGGATACCTCCTGATCCACTTCTATGGGGTCACTGCAACGAAGGAAGATGGTCAAGTGTTAGTACCGAGGTGATAAGTTTAAGCAACAAACTTTGTTGGCTATAGAAGCAAAGCATTACCCATCCGAAGTAGGAAACTTCTTGCCCCCTCGGGCATGAGGAGGATTTCCGGACTTCTTCAGCCGACGTCTCTTGACCGGAGCCGCAGTGGGTCCGGAGGCTCCAGTGGCGGATGGTTCGGCGGCCGAAGTTGCGGCACCAGCGCGTTTCCGGCTGGTTGCTGGAGTAAAGTTCGGAAGGTGAGGAAGGCAGGAGATAGGTACCGCGTTTATTGGTTCCATGACGAGAAATCCCTCCTCGTCATCCGAAATCTCTTGAACTGAAGCTTGTGCTTGAGGCTTACCCGCGGTGGTGACGCGGGCCGAGGCAATGGGCATGTAATCCTCGTTGTCAGGGTCCTCGTTGGATGGTGGGTCCTCGACAGGAAGATCCTTGCCGAAGTGGTCCGCAGGATGGACTCCATCCTCGGCGGTCTGGCGGGAGAACAGCTATATGGCAGACATATGAAAAGGAGTTAGGAAGAAATGGTCAAGATGAACGTCGGTAGCAAGACCTCGGTGGTAAAGGAGTACCGAAGAAAACGTCGGAACAGCGTACCTGTTTTGGTGGCTTGGTCCTGTAGTGGGGTTCCCTTCCCCATGTCCAAGCGTCAGAGATCTTGGACTTGGTGATAGCTCGGACTCGCCGAGCTACAGCGGCGTTGTCCAGTGCAACATGCGTATGGCGGGTTGGATCATAAAGACCGCTCATGTGGCAGATCTTGTGAGTCCTCGCCTGGAGAGGGGAGACCCTGCGCTTCACAAATGTGCAGGCCAGATCGTCAGCCGTCAGGACTTTCCCGTCGTTCGCAGGGTCCTCCGGGTCCTGCCATTTCGCAACATACCCATGGATGGACTTGATTTCGCTGGTGAGAGGGGGAGTGTAGTCCCAGTTGAGCGGTTCGGTAGGAGGGCTGAGGTTAAACACCGGCAGATTGAGGAAGTCCTCTTCGCCGGAGTTCTTCACGTAAAACCACGTCCGGAGCCACTTGCGAACGGTGTCCGGAGTAGCGATACGTGGGAAGATGGAGTTTCGGCGAGGAGCTATGATGGCTGCTCCGCAGGCGGTTAGTAGCTTGGGCAGATCCTTGTTTTTCGGATCCGGGATCACTTGCCGCTTAAGTTGGAAGTAGCGAGAAAAGAGGTCTACCGTGGCTTTGAGGCCGAGGTATCCCTCAGAGAAGGAAACGATGCAGGAGAGAGTGGTGATGGCGTTGGCGGGGAGGTGATGAACCTGGAGTCGAATTTGTCGAGGAAGCTCCGGAAGAAATCGCTAACGGGCAGTCCGAAGCCGCGCTGGAAGTGCGCGACGAAGACCACCCGTTCCCCTTCCTTGACTTGAGGCTCGAGTTCGCCCTCTGGCAGGCGACACTCTACCCCGGCGGGAATCCGCCGAGTCGCCCTGAGCCACTGGATTTCGTCCGGAGTTACATCCGAACCTTCCCAGCCGGCTCGTTCTCCGACCTCCAGTTCGAGGTCTGGAACCTCGGTTTGTTCCGAAGTCTCAGGAGGAGACATCTCGGCAGAATCAATCTGCAGAAGATGCACAGAAGTTTAGCAAAGAAAAAGTGAATCTGGAATCTAAGGCTATATCTGGCTAACTCAGGAGGAGTTGGACGGCTATCTAATATACATAGAGGCATATCTATGCTAGGCGAGCATCTATCCGAGGTATGAAACTCGCTACTACCCAAAAAAGTATGCAAGTAAGATCTACCGGAGGAGGTAAATAGAGTTTTATTCAAGAACATATGAAGAACCACAGCGCAAAGAGGAAGAAACCTAGGGCAATGCCTAGGGTATCAGGAAAGGGAGTACATACCGTGAAAACGAGGTGCTGAAGGGCGGCGCCGGTGACGCGGTCGCAGCGGCGACGAAGGAGCTGCTCGTCGGCGGCGGCGGGAACGTGTTTCTTCTCAACCGGAAGCGGCGGCACTGGTGGCGATGGAGGCGAGAGGGCGAGTGAAGGAGGAAGAAGATGGCGAAGTTACCCGTGGGGCCCTACTTATAGCCGCGCGCGGTAACTGCCCGCATTAACTGCGCCACTACCGCGCGGTTATCGGGAGGCGCGGGATCGTGTGCGAGTGGGCGCACGGTTACGCGGTCTGCGGCCGCACGATCGGCCACATCGTGGGCCGCAGAGTGGCAACCGCCCACCCCGGATTTCCTGCGCTGGTCAGCACAAAATCGAGGGGTCGTGGGCGGTCAAGTACTTGAGTGCGCAGGTGCGCTGTTCGGTGGGTCCGGCTGACGAGGGCGGCGTGTGGTCAGAATCTGCTTGGCAGAGGTCCGGATTCCGAAGCCCGGGCAGAGATTCTTCGCCACGTACCTCGGAAAATCTTGAGGCAAGTTGGTGCTGAGTCAGATAGCTCGGAGAGTTCAGTTCGCATATCTACCTCGGATTGGATGGTGGTGTATGGGAGGTACCTCGGCATGACTATGTTGGAGGTCGGTTTAGGAGGTGGTGTAAGGCTTGTTTTGAACCTGCTACGGCCCTCCTTCCGAGGTCGTAGGACCGCACCAGCTTCGGGGACTAATGTCGGGGGAGTATCCCCGGGTAGGGTCAAGGCTTGGCATAAGGTGGTGTTCCAAGTTGTGCCGAGGTACGGAAAGGGCCGACCTGTTTGGGCCTGGGAAGGTCCGAGCTTCATCTTGACCTGGAGAATACAGGCCGACCTATTTTGGCCCAGAGGGGTCCGAGGTATACTGTGGCCAGGGCCGAGGTTCACAGTCCGAGCTATGTTCTGCCGACCTAACTACCTCAGTGCGGTGGTTTGTGTTGTGGGTGCAGGAGAAGCTGTGGGAAGGAAGTAAGATCCGAGCTAGTAAAAGATATTAAGCGCAAGACCCAAGGTACGGCACGGACGCGCCGAGCTAACCGAGGTGATGGGCTGTAGGTCGGGCCGGAGTCAATGCTCCTGTCACTTCCAGCCGGGTACTAGAGCGCCTGACACGGGAGCGTCTGTCAAGGAGCATGGCAGAGGCGTGCTCCGGGTTCGGCGGGCCTGCACGTCTCCGACCGCTGACCACGCGAGGTCTGGGTAAAGGCTACGAGGTAGCTCTGCCAGGCCACGTCCTGTCTCGGTCAGAGGGGACATGCTAGCTCTGCCGTAGGCTACAGGAGATGGGCAAGCCACGTCTTGTCCCCGACCGAGGTACGGTGGTACGGTGGTGACCGTTGCAGAGGCATGGCAACAGTGTTCTGCGAGGGGCACAATGGTAACCCGGCTGGCCTATATAGTGGGCTTCACCCCCTCCTGCTGAGAGGACGGACGGACGGATGAGGATCAAGATAGAGAGAAAGATAGAGAGGAAGCTCGGAATACCTCGGAGAGACCTCGGTTCAGGCTCGGACTGCCTTTTCCTCTCTTTGTAGCATCATCTTCCACCACGAGTTCTCACCATTGTATCATCATACAGCTCGAGGAGCAGCTTGTACTTGTCACTTTGAGCTATACACTGACTAGGATAGTGCTGCAGTAGGGGTGTTACCTCCGCAAGAGGGCCCCGAAGCAGGGTACATCGTGGTGTGTTTTGTGTTCTTGCTTTCTTGGTTCTTTGTTCGTGTTCTTGCGTGTTCTTGCGTGTGCACTTCTTGAGTGCATAAACCCTCCCCGGATTCCCCCAACGACCATTCGGCCCCATCTTAGCCATACCTATGGCATCTGCCGTGATCCCACCACGACAAGTTCACATTAGTTTCTTTTTAGCTTGTAATAGGTAACATTACTTTGATTATCGATATATTGTGGTATTTACTTTGGATTATTGATCATGGCCAAAAAATGTGGTATTTACTATGGTATTCACTTTGGTGTTGCTCATGTTTACTTAGGAATTTATAAAAAATTGTTTTGTTTTGCGCAGTTGTATGTGCCACCAACCACCATGAATATGGGCTACACGAACCATTTGTTTTGAGGTCCCCACATCAGTGACAAGAATTTGGTGATGGACTCTACCTCTCTGGCCAATGTGGATTTTCACCCATGTCCTTAGGATCCTCCTATAGTAGTGATCAATTGTTTTTTTGAACCATGCATGAGAGCTGCATGTCATATATTAGAAGAAGAAAGTAAAAGACATGCGAGTCTACAAGTTTGGACCAATGCCGAAGAGAAGAAAGAAAAGGAGCAAGCGAGCCTAGCGACATCCCTCCAACAAGCGAGGGAAAAAAGAACCACGAGATTTGCAAATACTACATGAGAACATATGAAAACCAGGTTTCCTGGAGAGTGAAACGACACTTACTAGTGATCACTGATCAATGTTTAATATTTATGCCATAAATGGTGGTTAGTTTACCTACACAAAATCTGAAAAATGTCCTCGCTATGTTATAATATACATACTATTTTTCATAATCTATATGCCAATAATAAAAGTGCGCGGATATAAGTTTGTTATAATAAACTTTAAAAAAAGGTCACGGAAGCCAAATCAGAAAATTCATGACAGACAAATTTCATGTTCATTACAAGTAATAAAATAAAATATATAGGCTATATATATAATAAATGTGTGTGTGTGTGTTGTGTGTGTGTGGGGGGTGGGAGGCTTCTAAGGGAAATAATCCGACTAAACCCCCTAAACCCCATAGGGCAAACAATTTTTCACGCAATGGATAGCATTAAATTGACCAAGCCATGTTGGCCAGGAAGCATACCTCGAATATCAACGAAAAGGGCTGATAAATTTAGTACTACAATAAGCCTCTCCAAGCATAGATGCGACTCTTATCATTGTTGTCGGATCTAACCGTAAAAGGCGATAACAATGCTTTTCATCCAAGTATAACACAAGACCAGAGCTACATAGTGCTACGACGGTTTACAGTTTCATTCCACCTCCAACTAGGTTGGCTCCTCTCATCTTCGTCAGCCTTTTTATCCGCTGGGAGGTGGGGAGAACTTAATTTTTTTACATCTCTTCTAGTTTTGGTTTTTCGTGTTATTTTTATGAATATTTGGCGACGATGGATTGATAGTGGAGTCAATATCATGTATACTAATGGCCTCTCAGCTCCATGCCCATCCTGTCATGGTCTTCACACGAATGTCTGGGAACTAGTTTTTTATTTATAAAAAGGGTGTACGCCGGCCTCTACTATCAGTTGATGTAACACATCCATATTCAATTCAATGTGTCTCATCCAAGTTATTACATAAATCACATAACATAAAGTGTTGAAACAAAAACAGCCACCTAAACGCATATGTCATATATGCATTATGTAATCTATGGGTGAATCGCCATCTACTCTGGTAGAAAAATCTTGTTTGATTGTCACCAGACGGTTGAATCTAGTAATCATAACCTCCCGCTGCTCCAATGGAAGTAGATAATCCCATAAGTAAATCCAATCCGCAACCATATTGATAACCTGCAAACAGTGGGATGCTCATGTCTTGTTAAACACAATGTTATTTTTACAATTTCAGATTGACCAACATAAAGCTGAAACTCTTATTCGAATTCTAGCTTTTGTTTTTTATCAATCTCATTCAACTAATTCGCAATCATATTTCTGATATTGGCCGGTCAGAAGGTTATATGCAATGAAAACAATACACCACATGTGACGAGCAAAAGAACATGCCATAAATAAATGCTAAATAATTTCCTTTGAATCATAGAAAAATTTACACAAATTCTAGTTTTGTTTTAGTAATCGTATTCCAATGATATATATCTACGGTGATATATGGAATATATGACAAAGGTGGAGTCTTGGAGTATTTCGATCGATCGGTCATATAGGCCTGATTCAGACATCAAATAGCTTTGATTTCCATTATCCGTAGGACACCCTATATGTATAAAAATCGATATAAAAATAAATAAGATATGCCGAAATCCAATTTCTCGATTAGATTATTTTAGTGAGCATGACATTTCTATTACAAAACCACATAAAATCTTAATATTTAGTGGGACCGGAGTTCTCGTGGTGTGTTGGTTTCTCCCATTTCACGCCTAGTCGCCTATCGTCATCTTAGTCTTCTCTCATTCGGTGGTAAATTGATGAAGCAGTGGTTCAACAGTCCACTTCGCACGATACGTTTGACGGTCCAAGATTCTTACCCTTTATGATGGGCGGTTTATCCGGCTATTCAAAACTTTGGAGATTTTTCAAGTTCGTGCGTGCGCGTATGGTCTTGACACGGATTGTTTTACTAGATGCATGGAAGAACATCAGGATACGAGTAAGATATGGTGAACCAGAGTGCTTTGATGTACCATAAGAGTTGTCAACAAAAAAATGTCGTTTTTGTTTTTGTTTTGGATTGTTCTAATAAAACAGAACAGTGCTCCAAGATAAATGAACAAAGGTACCAGGCTTAGCAGGCACACACGCGTCGGCCGGGTGCCCGTCCATACCCTAATTGGTAGCTACACTACCCCACGTGCATAGATTAATTCATATATGGGTCCTAATCATCGACTGACCTCCATCACAAATTGCAGTTGAAATTGTTAAGAGAGGGGGCACGTACAACACATGCTAATTATTTGATCTCCGGTAGCGGGTGGTGGAGATCGTGAGATTCAGGGAGGTGGCACACATGAGAGAGACCCATCGATCGACGGATCTATCAACAATTTAATTCCTGAGATCGATGGCGCAAATGATTAACGGCTAACGTGCCGTCCTAGGTGGTTGGTCCTTGGCGTAAAATTAGGAAGTGGTCGGGAAAAAAAAAGTGGCCTAGCGATTAACGGGGAAAAAGAGAGAAGATTATGGTGGTTGTGGTCTATAGCAGTTTCTGGTTTCTATCATGATCTTGCGTTCTATCATTCTATCGTTTCAGATCGAAAAAATAGCGGCTCAGCTTTCTCAGATTGATCGACCATCTTGTATTCTCGTTCGTGAACTTTATAAAAGATCTTCATCGGAATTTTTCCCTCCATTCCAAAATACTTGACTTGAGTTTGTCCAAATATGGATATATCTACAACTAAAAATGTCAAGATACATACATATTTGAACAAATGCATGTCAAGTATTTTGGAACGGAGTGAGTAGTTGGTAATCATAGTAGTAGTATCTTCGTTCTCACGAGCTACCCATGATGTGACCACGCTGCTCCCGGGGAGTGAGAGGTCACCGCACCGCTGCTGACAAGGAGGAGGTCGCCTCGCCCCCTCAAAGGAGCTCGCCGCGGCGCTTAGGAAGAGATCACAACGTCAGAGTGGGAGCTCCCCTTGCCTCGCCGTAACGGGAACTTGGCCGTCGGACTGCCTGAGAGAGATGGGATGAGGTCATGAGGATTGTTGGGATTGGAAGGACGAGTCCCGCGAGCTGTAAAAGCAGAGTGCTCACCGGCTTCCAGGTTGGGATTGTTCGCATTTTCTTGGTGTTGCTTCCGATTGCGTTGTCATTTTTTAGCCTTCTGCGGACTCTCCTCTTGAGCTGATTTCCCTGATTCGTGCAAAAGAAGCGGCACAGGCCGCCTTGGCGGCGGCTGCGGCATGCAAGGAGGCAGAGGCAGGGGCCAATGTTGTCTCCAGCGAAATACCGTGGCTGGAGAGGAGGTTTCTGCTCCTGATCCGTTGGCGCCCACCGCGGGGGACGCGGTGGAGCCTTGCTGCCCGGTCGAGGCTGGGGCCTCTTCTAAGACAATCCCCAAGCGTAGGCGGGGCAGGAAATCGTGCCTGACGGTCAGAAAGGGGCGGAGTAAACGCAAAACTCCTAAATGTTAGGCTTTATCTGGAACATACGGGGGTTTGGTTAGGCGGGCCGTGTAGGTCAACTCAAAGACTACATCCGTAGTGAAAGAGTTGACATCGTGGCTCTCCAGGAGACCATCAAGCAAGACTTTACCCTACAAGAACTCAATAGCCTCGGGGGGCATGATTTGTTTGCGTGGGGATGGATCCCTGCCTCGGGGCACTCTGGGGGCTTGCTGCTGGGGTTTAAGGATGACTCTTTTGAAGTGGTGGAATGGAAGAAAGGGATTTTCTTTATTGCCGCACTTGTTTACCACAAGTCCAGGAAAGAAAAGTGGTACTTCATGCTTGTCTACGGACCTGCAGACCACTCTCGAACTAGGGAGTTCCTGTTGGAGCTTGAGGAGTTTGTTTCCCTGGCCCAGTTCCCAATCGTGGTTGGGGGCGATTTCAATTTAATCCGGGGTGCCCTGGACAAAAACAATGCCAACATCTGTTGGTCTAGGGTTCACATGTTCAACGATTCGCTTGCAGCGCTTGCGCTTCGTGAACTAAGACGAGTAGGGGCTCGCTATACCTGGACGAACAAGCGTCTAAACCCAGTCAGGTATGTGTTAGATCGTGTTTTCTTTTCCCCGTCATGGGAGAACCTCTACCCGCTCTGCTCACTCACGGCAGTGACTAGAATTGGATCGGACCACACTCCATTGATCCTTTCAACCGGGGAAGATGCACCTCCTAGACAAAGTAGGTTTATCTTCCAATCTTGGTGGCTGGAGGTGACAGGGTTTGGAGACCTAATGAATTCTAAGTTGGCGGCGATTGCGGCAAAGGGTGGTCCACATCGTTCGGTGGTGGATTTTTGGCAGTTCTGGTCTAGGGGGACTAGACAATTCTTAAAGGGCTGGGCCACCAATTTGGGCCGAGCTCGCAAGGATGCCAAAGCTCAAATCCTGAGCCAAATTGCGGAACTAGATGTCCAGGCAGATGGGTCTGGTCTAGACGAAGAGGGGTGGGCGCTGAGATAGTTCCTAGAGGACCAACTAGTAGGGTTGGCCAAAGCGGAGGAAGAATACTGGAGACAATGAGGCCGGGTCAAATGGCTCCTGCAGGGAGATGCCAATACAACTTATTTTCACGCAATTGCGAATGGCAGAAGACGCAAGTGCTTCATTGCCAACCTCAGAACTGATCAAGGGATGATCTCTGAGCTTAAAGACCTTCAAGCCCACATTTATCAGTTCTACATCGGTCTGATGGGATCAGCGGGGAGGAGAGGGTTTTTACCCTTGTTGATTCGGTGTGGCCGGCCAACAAGCGTGTCTCCAGGGAGGAGAATGACAGTCTGGCAATTACCTTTAGCGCAGAGGAGCTCGATCTCATTCTCCAGGAGATGAAATCTGACTCGGCACCCGGGCCGGATGGGTTTCCGGTTCGGTTCTATAAAAAGTTTTGGGGAACTCTTCGTGGAACTGTTCTTGCCATTGTGAATGACTTTGTGTTGGGACGCATTGATCTTTCTCGCCTTAATTTTGGGGTCCTTACTCTCATTCCAAAAGTTCACGGCGCTGATTCGATTAAACAGTACAGACCAATAGCTCTTATTAATGTTATTTTCAAATTCGTAGCCAAGGCTTATGCTGTCCGTTTAAGACCTATAGCTCATAGAACAATCAGCCCTTGCCAAACGACATTCATCAAAGGGCGGTGCCTACATGAGGGAGTGTTGGCACTGTCCGAAATTGTTCACGAAGTTCAGTCCAAAAAACTCAAAGGAATTTTCCTTAAGCTGGACTTTGAGAAGGCGTATGATAGAGTGAATTGGGAATTCCTCCGTATTGTACTCCTTAGGAAAGGGTTTGAACCAGGGGTGGTTCACAGAAACCTGCAACTGGTCTCGGGAGGCCAGACGGCGATTAATATTAACGGGGAAACTGGCCCCTACTTAGAAATTTGCGAGGGGTGCGCCAAGGGGATCCTTTGTCTCCCCTACTCTTCGATTGGGTGGTTGATGCACTTGCATCCATCCTGGACGCGGCTAGAGGGTCAGGCCACACATCCAAGGACTAGTTCCTCATCTGATTCCAGGAGGGGTTTCCCAGCTTCAGTATGCCGATGACACCATGATCCTCATGGAACCATCGGATGTGGGTATAGCAAACCTGAAGTTTCTCTTGCTATGTTTTGAGAACATGTCTGGACTCAAAATTAACTTCCATAAGTGTGAGATGGTCATCTTGGGGGTTGATCATGACGAGCAGATAGGGATTGCTAATCGTCTAAATTGCAAACTTAGCTCTCACTAGTAGAAAAACCACCATCCGTTCGGGCCTTTTATCCCGCCCAAAAATATTGAACCGAGACGAATGGGATACAGCAGGGTCGTCAGGGACCTTTGGTCCCGGTTCGTGTTACGAACCGGGACACGAACCGGGACCAAAGGGTCGCGGCATGTGCAGAGCCGGGCCCAGCGCACCCTTTCGTCCCGGTTCGTAACACGAACCGGGACCAAAGAGTCTCCCCTGCATATATCATTTTCCACCGAGCTCCATCTCCATTTTGAGCTCGAGTTCATCGCCATTTTCTCCTCCATTTCCTCTCCATCACTCAAGTTAATCCCCATTTTTTTTCACCATTTGTGAAGATTGAAGGCACCCCATCTATTCAAGGGTTAGCAACATCATCCTTTCCTCCGGCGTTTCAACTTTAGCTCATTTCATTGCTAGTTTAGCTCATTTCATTTTTATAGTGCTAGCTAGGTGTTTGATGGGAGTCTTAAAGAAATACGTTCATAACCGTGCTAGGCCAGAAGGAAGCATCTCCAAGGGCTATGGAACAGAGGAGGTCATTGAGTTTTGTGTTGATTTTATTCCTGACCTTAAGCCGATCGGTGTTCCTCAATCGCGCCATGAGGGGGAGACTGCGTGAAAAAGGCACGCTAGGAAAGAAAGCAATAATGTGTAAGGACTGGGATTCTTTCAATCAAGCACACTACACAGTTCTACATAATTCCAGCTTGGTGGGTCCGTATATCAAGGAACACATGAATTGTTTACGCTCTAAATGCCCGGAGCAGCCTGAAGAAGAGATTGAAAGAGAACACATGAAGACTTTCAACGGGTGGTTGCAAACACGTCTCATTAATGACAGCACTGTTGAAGAACAGCTATACTTGTTGGCCAAAGCACCATCTTCGACTATATTGACTTTTCAAGGGTACGAGATAAATGGGAATACATTTTACACGGCCGACCAAGATAAAAAGAGCACCAACCAAAACAGTGGTGTCCGCTTTGATGCAACAAATAACAATGGGGAAAAGGACACATATTATGGTTGCATAGAGCAGATATGGGAATTTGACTATGGACCTTCTTTCAAGGTACCTTTGTTCTGGTGCAAATGGTTCAACCTGGAAGGCGGGGTAGATGTAGACCCGAAGTACGGAATGACTACAGTGGATCTCAAGAATCTTGGGTACGACACCGAACCATTCGTCCTAGCCAATGACGTGGCTCAGGTTTTCTATGTGAAGGACATGTCTTCCAGACCGAAAAAAAGAAAAGATAAGCAAGGGAATACATCATACGATGAGGCAAAACGCCACATAGTTCTTTCAGGGAAAAGAAACATCGTGTGAGTGGAGGACAAGACAGACATGTCAGAAGATTACAATAATTTTGATGAAATTCGGCCGTTCGCAGTGAAAACTGACCCAAGCAGCCACAAGGGACTAATTTATGTGCATACTACGTTTTCGAGTATATGCGCTCTTTTGTCAGTGAGCGGAATAGAGAAGTCAGAACAGCTGAAGTATGTATACACTATTCACATTTTTTTATTACCATATTGTGTTGAGTTCCATTCATAAATTACAACTCACATATTCATATTGATCTAGATGGATCGAATGCGGGACCAGCTCATACCAACGAAGCGCCTAAAAGCAATTCAAGAGGAATTGGCGGGATTTTTGAACGAGGAGGTCCTGAAGAAAACTGGAGAATTTTATCACCCTAACAATTATTTTTTGCCTCCAATGTAATTGACGTGATCTCGACGTGTGAGAAACGTGATGTCGGTGTAGTATAAACTTGTGGGCTTATGTATGTATGAATCAAACGTGACCTCGGTGTATTGTATACTTTATGTGTATGACTTTATGTGTATGACTTGTTGTCTGCGCAACGTGATCTTCGTAAAAAATAATTAATTGGAAAACAAAAAATCGAAACCCCTAAAAAATAAATTAGCAGAAAACATAAAGCAGAAATCTTTGGTCGCACCCTGGCCCGTGGCCACGTGGAGGTCCATCCGTCCCGGGTCGTAAACACCCGAGACGAAAGCCCCCCCCCCCCCCCCCCCCCCCCCCCCCCCCCCCCTCCCCATTTATTCCCGACCCTTTAGTCCCGGTTGTAAAACCGGGACCAAAGGCCCTCTGGACCCGGGACGGATGGACTATTTTCCACTAGTGTCTTTCCCTATATCTTATTTGGGACTGCCGGTTAGCAACTAGCGCTTGTCCCTTAAAGATTGGGAATTCTTGGGGGAAAAGTAGGGCACAGGGTGGACCCATGGCAGGGTAGACTCACATCCTCGGCCTCACGGCTAACTCTAACTAATGCCTGCCTATCAAGCCTAGCCACGTTTGCGATGAGCATGTACCTCTTGTATGATGGTACTCACGCAGCCATGGACAAGGTTCGGTGCCGTTTCTTCTGGGAAAGAGTGGGCGGCACAAGGAAGTATCATATGGTGAATTGGGCCACTGTATGTAAACCCAAAGAACTGGGAGGGCTGGGAATCTTAAATTCGAAACTCATGAATTTGGCTCTCCTCTCCAAGTGGATCTGGAAGTTGAGCCAACACGAGCAGGGTCTATGGGCAGACTTGCTGCGTGCTAAATACCTACCCACCAGGGATATTTTTACCTCCCCAGTGATCAAAGGGTCCCAGTTTTGGAATGGGCTCCAAAAAATGAAGCACTTGTTTAAGCTGGGAGCTAAACATCAAGTGCATGATGGAAGGGCGACTATGTTTTGGTCAGACTGGTGGAAGGGCAGGGCGCCAATGAGGGATAGGTTCCCCTGCCTATACAGCATAAGCTCGGAGCCTTTCATCTCTATCCACCAGGCCCATAGCCAGAAGGGCTGGCACACCTACGTTTCTGCCGAACTTTTGGGCTGGCTGATGCTGTTGAATGGGAAAACCTCTCCAGGGAAATAGAATCGTGGTCAGGGGACAATAGTCATGATGCTGTCTCCTGGGCACTCGAGAGCTCGGGGTGCTTCTCGGCTAGATCCATCTACGTCAAGCTCTGCAATGGGACGGCTATGATCCACTTCAAGGATTTGTGGAAGGCTCGGATCCCTCTCAAAGTCAAGATCTTTCTTTGGCAGATGATTAGGGACAAGCTCCCATCGTGTGAGCAGATTTGGATTCGGCATGGCCCCTCTAATGGCCGTTGCGTGCTGTGTGATGAGCTAGAGGATGCGGATCATATCTTCTTTCGCTGCTATCTAGCACAGTTTATTTGGGCATGTGTTAGGGAAGCACTCGATTGCCCGTGGAACCCGGCAGGGGCCGGAGATTTCCTAGCTATTACTCAAGGGCTGGTTGGCCGTGTGCGTAGAGTGATATGGGTGTGTTTTGCTGCCATTTGCTGGGCGCTCTGGCTAGTACGAAATAAGATGACGATTGAACATACTTTCGTTACTCACCCTACTGATGTACTTTATAAATCACTGATTCTCATACAGGAGTGGAGACTGCTGAGTAAGGAGGCAGATCGACAAGGGCTGGACTTGGCAAGGGAGGCGCTGCGCAACATTTACATGACCCTGAGAGCGTCATCGACCTAGCTTCTTTTTGGTTCCTGGCTTATGTCCTGCCTTTCGTTTACTCCAGTTTGTGTGAGGTGCTGGAACTTCTAGCTGTATGTGCGGTGCTGGAACCTGTAGCTGTACGTATTTGCACCCGATGATTGTAAGACTTGGTTGAGATGTTGCTTTATTAATATAAAGCTGGGCTGAGGCCTTTATTTTTAAGTCCCGCGAGCAAGACGAGAAGGTTTCATCCGCCATGTTTTTTTCCAGTGAATCACTAGGCTACTTCCTAGTTTTACGCCAAGACCCAAGAACCATCCCACAGGTCAGCACGTAACTTTTGTCTCATAAAAGTTTCCCATAGGTGTAGCATTACTGGTTTCGAAATAAGTAAGGTGAATCTAGTTCATAAACTAAATCACTCCCACTTATAAGCAGGGAGTGATTTAGAGTCCAGAATCATACTGTATTACTGTTAATTCCATGGTGTAGAGTAGTACAACCGGGCACGATGCATGTATGTATGGCGTGTGTGATCTTGATTCATGGACCGAGCGCATGTGCATGCTGGAAATAAATTGGTACCACCGGTCCGGTCTGTCTTGAAGGAGCGCAACGGAGGTGGTTTACATGGCGCGCGGTCCACGCATGATAATGACAACTACCGTGCACTGTGCGATCGTCCTCCCGACTCAATCAGGCATGTCAAGCGATCAGTGATTTGCAACCGTGTTCTCGGCAAGTGAGGCCGGCAAGGCTTTGTTTTTAGTGATGCTCTTTGGGTACCGGCGTGAAAATACTATGTGTGATATTCTGGTTGAACCTCGCAACGACGGACTTCTAATCGTTTTCTTACTAAAGTCATTGTGTGGAGATTACTCGGCCTTTCCCCGGGGCTCAGGATAAACACTAATGACCCGACTTTGGCAATTAGATCAGGTGACAATGGTGCATGTGCACTCTTTTGTGGTTCGGGACTTTGGGTGTTGTCAATGATGGTGATTGTTTTATGTTGTGTGAGTTCTAGCCACGTTGACGGGGCCTTTTTTACTGTGTGCATACATATGATTTTTCGAATAGTTCTTAACATTATGTTATTGCATAGATTGAGTATAATTAGTATCGTTTATGGTACCACCGGAGGTAGTTTGCATGGCTCCGGTCCACGCATGATAATGACAACTACCGTGCACTGTGCGATCGTCCTCCCGACTCAATCAGGCATGTCAAGCGATCAGTGATTTGCAACCGTGTTCTCGGCAAGTGAGGCCGGCAAGGCTTTGTTTTTAGTGATGCTCTTTGGGTACCAGCGTGAAAATACTATGTGCGATATTCTTGGTTGAACCTCGCAACGACGGACTTCTAGTTGTTTTCTTACTAAAGTCATTGTGTGGAGATTACTCGGCCTTCCCCGGGGCTCAGGGTAAACACTAATGACCCGACTTTGGCAATTAGATCAGGTGACAACAGCGCATGTGCACTCTTTTGTGGTTCGGGACTTTGGGTGTTGTCAATGATGGTGATTGTTTTATGTTGTGTGAGTTCTAGCCACGTTGACGGGGCCTTTTTTACTGTGTGCATACATATGATTTTTCAAATAGTTCTTAACATTACGTTATTGCAGAGATTGAGTATAATTAGTATCGTTTATGGTACCACCGGAGGTAGTTTTGCATGGCTCCGGTCCACGCATGATAATGACAACTACCGTGCACTGTGCGATCGTCCTCCCGACTCAATCAGGTCAAGCGATCAGTGATTTGCAACCGTATTCTCGGCAAGTGATGCCGGCAAAGCTTTGTTTTTAGTGATGCTCTTTGGGTACCGGCGTAAAAACCCTTTGTCTGATATTCTTCGTTGAACCTTGCAACGACGGACTTCTAGTCGTTTTCTTGCTAAAGTCATTGTGTGGAGATTACTCGGCCTTTCCCAGGCCCCAGGGTAAACACCCATGACCCGACTTTGGTAATTAGATCAGGTGACAACTGTGCCCATGCACAATTTGCTTCTCGGGACTTTGCTATGGGCATTTTTTTTTATTGTGTGCATCCATATGATTTTTCAAATAGTTTTTAAAATTACATTATTGCAGAGATTGAGTATAATTAGTATCATTTTATGGCGCGCAGCAGCTCCAAGAAGGGGTGCACGATTCGGTCACCTTAAAGCTCACTACCGATGCTTGCTATACCGTGAAATATGCGTATCGCACGCAATTTGAGGGAAAATTTCAAAGTCAGCCCCCTCAGATGGTTTAGAAGGTTTGGGCACAACCGAGGTGTAAGTTTTTTTTTATTTGGCTTCTCCTTCTTAACCTCCCGTGGACTTCAGATTGGCTGATGCAAAGGGAATGACCAAATTGTTATTTTTGTCCCCTTTGCATCCGTGAGTTTGAGACGGCTCACCATCTTTTCCTGCACTGCCATGTGTCTCGTGCAGTTTGGTCGAATTACAGTTGTGTGGTCTAAACTACAAGGTTCGGATCAGCAGAACTGGTATCAACTAGCTCCTTGATGGAGGCATGACAAGAAATGATGGAAGCTACTCCGACAGAGCACGTCTAGGCCACAAAGTACATGTTTATCTTGGTTTGCTAGCTGCTATTGAAATATGCAGGTTTCCCGTGACTGTCGTGTCTCTAGGTGCATCAGCTCCTTAACTTTAGAGACGTGGTTAGGCAGCGGGCGTTTGCAAGAGCGAGAGACCTAAGGAAGCTGATGTTCGAACCCCCTTAAGTTGTTATCCTTTCCTGGAGTATTTTCCTGTTTTTTATTTACTCTTTTTCTCTCTCTTTTTGATCCTTAGCCGTTTGGCGCCTTGTACATAATCTGTCTTTTTTATGGAGAAAAAACAGGAGTCTATGGATCTTTCAGAAAAAAAAGGCCACATGTCGTGGGCTTTGGGCCAAAACGTGGATCAAACAAAGCACAAGCACTATTTGATGCGGTTCAATGCTCCATCGGAGGCTGTTTGTAATCAGGAGAACCTTGCTAAAATAGGGGAGCGCCTATAGCGCCCCGCAGCGGCGGGATGGCGCCGCCTGAAGGAGCACGCGCGCCTGCCCCTAGTGGGCCGGTCCAAGTACAATTTTTCTTTCTTTTCCTCTGTTTTATTCTGTTAATCCTAAAAAATAAACAAAAAAAAATAGAAAATCGTTTTTGAAAAAGAACATTTTTCAGATCTAAAACAAATTTTAAAACATCTGACCATTTATTAAAATATGAAACAAAATTCTAATTTGAACAAACTTTTGAATTTAAACAATTTTTAAATATGAACAAATTTCGGATATGAACAAAATACGAATTTGAAAAAAAAGAATTCGGAACCAATTTTAAAATTTGAAACCATTTTCAAAAATTGAAACCATTTTCAAATTTGAAAAATTGGAACTATTTTTAAAATAGAACCATTTTCAAAAGTGAACAATTTTCAAATTTGGAATAATTTGAAATTTGGAACCATTTTAAATTCGGAACCATTTTAAAATTTGGAACCATTTTCAAATGGAACCGTTTTTAATTCAGGAACCATTTTCAAAAATGAACAATTTTTAAATTTGGAACCATTTTAAAAAATGAACAATTTTGAAATTTGGAACCATTTTTAAATTCGGAACCATTTTTTAATTTGGAACCATTTTAAATTTGGAACCATTTATAAAATGGAACCATTTTCAAAAATAAACAATTTTTAAATTTGGAACCTTTTTCAAAATGGCACCATTTTCAAAAATAAATAATTTTTAAATTTGGAACCATTTTAATTTCGGAACCATTTTCAAAATGGAACCATTTTCAAAAATGAATAATTTTTAAATTTAGAACCATTTTAGATTTGAAACCTTTTTAAATTAGGAACCATTTTCAAAAATTAAACAATTTTCAAAAAACAATTTAAAAATAAAGAAAAACAATAATAATAAAAAAAAGAAACGAAAACAAAACAAAACAGAAAAAGAAACGAAAAAACAAAAAAAAACAGAAAAGAAACGAAAAAGAAAAAAAAACAAGAAAAAAAAAGGAAAGCCGCTGGATGGGCCGGCCCGGCAGAAGCTCCCGCGTTAGCGGCGCGGCCGATCCGCGCCGCTAACGGGCGGCATATAGGGTTTGCGCTTAAATAGAGCGTGGGACTTCAACAAAATAACTTTGATGCGTTCTGATTCCGTAGGTCTTACTTTTTCTTAGTTTCAGAGAAGTCTCCCTTCTCCGAGTACTTGTCAGATTCCATAGCTTATGAATCTCTTTCTTCTTCCACTTTCCCAGACCCTTTTCTGGCACAAATCTATCTAGTACTGGTTCTTTGGAAATACGGTAACATCGTTATTATGACGACAACATGACGCTTGAAAATAAGTAAATAACCATCGGCGTATAGGCCCGTTGGTTTTTTCCGCGCGCAAACCGCTCTAGAAATTCCACGTTCATCCAGGCACAGGCAGTCAGGTACGCACAGAAACTTCCTATGGAAATCAAAGCACACACACGATTCGATCATGTAGAAGTAACAAATTTCATGCCGACACTGATATGACTGACGCATAGGCATCGGTGAGCGTGTGGAGCTCGTCGAGCAAGGCGGCGGCGTGCTCCTCCCTGACGCACTGCGTCAGCATCCTCTCGCCGGCGTCCGCCGTGGCCCTACAGGACAGGAACGCCATGCAGCCCGGGACGGTGGACTGCTGCCACCTCCCCACCACCCTCGCCGGCACCCCGCCGCCGAAGTCGACGCCGTCGAACGCAATGTTCCGCCAGCTCGTCACCATCAGCGCGTTGTAGGAGTACCTGAACACCGCCGCCATCTCCTCCTCGCCCATCTCCCCCACCCCGTTCACCCCACCGCCGCCGTGCATAACATTGAGCAGGTCGGGAACCCCGTCCTTGGCACTTTTGATGAGATCAACCACGCCTCCGATATCGCGGACGGCGACCTCGCCGGCCGTCGCGAAGGCCACCTGCGCCACCGCGCAGTTGCCGTAGTACCCGGACGGGGCACGCACGTGCTTGCGGAGGTTCACGAAGAAGGCCAGCGGCGCCGGCGTGGACGGGTCGTGGTTGTCGCCGATGATGGCGCGGGTGCGGCAGCGCCAGAGCACCGCCACGGCCGCCTCGAATGTTGTGCAATACTCGCCATCGCCGGCGTGGGCGGCCTTGTACTCGGACTTGATGCGGTTGATGAGCGTCGCCAGGATGGTGATGTCCAGGTACGTGAGGCACATGCCGCCACGATCGAGCATTAGCCACTTCTTCGCGGCAACCACCGGCGGCGACAGCAGCGGCAGCGACACCACGCCGCCGTCCCTCAAAGGCAATGGAACTGCTGTCTCGTCTGCGTGTGGGAGGTTGCCGACGTCCTGGAGGAACTGCGCCATGCCGTCGCCATCGGCCAGCGTGTGGTTCCACGTCACGCCGACGGCGAACCCGCCGCACGCGAACTCTGTGACCTGCATCAGCAGCAGCGGGTCCGTGTGCCGCGCCGCCGGCTGGTAGTACACGGCCAGCTCGTCCAGGAGGCCCCCGTCGAGAACGGCGCGCCGTCGAGGAGCCCGTCGTGGTCCACCAAGGCGCAGTCCGCCGTCGCCGCCACGAATGGTACGCCCTCGCCTGTGCACGCGATGCTGAGGACCTCCTCGTCGTCATCGGCGAGGCGGCCCGCGACGGCAAAACCTATTTGCCGCATAACGCGGGACGAATAACGCTCCGCGCACCCCCAGTTGTATTACCGCGTCTGTCTGGGCCGGGCCCGTTTACTACACCGCATCTCTACGCCAGCGACTTAGTTAGCGATTCCGTTCATTCAAAAAAACAAACAAATAAACAGCGATTCCTGTATGTTTTTTTTTTCAAGAACATGCAAAGCTTTGCATGTCATGACATTAAGAAGGGGAAAAGTGTTAAAGTAATTGGTTACAACGCAACACAAAACTGCAACACCACACTGCTAAACAGCCTGCCACCACTACAACTACTCCTCCCTACTATCTGCCTTTCTTCTCGCCCTCAACCACAGCTCAAACTCGTCCTGAATCAGCCTGATGATGGTGGTGTTTGTAGCCTGTTTTCTCTCAAAGTTCATGTCGTTTCTTTCGAGCCACAGACGTCGGCAGACAGCTATAGCTAAGGTCGTCAGCTCCCGTTTCCTCTTCCTTGGGCGACACATTCCCAGCTTAGGCCACCAAATCCTCAAGGTACTTGTTAGTGTTGGACAGAAGGCATTCAACCCTCTGTTAGATAGGACCTGGAACCATATCTCGCGCGTCGTGGGACACTTCATAAGCAGGTGATCCATAGTTTCCGGCGCCTGATCACAGAGGAGACAAACTGCTGGACCCTGGAGTCCCTTCCTGCTCAGTCTATCTCCAGTCCAGCAACGATTACGGAGGGCAAGCCACATGAACAACTTCTCCTTCAGCGGCGCCCAACTACTCCACAAATTTTCAGCGTAATCTGCTTCCACATTTCCCCGGAAGTATGCCACATACGTCGAATGTGCCGTATAGCATCCATTTGCAGTAAGTTTCCATCTGAATCTATCTGGATCCTGCACCAAAGGTGGTGCCCTGCCGATGGCCTGCCACAACAGAATGTACTGTACTATTGCTGGCACCGAAAGAATTCCTGAAATTTTGTTGATCCACTGATTTCCCTCCAAAGCCTCAGCAACTGTCATACGAAGAGCACTGACCGGCTTGATGTACTCGATCAGATCAGGTGCCATGTTGATCGGACTGCGTCCACCCAACCAACTGTCATACCAAAACAGGGTTAGTTCTCCATTACCCACGGTGCAGTCTGTGGCAGCATAGAACATGGCATCTGCAGTTGGAGAAACCTGCAGTTCTTTTTCAGGTTTGCTTTGTTCTTGTTCCAGTTTTCTAACAGCTTTTCTTGTTCTTCTCCATCTTCTTCCATTTTTAATGCTTTATGTTTCTTATGTCTTCATTTTCTCCTTTTCCTTTGTTTTTTTATTTGTTTTATAGTCTTTTCTTTTTCCCATGGTTTTAAAAGCTCATGTTTCGGAAAAAAATGGTTTGTATTTTTGTTGTTCACATTTTTGAAAAAGCGTATGAAAAAATTCACGTTTTTTCTAAAACCGTTCATCCATATAGAAAGAAATGTTCATATAGTTTAAACAATAATGTACTTATAGCTTCACAATAATGTTCGCGGCTTTGTAAAATCGTTTACCTGTGTTAATATAATGTTTACCGTACCTAAAAATGTTTAACTGTATCAAAATAATTGTCCATGTAGTTTCAAAAAAAATCGTAGTTTCAAAACCATTCATCTAGATCAAAATAAACGTTCATTTAGTTTCAAAATAATGTTCACGACTTTCTAAAATCGTTCACCTATATCAAAATAAATGTTCATGTAGTCTCAAATCCGATCAAATCTAGATTCGGTTCACCGGGTTTTCCAAATCCGTTCAAACATAGATTCTATTCACCGAGATTTTCCAAATCCGTTCAAACCTAGATTCTATTCACCGGTTTTTTCAAATCTCTCAAAGCTAGATTCGATTCACCAGGGTTTCCATGTCCATTCAAATCTTGATTTCGTTCACTGGGTCTCCAAATTAGTTGAAACCTAGATTTCGTTCACCGTGTTTTCTAAATCCGTTCAAACCTAGATTATGTTCAACTGGTTTCCAAATCGTACAAACCTACATTCCTTCACCTGGTTTTCCAAATCCGTTCATACTTAGATTTAGTTCACCGGGATTTTCCGAATCCGTTCAAACCAGATTCTGTTTACCGGTTTTCCAAATTGTTCAAATCTGGATTCCGTTCACCGGTTTCCAAATCGTTCAAACCCTAATTCCGTTCACCAGGTTTTCCAAATCCGTTCAAACATAGATTCTATTCACCGGGATTTTCAAATTGTTCAAATCCAGATTCCGTTCATCAGGTTTTCCAAATTGTTTAGAACAAGATTTCGTTTACATTGTTTTTCCAACGTTCAAACACAGATTCCGTTTACATTGTTTTCCAAACTCGTCCCAAATTAGATTTTGTTCACCGGGTTTACCAAATCCGTTCAAACCTAGATTCTATTCACAAGGAATTTCCAAATCCGTTCAAACATAGATTCTTTTCATCGGGAATTTCCAAATCCGTTCAAACATATATTCTTTTCACCGGGTTTTCTAAATCCGTTCAAACCTAGACCCCGTTCACCGGGATCAAAATCCGTTCAAACCTAGACTCTATTCATCGCTTTTTTTAAATCGTTCAAACCTTGATTATGTTCACTGGGTTTTTCAAATCCGTTCAAACCCAGATTCCATTCAACTGTTTTCCATGGCCCTTCGAACCTAAATTTCGTTCATCGGGTTTTTCCAAATCTGTTCAAACCTATATTTTACTAATTGGATTTTCAAATCGTCCAAACCCAGTTTCCGTTCATCGGGGTTTTCAAATTGTTAAAACCCAGATTTCGTTCAAACTTTTTTTAAAATCGTTCAAACCTAAATTTCGTTCACCAGGTTTTCCAAATCGTTCAAAATAAATTATGTTCACTAAGTTTTTCAAATCATCCAAACTCAGATTCTATTCACAAGGGTTTTCAAATTTTTCAAACCAAAAATGTGTTCAACTATTTCTTGGAATTGTCAATCCGAGATTATGTTCAACTATTGAAAAATGTTCAATTAAAACCTCACTCATATCCCAGTTTTGAAAAAAAAAGCGCAGTACATTAGTACACGTATGTTTTAAAAGTACGTGCACGACGTTAATCCTTCTTTTTTTGAATTTTTCCACGTATATTAAACCAGCAAAGAGTACACGATTACATCGATTAAAAAAACAAAACTAAAAGAGACTAGCAAATCTATGAGATCTTCAAGATCTTTCTTCATCCATGACACAATCTTGTACTTTTCTGAAGGCAGCCATAGAACAACGCCAACACCACCAAACCACAGACCTGTGAATACCACCGAAGGTTCTCCCTTTTTAATTTTGAGCCGTAATGCCAAGGCTTTGTGCACGCACGCAGCCATTAAATTAATCAAGCAACATCGGCAAGAGCACCACCACTGATATCCCAGAGACAAATAACCGAACCACTTTGTCGACGTCGTTGGGAGCCGAGAGAACGAATCACCATTGCCGAAGACGTAGTAGCCGGGATAGATATTGCGAGGACAAACCTCCTCGCGGCAACCATGAGAAACAATCCAAAATTGATCTGGCGAAGCAAGATCTGAAGAACCATACCTAGACAGACTTAATCTTCCAAAGCCACCATTGACGTCGGGAAGGATATCTCGCCGTCGAACGAAGCGTGGAAGATCACTTATTGCAGACGATACCATCTCCATTAACGAAGAAGATGACGACCAAAACCAAACTCTACCATTAAGGACCTTCGAAAAGTGCCGTGCGCAGGTCCGAGGTCCCCACCCCTTCTAGTGCCAGAACGGCACCTAGAGGAGGCGAGGACCCGTCGAATCTTTGCCGGCGGCGACGATGAAGCTGCAGATATCACCAGCGGCTAGGGTTGAAACCCTAGGCCGCCGCCACGATCGCCTGTCTTTCTCTTTCGTACCTTTCCTGGACGTACCGACGTTAGTCCTTCTGATACGAAACAGTAGTTCAAAAGGAAGCACGAAATAAATGGAAGCAGTCGGACACCGGGTTTCCCGTGTATCGGGAGCAGCTTCTCCCAGCGGCCGAGCCCAAAGTGGGGCGAGCCCACTTTCGTCAAAGGCACGCGGAGCGGAACTTTCTTCCGCGTAACGCGTGAAGTATGAGCTCCCGCCGGCGACCGGGGCGTAGTGCACCAGCACACGGGAGAGGCCCTTCTTGACGGCCTCGACGGGCTGGTTGACCGGGCCGTCGAAGAGGAGAAGAGCCGTGACCTGGAAGCCCACGTAGCTCCTGTCCCACGATGACAGCTGCATCTGAGCATGCTTCGTCTTCCCCGGCGCTGGCGCCAGCTCCGTCGACGACGGCCGGACTAGCACCGGCGGGGACTTGCTGACCGCGAAGCTCATCTTGACGAGGTCCACTGGCTAGTTTGAGCTAGGGGTGTACAGTGTGTGGTCACTGGTCACTCACAACAGAGCTCGCCTGGTGCGTGTATTATATTGGCGCCAAAATTAGCAACAAGTAGCGGGCTGTCGCAATTAATATTAGAAAAAGACTCCTGTTCACCAGTGATAAAGCATTTAGAAACAAAAACCTCTTTCAATTACACTATATTACATAACGATGAGTATTTTTATTTTGCAAACTATAAGGATGAATTTGTTAAGCCAATATTATCCGAAAAAGGGTGTCCGTGCAATGTCCAATTTTAATAAACCTCGGTTAAAGAAATCTTCCTCAGTGACGCTAGTTAAGCGCACCGAAACCTAAGTTCAGCGAGACTCGAGCCATCCTAGTTTGTTGTATACACAGTCGTTGTACATCAGGACGTCATCCAGTAATTTCTCCCATGCATGACTTGTTTTCGTTCTATTGTTTTCTCAATTTTTCAGGTGAGCTTTACGCTTGATATTGTATATATTGGCGTGATAACAGGATGTCGGAGTCTCGAAATTAATATTTTCCACGCGAAACTGTAGGAACGGTCCCGATGGTGAAAATTTGATGGGACCATGTTCACTATAGTGACACTTGAACAACTCCAATTAACTCGGAAGACGTTGTGCACTTATATGTGGTGTGTACATGTGTGTACGACATTTCTTTGTCCATTTTCCGTCGGGTTCTTTCGTCAGAGACAGACGTCGTGGCCAAGTGAAAGTGAAACAAGGTGGAGGGAAGCCTATCTCTGGCGTCAAAGTTTGAGCGAGTTAGGGCATGTACAAAGCATAGTGCTTATATAGGTGCTTAGAAAAATAAATCTGTTTTTATTAAGCACTTGTGTTTATTTGTACCAGACAAAAATTTAACTAGTCACCTTTCTTATAAAAATAAGCATTGATACTTATGAAATACGTGGTTTATTTTTCTAATCACCTCACCAAACACCTTTGTAGTACATAGACTTAGGAGAAACAAATTAAGAACCAGATCCACTCGGTTAAGATCTTTGCTCATCTGCATGCAGGGCCGGGCCGGTAAAATCCGGGGACTGTGCCAAACTATAAAATGGGGCCTTATTCTCTTTTTGTTAAAATTCGGTGACTAATCCCTACCGAAGTGCCGATTAGGATTGAGGGTGGTGATCGGCTGATCGCAAACGTAGAGTAATAATCTCTAGTGAAAACAATATGACCGGGGCTAGCAGTCCGAAACTCTTGATCGGCTTGGAAGTGAAACATGTCCTTGTTTGTATTCGTACAGGAGTAGCTACCATCCGTTTTTGGCCAACATAAACACTTGACAGTGGCCCACTTTAATGAAAATGGCAAGTTTTTTGCCTAGTTTTTCAATAAAATATCTACTGCAGAGGGACGTAATTGATTTTCGTTCGTTCAAATCCAGTTCAAAAAAGTATATACATATTTGAATCTGAACAATGTTGCCCACCTTAACTGTGCATCGATCGGACAGCGGTGGCCAGGAGATTTATGTGGTGGAAGATTAGCAACGTGCGTACCTGTATGCCTTTTCTTCTCACTGCTGATGACTTTTCTTCCTTGCAGCCTTTCTCGGTCGATCAGTCTCTTTCGCTTACTGTTTTTTTGCCACGGAGGTACACTTACCTAAAACTGAAAGAAAGCAGGGGAGATATTTTTTTTTGATAAAGAGTATATATTAATATCGCGAAGATACCAATTACATCCAGCCTCTGCAACAACGCATTGTCCTAGCGACAACATGGATGCACACAACCCAGAATAAGAAGAAGAATTACAAACAGATCTAGCGAATTGGTAGCTCACTGATGAATAATGTTCATAATATATAGCAGCAAAACTGATAAATCGATAGCAGTTGAAGTCTATAGTACTTCTCGAAACTCCACAAAACTATGCGACGAATCCACCCCGGACCCAGTAGCGGCCCCGGTAAAAAAATAATTCCCCGTAGACGCAGTACATGTTGGCAGCAGCAAGGCAAGTTGAAGTTTGGATGTCTAGGCGGCGAGGATGGACATGAAGACGGTGGACCAGGCGGTGAGGGCGAGGGCGGCGACGAGGTATGTCCAGAGGAAGACGACGGAGCACTCCTCCTGGGCGACACCGTAGAGCTGGGCCATGGTGCCGATGCTCATCGCCGGAGGCAGGGCGAACTGGAGCATGAGCACGTACTGGTAGAGCGGGTCCGATGGCAGGAAGCCGAGTTCGCGTGCAGACTTGACCACCACCACCCCGACCACCGGCAGGATCACGTACCGCACGAAAATGATCGCCGCGATCACCCACCGGGACACCGTCGTCTTGCCCATGCCTGACGAGACCGTTGTTAATTCAAATAATTGCCAGTTTACACTCTAGATCTGCAGAAGGGACACTCAGAGTCGTACCTTTGGTGAGGTTTCCTCCGAGGATGAGGGTGACACAAGGTATGGCGCCATCTCTGAATGAAGCGAAAATTTCATGATCCATATGCACACATTGTTTAAACTAGACAGGAGATGCACTGCATTTGCATACCCAAGTAGTTTGAGCGAGTCTTGCACGACTCGCAAAGGAGCTTCGTCACCGACGAATGTAGATCTCAACCATGGCACTGCACCAACAATGAAGCCCAGCACCTGGCAATTACAGAGCTTATTTCAGCTTCTCTGCTCCACACATCAGACCTGCCTCTTCTGATGGTGATGACTGATGAGTGTGAACTTACCGCCCCGAGAGTAGGCGGCGCGGTGAGCTCCTCCACGATCTGGTGCGTGCCATGTTTCAGTTTGTCCCACATGCTGTTGCTGCTCGTCTTATTGGAACATTGGTGGTCACTACTAGATAGCAACGGCGTCAATAACTGTATACCAGAAAAATAATGGAGCAAATTAATTCAAAAAGCCCGACTGACTGTTCATTCGGAATGAGACGGAAACTGGTAAAAAACAAATGTGAATATTTTGCAACTAGTTGGGCCTGCACCCATTTATCGGATGTTCCACTTATGAGTTTTTTTCTAATAAATTATGGACATGTATTATGTTATATCTTGTGCATCTACAAAAATTTGTTCCAAAATATAATCATATGTGACCTGTGCAAAAAAGAATAAAAATATCTAAATCCATGTGCTATTCACACATAATTTTTGTGTGTGCATGACACATTGTCAATTTTTGGATGAAATTTGTAGATGCACAAGAATCAAGATACAATATAACCTATACGCGTGATTTATCAGATTTTTAAAAAACTCAGAAGTGAGACATTCCATAATGAGGTACGGAGGCAACTAGATGAAAACCGTAGTTTCCGTAAAGACTTACAGCTTGGTGTTGTTCCTTTTCATGGACCGCAGAGCTGCTCTCTAATGTTAGCGAGACAACTCCCTCCTCCTCATCCTCGTCGTCATGTTTCCAGGGATCATCCTCTGACCTCAGAGTCCTTGGGATCATGAGGCTCCGGTTTGATCATCATCTTGCGGTATACCTCGCTGGACCTCTTCATCACGCTGAGCGTGTGCGTCCAGATGTATAGTCCTCCAAGCTAGATCGATCATGTATGCTTAATTCTTGCTGATCGATCAAGCTGCATGATACCAAATCGAGAAATGAGAAGCGAATGCTTACCGCCATAGAGAATGAGGCGTAGGAGAGGCCTCGGTCAGTGCAGACATCCTCATCGTCAAACGGGTTGCCATCCTCCCGGCACACCGCCGGTATCACGATAAGTAGCAAGTTACCAAAGTTTGCGGCGGAGCAGGAGGCGATGACCAGCCCCCGGAGGTGCTGCGGTGGCCTCAGAAGGAGCACTGCCACCCAACCGAGGACGCCGCCGGCGAGGAAGATGATGGCGATGTTCACCGGCATGAACCACCTGAGTTCGAGTGATCATGCAACATGCATGCATGGTTAGTAACAAGGGAATCGGTTGTAAACTATAAAACTGGGGAGCAGTAAGAATGGAAGAGACCATGAGATGGCGTCCTGGAGCGTGACGGTCCTGGCGAGGCTGGCGAGCATGAGCGCGGGCGTGAAGACGGCGTAGACGACGCGGTTGATGTCGGCGCGGGGCGGCGCTGAGGAGGTTGCACCGGCCGGAGGCGAGGTAGGCGCCGAGGAGGGCCACCAGGAGCACCTCCACCACCGGCATCAATGCCACCACCAGCAAGCGACACGAACCCCATCGTCGATCAACCTCAAGCAAGCCCGAGTGCTCTAGCTAGCTAGAGATTCAATTGTAAATGTAAAGCAAGTGATGAGCTCCATTTTGTATGCAATTATGCATGTGTGTCACAAGCTTAATTAGCTAGTCTCGATCTGTCTCTTCAAGGCCGGCGCGCGCGCTACCTATGTTTGGTGCCACACTGCCACTGCCACATCGCTATATGCTACCTCGATGGGTCGACCAAGCAATAACCATACATAATTAAGGCATGATGGATCACGTGCTCAAACAGTCCGCCGGTCCTTACTCTATCATATGAGTTAATTTTACTACATATGAGCTCTAGATGATGGGGGTAAACCGAAGACTTGGCGACCAAGGACACCTCCATCGGACATGTACGGGTTATACACCGGCAACGCAACGGACATTCACATTGGCGTGGCACCTTAAAAATGGGCGGTTGCGGACTACCCACATCGGCAACGTAGATTTATAGCGGTGGGGATTCTCTGACTTAGTCTAGGGTGAGTCATTGACAGGTAGGTCCCGCGTCTGGTAGGCCCCATGTACCAGTGACTCAAAGTTAGGAAAAAGTCAGAGGGACAAAGTCAGAAATCCGTGCCGGATTTATAGATGCTCGTTACCGACCTGAGTAGGCTATATCAACCACTTAAATTTCAGCTGGCTCGTGTTTGATGTGGCCACATCGGCCAAAAATATATTGTTTTGCCCGTGTTCGATGTGGAGCTCAAAAGAGCTCGTTCCATATATATACGATCACTACTCCATGCTCACTCAATCATAACTCCCACTTCCTCTCACATAACCCCACGCCCCCACTGCTCTCACCCAACCCGTTTTACCACCACCGCTTCCTCCCGGGATCTCATCTATTCCCCTTAAACAAGGATACTATCATTTCTACTACCTCTGATCCGAAAAAAGTGGCGTTGGTATAGCTAAGAGATTGTGCTGAGTACGTTAAACTCCCCGACACTTAATACGGACCGGAGGGAGTATAATAAATGGAATTCAAAATGATTCAGGTGAGATCCCATGTAGATCTATCTTTCACGTCATTCAGCTCAAGAAACACTATGGTCCTCTGTCAGCCTTGTCACATGTCGTGTCTCCCTAGTCGCCCGCCAGAGGATGCCTTCTCCCCAACCCCGGTGCTTGAATCCTAGGAGGAGGAGGAGGAGGAGGAGATGAGGAGAAGATGACCGTTGTCATCTCCTAGGCTTCGGCACTAGTTGAGGCCGCTTCGCGGACTGTGCCAGTAGTGGAGGAGCGGCGCAGTTGTACGTGCCACCAACCAACATGAATACGGGCTACGCGAACCATTTATTTTGAGGTCCCCACAACAGTGACAAGAATTTGGTGATGGAATCTATCTCCGTTGCCAATGTGGGTTTTCACCCATGTCCTTAGGATCCTTGTATACTAGTGATCACTTTTTTTTGAACCATGCAGGAGAGCTGCATGTGATATATTAGAAGAAGAAAGTCAAAGACTAGCGAGTATACAAGCTTGGCAACAATGCCGAAGAGAAGAAAGAAAAAGAGCAAGCGACCCTAGCGACATCCCTCCAACACAAGCGAGGAAAAAAAGTACCAAGAGGTATCCTAGAACATTGAAAATCAGGTTTCCTAGAGAGTGAAACGACCCTTACTAGTGATCACTGATCAATGTTTCATTTTTGTGCCATAAAATGGTGGTTAGTTTACCTACACCAAATCTGAAAAATATTCTCTCTATGTTATAATATAAATAATTTTTTTCATAATCTATATACCAATAATGAAAGTGTGTGGATATAAGTTAATAAACTTTTAAAAAAATCAGTCATGGAAGCCAAATCAGAAAACACATGACAGCCAGATTTCATGTTCATTAAAAGTAATATAATAAAAATATAGAGACTATAAGTATAATGTGTGTGTGTGTGAGGGGAGAGGGGGGATGCTTCGAAGGGGAAATAATCTGACAAAACCCCCTAGAACAAAAATATTTCATGGAATGGAGCCTTAAATTGACCAAGCCATGTCAGCTAGTAGGCATACCTCGAATATCAGCGAAAGGGGCTGATAAAATTTAGTGCTACAATAAGCTCTCCAAGCATAGATGCGACTTTTATCATTGTTGTCAGATCTAAGTGTAAAAGGCGAGAACAATGGTTTTCATCCAAGTATACACAAGAACAGAGCTACATAGTGCTACGGTGGTTCACGGTTCCCTTTATATTTACTCCACAAGGTTTTGATAACATCCTCCACCTCCAACTATGTCGGCTCCGCTTATCTTTGTCGGCCTTTTATCCGCTAGGAGGTGGGGAGAACTTCAATTTTTTACATATCTTCTAGTTTTGGTTTTTGTGTTATTTTTATGTATATTTGGCGACGTGGATCGACAGTTGAGTCAATATCATGTATACTAATGGCCTGTCAGCTCCATGCCCATCCTGTCATGGTCTTCACACTGATGTCGGGGAACTATTTTTTTTATATATAAAAGGGTGTACACCGGCCTCTCCTATCAGTTGATGTACACATCCATATTCAATTCAATGTGTATCATCCAAGTTATTACATAAATCATGTAACAGAAAGTGTTGAAACAAAATCAACCACCTAAACACATATGTCACCTATGCATTATGTAATATATGGGTGAATTGCCATCTACCCTGGTTGAAAATCTTGTGTGATTGTCACCAGACGGTTGAATCTAGTAATCCAACCTGCCGCTGCTCCAATGGAAGTAGGTAACCCATAGGTAAATTCAATCCCCAACCATATTGATAACCTGCAAAAAGTGGGATGCTCGTGTCATGTTAAGCACAATGTTATTTGACAATTTCAGACTGACCAACATAAAGTTGAAACTCCTATTCAAATTCTAGCTTCTTTTTTTATCGATCTCATTCGACTAATTCGCAAGCATATTTGTGATATTAGCCGGTGGCAAGAATATATGTAATGAAAACAATACTTCATATGTGACGAGCAAAAGAACATGCCAAATAATCTCCTTTGAATAAAAAAACCACACAGTCGAATTTGTTTAGCTAGATTATCTTTAGTGAGTATGAACTTTCTATTAAGAAACCACATAAAATCTTAATATTTAGTGGGATCGGAGTTCTCGTGGTGTGATGGCGTTCCTCCATTCACGTCTAGTCGCCTATCGCCATTTTGGTCTTCTTGTTCGGTGGGACATTGATGAAGTGGTGGTTCAACAGTCCACTTCGTGAGGAGTGCGTCCTCGGTCAGGGTACGTGTTTGACGGTCCAAGATTCTTACCCTTTATGATGGGCGGCTCATCTGGCCGGCTATTCAAAACTTTGGAGGTTTTTCAAACTCGTGTTGTGTCTGTGCATATAGGTCTTGTGTGGATTGTTTCACTAGATGCATGGAAGAACATGAAGATACAAGTAAGATATGGTGAAGCAGAGTGCTTTGATATAACATAAGAGTTGTCGACAAAAAAATGTCGATTCTTTTTTGTTTAGGACTGTTCTAAAAAAACGAACCCAACCAGGACTAGCCCTCTTGGTGGTATATTAATATAGAGAATCCCATCCTGGTGAGGAATTCCGGAAATTCATCTCCTGACGGGAGTTGAACTCTGATCGCTAGGTACGCCACTACGATCCTAACCACTGGGCTACAATCCCGTTGAACACATGCTAATTATTTGATTGGTCTCCGGTAGCGGGTGGTGGAGATCGTGCGATTCAGGGAGGTGGCACACATGAGAGAGACCCATCGATCGACGGATCTATCAATCAACAATTTAATTCCTGAGATCTATGGCTTAGCAGGCACACACGTGTCGGCCCGGTGACCGTCCATACCCTAATTGGTAGCTACACTTCTACTCCACGTGATGACGTGCATACATTCATATGTATGGGTCTTAATCATCGACCGACTCTATCACAAATTGCAGTTGAAATTGTCAAGAGAGGGGGAGGGGGCACGTACACACGTGTTGAACACATGCTAATTATTTGATTGGTCTCCGGTAGCGTGTGGTGGAGATCGTGCGATTCAGGGAGGTGGCACACATGAGAGAGACCCATCGATTGACGGATCTATCAACAATTAATTCCTGAGATCAAGTAAAAAAATAATAATTCCTGAGATCTACCTCGCATAGTATGTGTCATTGTGTCTTACTTCAACGCAACTATGTAGCAGAGACCAGGCAAAGTGAGCGGGCATTGCTGATGCGTATCGTCTTATTTCGGAATTAACACAACCAAAAATGGTCACACCAAGAAAGAGTCCAGAACTATACTGTTAACTGAATGTGTATTCCATGGTGTAGAGTAGTACAACCGGGCATGCTGCATGTATGTATGACGTTTGATCTTGATTCATGGACCAGCGCATGGGCATGCTGGGAATAGATTGGTACCACCGGAGGTAGTTTGCATGGCTCCGGTCCACGCATGATAATGGCTGTGGTACCACCGTGCACTGTGCGATCGTCCTCCCGACTCAATCAGCCATGTGAAGCGATCAGTGATTTGCAACCGTATTCTCTGCAAGTGAGGCCGGCAAGGCTTCGTTTTTTTTTTTTTGAATTTATGAGTGAGCTTTATAGATTTAGGCAGTAGCGATATTACAATCACGCATTAGGGAATCCGACGCGCAGGAAGGAATTGCCCCATGGTTAACACCACACTCACGCTTGCCTAATTGAGCTAAGTCATGTGCCACACCATTGCTCACCCTAGCCACCTTGCTAACCCTAACCCCTGGTAAAACATCCATCATAGCCTTCGCCTCCAAGTACAGACTCCAATGTCCCGACCGATCCATCTCCAAGGAGTTTAAAACTGTAACCACTCTTGCACAATTAGTTTCGATCTCCCCCGGGAGCTGTGGGTTTGCCGCAAGATACCGAAGACCATCCAAGACAGCCAGCACCTCAGCCTCCTCTGCGCTCGCACACGTACAGATGGTTTTCCATTGAGAGAGCAGGACCGTGCCGTTCATGTCGCGCACCACCAAGCCAGTGCCTCCGGTAGCCGAGCGCGCATCCCAACCCGCGTCCACATTAACCTTTAACCAGCCCATTGCAGGAGGCTGCCACTGTGACGCCGAAGTCACATGCGATGACGACTCAGGGCTGGGGGCCGGCGCAGCAGGAGCCTTCCCCTTGGTGTTTGAAATGCATGCGTCAGGCTTGCTTGGGTCAGAAGAGAACGAGGCAACATAGTTCTGAAGAAACGGAACAGATGCTGCAATGGAGGCCTTCCCATCACCATGGATGACATTGTTTCGGTGATGCCACGTACGCCAGAGAAGGAAGATCAACTTGGTACGAGTATCAGCACTCACCCCAGCGAGCAGATTGAAGAACCAGTTTGGTCCCGAGTTCTTGAGGTCATCATCCTTCATCCCGGAGCGCACGGGCCAACGTGCACCGAACCATGGCATGGTGAGCAGTCTCCTCCTCCGTGCCGCAGATGGAACACATGGGGTCAACCTTGGGCATACGCTTATGTAAGATGGCCGAAACCGCAAGGGAGTCAGTGGCAAGCCGCCAAGCAAATACACGCACCTTCTGCGGAACTTTGGCCTTCCAAACCAGATTCCAAATGCCACGGTCACCATCTGGTTCTGCACTGCTCTGACCTCTGCTGAGACTAAGAATTTTTGGGTGCATGGCAAGTTTGTACGCGCTGCGAACTGAAAACTGACCGGAGCTCTCAGGATGCCAAGCTACAAAATCATCAGACTGTCGCCTGGGAATTTTAATCTGCAGAATTGCCTCAGCGTCATGGGGAAAACAGAATTTTCGGATCAGGCCTTCATCCCAGAGTCGCGTCGCTGGGTCGATGAACTGGGAGACCCACTTAGGACAGGATCGCTCTTTCATTGCAGTCACTTTCAGACTACCCGATCTACGCGAGAACTTGACCGTAGAACCAGAGCCAATACGCCAGACAACACCCTTCTTCAAGAGATCGAGTCCATGCACCACGCCTTGCCACGAAGCCGACATATTCTGGATAAAAGCAGTGTCCAGAAGGTGGCCGTTCGGATAGTACTTGGCCTTCAGAAGGCGTGCGCAGAGGCTGTCCGGGAACTGCAGCAATTTCCAAGCTTGGCGGGCTAACAAAGCTTGGTTGAATAATTTGAAATCTCGGAAGCCCATGCCCCCCGCCATCTTCGGAAGAGTCACTTTGTCCCAGGAGAGCCAGTGCATGCGCCGGCGATTGTGCTCATCGCCCCAGTGAAAATCGCGGATCAGCTTATTGAGCTCCTCAATGAGACCTGCCGGAAATTGAAAGACACTCATGGCATAAGTAGACCGGATTGTGCTAAACCTAACAGTTAACTGAATGTGTATTAATTCCATGGTGTAGAGTAGTACAACCGGGCACGATGTATGGATGTATATGGCGAGTGATCTTGATTCATGGACCGAGCGCATGTGCATGCTGGAAATAGATTGGTACCACCGGAGGTAGTTTGCATGGCTCCGGTCCACGCATGATAAATGATAACGACCGTGCACTGTGCGATCGTCCTCCCGACTCAATCAGCCATGTGGAGCGATCAGTGATTTGCAACCGTATTCTCTGCAAGTAGGCCGGCAAGGCTTCGTTTTTTGTGATGGTACCGGCGTGAAAACCCTATGTCTGATATTCTTCGTTGTACCCAGGGCTTCTAGTCGTTTTCTTGCTCAAGTCAGTGTGTGGAGATTACTCGTCCTTTCCCTGGGGCCGGGGTAAACACACATGACCCGACTTTGGTAATTAGATCACGTGACAACGGCGCCCGTGCACTATTGCTTCCCGGAGACTTTGCTATGAGAGAACCTCTTTTGTGGTTTGGGACTTTGGGTGTTGTCAATGACGGTGATTGTGTTGTGTTGTAGGAGTTGCTAGCCGCGTTGGGTGGGGCCTTTTTTTTATTGTGTGCATCCATATGATTTTTCAAATAGTTTTTAACATTACGTTATTGCAGAGATTGAGTATAATTAGTATCGTTTATGGCGCGCAGCAGCTCTAAGAAGGGGTGCACGATTCGGTCACCTGGATGCTCATTGCCGATGCTTGCTATACTGTGAAATATGCGTATCGCACGCAATTTGAGGGACAATTTCAAAGTCAGCCCCCTCAGATGGTCTAGAAGGTTTGGGCGCCACCATGGTGCAAGTTTTTTTTTATTTGGCTTCTCCTTCTTAACCTCCCGTGGACTTCAGATTGGCTGATGCAAAGGGAATGACCAAATTGTTATTTTTGTCCCCTTTGCATCCGCGAGCTTGAGACGGCTCACCATCTTTTCCTGCACTGCCACGTGTCTCGTGAAGTTTGGTCGAATTACAGTTGTGTGGTCTAAACTACAAGGTTCAGATGAGCCGAACTAGTATCAACTAGCTCCTTGATGGAGGCATGACAAGAAATGATGGAAGCTACTTTGGCAGAGCACGTCTAGGCCACAAAGTACAAGTTTATCTTGGTTTGCTAGCTGCTATTGAAACATGCAGGTTTCCCGTGACTGTCGTATCTCTTGGTGCAGGGGTTAAAAGACTTGCCTGTGCATGACATGGTTGACCAGATCAGGATCATGATCATGCGATTGTGGGAATTGAGAAGAAGGGTTGGTGATTTTTTGCAAGGGGATAAGCTGCTGCCAGTGGTACAATAGGTTGTCAATACGAGCAGAAATCTTGCACATTTGTGTGTTGAAAAATCTTCATTGTGAGGTGCTGAAGTTAGAGATACAAAAACTAGCCGGAGACATGTTGTGGTTACTGAATTGCATGAATGCACTTGCCTCGAATTTGAAAAAAAAGAATTTGGAACCATGCAGAGGGGCTAGGCTCATGGAGCTTAGGCGAAGCTGATGGAACTTACCAGATCGATCGGACGGGAAGAGGCCGCCGCCGCCGCCGCGCCACCAGGCCGCGCGCTCAACTCTTTTTTTTCTCGCTCGAGGCCTCCTCTCCCCTCTGCCGGTTTGAAAGAAGCGAAGGGGGAGGAGACGAGAATAAAAAAGGAAACACGTCTCTTACTTATCTCTTGGCCCCACCTGTCAGGGACGGCGTCATGGCGGCCGCGCCGCGTGAACGGCGGCGAAGGGGCCGCGCTCCCGGGGCTGCCTCCGCGGCGGCCGCGGATGACGACGGGGAGGAGCAGCACCTCAACCCCTTCCTGTTCGACGAGGCGCCCTCGTCCTCGAGAGTCCAGTTCAGGTCCGTGCTCTCGGCTAGCGGTTGGTCTGTTTGTGCTGCTGCCCGTGTGCTTATGGATAGTAGTTTCATTGGGCTGAGAGCAGGAACGTGGCGTCGCGGGCGCGGTGGGTGGAGGAGGCCGGCGAGGCAGAGGTGGTGGACAGCAAAGGGAAGCTCTGGCTGACCACCGGTGTCACACGGGGCGGCAAGCTCTACTACAATGTCGAGGAGATCGGGTACGCCACCTGTTTGATGAAATTCCGTAACAATGCAGCATGCTTATTTGCTCTGTAATATGATATCGTGGCCTGTTGGGGCTTAGTTCACAAACCCGGGTACAGCATGTCCCAGATTCCTCATATGTGACCAAGTTGAGAACTCATTGATTAGTTATCATGCATGAATCGCGTGACATGGATTTTGTTTTCAAATATTTCGACTTAAAAGTTGAGGCTTGCTGGATGATCAAACTATGCAGGTTCTTGGCAGAAATAGGGGCGCTGGTTCTTATCGACGATGAGGGTGAGACGATTGGAATGGAGGAAATCTATAAAAAGATTGCTGGCGGAAATTACAGGTGCTCCTGGGTTGCCTTTCAAGCTTACAAGCACTTGAAGTTGCTTGGCTACATCGTTGGACGGTATGGTGTTCCCTGGACAATGAAGCATAGCCGCACTTGTGAAGTCACTGATCCTCCCAAGAGTATGGCTGACAATGACCAGTGCTCTGATGGAGTCGATGGTGCCTGCAATGACATCACCAAATTTCTCAAAGAAATGCACATAGATGGGATATATCCATCCTTTCAAGTGCATCTACCAAACAGCAAATTTAAGAAGTCATCACCAGGAGACCCAAGTTTCCTCCTATGCCTGTTAAGGTAATGTACTTTTTCACTCACAGACCACTTGCTTATAAACTTGTGCATTTTTTGTCTACAGTGCATGATTATCTAGTGACATGAGTGCATAAACTTTTGGTGGTGTATTCGATATGGTTTTCGTAATATTTTGTTTGAAATGCATATTATTGCCTCTTGCACATATATGTTGTGAAACTTTTCTACATTTAAGCATGCAGGATGTGTGATGTGTCTCTAACGTGTTATTGGTTGGGATATATCTGTTGTGTTCTCATCGTTTTCTTGACCAACCTTTACCCAAAGAAACAAATTGATTCTAAGCAACAGTAGGCAGAAATGTGAATGCGTAAAACCATAAATGGCAGAACATAACTATCCTACAAGCTATAAGCAGGTAAAGAGATGCAAACAGTAAATTTGGGCTTAGCAGGTTATGGTTCGTTCATATACTATATGCTTTTTGACAATTCTGTCCATCATAACTTTAGTTTTTTTTTTCCAATTTGGTGCAGAGACAAGCCCCCCTCGAGGGATGAACTGGAAACCGTGGAAAACAAGTTTGAAGGGGTTCCTCTTAAATTTTGCCATGTTGATAATGGCCGCGTCAGCTTTCTCTCCTTCGAGAAAGTAACACTTCCTAGTTTGCCCTGATAGATAGCAGCAGGAACCATTGTTAGTTTTCGCATGTTCTAATCCTGTTAAGCTATTAGGGTTCGCATTAGGATGTATACTTCTGCTCCTCTTTAGTGGACTAATGGTTGCTAGCTGAAATACGCTGATCACTTGTCGTTACTCCTTACTATATGGTTGTTTGCTTCTTGGCGTGAACTAGTACCATAGTAATGAGTGAACCATCAATTTTTTGGATGGCGTAAACAATTTTATGGTTTTCCGTATGTGTCACATATATGACTGTTCTCTTACATGACTGCCCAGAAATAAACTTCGTGGAGGAATACTTCCACCATGTAATTAATATAGCAGATACTGGATCCGAACCTATGTTAGTTTCTACTGTACTACTTAGTACTGCCAGGTTGCAAATACGTAAGTAAAATAATTAAAAACATCCCTTCTGTTTTCCCTTCGGATACTAGTCAAGCATGCATTCCATATCACAAAAACAAATATGGTAGCACTCCATATGCCGCAGATTGGCTAAAAATAACAAAATAAAACAGGCTGTTTACCCCTTAATTAATAACACCTCTTTGTTCTTCCCAGCACGTAAGGTAAGTTGACTGCACAACATCAAGTTCTGGCAGATTGATAGGTCACCTGGTGAATAATGTTGATGATATATAGGAATGAAAACTGATTAATCACTAGCAGTAACAAAACATAGTTGCTTTCGGTTCACGTCGCATAACTTCTGCCAAAAACTCTGCTACGAAATCCACAATGGACCCTCCGGTAGGTAGCGAGCCCGATACAAAAATCCATTCTCCATAGACGCTGTACATGTTGGCAGCAGCAGCAGCAAGGCAAGTTGAAGTTTGGATGTCTAGGCGGCGAGGATGGACATGAAGACGGTGGACCAGGCGGTGAGGGCGAGGGCGGCGACGAGGTATGTCCAGAGGAAGATGACGGAGCACTCCTCCTGGGCGACGTCGTAGAGCTGGGCCATGGTGCCGATACTCATCGCCGGAGGCAGGGCGAACTGGAGCATGAGCACGTACTGGTAGAGCGGGTCCGGCGGCAGGAAACCGAGCTGGCGTGCCGACTTGACCACCACCACGCCGACCACTGGCAGGATCACGTACCGCACGCAGATGATCGCCGCGATCACCCACCGCGACACCGTCGTCTTGCTCATGCCTGAGGAGACCATTGTTCACTCAGACAACTGCCAATTTACACTCCAAATCTGCAGACAGGAACACTCAGAGTCATACCTTTGGTGAGGTTTCCTCCGAGGATGAGTGTGATGCAGGGTACGGTGCCATCTCTGCATGAACCGAGAATTCAATGATCCATACATATACACACAAACTGTTTAAACTAGACAGGAGATGCACTGCATTTGCATATATACCCAAGTAGTTTGAGCGAGTCTTGCACGACTCGCAGGGAGCGTCGTCGCCAACAAATGTAGATCTCAGCCATGGCACCGCGCCAACAATGAAGCCCAGCACCTGGCAATTAGAAAGCTCATTTCAGCTTCTCTGCTCCACATATCAGACCTGCCTCTTCTGATATGGTGATGACTGATGAGTGTGAAGTGTGAACTTACCGCCCCGAGAGTAGGCGGCGCGGTGAGCTCCTCCACGATCTGGTGCGTGCCATGTTTCAGTTTGTCCCACATGCTGTTGCTGCTCGTTTTATTGGAACGTTGGTGGTCACTACTAGATAGCAACGGCGTCAATAACTGTATGCCAGAAAAATAATGGAGCAAATTAATTCAAAAGCCCACTGACTGTTCATTCGGAACGAGACGGAAACTGGTAAACCGAATGTGAATATTTTGCAACTGGTTGCGCCCGCACCCAATTGTCGGATGTTCCAGTTATGAGTTTTTAAAACTTGTGTCGTAAATCATGGACATGTATTATATTATATCTTCTGTATCTACAAAATTTTGTTCCAAAATATGATCATGTGTGACCTGTGCAAAAAAGAAGAATAAAAATCGAAGTCCATGTGCTATTCACAAATAATTTTTTTGTGCATACGACACATTGTTCTATTTTTGGATAAAATTTGTAGATACCCAAGTACAACATAACCTATACGCATGATTTATGTCAGATATTTTAAAAACTCAGAAGTGAGACATTCAATAATGAGGTACGGAGGCAACTAGTTGAAAACCGTAGTTTCCGTAAGACTTACAGCTTGGTGTTGTTCCTTTTCATGGACCGCAGAGCTGCTCTCTGATGGCAGCGAGACAACTCCCTCCTCCTCATCCTCCTCGTCTTGTTTCCAGGGATCATCCTCTGACCCCAGAGTTTCCTTGGGATCATGAGGCTCCTGTTTGATCATCATCTTGCGGTATACCTCGCTGGACCTCTTCATCACGCTGAGCGTGTGTGTCCAGATGTATAGTCCTCCAAGCTAGATCGATCATGCATGCTTAATTACTTACTGATCGAGCAAGCTGCGTGATACCAAATCGAGAAATGAGAAGCGAATGCTTACCGCCATAGAGAATGAGGCGTAGGAGAGGCCTCGGTCAGTGCAGACATCCTCGTCGCCGAACGGGTTGCCATCCTCCCGGCACACCGCCGGTATCACGATAAGTAGCAAGTTACCAAAGTTTGCGGCGGAGCAGGACGCGATGACCACCCCCCGGAGGTGCTGCGGTGGCCTCAGAAGGAGCACTGCCACCCAACCGAGGACGCCGCCGGCGAGGAAGATGATGCCGATGTTCACCGGCATGAACCACCTGAGTTCGAGTGATCATGCAACATGCATGCATGGTTAGTAACAAGGGAATCGGTATAAAACTGGGGAGCAGTGCCAGTAAGAATGCAAGAGACCATGAGATGGCGTCCTGGAGCGTGACGGTCCTGGCGAGGCTGGTGAGCATGAGCGCGGGCGTGAAGACGGCGTAGACGACGCGGTTGATGTCGGAGCGGACGGCGGCGCTAAGGAGGTTGCACCGGCCGGAGGCGAGGTAGGCGCCGAGGAGGGCCACCAGGAGCACCTCCACCACCGGCATCAATGCCACCACCAGCAACGACACGAACCCCATCGTCGATCAACCTCAGGCAGAGAGCCCGAGTGCTCTAGCTAGCTAGAGATTCAATTCTAAATGTAAAGCAAGTGACGAGCTCCATTTTGTATGCAATTATGCATGCGTGTCACAAGCTTAATTAGCTAGTCTCGATCTGTCTCTTCAAGGCCGGCGCGCGCGCTACCTATGTTTGGTGCCACACTGCCACTGCCACATCGCTATATGCTACCTCGATGGGTCGACCAAGCAATAACCATACATAATTAAGGCATGATGGATCACGTGCTCAAACATTCCGCCGGTCCTTACTCTATCATACTCCCTCCGTTTTTTAATATATGATGTTTTAGGTTTTGTCCACATGCACATGCACAAAAATGTATGTAGACATATTTTTGTGTGCATGTTCACTCATTTTAGTGTGCATATAGACAACATGTGTACCACCTAAAACATCTTATATTAAAAAACGGAGGAGTATGAGTTAATTTTACTACATATGAGCTCTAGATGATGGGGGTAAACTGAAGACTTGGCGACCAAGGACACCTCCATCGGACATGTACGGGTTATACACCGCCAACGCAACGGACATTCACATTGGCGTGGCACCTTAAAAATGGGCGGTTGCGGACTACCCACATCGGCAACGTAGATTTATAGCGGTGGGGATTCTCTGACTTAGTCTAGGGTGAGTCATTGACAGGTAGGTCCCGCGTCTGGTAGGCCCCATGTACCAGTGACTCAAAGTTAGGAAAAGTCAGAGGGACAAAGTCAGAGAATCCGTGCCGGATTTATAGATGCTCGTTACCGACCTGAGTAGGCTATATCAACCACTTAAATTTCAGCTGGCTCATGTTTGATGTGGCCACATCGGCCAAAAATATATTGTTTTGTTCGTGTTCGATGTGGAGCTCAAAAGAGCTCGTTCCATATCTATACGATCACTACTCCATGCTCACTCAATCATAACTCCCACTTCCTCTCACATAACACCACGCCCCCACTGCTCTCACCCAACCCGTTTTACCACCACCGCTTCCTCCCGGGATCTCATCTATTCCCCTTAAACAAGGGATACTATCATTTCTACTACCTCTGATCCGAAAAAAGTGGCGTTGGTATAGCTAAGAGATTGTGCTGAGTACGTTAAACTCCCCCGACACTTAATACGGACCGGAGGGAGTATAATAAATGGAATTCAAAATGATTCAGGTGAGATCCCATGTAGATCTATCTTTCACGTCATTCAGCTCAAGAAACACTATGGTCCTCTGTCAGCCCTTGTCACATGTCGTGTCTCCCTAGTCGCCCGCCAGAGGATGCCTTCTCCCCAACCCCGGTGCTTGAATCCTAGGAGGAGGAGGAGGAGGAGGAGGAGGAGGAGACGAGGAGAAGATGACCGTTGTCATCTCCTAGGCTTCGGCACTAGTTGAGGCCGCTTCGCGGACTGTGCCAGTAGTGGAGGAGCGGCCGCAGTTGTACGTGCCACCAGCCAACATGAATACGGGCTAGGCGAACCATTTATTTTGAGGTCCCCACAACAGTGACAAGAATTTGGTGATGGAATCTATCGCCATTGCCAATGTGGGTTTTCACCCATGTCCTTAGGATCCTTGTATACTGGTGATCACTTTCTTTTGAACCATGCAGGAGAGCTGCATGTGATATATTAGAAGAAGAAAGTCAAAGACTAGCGAGTATACAAGCTTGGCAACAATGCCGAAGAGAAGAAAGAAAAAGAGCAAGCGACCCTAGCGACATCCCTCCAACACAAGCGAGGAAAAAAGAACCAAGAGGTATCCTAGAACATTGAAAATCAGGTTTCCTAGAGAGTGAAACGACCCTTACTAGTGATCACTGATCAATGTTTCATTTTTGTGCCATAAAATGGTGGTTAGTTTACCTACACCAAATCTGAAAAATATTCTCTCTATGTTATAATATAAATAAAAAATTTCATAATCTATATGCCAATAATGAAAGTGTGTGGATATAAGTTAATAAACTTTTTAAAAAATCAGTCATGGAAGCCAAATCAGAAAACACATGACAGCCAGATTTCATGTTCATTAAAAGTAATATAACAAAAATATAGAGACTATAAGTATAATGTGTGTGTTTGTGTGAGGGGAGAGGGGGGGAGGCTTCGAAGGGGAAATAATCTGACAAAACCCCCTAGAACAAAAATATTTCATGGAATGGAGCCTTAAATTGACCAAGCCATGTCAGCTAGTAGGCATACCTCGAATATCAGCGAAAGGGGTTGATAAAATTTAGTGCTACAATAAGCCTCTCCAAGCATAGATGCGACTTTTATCATTGTTGTCAGATCTAACTGTAAAAGGCGAAAACAATGGTTTTCATCCAAGTATAACACAAGAACAGAGCTACATAGTGCTACGGTGGTTCACGGTTCCCTTTATATTTACTCCACAAGGTTTTGATAACATCCTCCACCTCCAACTATGTCGGCTCCACTTATCTTTGTCGGCCTTTTATCCGCTAGGAGGTGGGGAGAACTTCAATTTTTTACATATCTTCTAGTTTTGGTTTTTGTGTTATTTTTATGTATATTTGGCGACGTGGATCGACAGTTGAGTCAATATCATGTATACTAATGGCCTGTCAGCTCCATGCCCATCATGTCATGGTCTTCTCACTGATGTCAGGGAACTATTTTTTTATATATAAAAAGGACACCGGCCTCTCCTACCAGTTCATGTACACATCCTTCAATTCAATGTGTATCATCCTGGTTGAAAATCTTGTGTGATTGTCACCAGACGGTTGAATCTAGTAATCCTAACCTGCCGCTGCTCCAATGGAAGTAGGTAACCCATAGGTAAATTCAATCCCCAACCATATTGATAACCTGCAAGAAGTGGGATGCTCGTGTCATGTTAAGCATAATGTTATTTGACAATTTCAGACTGACCAACATAAAGTTGAAACTCCTATTCAAATTCTAGCTTTTTTTATCGATCTCATTCGACTAATTCGCAACCATATTTGTGATATTAGCCGGTGACAAGAATATATGTAATGAAAACAATACTTCATATGTGACGAGCAAAAGAACATGCCATAAGTAAATGCCAAATAATCTCCTTTGAATAAAAAAACCACACAGTCGAATTTGTTTAGCTAGATTATCTTTAGTGAGTATGAACTTTCTATTAAGAAACCACATAAAATCTTAATATTTAGTGGGATCGGAATTCTCGTGGTGTGATGGCGTTCCTCCCATTCACGTCTAGTCGCCTATCGCCATTTTGGTCTTCTTGTTCGGTGGGACATTGATGAAGTGGTGGTTCAACAGTCCACTTCGTGAGGAGTGCGTCCTCGGTCAGGGTACGTGTTTGACGGTCCAAGATTCTTACCCTTTATGATGGGCGGCTCATCTGGCCGGCTATTCAAAACTTTGGAGGTTTTTCAAACTCGTGCTGTGTCTGTGCATATAGGTCTTGTGTGGATTGTTTCACTAGATGCATGGAAGAACATCAAGATACAAGTAAGATATGGTGAAGCAGAGTGCTTTGATATAACATAAGAGTTGTCGACAAAAAAATGTCGATTCTTTTTTGTTTAGGACTCTTAAAAAAAAACCCAACCAGGACTAGCCCTCTTGGTGGTATATTAATATAGAGAATCCCATCCTGGTGAGGAATTCCGGAAATTCATCTCCTGACGGGAGTTGAACTCTGATCGCTAGATACGCCACTACGATCCTAACCACTGGGCTACAACCCCATTGAACACATGCTAATTATTTGATTGATCTCTGGTAGCGGGTGGTGGAGATCGTGCGATTCAGGGAGGTGGCACACATGAGAGAGACCCATCGATCGACGGATCTATCAATCAACAATTTAATTCCTGAGATCGATGGTGGCTTAGCAGGCACGCACGTGTCGGCCCGGTGACCATCCATACCCTAATTGGTAGCTACACTCTTACTCCACGTGATAACGTGCATACATTCATATGTATGGGTCTTAATCGTCGACCGACTCTATCACAAATTGCTGTTGAAATTGCTAAGAGAGGGGGGGCACGTACACACGTGTTGAACACATGCTAATTATTTGATTGATCTCCTGTAGCGTGTGGTGGAGATCGTGCGATTCAGGGAGGTGGCACACATGAGAGAGACCCATCGATTGACGGATCTATCAACAATTAATTCCTGAGATCAAGTCAAAAAATAATAATTCCTGAGATCGATCTCGCATAGTATGTGTCATTGTGTCTTACTTCAACGCAACTATGTAGCAGAGACCAGGCAAAGTGAGCGGGCATTGCTGATGCGTATCGTCTTATTTCGGAATTAACACAACCAAAAATGGTCACACCAAGAAAGAGTCCAGAACTATACTGTTAACTGAATGTGTATTCCATGGTGTAGAGTAGTACAACCGGGCACGATGAATGGATGTATGGCGTGTGATCTTGATTCATGGACCGAGCGCACATGTGCATGCTGGAAATAGATTGGTACCACCGGAGGTAGAGTTTGCATGGCTCCGGTCCACGCATGATAATGACAACCACCGTGCACTGTGCGATCGTCCTCCCGACTCAATCAGCCATGTGAAGCGATCAGTGATTTGCAACCGTATTCTCTGCAAGTGAGGCCGGCAAGGCTTCGTTTTTTTTTTTTGAATTTATGAGTGAGCTTTATAGATTTAGGCAGTAGCGATATTACAATCACGCATTAGTGAATCCGACGCGCAGGAAGGAATTGCCCCATGGTTAACACCACACTCACGCTTGCCTAATTGAGCTAAGTCATGTGCCACACCATTGCTCACCCTAGCCACCTTGCTAACCCTAACCCCTGGTAAAACATCCATCATAGCCTTCGCCTCCAAGTACAGACTCCAATGTCCCGACCGATCCATCTCCAAGGAGTTTAAAACTGTAACCACTCTTGCACAATCAGTTTCGATCTCCCCCGGGAGCTGTGGGTTTGCCGCAAGATACCGAAGACCATCCAAGACAGCCAGCACCTCAGCCTCCTCTGCGCTCGCACACGTGCAGATGGTTTTCCATTGAGAGAGCAGGACCGTGCTGTTCATGTCGCGCACCACCAAGCCAGTGCCTCCGGCAGCCGAGCGCGCATCCCAACCCGCGTCCACATTAACCTTTAACCAGCCCATTGCAGGAGGCTGCCACTGTGACGCCGAAGTCACATGCGATGACGACTCAGGGCTGGGGGGCGGCGCAGCAGGAGCCTTCCCCTTGGTGTTTGAAATGCATGCGTCAGGCTTGCTTGGGTCAGAAGAGAACGAGGCAACATAGTTCTGAAGAAACGGAACAGATGCTGCAATGGAGGCCTTCCCATCACCATGGATGACATTGTTTCGGTGATGCCACGTACGCCAGAGAAGGAAAATCAACTTGGTACGAGTATCAGCATTCACCCCAGCGAGCAGATTGAAGAACCAGTTTGGTCCCGAGTTCTTGAGGTCATCATCCTTCATCCCGGAGTGCACGGGCCAACGTGCACCGAACCATGGCATGGTGAGCAGTCTCCTCCTCCGTGCCGCAGATGGAACACATGGGGTCAACCTTGGGCATACGCTTATGTAAGCTAGCCGTCACCGCAAGGGAGTCAGTGGCAAGCCACCAAGCAAATACACGCACCTTCTGCGGAACTTTGGCCTTCCAAACCAGATTCCAAATGCCACGGTCACCATCTGGTTCTGCACTGCTCTGACCTCTGCTGAGACTAAGAATTTTTGGGTGCATGGCAAGTCTGTACGCGCTGCGAACTGAAAACTGTCCGGAGCTCTTAGGATGCCAAGCTACAAAATCATTAGACTGTCGCATGGGAATTTTTATCTGCAGAATTGCCTCAGCGTCATGGGGAAAACAGAATAATCGGATCAGGCCTTCATCCCAGAGTCGGGTTGCTGGGTCGATGAACTAGGAGACCCACTTAAGACGGCATCGCTCTTTCATTGCAGTCACTTTCAGACTATCCGATCTCGGCACCCAGTTATCACGCCAGAACTTGACCATAGAACCAGAGCCAATACGCCAGACAGCACCCTTCTTCAAGAGATCGAGTCCATGCACCACGCCTTGCCACGAAGCCGACATATTCTGGATAAAAGCAGTGTCCAGAAGGTGGCCGTTCGGATAGTACTTGGCCTTCAGGAGGCGTGCGCAGAGGCTGTCCGGGAACTGCAGCAATCTCCAAGCTTGGCGGGCTAACAAAGCTTGATTGAATAATTTGAAATCTCGGAAGCCCATGCCCCCCGCCATCTTCGGAAGAGTCACTTTGTCCCAGGAGAGCCAGTGCAAGCGCCGGCGATTGTGCTCATCGCCCCAGTGAAAATCACGGATCAGCTTATTAAGCTCCTCAATGAGACCTGCCGGAAATTGAAAGACAGGCATAAGTAGACCGGATTGTGCTAAACCTAATAGTTAACTGAATGTGTATTAATTCCATGGTGTAGAGTAGTACAACCGGGCACGATGTATGGATGTATATGGCGAGTGATCTTGATTCATGGACCGAGCGCATGTGCATGCTGGAAATAGATTGGTACCACCGGAGGTAGTTTGCATGGCTCCGGTCCACGCATGATAAATGATAACCACCGTGCACTGTGCGATCGTCCTCCCGACTCAATCAGCCATGTGGAGCGATCAGTGATTTGCAACCGTATTCTCTGCAAGTAGGCCGGCAAGGCTTCGTTTTTTGTGATGGTACCGGCGTGAAAACCCTATGTCTGATATTCTTCGTTGTACCCAGGGCTTCTAGTCGTTTTCTTGCTCAAGTCAGTGTGCGGAGATTACTCGTCCTTTCCCTGGGGCCGGGGTAAACACACATGACCCGACTTTGGTAATTAGATCACGTGACAACTGCGCCCGAGCACTATTGCTTCCCGGAGACTTTGCTATGAGAGAACCTCTTTTGTGGTTTGGGACTTTGGGTGTTGTCAATGACGGTGATTGTGTTGTGTTGTAGGAGTTGCTAGCCGCGTTGGGTGGGGCCTTTTTTTTTATTGTGTGCATCCATATGATTTTTCAAATAATTTTTAGCATTACGTTATTACAGAGATTGGGTATAATTAGTATCGTTTTATGGCGCGCAGCAGCTCCAAGAAGGGGTGCACGATTCGGTCACCTGGAAGCTCACTGCCGATGCTTGCTATACCGTGAAATATGAGTATCGCACGCAATTTGAGAGACAATTTCAAAGTCAGCCCGCTCAGATGGTTTAGAAAGTTTGGGCACAACCAAGGTGTAAGTTTTTTTTTATTTGGCTTCTCCTTCTTAACCTCCCGTGGACGAGCTAATGCAAAGGGAATGACCAAATTGTTATTTGTGTCCCCTTTGCATCCGCGAGCTTGAGACGGCTCACCATCTTTTCCTGCACTGCCATGTGTCTCGTGCAGTTTGGTCGAATTACAGTTGTGTGGTCTAAACTACAAGGTTCGGATCAGCGGAACTAGTATCAACTAGCTCCTTGATGGAGGCATGACAAAAATGATGGAAGCTACTCCGGCAGAGCTCGTCTAGGCCACAAAGTACATGTTCATTTTGGTTTGCTAGCTGCTATTGAAACATGCTGGTTTCCCGTGACTGTCATGTCTCGTGGTGCACCAGCTCCTCAACTTTAGAGACGTGGCTAGGCAGTGGGCGTTTGCAGGAGCGGAAGATTTAAGGAGCTGATGTTTGAACCCTCTTAAGTTGTTTTCCTTTCCCGGAGCATTTTCTGTTTTTTTATTTACTCTCTTTCTCTCTCTTTTTGATCCTTAGCCGTTTGGCGCCTTGTACATAATCTATCTTTTTATGGAGAAAACAGGAGTCTATGGATCTTTCAGAAAAAAAAGGCCACATGTCGTGGGCTTTGGGCCAAAACGTGGATCAAACAAAGCACAAGCACTATTTGATGCGGTTCAATGCTCCATCGGAGGGTGTTTGTAATCAGAACCTTGCTAAAATAGGGGAGCGCCTATATATAGCGCCCCGCAGCGGCGGGATGACGCCGCCTGAAGGAGCACGCGCGCCCGCCCCTAGTGGGCCGGTCCAGGTAGCGTTTTTCTTTCTTTTCCTCTGTTTTATTCTGTTAATTCTAAAAAATAAACAAAAAATAGAAAAACGTTTTTGAAAAAGAACATTTTTCAGATCTAAAACATATTTTAAAACATCTGACCGTTTATTAAAATATGAAACAAAATTCTAATTTGAACAAACTTTTGAATTTAAATAATTTTTAAATATGAACAAATTTCGGATATGAACAAAATTCGAATTTGAAAAAAAATGAATTTGGAACCAATTTTAAAATTTGAAACCATTTTCCAAAATTGGAACCATTTTCGAATTTGGAACCATTTTCAAATTTGAAAAATTGGAACTATTTTAAAATGGAACCATTTTCAAAAGTGAACAATTTTCAAATTTGGAACCAATTTTAAATTTGGAACCATTTTAAATTCAGAACCATTTTTAAATTTGTAACCATTTTCAAAATGGAACCGTTTTAAAATTAGAAACCATTTTTAGAAATAAACAATTTTTAAATTTGGAACCATTTTAAAAAATGAACAATTTTGAAATTTGGAACCAAATTTAAATTTGGAACCATGTTTAAATTCGAAACTATTTTTAAATTTGGAACCATTTTCAAAATGGAACCATTTTAAATTTGGAACCATTTATAAAATGGAACCATTTTCAAAATGACACCATTTTCAAAAATAAACAATTTTTAAATTTAGAACCATTTTAAATTCAGAACCATTTTCAAAATAGAACCATTTTAAAAAATGAATAATTTTTAAATTAGAACTATTTTAGATTTGGAACCTTTTTAAATTAGGAACCATTTCAAAAATTAAACAATTTTCAAAAAACAATTTAAAAATAAAGAAAAAAATAATAAAATAAAAAAGAAACAAAAACAAAACAGAAAAAGAAACGAAAAACAAAAACAAAAACAGAAAAGAAACGAAAAAGGAACAAGAAAAAAAAAGGAAAGCCGCTGGATGGGCCGGCCCGGCAGAAGCTCCCACGTTAGCGGCGCGGCCGATTCGCGCCGCTAACGGGTGGCATATAGGGTTTGCGCTTAAATAGAGGGTGGGACTTCAACAAAATAACTTTGATGCGTTCTCATTCCGTAGGCCTTACTTTTTCTTAGTTTTAGAGAAGTCTCCCTTCTCTGAGTACTTGTCAGATTCCATAGCTTATGAATCTCTTTCTTCTTCCACTTTCCCAGACGTTTTTCTGGCACAAATCTATCTATGCTAGTTTTCATAGGTAGGCGGGAGGCCTGTCTCCTACAGAATGGGATCTAAAAGACAATGATCAAAACCAATCCAGTAGTCTTCTCTCTTCAAAGAGAGCTGTCAAAAGCGGATCAAAAATATGTTAGATGCTAGTGAAGGGCCATCGTTTTCCGTCGGACAAACATCGTTCGAAATTCGTCGGATGCTGCAAAATACTCTTCTGCAATGGTCACTTCGGCAGAAATGGTGTGTCCGTACCTCACGTGAATATCGAATTAGGGTGTCTATCCTCGGAAAATACATCAACCTGTTGCTGCATGTATGTTGTGCGCGGCGCGCTCACAATAGCCCTCGCCGGACGCCAATTCAACGCTAAGTTGCGACCCTATAGCGGCAGAGCCATGCTGGGCCGCTCGTAGAGCTTCCTGCTCGCTGGCGGCGTCGGCATCGCGGCGGCCCAGATGCCGACGCCTTACTCGTTAAGCCTGTCCTTGCAGCTGGCAAAGATCCTCGAGTCCTGGCTGGCAAACACGGTGAACGACTAGGGCTCGCGGTCGTTCATGGCGCTGAAGCTGTGGTGGAAGTCCGCCGAGAAGGCGGCCTTCCCCGTCGCACTTGCCAAACCGCTCACGCGCAACGTTGATGAGCGTGGAGGCATCAATGACAAACAGAACAAAGAGATGGCTTCGCCTTTTTTTTAAAGCGCCTTTTCTCATCTTTCTGTTTTGACACCCTCCTCCTCTAGTCTTGTTTTTCAGTAAAAATGACCATATTTTTTTAGTATCCATCAGTGTCATGGAGTATTTACACTCAAAAGACAATAACGAGTCATGAAACATAAACGCCAACTCTAAAGTTCCTTTTCAAACTGGAGCAGCCGATGGAAACGCGGCACTTCCAATAGACAACAACAACTACATACCGACACGCCAAATAATACTTGCCCAACAACTTTGCCAGACGCTCTATTTGAGCGCCCGTACTCCGTTTCTTTTTTTTTTGCGACTCAATAACAATTTCATTCCATAATAACAGTAGGATTACAATCACGCTGAAGGCAATCAGAAAGGAACCTTGGAATCATGTTTACCCAAGTACACCTTTGCCTATCAGCACAAGCACTCTTAGCACACAAATGGGCAGCAACATTCGCTGTCCTGTGAACATAATGGAAATGGAAGCTAGAGAAACACCTACTCAACTCCTTGACCTCCTTCAATATGGTAGCCACCTCCGATCTGTCATCTCCAGGTTTTGTCCATAGATTGACAAGCACCTGAGCATCACTTTCAAAACAAACCTTAGTCTTCCGAAAATCAATGGCCATCTGGACACCATCCCTGAGAGCAATGGCCTCCATGGCAAGGGCACTAGTAGCATGATGGTAGAATCTTGATCTGGCTTGCAGTAAACCTCCCGAGCCGTCCCGCATGAGGCAGCCAGATGTACCCTGGAGAGAGTCCTGATGAAAACCAGCATCAACATTAATCTTCACATACTCCCCATCAGGAGGTTTCCACTTCACACAGATTTTAGCCCTGGCGCCCAAGCCATTTTCTGAACCAGCCTTCCACAAGTCAAAGGCAACATCGACAGCCCATTGCACACTAGATTTCACATCTTTCCCTTTGCCATCATGTTTAAGGGAATTCCGGGCACTCCACACTGCCCACAGGCCACACAGGATCAAACAAGAATCCCGATCAGAGGTTGCTTTACAAGTGATTAGATCAGCAGCCCACGACTCAGGATGCAAAAAGGGAAATTTGACACCAGTTAGGTCACGTAGAGAATTCCAGAACACCTTAGCCCAAGTGCATTTGGTAAGAGCATGAAGAATGGTCTCATCAGCCCCACCACAAATCTCGCAAGTGGCAATTCGCTCAATATGCCTTTTCTTCATGATATGACGACAAGGAATGTAATCTTTTAGAACCCTCCAGTAGAAACATTTCACTTTTGGGGGGATCTTGAGCTTCCATAGCTTCAGATAGAAAGGGTGAGCATCACCACCCGAGCTAGAAGCATGCTGAGCATCCGTTGCCTCAATTAGCAACTTGTAGGCAGATCTGACCGAGAAGCACCCGTGCTTTTCATGCGCCCAAGCCCAGAAATCCTCAGAACATTTGCCGAGAGGGATACTACAGACTGCTTTCACATCAGTACGAGACAGATTAGCCGTGACCTTCTGCTCATCCCAAGCAATAGTGTTGTGCACCACCAAATCGCTGACCAGCACAGCAGTAGCAGAAATTGGATGATGGGTAGGTTTATGGCCACAGTTCCCAGGGATCCAAGGATCAGTCCAAATCCTAGTAGAGGAGCCATTGCCAATTCTTCTGATCAGTCCAAAATACTCTTCTGCGATGGTCACTTCGGCAGAAATGGTGTGTCCGCACCTCACGTGAATATCGAATTAGGGTGTCTATCCTCGGAAAATACATCAACCTGTTGCTGCATGTATGTTGTGCGCGGCGCGCTCACAATAGCCCTCGCCGGACGCCAATTCAGCGCTAAGTTGCGACCCTATAGCGGCAGAGCCATGCTGGGCCGCTCGTAGAGCTTCCTGCTCGCTGGCGGCGGCGGCCCAGATGCCGACGCCTTACTCGTTAAGCCTGTCCTTGCAGCTGGCAAAGATCCTCGAGTCCTGGCTGGCAAACACGGTGAACGACTAGGGCTCGCGGTCGTTCATGGCGCTGAAGCTGTGGTGGAAGTCCGCCGAGAAGGCGGCCTTCCCCGTCGCACTTGCCAAACCGCTCACGCGCAGCGTTGATGAGCGTGGAGGCATCAATGACAAACAGAACAAAGAGATGGCTTCGCCTTTTTTTTAAAGCGCATTTTCTCATCTTTCTGTTTTGACACCCTCCTCCTCTAGTCTTGTTTTTCAGTAAAAATGACCATATTTTTTTAGTATCCATCAGTGTCATGGAGTATTTACACTCAAAACACAATAACGAGTCATGAAACATAAACGCCAACTCTAAAGTTCCTTTTCAAACTGGAGCAGCCGATGGAAACGCGGCACTTCCAATAGACAACAACAACTACATACCGACACGCCAAATAATACTTGCCCAACAACTTTGCCAGACGCTCTATTTGAGCGCCCGTACTCCGTTTCTAAGTAAGAAGCAAAACAAAACCAATGTGAAGGCGGGTCCAAATCAGTCTTCGTACACACACCCGTGTGTGAAGGTGAAGTCCAAATCCACGAAAACGCGTGAACTGCCGCGTGCGAGGAACGTCTATATATCTATCCCCAACGCACCCACACCAGTCAGTCCGACAACTACCGTGCTGCTATAGAAGGCCGGCACGCCATTCCCCCAACGCTATAGAAGGCCGGCACGCCATTCCCACTTGTCACTTGAGACTTGACTGCCTCTCCTCTCGATCTCTCCCGTGCTGCTGCCAGCGCCAGCGCCACCACCCTTCTCGCCATGGATGCTCCAGCCCAGTAGCACGCTGCTAGCCTCCATTCCCCAGGCAGGAGCAGGAGCATCATCCGCCGGCCGCCGGCCGCAGCTGGTAACCCTCGCCCCTTAATTTGCTCCCTGTTAATTATTTGTTTCTATGGAACCGCCGATGACATTGGCTGGCTATTCATCCCGCTCGCTGCGGATGCCCCAAATCTCCACGCGCCCACACATCATTTGGTAATTTTTCTGGGCGGTGCATTTTGAATTTCGGATTTTCAGACCTCCTGTCCACATGCAGGTTTTATTTCATCAGCGCTCAGCTCAATTAAAAAGGGGTTCTAATATTGTATTCACGTCAAACATAAGACTATCGAAAATTCGTTGTGGCAGCTGGGCACCAGTAAACCCGTTTTACAAAAAAAATCAAAAATCATTTTTTTTTTGTGTACCAAATTTTTTTGCCAGAAATTATGTAGATACAAATACATATTTTCTACATATGCTCCAAGTTTCGGTAAAAATACGTTGTATTTTAAGCTACACAAGAAAGGCAAAATTCGGCAGAAAATACATATTTTTACTACTATATACAGCCACAAATTTGGTATTTTCTATAGCCCAAAATAAAAAAGTCTTTTCTACTGAAACTTGGCACAAATATACATACCAAAATGTATGTTCAAATAATTTAAACTTAAAAGTACGATTTATTAAATGTCAAAACGGGCTCACTAGTGTCCAGGTGCACCGTGCACCAAGTCCACGTTCCATAAGCTACCCACTATATATTTCCATTTTATTTTATATATTACCTCAATTATTGGGGAGACACTGAGTGTATTTCGGAGCATGCATCATGATGGATCAGTGAATGGTGAAGATTTCAACTACTCCCTCCGTTCTAAATTAATTGACTTGGATTTGTCCAAATACGAATTTATCTATACTTGTTAAATGTTTAGATACATCCCTTTCTATTAATATGTGTATCAAGTAATTTAAAACGGAGGGAGTACAAGGCAGAGAGCCAAACGTCCGCGTTGGTCTATCCTCGCACTAGTTACTCGGTGCTGAATACAGCTACTCACGCTTACCACTTGGACTCAATGCAATGGACAGCAGTAGTTTTGTACGGGGGACTTATTTATACTACTAGTCAGTTACACAAACCCGTTCAGATACTATTTTTTCTAAAAGCAGAAAAAGTTTTGACTTATATATTACTCACTCCGTATTTAAATGTAAGATGCTTAAACATTTTTGATCCACGTGTATCTAGACATGTTTTAGTGCAACATTTAAATTAACATTATACTAAAACATGTCTGAAAACACGTGAGCCAAAAAGTGCTAAAACATTTTACATTTAGATATGGAGGGAGTAATAAATTAGAAGCAAAGAGTAAGACAAGACCTAAAAGAAAAAATATTACAACCCAAAACATTCTACGCTGGCATCAAGGTCACGCCCACCAAATTATCCAAGCAACCAAGGCCAACACAAAAAAAAACCAACACAGTATAGGTGAAATATCCGTAGGCGCTGCTCTGACATCCACATTGGCCCCAAGGCAGCGCCCCACACGGTCGACCGCCACGCATCCCTAGCGACCAAAGCCGACACAACCACCTCAACGCAACACGGCGGAGCCGACTTCAATGCAACATAGTGGAGGCTAAACATCAGGAGCAGCCGCTCCGGCATTCACGCCAGCCCCAAGGCTGCGCCCCCACACAAGCCAACGACCAATACGCCAAAACGACTAAAGTTGACGCTCAACACCTCAACGCAATACAGTGGAGGCAAAACCCGGAGCCGACGCTGCGACATCTACGCCGGCCCCAGGGCCGGGCACCACCTAGACGAAGGCAAAAAATCGCCGCCGTCAATCGCCAACTCACTCCACAGATCCCTCTGGCCGGTGGAACATTCAAGGCGAGGCCCCAAGAGGCAAGCAAAACAGGAATGCCGCCCTCATCCCGCATGAGATCTGGGGTTTCCGTAGGAGAACCCGACGTGGAGAAGTAAGAGCACCACCTTGACGACACCTTAAAAAAAAACGCGGCGCCCGAGGGCGACGCAATCGTCGGCCCCCGGCCGACAACCAGGGCAGGACTTTCGTCCGGTGATGCGTCACAAACCCCACAACCGCCCGTCGAGTACCGGTCAGGACACCATTAGTAAAACACTCTCTCATTAGAATGTACTTCATCATGTATTTTTCTATATTATGATACGCTTGACCAGGGATTGCATAAAATTTTCCATGTGATGCGCAGGATGCAATACATATTTGTGAGGCAATTCAGGGTATCACTTGTGCTAACTTCTGTGCATACTTTTTTCAGGAACGAAATGGGTCTGGTTCTGTGGAATTGGTTGTTTCTCTATTCACTTTGGTTTCTTCATCCTGGAGTTTGAATTCAGATGGTCTAGCTCTTCTCGCTCTGTCAGAAAATCTCATATTGCCTAGTTCCATAAGCTCCAGTTGGAATGGTTCTGATAGAACTCCGTGTGAATGGCATGGAGTTCTTTGTGATACAAACACTAATGTGTTTTATCTTGACCTTCCATCGTCTGGAGTTTCTGGTTCTCTAGGACCTCAAATAGGACTGTTAAAGTACCTAGTAGTCATCAGTTTGCCAGATAACAACATATCAGGTCCAATCCCTCCAGAATTGGGCAACTGTAGCATGCTTGATCAATTAGATCTTTCTGGGAACTTTCTTTCTGGTGAAATACCAGAATCCCTTGGGAACCTAAAAAAACTCTCAGCGCTCGCATTGTACAATAACTCCCTCAATGGGGAAATACCAGAGGGGTTGTTCAAGAACCAGTTCCTGCAGGACGTGTACCTCCATTACAATAATCTCAATGGTCGTATCCCTTCGTCAGTTGGTGAAATGACAAATCTTAGAAACTTATGGTTGCATGAAAATGCATTATCTGGAGTTCTGCCAGATTCAATTGGAAACTGCACCAAGTTGGAGGTGCTCTATCTACGAGATAATAGGTTGAGCGGAAGTCTTCCACAAACCTTGAGCAATATCAACGGACTGAAGGTTCTTGATGTCACTGGAAATAGCTTATCTGGAGAGATTGATTTTCATTTTGAGAACTGCAAGCTGGAGACGTTCATATTGTCGTTCAATCAGTTCCGTGGCAAAATTCCATCATGGATAGGGAATTGTAGTAGCTTGACTGCACTTGCACTTGTCAACAATAGTTTCTACGACCAAATTCCAGCTTCTCTCGGCCTAATGAGCAACCTCACCTATCTTCTGCTCTCTCAGAACTCCTTGTATGGCTCAATCCCTGCCGAGATCGGTAACTGCCGGTTGTTGCTGTGGCTGGAGCTGGATGTAAACATGCTCGAGGGTAATGTTCCTAAAGAGCTGGCCAATCTGAGAAAATTGCAGAAGCTCTTTCTGTTCGAAAATCGCCTTACAGGGGAGTTTCCTGAGGATATTTGGAGCATCCGGCGCCTTGAAAGTGTCCTTATTTACAATAATGGATTTACTGGGATGCTACCTCCAGTGTTAGCAGAGCTAAAGCTCCTGCAGAACATTACACTGTTCAATAATTTCTTCTCTGGAGTCATACCAGCTGGTTTGGGTGTGCATAGCCGTTTAGTCCGAATTGATTTCACCAATAACAGTTTTACCGGTGGAATACCACCATACATTTGTTCAGGTAAAAGACTGAGAGTGTTGGACCTGGCGTATAATCTTCTCAACGGTAGCATCCCATCCGGTCTTGCAGACTGCCCAAGTTTGGAACGAATATCTCTCGGAAGCAATTTCTTCTCTGGAGTCATGCCAGCTGGTTTGGGTGTGCATAGCCGTTTAGTCCGAATTGATTTCACCAATAACAGTTTTACCGGTGGAATACCACCATACATTTGTTCAGGTAAAAGACTGAGAGTGTTATACCTGGGGTATAATCTTCTCAATGGTAGCATCCCATCCGGTCTTGCAGACTGCCCAAGTTTGGAACGAATATCTCTCCGAAGCAATGATCTTACTGGGCCCATTCCATGATTGTTAAAGTCAATGAAGAACTTGGATCTTATTTTGGAAGTTGGAAAGGTGCGAGACTGCAGGGGATCTTTTGTTACCTCTTTTGTTTAGCGCAGCTGAATGTTCGACAAAGATAGTGCATGCACCTCAAAGAAATGGATCGTATTTTGATTTAGTTGATCACTTGGTAAATAATGGAAATGCTATTTTTCAACACCCTGATAATGCCATATTATATTTGTAAAAGACTAGCAAAGTGCCCGTCCGTTGCTACGGTTCATCCAAAAAATTACGATGCTCCGTAGCAAGATGCTCATTGTAACGAATGTAAAATATAACTACTATAAGAATGTATGTTGGCTTTCACCTTAATTTTCATCCTCTTAGAAGCAGCTTCGGCTTGATTTGCATCCGTGGCACGAACACGACGAGGCGATCCGAGTACTGATCTGGACCCTTTTTTATCGCTTTTTTTGGTGATCGTTTCTGTGTGTGGTGGTTTTTTGCCGATCGATGCCGCGGCGTATGACAACCACCGATCCCAATTTAAAAACCCATCGAGAAAATAAATAGTCTCAGCTTATATTACAACCCTATCAAGTGTGTAAAATTCATGGCAGGGTTTTTCAAAGGGATATAGGGGCTTCCATTGATGATGATCTCAATGTTCCTGCTTAGAACCAAAGCACTTCATATTTATATTTCACTACTAAATCCATCATTGCCATTTTTGTTCCCTCAATAGAAATTTCATTATCGATATTAGCAGTTTCAGTATGGCTCTTTGGTCAACTCCTTGGCCTGGTTAGTTCAAGATCAGAGTAGAGAAAACTGGTACTCCAGTGCGTAAGTTATCGCAGTGCATTATGATCTTAGGTTACAGAATAGTAAGACATCCTAGTATTGTTATGCCCTCCGTCGAACATATCTCCTTTTGGATGCTTGAGAATGTCGTGACATGCATATCAGCAGTCATAAGATCCACCACGAAAATGTCGTGACATCCTAGTTTTGTCATTTGTATACATCCTAGGTGTAAATACTGTCAAACTAAGCCACCACGAAAAATCTCGTGCAAAATTTGTTGTATTCTAGAATATAAACAAAATAACAAATCTGACAAAATTTCATGTTTTTGAAACTCGCCGACCTAAGATCCACAAGTTTGTCATTTTTATACATCCTAAAATACAAAGAATTTTGCATTGAAAACGCACACAAGGGGAGTTAAACATTATCGACTTCTAAATGTTTCTCCAAATTCTTAGAAACTTACAAATACAGTTTTCGATTTCTTCAAAAGAAAAAAATGGGCTAAACGTCCCTACTCTACTCAATGAGCACTTCTTTCACCAACCAAAGTATGTATAAAAAAACTTGGCTAAATTTCTCTCCGGTGTCTTTTTTTAGACGATCTCTTCGAGACTTATGCTGATTGATGATTTTGTGTAGAGTACTGGTTTATGAAGACAACATGACGCTTGAAAATAAGTAAATAACCATCGGCGTATAGGCCCGTTGGTTTTTTCCGCGCGCAAACCGCTCTAGAAATTCCACGTTCATCCAGGCACAGGCAGTCAGGTACGCACAGAAACTTCCTATGGAAATCAAAACACACACACGATTCGATGATGTAGAAGTAACAAATTTCATGCCGACACTGACATGACCGACGCATAGGCATCGGTGAGCGTGTGGAGCTCGTCGAGCAAGGCGGCGGCGTGCTCCTCCCTGACGCACTGCGTCAGCATCCTCTCGCCGGCGTCCGCCGTGGCCCTACAGGACAGGAACGCCATGCAGCCCGGGACGGTGGACTGCTGCCACCTCCCCACCACCCTCGCCGGCACCCCGCCGCCGAAGTCGACGCCGTCGAACGCAATGTTCCGCCAGCTCGTCACCATCAGCGCGTTGTACCCGAACACCGCCGCCATCTCCTCCTCGCCCATCTCCCCCACCCCGTTCACCCCAACGCCGCCGTGCATAACATTGAGCAGGTCGGGAACCCCGTCCTTGGCACTTTTGATGAGATCAACCACGCCTCCGATATCGCGGCCGGCGACCTCGCCGGCCGTCGCGAAGGCCACCTGCGCCACCGCGCAGTTGCCGTAGTACCCGGACGGGGCACGCACGTGCTTGCGGACGTTCACGAAGAAGGCCAGCGGCGCCGGCGTGGACGGGTCGTGGTTGTCGCCGATGATGGCGCGGGTGCGGCACCGCCAGAGCACCGCCACGGCCGCCTCGAACGTTGTGCAGTACCCGCCATCGCCGGCGTGGGCGGCCTTGTACTCGGACTTGATGCGGTTGATGAGCGTCGCCGGGACGGTGATGTCCAGGTACGTGAGGCCCATACCGCCGCGGTCCAGCATTAGCCACTGTTTCGCGGCAACCACCGGCGGCGACAGCAGCGGCAGCGACACCACGCCGCCGTCCCTCAAAGGCGATGAAACTGCTGTCTCGTCTGCGCGTGCGAGGTTGCCGACGTCCTGGAGGAACTGCGCCATGCCGTCGCCATCGGCCAGCGTGTGGTTCCAAGTCACGCCGACGGTGAACCCACCGCAGGCAAACTCGGTGACCTGCATCAGCAGCAGCGGGTCCGTGCGCCGCGCCACTGGCTGGTAGTACAAGGCCAGGTCGTCTAGGAGGCCCGTTGAAAACGGCGCGCCGTCGAGGAGCCCGGCGTGGTCCATCATGGTGCAGTTCGCCGTCGCCGCCACGAACGGCACGCCCTCGCCGGTGCACGTGACGCTGAGCACCTCCTCGTCGTCGTCGGCGAGGCGGCCAGCGACCGGGGCGTAGTGCACCAGCGCACGGGAGAGGCCCTTCTTGACGGCCTCGACGGGCTTGTTGACCGGGCCATCGAAGAGGAGAAGGGCCGTGACCTGGAAGCCCACGTAGCTCCTGTCCCACGACGACAGCTGCACCTGAGCATGCTTCGTCTTCACCGGCGCTGGCGCCAACTCCGTCGACGACGGGCGGACCATCACCGGCGGGGATTTGCTCACCGCGAAGCTCATGTTGACGAGGTCCTCTGGCTAGTTTGAGCCAGGCGTGTACGTAGTGTGTGGTCACTGGTAACTCACTACAGAGTTCGCCTGGTGCATGTATTATATTGGCGCCAAAATAAGCAACAAGTAGCGCTGTCGCAATTAGAAAAAGACTCCTGTTCACCAGTGATAAAGCATATGAGTATTTTTATTTTGCAAACTATAATGATGAAATTGTTAAGCCAATGTTCTCCAAAAAAGGGTGTCCGTGCAATGTCCAATTTTAAATAAACCTTGGTTGAAGAAATCTTCATCAGTGACGCTAGTTAAGCGCACCGAAACATAAGTTCAGCGAGACTCGAGCCATCCTAGTTTGTTGTATACACAGTCGATGTACAGCAGGAGTCATCCAGCAATTTCTCCCATGCATGACACGATTTTCGTTCTATTTTTTCCTCATATTTTTAGGTGAGCTTTGCACTTCATATTGTATATATTGGCGTGATAACAGGATGTCGGAGTGTCGAAATTATATTTTCCACGCGAAACTGTAGGAACGGTCCCGATGGTGAAATTTTGATGGGACCATGTTCACTATAGTGACACTTGAACAACTCCAATTAACTCGGAAGACGTTGTGCACTTATATGTGGTGTGTACATGTGTGTACGACATTTCTTTGTCCATTTTCCGTTGGGTTCTTTCGTCGGAGACAGACGTCGTGGCCCCGGTGAAAGTGAAACAGGGAGGAGGGAAGCCTATCTCTGGCGTCAAAGTTTGAGCGAGTTAGGGCATCACTGGTAGGAAATAGCCTACTGGCAATCTTGTGTTTGCGACGTGCAAACGGAACAGCACGTTGCTAGATGAATTTAGCAACGCGTTTCGGCAATAAACATTGCCACTAATGCGTACTGGCAACTGTTAAAATGCGCAAGCGTTGCCACTACAGTTTGGTTGGCCGCAGAGCTCCGTTGAAACTAGTGGCAACGCGCGCCGTAAGCGCACGCTGTCATTACCACAGTATTGGCAACGTGTATATGCCGTACGCGTTGCTACTCGGGGAATACTGGCAGCGTGCTCTTGGCATACACGTTGCCATTTCTGATCTTATCCGGTTGATACACGTGCCATGGCGACCTTTTCGAAAAGATAGGGTCGCTCAGCACAACGTCCCTTCGTGTTATAAAAGGGTCGTGCGCCCCGGCCGGCCGGAGCTATATATAAACAGGCAAACTCTCAGCACATATCGTACAACTCTCAAGATCAGAGTAAATAAGCAGGTTGGTGGCTCGCTGCTCGACGGAGCTTCTTGAAGATGTCTTAGGACAACGTCGTACGTTGTCCTAAGACATCTTCGAGTAGCTGCCCGTAGAGGTGCTCGCAAAAAAAGAAAAGTAAGTTGTGACGGAATTTGTTTAATACTTCTTTGTGCCAATGCAATTTCAGGTGCAGTTCATGACACACGAGCCAGGCAGCAAAATGCGGGAGAAAAAAAAGGAAAAATCACAGTAGCCACGGGCAAAATGCGGGAGGAAAAAAAGGAAAAATAACAGTAGCAACGTGTATGTTTTGGATACACGTTGCCAGTAGTGTATAGTGGCAACGTGTCCTGCTTTGGCGGCGTTGCTGGTAATTCTATTAGCAACGCGCTCCATTATTTTGCACGTTGCTAGTGTTTTTCTGCCCCAAAAGAATGCGCGGCATTCTAATTTTGGTCAAACAACCCCCAAACCGCCGCCGACCATCCCTCTCTCTCCTCTCTATTCCTCGCCGCCGCCGTACGTCCACGGACGCCGCCGTGGCCTCCCTCTTCCTGCGTCGCCGCCGTCGACCGCGCACTCCAGTAGGTCGCCGGCGCCCCTCTCTGTTCTGCTTCTTTCCCGAGCTCCACACCCTAGCGAGGAGAGCTTCCTCGATCCGCCGCCGCCGCCCTCTCCATCTCCGTCGACGGTGCGACCCGTCCATCTCTCTTGCATCGACGGAGCAAGCTCCTTTCTCCCGCGCGCCGTCCTCCCTCGGTAAGCACCGGCCTGCTACAGCCCTCCCCGGCCTCCCTTGGCCCGCTGCACATAAACTGTTTGATGAAATGCTTGTTTGAATTTCGATGATGAACTGTCAATAATATCATTGTGTATGTGTATGTTCGTAGGAATTGAGGCCCTTGAGATTGCCGGAATGTTGATTAACTTCCGTTCCGGCAATTTCGGGCACTCATATGTCCTATTTTTAGCAAAGTTCCTGCCAATTTTTTTATGAATTTTCGTATGACTTTTGCTAAAAAATGACATATTTGAGTGCTCGAATTTGGAGTGTACTTACTAACCATGAGGTTTTTAAACTTAGTTATGTCGGGATATTATAGTGATGTATCCACGGACGAACGAAGGAAGAGGACAAGGAGACCAAGAAAGATTGATATTGATCATACATTGGGGCAAATTGATAAAGAAGTTAGAGCTGTGAGCAGAGAAGAATGTCTAATCCAGCTCAGATCCTTCTTCCCTGCATTAGAGAAGTATCTACCGGCAGCACCTACAACAGAGACACCGCGCCAGCAGAGACATCTCAATCACAGACTGCGGCACCGACACCACCACCACCACTACCCGCACCGGCACCGACACCACCACCACCCGGCACCGGCACCGACACCACCACCACCGGCACCGACACCACCACCACCCGCACCGACCACCCCACCCCCACCGGCACCGACACCACCCCCACCCGCACCGGCACGACACCACACCACCCGCACCGGCACGGACTTCACCACCCCCACCGGCACGGACACCACACACCACCCCCACCGGCACCGACTCCGGCTCCTATGAAAACCCGACAAGCTGTGATGAAGGTGAAGGCCAGCAACTTCAAGCGGAATTCCGAACCTGCTGTGAATTCACAACCATGTGTTGCTGTCAATTCACGACCACGTGTTGCTGTGAAAACTAAACCTCCTACAATTGCTGCTTTGAAGCGGAAGGCCAGACCGACACCACCACCACCCGCACCGGCACCGACACCACCACCACCGGCGCTTGATCCTGAAACCGCGAGACTGCAAGCACTCTTTGACTCGGGACAGCTGGAAATGGCCCCCTTGGCCCCGAAGTACGAGCCTGGGGCAAAACTTATACACAATGTTACAAATGTGAAGTTAGAGCTTGGCGCTGCTTGTGCATTGTTGGAGAAGTTTTACATGCAGAAGTTCAAGAAGACGCGGACAAGCAAACATCGGGAATCGTGTTAGTTTCAAACCTGAAATCTTCTACCAGATCAATCCGGCCTCTTCGCAGTCAACTGGGACGACTTGTTTGACATGCTGAACTTCAGAGCATTGGACGCCAGCATAGTGAGATGTTTTACACTATGAGTATTTAAGAATGAATGCGTCAATACATGTAGGATACTATATCTATACAAGTTTTTTTGAACCATTTATGTTTATATATATGTAGGTACAATTATGTTCGCGCCCGGGAATACTCTTATGCAGTAGCCTGTTGACCCCCACCTTGCTTCGCAACAGTCTATCCTTAATTCTTCCACGAAGATTGTGAAGGATTACATCATCAATGTGATGGAGAAGAGCAAAGATAAGGAGTTAATCATATGGCCTTTTAATAAGGAGTAAGTTATTTCCGCATCTTCGTTTACTTATTTGATTAAGTTCACCCAACTGATTACAACTACTTGTAGTTTTCACTGGATTTTATTGCTATCTCACTACTGGATGGCCATGTCTACTATTTGGATTCTTATCTTAGTAAGAATGAAAATTTTGGGTACATAGTGTAGCTTATTGATAGGTCAGTTGATACTTACATCTGCATAATATAAATGAGTCTGATCAAGATACACTCTTTGTTTTGTAATGCGAAATATGATATAGTTTGTTTTATTGCATCCATATTTTGTAGTTCATTCGAAGAATTTATCAAAAGAGAAGGAAATGCAAAAGGGACTATACAAAGCTTACCCATCACCTTCGACATCCGGTTAGTTTCCACTAGCACTTGTAGATATATGCATGCATGTTATCTGTTTTATGTGTAATATGGTTATTTCTAAGCAATATATATGTCTCAGTGCCACCAGCAGCCTGCTGAGACCAATCTGTGTTCGAACATACGGAAATCATGATTAGCAGAGTTATTGACCCTAAGCCAAAATCTGTGGTATGCAAAACATTTTTTCAATTAACTGAGAATATTCTTCTGATTTTGTCCCGGTTTTGATCATGACTTCTTCTACGCAGCATCAGCGAATCGGCTTAAACGAATTGCCAAAGAGCACACTAGTAAAGATGATCGATGATATGGCCGGATTTTTGATTGGTGAATGTGTCAGGAAGAAAGGAGAGTTCCATTATGTTAATTAGAAACCTTTTGACTTGTTCAGTTGCAATCAATATGTGACTAGCTATTATTGTACAAATATGTTAATTAAAATAGTGTGCATGACCCTATATATATTCTGTATTCGAGACTTTGTATGCATACCATACATTATGTTCCCTTCTACTGTACTTCGAATGAAATATGGAAACAAAAAATAAAATAAATCGGAATAATAATAATTCAAAATAAACAACTAGCAGCGTGCAAGGAAGGGAAACGTTGCCAGTGTAAAATGGTACTGGCAACGCGTTTATTAGATACACGTTGCCAATCTGTATACAGCCCGCAACGTGCAGACAGAACACGTTGCCAGTAAAAATAGCAGCAGCGTGATACCGGCAACGTGTGACCACACGTTGCTATGTGCAAAAGTCGCACGTTGCCAATTAGCTTTTTTGTACTAGTGCATGTACAAAGCATAGTGCTTATATATGTGCTTAGAGAAATAAATCTGTTTTTTAATAAGCACTGGTGTTTATTTGTACAAGACAAATATTTAACTAGTCACCTTTCTTATAGAAATAAGCATGGATACTTATGAAATACTTGGTTTATTTTTCTAATCACCTCACCAAACACCTTGCATTGTACTCCCTCCGTTCCAAATTAGATGTCTTTCTTTTTTACAAAAGTGGATGTATCTAAACTTTTAACATGTCTAGATACATCCACTATTTGACAAATGGAAGTCATCTAATTTGGAACGGAGGGAGTAGTAAATAGACTTAGGAGAAACAAATTAAGAACCAGATCCACTCGGTTAAGATCTTTGCTCATCTCCATGCCAAAACATAGATCCATATATAAAGGTTGACAGGATTCACCCCTGTCCGCAGCGTCCACGTCGCCCTATATTCGCGTCCGTCCGATCGAGCGCATCCGACGGCCAGGGAATCGTCCACGTCGTCGCCCACGCGCGGTACTGTAGCTAGGAACAGTACCGGCGATTTTCTACCAATCAGCGTTCGCCACGTCATCCGGTAGCCCGCCGGTTACCGCCAGTTTTGCAAAAAAAACCACGGTCACCCACTAATTACATCGCGAACTCCCGTTTTCCCAAGGAAGGGACCTAAACGCAAATTATCCAATACCCAGGGACCTCCATGCAAAACCGCCACCGCATTCTCCCCTTCTCCTTCTCTCTCCTCGCGCGACCCCGGAGGTCGCCGTCGCCGCTGCCGGCCGCCGCCGCTTCCGCGCCTCCCCCGCCGGATCGACGCCCACAGCAGCCTCCACCGCCACGTCATCGCCGTCCTCGCCGCAAATCGGCTTCCGGGACGCCGTGCAGGCCGCGCAATCGCCGCCGTCGTGCGCCCGCCGATGCGGCCGCTCCGGCGGCTAAAACACGACAGCGCCGCCACCTTCTGGTGGCTCGCGCCCGCGCGCGTCGGGACGAGCCCGCACAAGCGTCTCCGCTTGCGCCGGCGCCGCGCCGCCAGGGACGCCAGTCCGCCGTGGTTGCGGTCGTGGCCATTGCTGACGTCACGTCGACGTCAGCAGTGGGCCTGGCCTTTTTTTCCCCTAATTCACCAATAAAAATTCCTATTAATATCTACTTGGAGAAATATAAAAAATACATCAAAATATTCAGGCAAAAAACTAATTACTTACAGCGAAAAAAACATGTTTAGGTATTTCAAATTGGTGAATATTTGGGCTAAAAAATAATTCAACTAACTATGTAGATTCAATTTTTAGAAATGCTAACATGATGCACTTCCTCCAATTAGGAATTTTTGTAGAAATGCTAACATTTGTGAACTTAAATTGAACATTTCAAAATTAGTACATATTTAGCCAAGAAAGAAAACAAATATACAATGCTCCTGAAAAAAGTCGGGCTAAATTCATGCTAAATCAAAACTGAATAAATTCCAACATTGACATATTTTCCAAATCCAGGCAAAAATTTAAACGCAAACTTTTCTTTACAATCACTAATTTTGAAATTCGCTCAACTTCTAAACATTTTTATCACACAAGCACGGCATGCTGACTACTGCCTGTATATGATCAAATTTCAAATTTGGATATACAAACTTTCAAATGTATTCTATATATGATCATTTTACAAGTGAAAAAGAAATTGAATCTGATTTTTTTTCCAAATTGAACAAATTTCAAAGAACCAAACAACTTCAATCACGATCTTTGCTTGCATTTGAACAATTCCTAAATCTACACACTTTTAAAACATGAACATTTCCATATTTCAACCTTACCGCTGTAACACGACAACCAAATTTGAATATTTCAAAATCTCAGCTGCCTTCCTAACTTAACCTTTTTACGAACGTAAAACAAATCGATTTTATATAACTTTCAAATTGGACTAATTCTCAAAATCTAAACAACTTTCAAATATAATTTATCTTTGCATTCCAACAATTTTCAAACTACACAATTATAAAATGTTGACACTTTCAAATCCGAATTTTAACATATGAATAATTTCCTACTTTCACCAATTCGCCAAATTTAAGCAACTCACGGATCTAATTTCTTTTTTAGATTTCCACACATTCAAATGTGAACAACTTTTCAACATGGACATTTTCAAATTATTTTTTTACACCATGGTATTTATAAATGTCACATATATATCGACATAAACACAAAAAAAACGTTGACTATTTGTACTATACGATCAAAACTGAAATTTCAATATTTCAGAATTTACGATGGCTTCCAAATTTAACCATTTAATAAATGCAAACCAAATTCAAAATGTGAACACCTTCTCAAATTTAATAATGCCAAAAAATTAACAAATTATGAATGTAGATGCTCCAGAATTTTGATTCATTCAAATCTGAACAAATTTGAATGTGGCCTTTCACAAATTTGAATTCTTTACACCACCATTCTTACGAACATGGCGAATATAACAACATGAACACAACATTTTACGAATGTGAAGAGAATTTAGATCTTAAATGTTTCCACTTCAACCATTTTTTTAAATCTAAACGTTTCCCAAACATTACCTTTCTTTCGACTACAATAATTTTTAAAATTGAGCAACCTGTAAAATCCATCCATTTTTAAAACGCTACCTTCTTAAGTTCCAATGAACTTAAACAAGTTTACAATGCCACCATTTTATATTCGAATTAAAAATCACGCGCGCGGCGTTTGCCGCGCCCAGACATCTAGTTTCCTTGATAGACGTGGGTGCATGCTTGTATCCAGTTATATCTTATTATACAATCATTTATGCATGATGACGTTTGAGCGCACGTCATATTGGAGCGAACGACATCCAAAAGGACGTGTAATAATCTCTAGTGAAAACACTAATGACCGGAGCTAGCAGTCCGGATCAAATTGTCCTTGTTTGTATTTGTACAGGAGTAGCTACCATCCGTTTGTGGCCAACATGAACACATGGCAGTGGCCCACCTTAACTGTACATCTCGGACAGCGGTGGCCAGGAGATTTATGTGGTGGAAGCTTAGCACGTATGCCTTTTCTTCTCACTGCTGATGACTTTTCTTCCTTGCAGCCTATCTCGGTCGATCAGTCTCTTTCGCTTACTGTTTTTTTTTTTTTTTGCCACGGAGGTACACTTATCTGAAACTGAAAGAAAGCAGGGAGATGCATGGAGACCGGAGAGCCCGTCCGTCGTGCGCGCGCGTGCTACACGCGAGTTGTGTCTGTCGTCGAGGACCACCAATGATGCATGTTGGTAGCTCATACGGAGGGATGCGTAGTGCAACCGCGTCCATACGTCAATGGACGCCATTAGCAGCCACACAAAGCTTACTACTCCCTCTGTTTCCAAATACTTGACATTGATTTGTCTAAACATACATGTATCAAGATATTTTTTAGTATATAGATACATCCGTATTTGGACAAACCCACGTCAAGTTTTTGGAACGGAGGGAGTATATTCACCATATATATATTCCGGACAGCTAGCAAACTAATACGGTTTATTGATTCGTAAGTTCAAAATTTGGTTCGAAGTTGAAAATTAGTATCGATGCATTCGATTTTGAACGGAGACTTGGTTAGAAGTTAAAAATTACGCATCGACGCGATTTTTGAATCCGGGATACTTTATTTTGAAATCTATATAATATTGGACTACGAATACGTGAAATCCGCTTTGACTCGCTCATGCATATGCGACCCGGTATTTGAAAAACATATTTCGGATTGTAAAAACAATCAAAGTAAAATTTCACTAATAGATTTTCACCTCTTATGTGTTCACAAAGTCGTTTTCGCAAAAAGATATATTTTGTGCACCGTCTAAAAAACACAAAAAAAAAGTCTCGTGAAAAGACTTATTTTAGCACAAATTTGTTTCTTTTTTACATAGACCAGAAGAACGTGAAACAACTTTATTGAACACAAAGAAAGTTAAGATCTGTGCCCCAACGTTTTTTTGCAGTTTTTCACATTTTAAAATATTCATAACTTATGCGGTGTGGTACTTTATATTCATAACTTATGCCGAAGGGACACTATTGAGCTAGCTCGTGGATTTGTTATATCCAGCGTAGATGTGAGACCAAGAGTAGCTAGCTAGCTAGACATATATGTATTTTCTTTTAGAGAAAAACGCAGATTTAGCATATAAACGTCGGAAAGTGTCGTTTGGTCACGAAGTTGCGGAACGTGAAAAACATGTCAGAAAGTTGTCATGCGCGCGTGTTTTGGTCACTCCGTGACGGCGGCCGTTATTTTGCCTACATGGCAGACAAAAACGGCGGCCGTCATGGAGTGACCAAAACACTCGGTTGTGGCAACTTATTGCCCACTTTTCAAGTTCTGACTTCATGACCAAACCAAATATTCTAAGTGCATGTACTAAACCTGTTTTTCTCTTTCTTTTACATATTGCCAAATTTGGCCTTCTTCTAAATATTCTACAATTTTGCCCGATGAAATTAGTTTAGAATCTAACACCTAGGGTCAGTGCCATAGTAGATAGTGCCGAGAGACTCCCCCTCCAAAGCGTGGTATGCTTTGAAGCCAAACTCAATGGCGCCGACATACCTTTCGGTTTGTCAAGTAAAATATGATGTCAAGTAATTTTAGTTCGACCAAGGTCGACACAAATTTGTATGTGGTAAGTCGCGTCGCATACTGAGACTTACTTTTTTTTTAGAGGAGCATACTGAGACTTACTTATGATTCGTCCCATGAAAATAATCATCACAGGGATAGCCAGTGCACGACATGCCAAGAGGCCCACCAAGAACGGGGCGGACATGAGCTTTCCAACAAGGCCAGATTTGGCAATAATGAAAAAACACATCGATATCCCTTGGTTCTCACTCTCACATCGATCTTCTAGCTCCATCGATCTAGCATTTCACATTGGGAGTGATGAATTCGGGAACACGTTATTGTAGGAGAGGTTAAAGAAAGGCTAAACAATATGTTCTAATGTGGGGTTTGCCAACTAAGAGGGGAATTTCAATGAGCAAAAACGGGACTTTTTTTTTTTTTTGAGGAGAGGCTTCATTGCATATAAAATCGACATTATTGTCGGCAAATGAGGTTAGTACCTCCAAGAATGAACGACGAATTGTGTTGGGGGTGGTTAATCATAATGAGATTGGTTTACTTTGAATTACGCGCATTTGATGTATTCATCAAATTTTTTGATATTGTTTGAACACATGCTAGAAATTAAAAATCAAACATGCATAGAAACTTCAGCAAATCCCATTTTATATCGCGTTTCCGAATCATACTAAAGAGTTGGGATGTTAAGTGATGCTCAATATGGTTTGTGTTGGGGCCCTAAAAAAATTGCATCTCCTTCTAGCATTGTCTCTTCGCTAGAAAAATCTCAAGTTCATAGAGAAAAAAAATCTTGTAAACTATCTGGATACAATGAGATCATATCTATCCTCATTAATGCATTTTCTTAGTCTTCACACTTTTAATACAACATTAATGGGTTTCCTTCTTTATCTTCACATATACAATCTTGCCGAGATACATATTGTCAAAGAATAGTGTTTGGTACTTCCGCAACCAAATTTCGGAAAGATCGCGAGTGCATTTATTTGTTAGGTTATATGGCTCATGCCAACACTTAATGGATAGACATGTATTTTACCCAGGTTTGGGCCTCTCCAGATGAGAGAAACTTTACTCCTACCATTGGACCTCATTGATACGGAAATCACGAGTACAAGGTTGCAATGGAAGGATCTCGACGAGTTATACATGAAACTCGACGAGATGATCAATCTATGGTTTATGGGCATATGGTGGATTGTGATGCTGCAGGATAGGTGTGTCTTGGTTCTTTCGGATGTTCGGTACTTCCTCCATTCACTTGTATAAGGCACACTATATATCGTATATAGATTCACTCATTTTAGTATGTAGTGGCCAAAATAGAAATGATATGTAGCGTGCCTTATAAATGTGAACGGGGGGAGTACCTTTTTCCATCCTGATCTTCTCCTTTATATAGGTGTAGGTCGTTGGAGTCTTCTTAGCGTACAGGCTGAGCTCCATGTCTTGTACGTCAAGTCTTCATGAAATATTGCATTCTTATTGTGTGACATACTGTATCTTCATTTACCGGATGTAGCAAGGAAGGTTAGGTCGGTGGAACTCCAAAATGAGCCCGGTGACCTTAGACGTCATGATATGGGTCGGCCCCATATATCATCGACATATTTTTAACTCATGAATTGTTATATGGACGTGTATCTATGTAAATCTTCAATATATCCACGCTTTATGGAAAGAGCCACATGGAAATTAGGATAAGAAGAGGTTCTCTAAAAAGCAGATATTTTTGCATATAGTAATAACATAAATACATATAATGCACACTTAATCACTTAACAACCATGCCTCGCATGGAATAACATCCACCCATCCACCCAGCCAGCCCACCAAAAAAACATGACCACAAACCACAACGTCTCTCGCTCTGCTCTAGCCCTTCGTTCACACTCCCCTCTCCTATCTCTCAGCCTTCCAATCTTCTGGCCACCACTACCAAGCACGGCGACGGAAAACCCACTCAACGGCGCCGCCAGGACCGGGAGCATGCATATCTGTATCTAAGGGCGACATACTCCTCGGCTACTTGGATATTACTCCCACCTATAAGCCCATCATTTGGCATGAAACGCCACCACCACCCTTTGTTCCTAAGCAAGAAGATCCAGATCAGCCGTCAGTTGCGAGAGGGATAAGTGCCCACCGCTGGCCACGATGTGGGTGATCATTGCCTACTCCATGTGCAGCAAGCTCCGGACAAAGGCGCTTGATCTCCGTCCCAGATTCCTCATGGGCAGTCTACACTCCAACTATTAGAACCGACAGTGGGGCGGATCTATGCACACGCCAGGCCCCCCCCCCCACCCGCCCAGCAAAATTTTGCATAATATCCACTGATTTCTAACCCATTTGTTCAAAAAAAACTAGCGAATTTGGCCTATTCCCCCCCCCCCCCCCCCCCCCACTGGCCCAACATGCTTCTGCAGCCCATTTGCCCCCCCCCCCCCCCCCCCCCCAACGATGTGGCCCAAGCTCCGCCACTGACCGACACATGGTATATATAGTACTATATTTGGGGACGGAGGTACTACCATTTTCTCTAGTCCTCCATATGTACTCTCTCCGTTTCTAACTTTAAGATGTTTTAGTCTAGACACATTTTAATGTGTATGTTCACTCATTTCAGTCTGGATTTAGTCAACATGTGAAACACTTAAAACATCTTATATTTAGTAACGGAGAGAGTATCTTTTAATTATATCACTAGGAGAGATCTTTTATTTTGACTTTTGTATGCACAACGCATGGTGTACAACTAGACAAAATGTTACTATGTATATACCATGTGTTGGTTCTAGTAGTTGGAGTGCAGGCTACCGGGAGGGATCTGGGATGGAGATCCATCGTCTTTGCCCGGAGCTTGCAGCACCAAGAGGAGGCACTGATCACCAGCAGCACAGGCATCAGTGAGCACATGTCGTTGCCGGTGATCGGCGGCTGATACGGATTTTGTTGCTTGGAAACACACAGCATGGTAGTGGAACTCCATGTGAGATGTGTTATTTTGTGATGATCCAAATTCGTAGATACTGATAAAGGCCAACTTGTGACGAGGAGAGCACCAGGTACGGTACAGATCGTTTTCGAGTTGGACTGCAGCCGGCTTAGGGTTTTATGCCACCATATATACCTCTTGTAAGCCACCGATTGGGATAAGTCGCACGTTGTAAATCCCCTGTGTTTGTAACCTCACCCGATATAGTGAAGTATTGCTGGCTGGCGCCCGTGGTTTTTTCTCCTCATTGTTGGAGGGGTTTTCCACGTTAAATCTCGTGTCCCCGTTGGTTTGATCTTTCCGTTCTTCGTTGTTTCTTTGCTATCATTTATAACAAGATGATGGCCTTCTGAGTGGGAGAAACACATCCCAGGAGCACGTCGCCCTCAAACATCCCCATGCTCCTGGCGCCGCCCGACGCCGAGCAGGGTGTATAGCAGTGCTTGGTGTTGGTGGCAAGCGGATTGGAGGGTGAGAGGGGTAAGGGGAGTGTGAATGGTGGGGCTAGAGCAGAGCAAGAGAATTTGGGGTTTATGTTCACGGTTTCGTTGGTGGGCTAGCTGGCTGTATGGATAGAAGTTATTCCATGTGTATCATGGCAGGCCATTGATTAAGGGCAAATCATATGTAATAGGTTATTATTTTTTTTCATGGTAATACGATTCTCATTGACAAATAAAAGACGAGATACAAAGTACGTATACACGATCTTACAGATCTGAAAAGATAGGATAAACCTATGTGACAAACCAACGCCTATCCATCTTCTTTGACACCATCGTAGCAGCCACCAAAGAAAAAATAGACAGATCACCTCTTCACCCGAGCTTGACGCGGGTCCATCGCTGATCATCAGCTTTTCGGACCTCCAAAGTAGTTTGCCATAGCACAGACCATTGTCGTTGAAAGAATCAGACCGGGGCAGCACGACCCCGGACACGCCATCGAACTTCAGCACTGGCACCCCGCACGACGACGTCAGAGTAGGGAACTAGAACCGTCAGCCTCCAACCACGAACCTAGCACAAGGTGCACCATCTGTGCAGACCACCATCTGCACGTACTCCTGGACGAATCCTCTCTGCTCCACCGTGGCGCCGGAGACAACGCCGCAGCAACGAGAACAGAACAGGAGGAAAACCCCATCTGATGGAGTCGTCGCCGCCGCCTCGCCGACACCATCCATGAATCCTACAGCCACCGATCTGAAAGATCGGCAAGCACACAATGCCACCAACTCCGAGACGCCGCCATGAAGGACAACGCCGGTGTGGGAGTAGAGTTGAGGCAGATTTATTTGCCCGGGCGCCGCTCCCACCACCCCAACGACGCACCATGCCAGAACCTTCCTAACCCTAACTACCATACAAAAACGGGGGTCCCCCTCCCTCCTACCGCGGAGCGGCAAGCGAAAGGAGAGGGGCCCAGCTCTTCCGCCGGTGGAGTTTGGTGGAACAAGGGCCGCTTCCTAGTCGCCTCCGGCGGCGGCTAGGGTAGGAAAACGTTGGGAAGGTCGGATATGTAATAGGTTATTAGTATATGCCAAAATATATTTTTTCTTGTAGAATCTACTATAGCCACATTTTCCATGTGCTTTGCCAAAAACAAAGTATTTATTAGAGATTTACAAAGATACATGTCCATATATACAGCTCATCGGTGAACATATATATCTCGTGCATGATTGTATTTGTGAAAATAAAGAAGGAAACACATCAATTTTATATTAATTTGTGTGAAAATGGAGAAAATGCATTAATGAAGATAGAAATGATCTCAACGTATCCAACTAATTAAGAAGAAAAAATATTTTTCCACGAAATTAAGATTTATATCTCGTGCATTATTGTATCTGTGAAGATATGTATTTGAGATTTACCTAGATGACATCCATATACAGCTCATCGGTGAACATATGTATCTTGTGCATTGTTGTATCTGTGAAGATAAAGAAGGAAACATATCAATTGTATATAGTTTATGTGAAAATGGAGAGAATGTGTCAATGAGGATAGATAGGATCTCATCATATCCACCTTAAGAAAAGGAAGACAATTCAATTTGAAACTAAGATTTTTCTAGTGAAAAGATAACGGTAGATTTACCTAAATACACGTCCATATATACAGTTCATCGGTGAATATATGACTATATCTATGAATATAAAGAAGGAAACAAATAAAATTTTATACTAATTTGTGTGAAATCAGAGAAAATGCATTAAAAAGGATAGGTAGGATCTCATCATATTCAACCAATTAACAAGAAAAAAAAATTGTATCAAATTAAGATTTTTTTATGAGATATAACGGTAGAAGGAGATCAAATTTTGTTAAGGGCACCAGCTCAAAACACGTATTAAGATAACTTAACATCTTGCTTGTCTAATATGATTCGGCAACACGATAAACTTGTAATTTCTTGAAGCTTTTCATGGACATTTGATTTATTTTAATTTCCGCTGTATTTTTTGAATCATAAAACAAATCAATGAATAAAGCAACTTCTTCGAGTTAGTAACCTCATGTGCCTTCCTCTAACGTCAATAATGCCAAATTTAGATGTATTGAAGCTTCTGTCTTTGAAAAACCATCAAAAAGATTTTTCTCATTCAACTTCTCCTCTTAGACATGCGTTTCACATGGTCAACTTGTAGGTTTGGCTAGGTGGTTTACGGATCTGGATGTAATTTTTATTATTTCTTGTGTTCCTTGTACTACCTTGACAATAGATGAATAGATCGGAAATTTTCCCGCAAAAAAATCATTTCCACGCTCCAACGTCTTCATGGGTGAATAATCTGTAAATATAAAGGAAAATGATAATTAGGTATTAATATGCATGGAAAAAAAGAAAATGCAATCATGAGGATACATGGTTTTGTTGTTATGAAACAACTGGTGATTAACGGGTGTGGTTAGCAACGTCATCACAACAAGTGCTAGTAGAGGTGTGTGTGACGACATTATGTTGAAGGTCATTGTACACTTACAAAGTTGACACCATGATATTTTTGAATATGTTCGGTCGCAACGAGGGGGGGCTTGATCAAAGGCTTGAGTCGAGCGAGACTCCTCAAGGACAAATCCAAACTTCTCTTTCTCGACGTCGATGAGTCATGCGAGACTCGGACTCGACCATAGAGCTCCACGAACAATTCTTGGAGCTCTAGTGCCCTCTCCTTGCTTTGATCCAAGTGAGAATGAATGTTGTCATGTCCTTGGGGGTCCTTTTATAGGTTTGATGGACTTGGTAAAAGACAAAGGGTGCCCTTGATGAGTGATAGGTGGGAGGGTATTTGAGTAAAGAATGGTTCACGTAGTCTATGGTGGACTAAGGAGGAGGATGAGTCCATAGTTCATGATGGACCAAATCCTCTCTTCCCTCTTGGGGCCTTTCTTCACTTTGGGCCTCTCTTGACTTCATATTTTGCCTTCTCAGTTCTCATTGATCTTAATTTGTTGAGCATGGTAGAAACTTGGGCCTTTTATTGACTTGGTCTTGATCCACTTGCTTTGTTATGCACTAAGTGGGATTAGTCGGGAACCAATGGAGGAATTCGCCATTCGGAGCATATAGGATCTCATCATAAACACCTAACAATGAAGAACAATTTATTTCTTTGTTGAATTTAGATTTTCCTAGACATGAGACAACTGTATATGGAGATGAGAGCTTTTTTAAGGCTCCAACTCAGAACACCAAATTTGATATTGAGTGGCATTCAACATCCCATTTTTCAATATGATTCAAAAACAATGGTAAAGATGTTATTTCTTGGAAATTTTCATGTGCGATTTATTTATTTAATTGCACATATGTGTTAAAACTAGAAACAGCTTCAAACAGTTGACACAAAATAATACAATAAAAAGTGATCTCGGTTACACGACACAAGATTAGATTCTTGTATCATTATAAACAATATCATGCAAAGAAAAGTATTTGCAGGGTGCAGAGCGCATATGAAGTGGGAAATACATGTGCCCCAAAGGAGCTAGTCCATAATGGTGCTGACATCAGTGTCGTTATCCCATATTTTGGAAAACTTTCATATGTAATAATTTTCCATGCACTCATTGTAACTTTTTTGAATAAGAAAGTTCCACTTTTGGCCCTTCCAATTTTTGCGGCATGTTTATTTTTATCCTCTTACCTTTAAAACAATAGACAATGGATCGACATTCATTGTATCAAACATTCTTTCACCCTCAGCTGACTTCAAAATATAATATGTCCCACAAGTTAGTAATTTTTGTCTCCTTTTTATAATTCAAATAGTGGATATATAATTAAATCTACTGTCAATTAATGGAAAATTGGTCTTAACTTTGATTTAAAGTTGGTAGTCGATTGGAAAAGGCTTAAACCATTTCTAGTGGCAAGATTGGTGTCTTGTGATTGAGATTCTCATACCCAAGTGATGCTGGTCGTGATATTCACCCACAACCTCGCATGGTGAAAGTGGGGCAAGTAGAAAAGTGCTAGAGGGGCATCATGTTGGTCGTGTGGTGAACTTCTGACAATACAGGGAAGGTTTTTGACCATCCCGTGCATTACCTAAGTAAATGGTAATGTTTCAGTCCAATGATGCTACATTTGAGATGTTCGTAGATTTTTATTTGTATTATGTCGATGTGTAGTGCTTTTATAGAGGAAGTGGATTTCAAGATAGAAGAGGAACTTGGTTCACCATGGTTTCTTTTTTGTCATCCCGGTCTTGAGTTCATCATTCTGACGAACTTCCGGACAAAGAAGTTAAAATAATGCAGTCTACAAGGTACTGAGCATATCTAGCATAAAACTTGCTTCTAGATTTACTGTACCAAACAACACTGAATATATGTATACTACACAGAACAATCGCTCGAAACATGCGCAACTCCTATCTCCCTTCACTATTACTCCAATCACTGATGGATTCTACTGAACACCATTGGTCTGCGCCAGCCTAAAAGCACCATCAAATGACGCGAGACAAGCGGCTGCATCATACTGCAGATCGTCTCTCGATGCAAAGGCTTCCCTGCTCCAGCAGCAACGCACACACTATGTTTAGCTCGGGCAATGAATCCTAGCTCCGTGGGCACTAGGATATAAATACATTCTTCCTGTTCTACTTGGACTGGAGGACTAACGATTGAAAAATGTGCTACAGTGATACTTAGGCCATGAGACATTTAGCTTCTTGCCCTAAACCTGAACCATCAATTATCTGGATTATGTACTGTGCCCCATGGTTACTGTAAAAAAATTGCTTTCAACTAAACAATGATCTACTAAGTTACAGATAGCCCCTTATTCGCTTTATCATTATCTGTTGTTCTTTCCAAGTTACAAAGCAGGATCTGCAGTGGTGTGTGGAATCGCTTCGACTCTTTGCTTCTTGATTACTTCCGATGATGTTGTTTCAGGTCGTGTCACGGTAACTTTTGTTTTCCCCACTGCGATGAACGCCACTCTCTTCCTCGTGTCAGGCTTCACATCCGTGCGTGGAGTCAAATGCACAGGCACAGGGTGCGGGGCAGGAAGAGAACTCGTAGAGTCTTCATTTGGTAATTGCCTCCTGCTATGAGAATCTCCAGCATCACCGCAATGGATGGCTTTATCTTGTTGGTCTGCCAGAGAAGCATGATCTTGCTTGGCTTGAGAGTTCAACCCATCAATGTTTTCCATCTCTGGTATGTCAAGAGTGCAGCATTAGAGCTTATAAGGACTTTTTTTAGAGTATGACACGATAGAAGCATAAATATAAAAGCATTTAATTCTATTAGATAACATAACAAACAATTAATGACGAAACGTATAGCATTTTGGTTTGGTTACAAACATGCACTTTATTTCAGTTTCTAACTGGAGTACGCATCCTAATAGATGTTCTAAATTTTAGAAGGGAACTAATCCTAAGTCAAATCGTAGTTACAATTACAGAGTATGTTCTTTCTGTAAGCACAGTCTCAACTGTCATTCAGCTAGGCTAACTAATGGTAGCATTGCAACAAACTGTCAGTCTGGTTATCTGGCATATCAAGATATGGCTATTATACCACAATATCATGCTAAATAGCCAGCACTAGTTCACTGGTAAATTAAATATCCCAAATGCGTACTCTTGAGTGCTTTGTCAAATGTCATCTACCATAAGAGACATAGAGATGCTATTAGAAAATATACTTGAGTGTCATCAGAACTTATAGATAGTCAATTGGAGGTATGCTCCAATATTGCAATAACGCCACCAAGGTGCTTCACGTCCATTCATATCCATTCAATATCATTTTATACTGTTTACTGATAATACATATTAAACAGCATTTCAAATTACTCAGCAAAAAACAATTATCCATATGCATGCCTTTACGATACAATTGCATGTGATTGTTTTAGTGTCAGTAGGCAGTCATGTACAACTATTGGGCCTGTTATAGTGCTGGCCCATGTGGCCCATCTAGTCTCAGCCTGGCATATATATATAAGGGACTCCTAGTGAGAAACCCTAACAAGAAAGAGGCTGGATGTTTCTCCCAGGTTAGCCACCATCTCTACTATCTACATGGTATCAGAGCTAAGGTTGAAGATGGAGATGGAGTGACCGGATCTGTTGCAAGCCCCAGCGAATCTGGTGGTTCTGCATCAAGGGGGTGCTGTAGCACGTCTCAACCATGGGGGGCGACCTGACGAAGGTGCTGAACAAGCTGACGGAGATTCTCACCGCCAACAAGGCGGAAGGTGCTGCTGGCGCCAGGGCAGCAGATGGAGCTCGGGCAGAGGGAGTGTTGAAGCTGGAATTGACGCCAAATGAGGTCAAACTGGAGGGGGTCAGTAACTATTTGAGCTGGTCCAGAAGAGGGCTGTTGCTGCTGAAGATGAAGGCTGTGGAAGGATATGTGCTGGGAGAAGTTGACGAACCGGTGGACAAAAAGGGTGCTGAGTGGAAGAAATGGAGCACTGTTGATTCTGGTATTCTTGCATGGTTGCTCAGCTCTTTAACTCCATCGGTTGCTGCATCTGTTGAAGCACTTTCAGCTTCAAAGGAGGTATGGGAAGCCTTATCTCAGATGTATTCTGGTAAGGGAAATGTGATGTTGGTGTCTCAACTTGAGGACAGAGTGCATGATTTGATTCAAGGTGAAAAATCAGTGATGACCTATGTTGGGGAATTGAAGCAGTTATGGGCAGATTTGGATCATCTTGATCCTTTGGTGCTAGCTCATTCTGAATGTGTTGTGGCAGCAAAGAAATGGATTGAAGGCAGGCGGGTGTTGAAGTTTTTAAAGGGATTGGATCCAAATTTTGAGAATAGAAGGGCGAGTTTGATGCACCAAACTCAGTTACCTTCACTTGAAGCTGCTATAGCTGCCATTACGCAAGAGGAGACAAGACTGAAATGCAACGAAAAGGGAGGATTCACACAAAGGCCGGCCTATCATGTCTATGAAAGGCAGGAGACCAGAGACTGCTACAACTGTGGAGTGAGCGGTCACCTAAGCAACCAGTGTACTGATCCACCTCGTCGAGGCAGAGGAGGAGGTTTCAGAGGCAACATATACAACAGGGGATACTACAGAGGTGCACCTAGAGGCAGATATGGAGGAAATTACTATCACAACTCAGGTGGTCCACAAGGAGCAGCCAGAGCTAACATGACAGTAATGGAGGGAGATCAATCAACACAAACTCAAAATCAAGGAAGTGCAACTGAACGAGAAGTGAAGAAAGGTGGACAGCAAGGAGAAACAAGCTTCGGACAGTTTGCCCACTTTGTCTACACTGACAAAGGTAATACTGAAAATGCCTCCCTAGTTGCACATAAGCTAGATTCGGATTGGATACTAGATAGTGGAGCCTCAGGCTAGGAATGGGGCGAAATCCGCACCAAATCCAACCCAACCCAACTAGTAAATCATCTCACGCCTACACCAACCCACCCCGCTAATTACTTTCTAGGACCCAACCCGCACCAATCCGCAACACATTTGCCTCCAAACCGCACCACCCCGTTTGATTTTTCCGTGGGTTGAAACCAAATCACAGCCACGGGCCCCAAAAGCAGCAATGGAACAACACATCGCCGTAGGGACTTTTCTCCTTCAAGAATTGAAATCCAACAAGAAACGCGCAAACGCGGCTCATAGGATACGCGCCCAGATACAGAGTCAGCTCCGTCACCGACGACTTGTCCCCAATAACGCCACGCACCACATGATCGAGGTCTGGTGCATCGCCAACCTGGCTGAGCGCCCACGCCCACGCCCAAGGTGCCGGTGGCCGACGTCGACACGGCCGAGGTGCCCGCGGCCAACTCCGTCGTGGTGACGTCGCGGCGTGCTAGGCGGTGACGGTGGCACGCCGACGCGACCGAGGTGCTCGCGGCCATCTCGTCGCGGCGTGCTAGGCGGTGACGGTAACCGGCGCCAACCCGACCGAGGTGCTTGCGGCCATCTCCGCCGCCGCGACGGTGGCCGGCGCCGACGCGGCCGAGCTGCTTGCGGCCATCTCCGCTGCAGCAACGTCGCAGCGTGCTCGGCGGTGACGGCGAGGGCCAGGGGCGAACCGCCGTTGCCTCGCGGTGTTGAACTTGTCGTCGGCGTTCCGAGACCTATCAGGGGAGGCCATGTCGAGGGCGCCTCCGGCGCACTGGGAAGGTCCTGGCTGCGCTGGCCATCTTCTTCCCGCTTAACGACTACTCGCATTGCTGCGTCGCGTCACCGGCCTCGCTCAAGACACTCGTGCTCTCCCATGGCGACCTCGCCGCGCGGGCTAGGGCCGCCACCGACCTCCACGGCAAGCTCACGTCCTCCGTCGACCTGCCTCCCGGAGTACGGCGTGGGTCGCAGCCTCGCGTCGTTATTTAGCAGGCGTGGCCGCGCTGTGGAGCTGTGGAGCGACGACGACCGCTGCGTCCCGTGCGTCAACTCGCATCGGCCAGAGGCTTGAGAAGTTGGGGCGATACCAACATGCTGCAGCGTGTGGACTGGAACCGCGGGTTCAACCCGTGGGTTCTACCCATTTGACTACCATCAACCTCAAACCGTACCGCACCGCTCCAGCCCGCTTTTTGCCTAAACCCGCACCGCACTAGTCCATTCTATCGCTCAGACCATTAGAATCCAAACCAAATGGAACCAATCAAGAACCCACACCGAAACCCCCATTCAAGGCCGCACCATTCCCAGCCTGAGTGGAGCCTCAAGGCATGTTACTGGTAATATTAGTGAGTTTGAATTGTACAATCAGTATCCTTCAACATATCATGAAACCATTCAAACAGCAGATGGTACTGCCCAACCTGTAAAAGGTGTTGGAATTGTCAAGTGTTCATCTAGCATGAAATTATCCTCTGTCCTATATGTGCCTGCATTTCCAGTGAACTTGATCTCAATGAGTAGTTTGATTGATCATATTGACTGCCGGATTACTATTGATAAGCAAATGTGTTTGATTCAGGAGAGGACGACTGGAAGGAAGCTTGGGGCAGGAATCAGGCATAGAGGGCTATGGCACCTGGACCGAGAGAAGGCTGAGATGCTGGGATACTCGGTGGTGCTCGCAGCGGTTCAAGGTGACAAGGAGACCAAGGCCATGATCCATCATTGCCGTATGGGGCACATCTCTTTTGATAAGATGATCAAAGTTTTTCCGGATGTAATGAGTGGAGTAGACATGAGTAAACTAAAATGTGATGCATGTGAGTATGCTAAACATACCAGAACATCTTATGTGAGTAAGGGGCTTAGAAGTATAGCTCCCTTCACTCTTGTGCACTCTGATGTATGGACATGTCCCACTATTTCTATCAGTGGAATGAAATATTTTGTAACCTTCATTGATTGCTATACTCGTATGACTTGGGTGTACCTCTTACGCCACAAAGATGAGGTGTTTCAATGCTTCCAAGACTTCTGTGCATATGTGAACACTCAGTTTAAGGTGCAGGTGCAAATACTCAGATCCGATAATGGGACAGAATATGTTAACAGGAGACTTGGAGAATTCTTATCAGAGAAAGGCATCATGCACCAGACTTCCTGCCCAGATACACCTCCCCAGAATGGAGTAGCTGAAAGAAAGAATCGCCACATATTGGAGGTAACTCGATCTCTCATGTACACTATGAATGTACCTAAATTTTTGTGGGGTGAGGCTGTTCTAACTGCCACCTATCTTATTAATCGCATGCCTTCACGGATTATTGGCATGAAATCTCCATGTGAGGTTCAATTTGGCGAAAATAAGTTCAATGTTGTTCCCAAAGTTTTTGGGTGCACTTGCTTTGTCCGAGATCACAGACCCTCAGTGAGCAAGCTCGATCCCAAGGCTGTGAAATGCATCTTTATTGGCTATCCTTCTGGACAACAGGTATACAAATGCTGGAATCCAACTGAGCGCAGAACGTTTGTGAGTATGGATGTTACCTTTCGTGAGTCTGAACCTTTTTATGGAGAGCAAACAGATTTGAGCATGTTATTTGAAGGGCTTGATCATCTGTCTCCTTCGGCTGATGGTCAAGAGGGGGAGAGTATAGTCATACCTACAGCTACAGAGAGGCAATCTCCTCCGTTGATGATTGGATCGGTTCCCATCTCTATTCCAAGTCCTGAAATTGATGGTGCTCGTACAACAACGCAACAACGGGGCCAAGAACAACCACTTCGTGTGTACTCAAGGAGGCGCCGTGCGGTTGTTGAACAGGGGGAGAATGCTGAACAGGGGGAGAATATTGAGCCACACATGCAAGAGGAAGAACAATCTTCTAGTGTAACACAAGATGCAAACTCAAATGTCACTGAGGGGTCAGTTGACTTACCAATTGCACTTAGAAAGGGGACTAGAGCAGCTACAAGCAAACCTGTGGATAGGTATGGCTTTAATGCTCATGACATTAGCAACTATGTTTCATATGAAGGCTTGTCTCCCTCCTATCGTACATTTGTTGCGTCTCTCCAATTAGTGTCAACTCCTACTGATTGGAGAGTTGCACAACAAGACCCTAGGTGGTGTGCAGCTATGAGAGAAGAGTTGGAAGCGTTGAGGAAGAATCAAACTTGGGAGTTAACTAACTTACCAGAGGGAAAGAGAGCAGTTGGATGCAAATGGGTATTTACAGTCAAACAAAGTCCTGAAGGAAAAATAGAAAGGTATAAGGCAAGGCTAGTTGCAAGGGGATATAGTCAAGTATATGGCATTGACTAAGATGAAACCTTTGCTCCTATGGCAAAAATGAATACTGTGAGGATCCTGATATCATGCGCAGCAAATTTCGGATGACCATTGCATCAGCTTGATGTAAAAAATGCTTTCTTGCACGGTGATCTACAGGAAGAGGTGTATATGGAGGTGCCACCAGGAATGGCTGCAGTTGGAAATGGAGGTATAGTGTGCAAATTGAAAAAGGCTCTTTATGGTCTGAAACAATCTCCTAGAGCCTGGTTTGATCGGTTTAGAAGGGCTGTGTGTGGTATGGGATATGGACAATGCAATGGTGATCACACGGTGTTTTACAAACATTCAAATCAGAAGATTACTATTCTGGCAGTTTATGTGGACCATATTATAATTATTGGTGATGATGAAGCTGAAATAGTTAGATTGAAGGGGTGTCTAAGTAACACATTTGAGGTGAAGGATCTTGGCCAGCTCAAGTACTTTCTCTGTATAGAAATTGCTCGATCTGCAAGAGGCATAGCACTGATGCAACGCAAGTATGTCCTCGATCTTCTCAATGAAACAGGAATGATGCAATGCCAAGCAGCCACAACTCCCATAGATATAAATTATCGGATAACAGCCGAGTCTGGGGAATTGGTAGAAAAGGAAAATTATCAGAAACTCGTAGGAAAGCTGCTATATCTATGTCATACTAGGCCAGATATTGCTTTTGCTGTGAGCATTGTAAGTAGATATATGCATCAGCCTAGGACTGGTCACTTGGATGCAGTATATCGAATTTTGAGATACCTAAAGGGGACTCCGGGAAAGGGTCTGTGGTTCAGAAGTAATGGACACCTAGTGATTGATGGCTATAGCGATGCTGATTGGGCAAGCTGTCTTGATGACAGGAGGTCAACTTCAGGATACTGCGTGTTCGTTGGAGGTAACTTAGTGTCATGGAGAAGTAAAAAGCAACCAGTTGTATCAAAGTAAACTGCTGAAGCAGAATACCGGGCCATGTCTCAAGGATTGAGTGAGATGCTATGGGTAAGGAATCTCTTAAGTGAGTTAAAAGTGCTAAAAGATGGACATCTGAATGTTTGGTGTGATAACAAGTCGGCCATATGCATAGCAAATAATCCAGTCAAACATGACAGAACCAAACATGTGGAGATTGACAGATTCTTTATCAAGGAGAAAATAGATGCTGGAATTATCAAGATTGATTATGTGAACACAGGACAACAAATTGCAGATTGTTTAACAAAAGGACTGGGCAAAAGAATGCAATTTGGCATGTGACAAGATGGGAATGATAGATATCTATCACCCATCTTGAGGGGGAGTGTTGAACTGTTAATGGGCCTGTTATAGTGCTGGCCCATGTGGCCCATCTAGTCTCAGCCTAGCACATATATATAAGGGACTCCTAGTGAGAAACCCTAACAAGAAAGAGGCAGGTTAGCCACCATCTCTAGTATCTACAAAATGCGACAGAGAAACTCAAAAAAAAAATCTTATATATCATGAATGAGAGGAGGTTAAGTGTCCCAACCTTCACTAACGAGTCCAAGGGTCTCATACTGGATTGATGAATCTGGAGAGCATGACCTGTGATCATCATCTTGGGATTTCTGACAGCTAGCTTTTGTCCTTTCGTGCAAAACAAATTTATCTTTCACCCATACACACTCCAGGATAGTACTGGGATCGTTGCTCGAGGGGTAGTACTCTCTGAAAGCCTATGGAAATGAAAAGACAAAACTAAGGAGTTATGTAGTGAGAATACTACAAGTTCCAGCCGCTCCATTTTGTGTAAAAACATGATCTTAGGTAGTACAGATTTTTAATGAGACAAGGATAAAAGTAATAGTGTGGAAGCAAAACACACCTGCACTTTATCAATAGTGATCTTGACAGCCTGCTTCCTATCCGTAAGATCAGTAACCTTATTATAAACTGATACAACATCAAGCAACATCTGTGAACACAGTAGGAGAGGGTCAGTGTGTTCAGCAAAATCTTTGCAGTAAACAGACAAAGAAGGTGAGATATATAGTTCCAAGTTAATATTTCTTAGGTTCGAAGAATAATACATATAACAGTTTGACTTCCAACTTAGTCGCTGTATAAATATATGTGTGAGTTTATTATTTGAAATTATTTGATAAAATCATTTGTAACCAGGCCTGTAGACTATGCCGCTCACCTGTTGGATCAGGACCCTCACTCGCGCAAGCAAAGCCAACACTGCAGTACAAAGTTCTATGAAAAATGATCTAGCAAGCAAAAATGTGATCTGACTGTAATATGGATTAAGGAACTTTGTATATCTAGCAACCAAATTGTAAAAGTTTGCTTCAAAAAAGTTGGTATGTGAGTAACTAAGATTTTTTTTTTTTTGGCTAGATTAAACAGACAGTAAAGTGTTTGATTGTACGCCTTATTTCATTTCTGTGAATAAGAAAACAACAGAAACAAGAAAAAGGATACACTGCTCCCTTCATGACAGGTTCAACCATCTGCACATAATTCAGAAAACGTTAGTGTTTTCCTTCAATGTGAAAACTAAGTTAGCAATTTCATGTCTTGAAGCTGATCACGAATGAGCTGTAAACCACAAAGACTATTCCAGCAGTACATATCACGTAACTAAATGCAGGATGTTGTGGTCTTAGATCACAACAGGATAACTACCGTGCAGAAGATAGCTAGACGGCGTGGCTGCAAGGGATTTGGTAGACATAGGTTGAGAAGAGAGAATAACCAGGGAGAGATTATATTGATTGTTCTTGTTTGTCTCCAACGTGTATACATGTTATCCATATATTATGGATGGATGTTAAGGCCCTTGACCTCTACTAATACGACCAGACCTAGACCTTACTTATAGAATTAGACTCTTTCCTAATCCTATACTTTCCTAATGGACTCTTACAATACTTCCCTTTCATGGACTCCTGCCATGATACAGTGGACCCATGTCCACAATCCAGGATTTCTCAGGTAATGAGCTTCATGTACCATACAATCTGAAAGAACTAATGAGTTTATACTAAATACAAAGTCATTGGAGGCCTTCCGAACATGCAAGGATAATCACAACACTTTGTTACTGATTCCTACATAGCTTAAAAATAGTAGTAAGACAGCCTGGCAATATTGGTATACTTACTGAAATTAAATGCCAATATCAGATAACTCATTTACTTGAAACAGAACACGATGAACAAACAGTTATGCTCTATCAACTGCAACATTGCTTTCGTCATTCCACCAAAATCTTTGTATCAGCTACAATAAGATAGTTTGCAAACTGCAACAGTGTCGACAGACAATAGAACACACCTGGGATAGCAAGCGGGCAACCCCCAAAAGCCTGTTATAGTGGCTATGGTTTGCACCAGGCTTCTTCTTACCCTGCCTATAAAAGAGGACATTAAGCGAGAACCTGACTAGATGAAAAAAGAATAAACAATAGCATCATCGAAAAAATAAAACCAAATGAAATAATCTGAACTGCCAAGCAGTTACGCAACTGCACATACAAATGAAAACTTCTAGCTACGGAGCAGCACACCAAGCTTACGATCATTAACGGATTCATTTTTCTTTGCTATACCTCCTATGATGAATACAGAAACCACAAAAATTTATCATCACAAGACCACATGTTCTCAAGATGAAGGTACTGTCTAAGGACATTACTTCTGCCACGGTGTATCAGAGATTGTTTTACAGGGGGAGTGCAGTAGTGTTGAGGATGCGAACCTGTTCGGAACAAGAATGGTGTTGGCCGGCTTGCGGCAGGCGATGACCGGGAACGCGGCGCTAATGACCTCCGCGATATTGGACCCGAGCAGCAGCTTCAGGTCCCTCCTCACCTGCGCGCACAACCACACACTCGTCAGCGCAGTGCTACGCGGCGGTGGAGGGGGACGAGCAGGTCTTGGTAGTAGCCTGACCTTGATGAGGTACTGGAAGTAGGCGGCGCCGCGGTGCTGGTTGCGGTGCTTGTACACGAGACGCTCGAGCACGCCGGCCTCCGCCTGCAGGTGCCGCAGCGCCGCCCGCAGCCGCTGCTCCTCACCCTCCTCCGCCGAACCCTCCTGACGCTGCGCCGTGGCGGCCGCTCCCGGCTTGGTAGAGGACATGGCTAGGCCGTGGATGGGTGCGGCGGAGAGTTGGAGGATTTGGTTGGAGCGCCTGCTGGGCCGCCGGAGAGCGACGGGGAGGAACGGACTGACGCTGGCGCGGCGGCACCGGGACGCCGGGGTGGGCGCGGGGCTCCCTTCTTTGCGCGCTCGGCTAGGGTTAGGGAACCGGGGACGGGGAGGCAGGCGGCCAGGCGGGTAAGGACGGACTCGACTGGGGGAGGGAGCGCAGGGGCGGGACGGCGAGCGGCGCGGCCGTGGCGGCGTCTCTGTCGAACCAGTCAGTGCGCGAACTGAACTGAACCCTGGATCGGTAGGCAAAGTTGGGCCTTTTCTTAAGCTATGGAATATGGCCCATCTCAAGATCCCAGGGTGGGCCACGGCTAACCTTGTGCACCCTCGCCGCCCATGAGCTCCATGAGCATCCTAAAAAAAACCTCCATTTGCGTCAGGGCTGACTGCTACGGATGCTTCTTCTGGAGCTTTGTTCCAGTGACAGCACACAGATCTCACCGTGTATCAGAAACTCACTATCTGACATCTCAGTACAGTCAAGCAGCAAAGGCGTGCGGCCAGATTGAGGAAAACGCAGTTCAAAGTTCATCGGATTAAACAGAAACGAAATGAAGGCAGAGGAGGAGCACCAAGTTGTCCGCATATCCACTGATTCCACACCTCATATTGATACCACTTCTAAAAATTTAAATTTTGAAGTTGCCAAAATTTCCCTAAAAAAATTGTGGTTGTTCACAAGTTGCACGTTTATTATTCCTAAAATTTGCAGAACCAAATTCAAAATATAGGCATAGAAATAAAAATGATGAATCCAACATGAATAGTGTCACAAAAAACCAAAATGACACTATTCATTTAGCAATTTGTCTTTTTTATATCTCTAGGTGGATATCGAATTTGGTTCTGAAAATTTTAGGAAATGGAAACACACTTCTTGTGAACACACATCATTTGTTTCGGAATTTTTTGACACTAGTAAATTTCAATTTTCAAGAATGCATGGTAGCATGGTACCATTTAAGCTCTAGTATCACTAGATATTTTCCTGGAGCACCAACCGGTGAGGAAGCTGACTCTAAAGCAAACATATGGGGAAGCTGCAGAGATGTGTGGGTGGGGGGCGGCAAGGGCACTCAGAGCATATCCAAGCGAGGCCCCCAAATCCGCCCCCTAAACGTCCGGACGGCTGTCCGCGGACCACCCTAAAAAATGACCTCCTACAACCATGGCCCCCAAATATCACCCCAAACTGTGGGGACCTTGCATGTGATTGGTGGAATAGGAGAGAGAATAATTAAAGAAGGATAAAAGAAAGAAAAAGTAGGTGCAACAGTGTGCATGCGGACACGCCCGGACGCCCCCAAACTCACCCCATATCTGCGGAGGGTATGGGGTGTGCGGACGCGCCCGGACGCGTCCGGTCACGCCCAGACCGAAATAAACCGGCTTGGGGGCTGTTTGGGGGCCTCGCTTGGAGATGCTCTCAGCCGGTCGTCATCTATCTAATCGATAGATCCCACACTAATTTGCATTTATAATTTAAATTCCAATAATTGTATACCCGAAACCTTTTGGGTGGACCAGACCGAGGTGGAGCTCGAGATTGTAAATGGACCTACATCCAAAGAAGGCAAACTGCCGTGGCCGGAGGCAGGGGCACGACCGCCCTTCGATTTCACCTCGAGGCACTTGGCCTCGGATGAAGGCGGCGACGACGAGATGCACAGCGTGGCTGCGATTGTTTCCTTGTGCCGCGGGAACTCGTCCTATGCCGAAAAGGGACGGAAAACATTTGAGGGCGACAGCGAGTTGTCCAGCGGCACCTTGATGGCGGAAGCGGCTCAAAAGACGGTGCGGTTGGCGGCAGGGTTTTGGGAGAGAGGAATCGGATCGAAAAGAAGAAAGAGGTGGCAGAATGGCCGATGTGACAGGTGGACGAGCCAAGGGCAGACTCAAGACGAACGCAAAAAAAGGTTTGTCCCAAAGTGAGCCCAAACAAGGGGCTGATTTGGGACCGAACGGACAGTCCGTGTTATAGACGAACAAGTAATAATCATCAAAGAAGAACGAGATCAACACAGTGAACGCAAGATTTTGAACTCTCCAAGGAGAAGGTATTAAACAACTATACCAAGTAAGACACGACAGGAACTGGATTTGTCATCATATCAGCAGGATTATCACGAGACTAGTCTTGCATACTATCTTGAGCGACAACATCATGAAAATAATGGTATTTGACACCAATGTGATTTATTCTCTTATGAAACATCTAATAATTGGTAAGGCATATGGCACTTTGATTGTCACAAAAATAGAGTAAATGCACAAAATTATCTCCACAAAGCTCATCATATAAATCTTTTAACCAAATTGATTATGCAATAGCCATGCATTTTGCTTCAATAGTACAGTGCGCAACAACTGACTACAATGCTGACTTCCAACTCACAGTATATCCATCAATAGTGGACCCATAACATGTGAGGTACCTCATCTTAACCAAATCAGCAGCAAAACCGGAATTCGCTCTGCTCCGGCCCAAGCATACCAGTGATGGGTCTCTGCTCCGCTCGACAAAAGTTAGCATTTTATATGCATAGTCTTCATATGTATTTTGATCACAACACAATAAAAAACCGTGGACAAAGTGTCTATTTGTGGACACCGTTGGGGCATGATTTTTATCTGTCGGCCCAAACCGAGATAGGGGCAGTTCGGGCCTGTTGGAGTTGCCCTATGGCGAGCATCCTCCTCTCACTGAAGCTGAATGGTGATGCCTAATCACTACAGGAAGCGCCCTCTGTGCCGACGGTGATGTACCGTCGGCACAGATACCTTCCCCGTCGACACATGACCGTCGGCACAGGGTCGTCGGCGTAGGTGCCCGTAGGCACAGGCTATCTGCCCGTCGGCACAGCACTTTCCCGTCGGCACAGGCGATGCCTACGGTGAAAAAATGCCCGTCGGCACAAATTTCGTCGGCGTAGGTACGGTGGGCCCCACCGTGGGCGAGCTCGCATGCACAGCTGTGCCGACGGTATTCCCGTCGGCACAGGGGCACACGTGGCGGCGCCTGGACAGTCCAGGCTGGGGGGGCTGTGGCGACGGTATTCCCGTCGGCACAGGTGACCGTCGGCACAGGCCTAACCATTTGGTCACACGGCCACACCTGTGCCGACGGGAATACCGTCGGCACAGCTCTCCCATATTTTTTTTTGCAATTTGGTTGCAGCGCTCGTTTTTCAGCAAAAATGGCAGAAAATAAAATAAAAATCCTGACAATATCATCACAAACAAGATCACACATAGCTCCATATATCATCCCAAAGCAATATCATCAAGCAAAATGCTATATCATCAAGTAATACACACATAGGACCATCATCATACATAGCTAAATGTCTAGAGGCCAAGCCCTACATCTATTGCGGCGGCGACGGGGTGTACCCCATGTCTCCCCGGGTGAACACAGGCGATCGACGGCTCGGCGCAGCAGTAGAACCACCAGAAGAAGGCGAAGCACCAGGAGAAGTCGAAGCACCACGCGAAGCACCAGGAGAAGGACCACCGGGATGTACCGGTGTGATCTCACGCGAACCCGGCGAAGCACCAGCGAAGGATCAGCATCAAACCTCACCATCTCACGCGAACCCGGCGAGGCACTAGGAGAAGCACGACCAAAGTGTGGGTTCTCCGACGAGCATCCCGTTCCCTACATGTTTGAGCAAGAGTTAGCAACTTGCGAGGCAAAGGAAAAGCGGTAACTAGTGGTTTGGCATCAAACTTACCGGGGTCGATGAGTAGTAGGTGAGAGCGAACTCGTCCTTCGATGGAAACCGTGGACACGGCCCCGGCTCCGGAGGCTCCTCCATAGAAGGGGGGACCCGCACTCCAGTGGTGAAAAAGTTCAGCACCGACTGCAAGATAGTTTAGATGTTAGACGTTGCCAAAATAAAGGTTCAAACTAGGGAAGTGGGACTTGTCATATTAGACAAAAATAAAGGTTGAAACTTACAGCACGGAACGACTTTTGATACGAGGAGTAGGCTGTATTCATCTCCAGCCACTGGGCATAGGCCACCTGATACTCCGCATGAGCGGCAGCGTAGGCTGCCTCAAGATCGGGCTACAATTTCGAAAATATGGTATGGAACTGTCAACTTAGCCATGCAGGAACGAATGTCGGAAAGAGGATGAAAATGAGAAAAACTTACATCGGTGGAAGTGGGTCGACGAGGCCGTCGACGAGGCGCGATAAGGGGGCTGCCGTCAGGGAGGGTAGCTTTTGCCTGCGTGAAGCTCATGGAAGGCCTGACCACATTCTGAAGAAAGAGATTACGGCCATGCGGCCTTCCATGCCCGAGAGGACCATCGACCTCTCGTCGACCTCCTGGCTCAAGGGGTCATCCACCTCCGGGTGAAAAGACTGGAACGTCGTGGAGTACCTCTCCAAGTTCTCGTTGGCATTGTTGTAGTACTCAGGAAGCTGGGGCTGAGGCTTCGATAGATCGCGCTTCTTCTCCTTCATCTTCTTCCACGATTGCAACTCAGAGCTTACCTCCCCCCTATCGGCGTCCTGCATCGCGAAAAGAAATGTCATGCGTAGCAAGTAGAAACATGAGGGGAAAATAAATGGAGGTCGTTCCATGTATATATATACCAGCTTTTCCTTGAAGCGGAAGATGTTGCGGCTTCCCGCAATGTGTGTTCCCTCGGTGCCTCGGTTTGCCTTGTTCCGCTGGCTCACGGCGTCGAACTCGGGGTCTCCCCCGACCCACCTCGTAACCAACGCATCCCATGCGTCTTCTTTGCCGTCGGCCCAGTCGGGCATAACCTGAAAATGCAATTCAAGAAGAGATAATGCAATGGCAACTTAGCAGCAATATAGAATTTCATTGACAGTTTACTTACCGAAAGGAATTCCTCCCTCGTCATCTTCTGTGCCGTCTTGACATTCTCCTCCTTCTTGGCCCTCTTGCCCGTCTTCTCATACGTGAAAGTATTGGCGGACGTATGCTTTTGGTTGTAGAATTGTTGCCGTGTCAACCTCACACAATGAGCACGCAATACGCGAGCCGCCGTGTCTCTATGCTCGTCCGCCACCCGAAAATGCTTCTTCAACCATGCATAAAAAAATTGTGAGAGTCATGAGTTAGCACGGTGGAGTCATAAACTATGAACGGAACTCGAAAAATATGTCTTACCCAAAACCCGGTGATCACGGCGTCAGCAGCTGTCTCGAAGCCCGGGATAGGGGCAGCCTCATAGTCCACCCATTTATAGGCTAACTTTGCCTCGGCGTCGGGACCGACGGTGTACAAGCCCGGCCAATTTTGCCTAATTAGAGCTCCAAGCAAGCTCCCAGGAGTGCGGGGAATCTTAGGTGCTGGCCATGTCCATTTGCTGCACAATAATCAAACATTAGTACATATGCCAAATTGTTATGAACACAATGAAATTACATGTTCAAAATTACAAAATTAGTACACTTACTCAACGCCCTGAGGAACAATGAGGGCTTTCGCCTCCTCGCTCCTAGGCTCCATGTCCTCGTCGGGGACTCCCGCTTCGCCACGCATCCGCGGCCGCTTCGGCGCCAGCTCCACCTCGTCCTCCACCTCTCGTCCTCTCGCCTCGTCCTCCACCTCGTCTAGACTGGGAAGCCACGTCGCCAGAAGCGGAGGGCAACTCCACCTCGTCCTCCGCCACGTCTACTCCACCTCGTCCTCCACCTCGTCCTACTCGCGCACCCTCGTCCACGGCGTAACGCGAGGTGGAAGGTCGTCCACTCCGTGTAACTCCAGGCTTCCGTACCATCATCTTACTAATCTTACTAATCAGGGACGAGGAGTTTTCCTTGCCTTGGCTCATATTGTTCAATCACCTGCATTGAGAAAGAGAAAACAAGTAAGCATAAAGACATAATAAAATGTAGACAGTAAGCATAAAGACGTAATGCAATGACGAAGCATGTTGAAAAATAAATACTAAAGCATAAAGACATAATAACATGTAGACACCAAGCATAAAGATGTAATGCAATTAAGAAGCATGTTGAAAAATAAATACTAAGCATAGAGACATAAAAGACGCTCACCCGAATAATCACTCTCATAATTTAGTTGGTTCTCATTCTCACTATCACTATCACTATCACGTGTGTAGTAGGTTGGAGGCTCATCGCACGGTGGAGGCTCGTCATCGGCGGCATTGTCCGCCTGTAACTTCGAGAGCATATTTATGTCCTTCAGATCCACCACTGACTCACCACGAGTGTGTGCATCGTTCTCGAGGTCCTCAAGACCACCCGTTTGTAAGGCAAAGTCCCCGAAGTCCTCTTGCTCTTGATAGAAAATTCCCTCGTATGTTTTAGGGTCAATGTTGTTGTAATCGTCGGCAGAGGGCATGGGTAGCTTACCATGTGGCGATACCCGGAACACGACTTCCCAGCCCTTGAGGTTCTCTTTCTGGCATGGGTAGGGCAAATAATAAACTTGCTTGGCTTGGTGAGCCACAACAAAGACATCGGCTCCGCTATAGGTGGTTGAAGGCTTAACTTCAACTAACCCAATGGAAGGGTCACTTCTCAGTCCACCGTGTGGTCCAGTGCGTGGGTCGAACCAATGGCACTGGAACACAACGAGCTTGAGTTCTATGTTCGTACGATTGAACTTCAGCTCGTATACCTTTTCTAACCTTCCGTAGTAATCTACGTAATCGGCTCCATCGGCTCCTCTGGATCCTTTGGTGAAGACCCCAGTATTTACAGTTTTTGCATTCGGCCGACTATTCTGGTGATACTCTGTATGGAAGCGGAACCCATTCACATCATACTTCTCATACTTCATGACGGTACGGTTAAAACCTTGGGAAACACATCTCAACTCATCCGTCATCTCAACGTTGCGATCAGCTCCCTACAAGTACGGTTCAAATTGTTTTGTGCATTAGTTACGTGTAATAAGAGGGACAAGTCACAGATTGCAAGCTAAGAGGGACAGGTTAGAAATTACTTTTTCCATGAACCAAGACACAAATTTTTTTCCTCCGTGAGCACCCTTTTTCAGAAGAGTGTCCAGCTCCGCGGGAGAGGGATCCGCCATTCCCGACCACTGTTCATCTTGGAATTGGCTAAAAGGAGAAAATAGGTATTAGACCGAAACCGAGTTACTAGTTGCAAAGTAATTTGTTCACCATTTTACCTGATGAAACCGACTACTTCCGTCATGTTCGTAAGCACATAGAGCATTATGCAATCCTTCTCTTCCTTGGTCAACTGCATTTTACACCACCACCGGCCTTGCCACCGGGACATTGGAAGAGGAGGAGCTTGGGGTCATGCTTGGGCTCGTCGACATTGTACCGAGAGACCGGGTTATGCATAGTGGATACTTCATCGGGATAGTACGTTGTCACGGCGTCTGCCATCTCCCGAAGTATTGTTGCCTCAGCTATGCATGCTTCAATCCTATTTTTGTTTCCAGTCATGTTTCGAATATACTTGAACTCTCTCTCAATACAAAACTGCCAACGAAACTGCACCGGTCCACCCAAGAGTGCCTCGTTCGCGAGATGCACAACGAGATGTGCCATCGGAACAAAGAAGCCTGGCGGAAAGATCTTCTCTAAATTGCATAGCAACTCCGGCACAAGATCACGCAGCTTCCCAATAATCACGGGACATATCTGCTTCGCACAGAGCGTGCGGAAGAAATGGCTCAACTCCGCAAGCACTCGCCAGATACGATCGGGGAGATACCCTCGAACCATCACCGGCATCAACCGCTCAATCCATATATGATAGTCGTGACTCTTGAGCCCAGTGACATTTCCCTTTACAAGATTGACTCCATTACTTATATTGGAACAATAACCATCAGGGAACATCACGTCGTGTTTGAGCCACTTGAATGTCTCCTTCTTTTGGATATTATCAAGGCAGTAGGGTGCATTCGGCTTGAACCAATTTTTTGACGGCGGTCAGGAGGCTGCATGTGTAATCTCTCCCTATCACAGAGATTCTCAACATCAACTCTAGCCTTGACATTGTCCTTTGACTTCCCAGGAATGTTCAGGACTGTGTGAAAGAGCATCTCTCCAACATTCTTTTCGGTGTGCATCACATCGATGTTATGGGGAAGTTCGAGGTCCTTGTAATACTCTAGCTGCGTTAAGCCTGCCACGTGAGTCCAGTTGTGCGTTACACCATATCCCACAAATTTTGGGCCAGGTACCTGAGCAGGCACGAGAGCACGTAGCTCGGCATCAACAGTTGCACCATCGAACTTCGGTATCTCTTTTTCTTCACGCACGACTTTGCCCTTCGTGAAGTTTTTTTGTCTTCTCGGTAAGGATGCCTTCTTTTGAGGAACGGTCGATGCTTGTCAAACGCGACATACTTGCGACCTGACTTTAGCCAAGTGAACTCAAGTCGGTTCTGCACACTGGGCATGGCCACTTACCAGCTGTACACCATCCGCAGAATAGGGCATACCCGGGTAGGTCGTGCATGGAATAGTGGTACCAAATTCTCATCAAGAAGTTTTTCTTTGATGCTCGGTCGTATGTCCACGTCCCATTGTGCCATGAGTGGTGCAAATCATCCACAAGCGGTTGCATGTAGACACTCAAATTCTTCCCCGGGTATTCGGGCCCTGGAATGATCAGCGACATAAACATGAACTTCCTTTGCATTAGGACCCCGGGAGGGAGATTGAGCGGAATAACAAACACGGGCCAGCAGCTGTACGAGTGACTCGACATACCATATGGATTGAATCCATCTGTTGCTATCGCAATTCTGACATTCCGAGCATCTGCTGCCTTATCGGGGTGTTTCTCATCAAAATTCTCCCATGCCTTACCATCAGATGGATGTCCCATCTTTTTCCGTCCGAACTCGTCGGCGTATCTCTTCCCCTTCTTGTGCCAAGTCATCTGTGTGGCAGTCTCCTCAGAAAAGTAAAGCCGCTGGATTCTTTTTATGAATGGGAGGTACCGAAGAATCTTCACAGCGACTTTTCCCTGCGTCTTCTGACCATCGGCTCGTTTTCTCATGATACCTAGAGGCCCCACAAAGACTACAGTACTTGTCATCCGCATACTGTTTCCAGAACAGAAGGCAACCTTTTGGACAACAATCTATCTTTTCATAATCCATGCTGAGCGATCCCAATAGTTTCCTCGTTTCGTGCATGGACTTTGGCAGACAATGCCCTTCGGGCAACATGTTACCAAATGTTTTCAGATTGGCTTCAAAGCCTGCACGGGTGGTGGAGTACTGGCACTTGTCACTTAGTATTTGAGCTATGGCATCGAGCTGAGAAATGTTTGCACCCTCGTATAGAGGCTTCTTAGCCGAGGCCATCATATCAAGGAAAGCCTTCGCGGTTGGCTCCGGTTCCTCCGGTTCACCCGGTTCCTCCGGTTCCTCCTGTTCCTCCTGTGGAGGTGGCGAATCCGGTATGTCAGCATCACGGAGATCATCTAGCAAGTTTCTCACCCCATCATACTCATTGCCATTGATCCGCTGCCGCATCACCTCAACTCTGTCACGTTCGACCTGAGCAAAGTCGACCTTCGTGACGTAGTTAGGCATATACCCAGACAACCAAAGATGCTTAGTCATTTCATCCTTTCCCTGACGGGCACGATTCTTGCAATTAATGCATGGGCACCTTGGACGAACTCCTGATGCCTTTGAACCACGCGCTAACTCCTTCACTAACATATTGGTCTTCCATTCCCACTCCTCTGTTCTTTTAATCTTACTGATACGGCCACTGTACATCCACCCATTATCAGCCATCCTCTGCTTTATTGGATCCAAAGAACAACGCATTTCGTAATATGCACCAAGTAATAATAAATTTATTCAATGACACCAAGATTAATTACGGCCAAATTTTATCTTTTACAACATGCAAGGGTTCACCTACACTTCTAATAGGAGGGCCTATCCCGCCCGAGTACGTGTAGATCGAGTCGTGTCCCATGTTCTACCCCGACCCGAGACGAAATTTCGGCAGCACCTCCCCGCTGTTCTTCAGAATACACGTCTCGAGCTTGTCAAGCCGAGAGGGTGTGCATCCGAAGAACAACGGGGAGGTGCTGCCGAAATTCCGTCTCAGGAAGGGGTAGAACATGGAACACGACCGATCTACACGTACTCGGACTGTCCAACAGGACAACCCGGAAGTGTTACGGTTATAAATATGCAAAGATGGACAATCCTGCATATTTATAAATTTGTAACCCTTCCGGATGGGATCTGACTCGGGTTACGCGACTGACTTGGTGATCTAGACCAAAATAAACCTATGCAGCAAGAGAGGCGAAAGATTTATACCCTCGGAGCGTGATCGATTGTCGCAGCAAGTCAGGGACACGCTCTAGAGGAGGGGGGCGACACAACAGGGACACCGAGGCCACCCCTCCTCAGCTACGTCATCTGAAAAAGCACACAATGTAAATAAATTTTGAGATTTCAGAAATTTTGAGATTAACCATGGCTAACTCGTACGACATTTTGCAACTACAATGTAAATAAATTTTGAGATTTCAGGAATTTTAGCATCATCAAATCTGAATTTTTTACAAGCATGTTAACCTAAACAGGACTTCAAAAGTTCACCACATCACACTGAAATTAATTTACAACAACTAGCAAAAGTTCAGCACTTCAAAACTTCACCACATCACGCTGTAATTAATTTACAGCAACTAGCAATCATTCAACACTTCAAAATTTCAGCAGCAGTACCACAACATGCTTCAAAATTTCAGCAACTAGCAAAATTTCAGCAGCTAGCAAACATTCAACACTAGCAACCAGGGGAGGGGGTGGCGAAGGAGAGGAAGGATGTTTCGTACCTGACCAAGGGAGGGGGTGGCGAAGGAGATGGTGGTGACCTGGGAGAAGGAAGAATCTCGCCGGGGAATAGGGGCACGGGCGGGAGGACGGTCGGATCCGCGCCTAGCCGCCGGGAAGAAGGAGCTGGGGCGAGCGGCCGGACAGCCCTGGTGCGCCGCCGCTGCTGCTACGAGACGCTCGCGATCCGCCGCCGGAGAGCGAGGGCGGGTGGCGGCCGGAGAGGACGACGAGGGGCGGCCGGAGAAGGGGCAATGGCGGCCTGAGACGGGGCAGCGGCGGCGCGTGAGTGAGACGGGATCGAGACGGCCGGGGCAGTGTGTGGTTGGGGGAGAAGAAACCGTCCCCGTTCGTGTGGGGATAAGGGCGGGAACCTTTACCGTCGGCATAGAGTTCTATTTTATATTTTTTCTTTTTTTTAGATTATATTTTTAAAGGAAAACAAATATTATTTAATAAGTTAATTATTCATGAAAACAAATAATAATTAATTTTATATGATTTATTACATTATATTCATGAAATTATTTTATATCTAAGCGAAACCCTAGACCCGTTGATAATCAGTTAAACTTCCCGTCTACCCCCTAGACCGGTGTCGAAAGGGGGTAGGCCAGTGGATTTTTTGCTTGTTTGTGTTAGGTTAGGCCATGTGAACATAGCAAACCAACTTTGGTGGGTTTTCGACGCTCCGGGGCCCCGCATCGGTGAAACCCTAGACCCGTTGGAAAAACCCTAACGTTTCCGTCTACCCCCTTTGAACGGCGTCGAAAGGGGGTAGGCCAGTGGACTTTTTTGCTTGGTTGTGTTAGGTTAGGACATAGGTACATGGAAAACCAACTTTTATCACAAGTTGTCAAACGATTGCCCCCGTTTCGCCCGAAACGGGAGTTTTCACCTCTAAGTCCACACACTTAGTAGAGAGAAAGTGAATCCGGTGATGTCGGTCACACAACAGAGTAGATTCTTGGACATTTGAAACACCCAACATAATTGTATACATATGGTATGGCATAACCTAGGTTTGGGTGGGGTTCCGACGCTCCGGGGCCCCGCTTCGGCGAAACCCTGAATCCGCTGGAAAAACCCTAATGTTTCCGTCTACCCCATAGACGTGCGTCGAAAGGGGGTAGGCCAGTGGACTTTTTTGCTTGGTTGTGTTAGGTTAGGACATAGGTACATGGAAAACCAACTTTTATCACAAGTTGTCACAGGATTGCCCCTGTTTCGCCCGAAACGGGAGTTTTCACCTCTAAGTCCACACACTTAGTTGAGAGAAAGTGAAGACGGTGATGTCGGTCACACAACAGAGTAGATTCTTGGACATTTGAAACACCCAACACAATTGCATACATATGGTATGGCACAACCTAGGTTTGGGTGGGGTTCCGACGCTCCGGGGCCCCGCTTCGGCGAAACCATGAATCCGCTGGAAAAACCCTAACGTTTCCGTCTACCCCCATAGACGTGCGTCGAAAGGGGGTAGGCCAGTGGACTTTTTTGCTTGGTTGTGTTAGGTTAGGACATAGGTACATGGAAAACCAACTTTTATCACAAGTTGTCACAAGATTGCCCCCGTTTCGCCCGAAACGGGAGTTTTCACCTGTAAGTGCAGAAACTCACTAGAGAGAAAGTGAAGTTGGTGAAGCCGGTCACACCTAAGAGTAGGATATTGCACATTTACAACACACAACACACTTTTATACATATGGTATGGCACAACCTAGGTTTGGGTGGGGTTCCGACGCTCCGGGACCCCGCTTCGGCGAAACCCTGAATCCGCTGGAAAAACCCTAACGTTTCCGTCTACCCCCATAGACGTGCGTCGAAAGGGGGTAGGCCAGTGGACTTTTTTGCTTGGTTGTATTAGGTTAGGCCATAGGAACATGAGAAACCAACTTTTATCACAAGTTGTCACAAGATTGCCCCCGTTTCGCCCGAAACGGGAGTTTTCAGCTATAACTCCACACACTTAGTAGAGAGAAAGTGAAGCCGGTGATGTCGGTCACACAACAGAGTAGATTCTTGGACATTTGAAACACCCAACACAATTGTATACATATGGTATGGCACAACCTAGGTTTGGGTGGGGTTCCGACGCTCCGGGGCCCCGCTTCGGCGAAACCCTGAATCCGCTGGAAAAACACTAACGTTTCCGTCTACCCCCATAGACGTGCGTCGAAAGGGGGGTAGGCCAGTGGAATTTTTTGCTTGGTTGTGTTAGGTTAGGACATAGGTACATGGAAAACCAACTTTTATCACAAGTTGTCACAAGATTGCCCCCGTTTCGCCCGAAACGGGAGTTTTCACCTCTAAGTCCACACACTTAGTAGAGAGAAAGTGAAGCCGGTGATGTCGGTCACACAACAGAGTAGATTCTTGGACATTTGAAACACCCAACACAAATGTATACATATGGTATGGCACAACCTAGGTTTGGGTGGGGTTCCGACGCTCCGGGGCCCCGCTTCGGCGAAACCCTGAATCCGCTGGAAAAATCCTAACGTTTCCGTCTACCCCCATAGACGTGCGTCGAAAGGGGGGTAGGCCAGTGGACTTTTTTGCTTGGTTGTGTTAGGTTAGGACATAGGTACATGGAAAACCAACTTTTATCACAAGTTGTCACAAGATTGCCCCCGTTTCGCCCGAAACGGGATTTTCACCTCTAAGTGCAGAAACTCACTAGAGAGAAAGTGAAGTCGGTGAAGCCGGTCACACCTAGGACTAGGATATTTCACATTTACAACACACAACACACTTGTATACATATGGTATGGCACAACCTAGGTTTGGGTGGGGTTCCGACGCTCCGGGGCCCCGCTTCGGCGAAACCCTGAATCCGCTGGAAAAACCCTAACGTTTCCGTCTACCCCCATAGACGTGCGTCGAAAGGGGGTAGCCCAGTGGACTTTTTTGCTTGGTTGTGTTAGGTTAGGCCATAGGAACATGAGAAACCAAAGTCTACCCCAAATCGACACAAGATTCCATCCGGTTCGCCCGAAAGGGGAGTTTTCACCTCTAAGTGCAGAAACTCACTAGAGAGAAAGTGAAGCCGGTGAAGCCGGTCACACCTAGGAGTAGGATATTGCGCATTTACAACACACTTTTATACATATGGTATGGCACAACTTAGGTTAGGGTGGGGTTCCGACGCTCCGGGGCCCCGCTTCGGCGAAACCCTGAATTCGCTGGAAAAACCCTAGCGTTTCCGTCTACCCCCATAGACGTGCGTCGAAAGGGGGTAGCCCAGTGGACTTTTTTGCTTGGTTGTGTTAGGTTAGGCCATAGGAACATGAGAAACCAAAGTCTACCCCAAATCGACACAAGATTCCATCCGGTTCGCCCGAAAGGGGAGTTTTCACCTCTAAGTGCAGAAGCTCACTAGAGAGAAAGTGAAGCCGGTGAAGCCGGTCACACCTAGGAGTAGGATATTGCACATTTACAACACACAACACACTTGTATACATATGGTATGGCACAACCTAGGTTTGGGTGGGGTTCCGACGCTCCGGGGCCCCGCTTCGGCGAAACCCTGAATCCGCTGGAAAAACCGTAACGTTTCCGTCTACCCCCATAGACGTGCGTCGAAAGGGGGTAGCCCAGTGGACTTTTTTGCTTGGTTGTGTTAGGTTAGGCCATAGGAACATGAGAAACCAAAGTCTACCCCAAATCGACACAAGATTCCATCCGGTTCGCCCGAAAGGGGAGTTTTCACCTCTAAGTGCAGAAACTCACTAGAGAGAAAGTGAAGCCGGTGAAGCCGGTCACACCTAGGAGTAGGATATTGCACATTTACAACACACAACACACTTGTATACATATGGTATGGCACAACCTAGGTTTGGGTGGGGTTCCGACGCTCCGGGGCCCCGCTTCGGCGAAACCCTGAATCCGCTGGAAAAACCCTAACGTTTCCGTCTACCCCCATAGACGTGCGTCGAAAGGGGGTAGCCCAGTGGACTTTTTTGCTTGGTTGTGTTAGGTTAGGCCATAGGAACATCAGAAACCAAAGTCTACCCCAAATCAACACAAGATTCCATCCGGTTCGCCCGAAAGGGGAGTTGTCACCTCTAAGTGCAGAAACTCACTAGAGAGAAAGTGAAGCCGGTCACACCTAGGAGTAGGATATTGCACATTTACAACACACAACATACTTGTATACATATGGTATGGCACAACCTAGGTTTGGGTGGGGTTCCGACGGCCAAATGCCTAATTATTATCTTATTTTATATTTATACTTATTTATTTATTAGTATCAATTATTTTACTACGGCACTCCGGCGAAGGAAACACACAAACTGCAAATGCTTGATCCAACGGCTCCCAAGCTCTCGAAGGAAACACACGATCCGCGTACTTGTTCCTGATTGGCTAGCCGAAGGGAGTCATTCGCTTGATTCAACGGCTCCCAAGCTCTCGAAGAAAACACACGATCCGCGTACTTGTTCCTGATTGGCTAGCCGAAGGGAGTCATTCGCTTGATCCAACGGCTCCCAAGCTCTCGAAGGAAAAACACGATCCGCGTACTTGTTCCTGATTGGCTAGCTGGAGGGAGTCACTCGCTTGATCCAACGGCTCCCAAGCACTCGAAGGAAACACACGATCCGCGTACTTGTTCCTGATTGGCTAGCTGAAGAGAGTCACTCGCTTGATCCAACGGCTCCCAAGCTACGGATCCGCGTACTTGTTCCTGATTGGCTAGCCGAAGGGAGTCATTCGCTTGATCCAACGGCTCCCAAGCTCTCGAAGGAAACACACGATCCGCGTACTTGTTCCTGATTGGCTTGCTGGAGGGAGTCACTCGGAGAGGCGGGTCTATAAGAGAGGCAGGAGTACACTTCACATCCATCATTGGCAGTACACGGGTAGCAGAGAGCAAGATTTCTGAGAGGCAGGAGTTCCTAGAGCGGAGGCTGAAGGTGAACCCTCCCCTCGGTCGGATCCAAGCAGCGGCAAGGATCTCTGATGATTAGCAACATCCGCAACACTTGTTCGGACGGTTGCAAATCATCAGAGATGTCTTGCCGCTGTTTGGATCGAAGGCCGATTTGCCGTCTCACGACCACGCGATGATTTGCCGATTTGCCGGCCAGAGTGGCCACTGGGGAAGGTAGGCAACTTCGATCCGACGTGGTTCTGAAAGGGGCATGGTTAATTTAGGTAGTGCTTGCGCATGGTTACCATCACTGGATAATATAGTTAGAATAGTTAGAATAGGATGTGCTAGAATAGGATAACTTAGTTAGAATAGCAAATAGAAGGTTGGTAGATGCCATATCTAGGTCCCAACCTTTGCTTTACAGATTTGGCCAGCGCTATAAGATTTTCTATTTTATGGCTCGAGGAGAGCGAGGATGAATATGATATCTTCATGCCGAGTGAAGAGAGCAAGAAAGCTGCAGCAGCGGCGGCGGCGTCGTCGTCGAAGGGCAAGGGTGCTGCGTCGTCGAAGGACAAGGGTGCTGCGTCGTCGAAGGGCAAGGGTGTTGCGTCGTCGAAAGGCAGGAGTGATGCGGGAGGCTGCGTCGATGGTAGATGAATTTTCTTTTTCTAATTTGCAGAGTACCATGTATCTTCAATTTATGTTGTGTTCTCGCTACTACCGATATTTTCTTCTCTGTGTAATTTATGTTGTCAATGTAATTTGCAGGGGTTGTTTAATATCAATGTGAAAAGTAGTCCAAAGGGGGTAGCAAAGTGAAATTTGTTGGTTCCTTGTGTAAGGTTAGCCCCTAGGAACACCCTAAACAAAACTTGCATGGGTCCCTAATATATGTATAAGGGTGTGTTGGTAGGTTGTGGGAACCAAGATACAGCTCCGAGGTGCAACCCCCTTCACCGACCCCTCTTACTCCGTAGTAAGTTCCGACACTTAGAGGTGAAAACTCCCGTGTCGGGTGCCGGGCACGGAATCATGCGACGAAACACATGAAATGTTGGTTCCCCATGGTCCTATGTACCAACCTAACACAACCAACCAAAAAAGTTCATGCGTCTACCCCTCTCGGCGCCGGTCAAAGGGGTAGATCGACAGGTTTCGCCGTAGCGGGGTCCGGAGCGTCAGAATCCCACCAAAACTTGCGATACGAGTTTACGAGTTTACGATACTAGTTCCGACATGAGTTTACGATACTAGTTCCGACCTATACGAGTTGACGATACTAGTTCATGTGGTCCGATACGAGTTTTGTGCCGTGTGATGAAGTTCAGGGGGTTTGCCGTGTGCCAGCATAAAGGGCACACGGCAAAGATGTTCTGTGCCGTGCGGGGCACTGGTAGGAACACGGCAAAGAAGTTCTGTGCCGTGTGCTTTTCCCTGCACACGGTATAGATTTTCCCGCCAATTTATTTATAGCGCGGGAAATTTATTTAGATATTTCTCGCGAAATATTGGGGTGCGCGGCAAATTTGCAGATCCTAGTCAACTATTTTTAAACATATTAAACTTAATTTACAGAACATTAAAAATAAAGAAAATAGGACTTAAAGGAAAAAAAAATAGGGAATCTGTGCCGACGGTAAAACCGTCGGCACAGGTTGGTACGGATACACGATGTAGAAGGGGGAAAAAATAGGGAACCTGTGCCGACGGGTTGCCGTCGGCACAGGTTTGTACAGATGCACGAGGCAAAAGAGAAAAATATGGAACCTGTGCCGACGACACAGGTTTGTACAGATGCACGAGGTAAAAGAGAAAAATATGGAACCTGTGCCGACGGTAAACGAGGTAAAAGAAAAAAAAGGAACCTGTGCCGACGGTAAAACCGTCGGCATAGGTAGGTGTCGACGTCACTTTTTCGTTGACGGGAACATGTGCCTACGGCTGACTTTGTGCCGACGGTCACCGTCGGGATAGGATAGCTGTGCCGACGGAGATATCTGTGCCGACGGCCAGGATCATGGGGTGGCCTCGTAGGCACCTGTGCCGACGGCCCCGATAAAAAACCGTCGGCACAGGTCTTGGCCGTCGGCACAGGTGAGCTCTTCTGTAGTGAATGTAAAGACGGTGTATAAAGCACGTGCAGCAATATACCTTGCTCACTCGATCACTCACGCACAGTCGTCAAGTGCCGCTTCAAAAGTCGGCGGTCACATGCTTCCTGGAGGGGAATCGCACGTGAGAAAGGCTTCACCGCCCACTACTTGCGTCGACCAACCACCACGGCCTTTGGCACTTTTACAGTGAGCAGCGAGAGAATGCGATCGATCGATCGGTACTTAAAACAGAAAGGCTTCTTCTTTCCCGTCCCTCTCATCTTGGTGCCGAAGCTCTTGTCGATCGATCCACTGAGTCAGAGACTTCTGTAAAAATGCTGACCTGGACATCCACCGCGCATGATGCATGCTTATGTGGGCTGATCGACAACGTGTGTGGTTTGTGTGAGCCGGCCAGAATGTTCCGTTTCTTCGCCGCTGCAAGTAGCTATCTGCCAGTTATAGCTCGCATGGATCCATGAGCATGAGACAATGATCCACCCGACCCCTTCATCATCATCTGGCTGCTTGCTTGCCGCACGCAGGCCGTCGCCGTCGCCGTCACCCATGCTGTCGTTGTCCGCCAGGACAAACGGTCGACGATGGCAAAAAGAGATAAGCTCGCCGACTCCGGCCTGCTCGACAAGTCGACGTGAACAGTCCGTTATATGGTGAGGTAGCTTAGGGTATCTCTAGCCGTCGGCGCTATTTTTGGCCGCCTGGGGGGCAACGGCGCTATTATGCGTCCTGGGGGCGGCTTTTTCCCAGCCGTGCCGAAACCCAGGATCAAGCCCATAAATTTTAAAAATAGAATTTCATACTATATAGGCAAATTTCAGGCGAATTTCATACTATATAGGCGAAATTCGCATAGTTCAGACGATTACAATATATAAAGATTTTAAAAAAACTTAATTAAACTAAACACGGCGCTCTACATGCCGAACTGGCTGTAGAACACCGTGTAGTCGCCGCCGTCGTCGGAGCCGCTCAGCGGGGCACGGGAGGATGGGCCTGCGCCGTCGTCGCCGCCGTGCCACCTGCTCGGCCCTGGCATAGTCGGGGCCTCGTCCTCGTCGTCGCTGCCATCGAGGATGACGACGCCGGTGCGCTGGTACGCGTCGTACCGTGCCTGCTCACGGGCGGCGAGCTGCCATGCACTCCTCCTAGTCAAGTTCGATTCTCGCGGCCGTCGGTATGGCGACGTCGACGGTAGCACATGGGAGGGGAGGGAGGCGCATCTGACGCGGTACCACGAGAAGCGCAAAAAAGGGCGACGCAGGGGTTGCTGCGTTCGGCGCGGGTAAGCAAACTGGAGGGCTGATGTGGCCATCAGCGCATAGGCGATACAGACTGGATTGTGCCACCTAGACTAGCTAATTATTGCCACTTGGCGGTAAAATTAGTCAATCGTATGCCACCTAAGCAAAATACGTATGCCAAATTGTATCAGTGACCGTAGTGAGCCACTTATACAAGTTTGGTGACTGTATTTTGGGTATTTTGAAATCTAGTAACCAAAGTGAGATATCGAGTCAAATTCACTGACCTTTGATGAATTTTACTATTATATGGAACATAGTACACACTAATAGTAGTATAGTGTGTGATGGTGAAGTTAGCTTACCGGAGTCCCAACCAGCGAGATCTCATCTGAGCAAGTACGATGTGGGCAGAAGCGTGCATGTACGGATGAAAACGGTGCGAAAACTTTCCAACTTTTCCGCCGAAAAACGGAAATGGAACGAAAATACGGAAGCGGAAACGGAATTTTGCAAAACAATGGAAACTTTTATGCGGAAACAGAAACGGAAACGGAAACGGAACAGCGTATTCCGGCGAAACGACCACGGAAATGGAAATTCCGTTTTCGGTAATACGGAACTTTCCGTTTTTTTGGTACACGGTGCTATATGAATATAGCAGGCTTAACAATTTTATTGGGAACACTGAGGCACAACCCAACATTTGAACAAAAAAGAAAAGTATATGAAGTGACCATGTTTAGCCCCTACGTACTTGCATATCATCTCCCTCTCGAGGCATTCCCGGTTCGACATTTCAGTGTTGCACTAGGGTTAGGGATGAGAGTAGGTATTTTTGGCCAAAGTTGATAACTTATAAATACTATATTATACTTTAGTTTATTTTATCTTATAAACTTGATAATTTTGTTGATTTGATTGAGTTTTCCTGCATTATTCAAGGGGTCGCTTGGTTCCGGCAAGCATCTGCTTTCTGTTCCGTGTCCGCACCGTATTCGGTCTGTATCAGTTTCCGATAATATTTATTTCTGCATTTGTTTCCGGGATTTCTGTATTTGTTTCCGCTTCCGCAAAAAAATATGAAAACAAATGTGGCACCACTCAGTTTCGTCCGTATCCGCTCCGTTTTCATCCCTACGTGCAGACATGTTGCGTCCAATTGCACGGGAGAATACGGCTTTAACATATCGAGTTCCAGTGGCAACGCAACGATGTGTCTTCGGTTTTCAAATTTTCATTACTGGTGGATCAGTTTCCGTTTCTGAATTCTGAAGAACAGAAGAGGAGATTGAGAACAGTTTGGTCATTCGTTTGGCCTAACGATATACCGTTTCACCAGATCCGCCGAGTCAACATCAGCCGAACGTATAGGTGGTCTGCAGCTCAACGTACTCGTGCCCATTGCCATCGGTCTATCCTCGCCGGCCGTGACGTCAAACCGCCGCCGCGGTTAGAATTTTCCGATGCGCTGAAGAACAGAGGAAAATGGCTGGCAGGGCATAGTTCAATGATGGCATCGACAGTCCAAGGCACTGTGGATGCACGGACCGGACCAGCTGCTCGCGTTCGTCGTACCGGAATCTAATTAACAACAGAGGGTTCCATCCGGCATGTTCGCATTTCGATTTAGAGGAACAATCAATGATGTGTTTGTATTGGACTTGTAAATTCCACGGGCGAGAAAGAAGAGGAACACCGGAATTTTATCTACACACGTACAGAATGCTACAGCTTAATCCGAACAGAGCAGTTGAATTCGATGGGAGAATGGAACCGAATCGAATGGAATGGAATGGAGTGTGGCGTGTGCTTAATCCGAACAGAGCAGTTGAATTTTATCTACGCACGGTGGGAGAATGGAACTTCAAGGTCAGAAGAGGTTGAGGACGTCGCGTATGGCGGCGTTGCAGAGCGGGCAGCGGCCGCGTCCGGCGCGCACTTCCCGTGCGCAGGCGCGGCAGAAGGTGTGGCCGCAGGGGACGAAGGCGGCGCCCTTGCCGCGGGACATGCACACGCAGCACCGCCCGCCCACACCCGCCCTCCCCTTCCTGCCCTCCTCGCCCTCCGCCTCCGCCGCCGCGTGCTCCTCCACGCGCGTCCACGCCCCGCACCCGCTCCCCGTCGCCGTCGCCCACTGCCGCTCCGCCTGCTCCAGCAGCGCCATCAGCGACACCCTCCTCTCCTCCCCCTGCGCGGGCGCCGCCGTCGCGGACGCGCCGTGGCGAGTAGCGCTGGTGGCAGCCGGAGGGTCGTCGTCGTCGTCGTTGGCGCCGCGGATGACGTCGAGGAGCGTGCGGCGCCTCCCCGGCGCGGCGAGCTGCGCGTCGTCGTCGTCGTGGCGGAGCTTGAGGAGGTCGCGGAGGTTGGAGGACGCGGCGAGCTGCTCCGCGAGCGTGACGCCGGCGCGACGCGGCGGCGGCAGCGCCCTCTGGGCACCCTCCATTCCCCTGCGCGCGCGAGAGCTCGGGCGGGCGGAACACTCAGATACACACCGGGTGCCGTAACAAAGAGCAAAAGCGGCTAAATACTTGTCTATACTGGACTAGTAGTATGACCGTATGAGGTACTCTGTTGTGGTTGGATTGGAGTGGAGAGGCTTGGACTCGGCTCGGGTCCGGCGGCTTGCCGTCCGCCCAAGAGAGATGTTTTCGTGCCGGCGACGTCCGTCCGATGCGCTTGGAGCCTTGGGATCGTGTGCCTCCACATGGCAACCGAGCCAGGTCGCCGGATCGTATGGGCGGCGACCGGCGCCCGGCGGGCAGCATTTGTCAAACGCACACCTGACGACCTCCCTCATCATGTGGGTTCTGAAACTGCAACGGCTACCTATGACTTTTGCTTTGCTTTCCCCAATTTCCACGGCGTAGATCGACCACAGGCTCCTCGCAGTCAATATCTCTGGCTTGCAGTTGTGGCATTGCGTTGCCGTCAAATTTTCAGCAGGACATGTGCTGCATTCTCCCGTGGATTTTACGGATCTGTGCCAGCGGGAGATATCCCCCGTTATCTTCACGTAACCTGCGGGAAATCGCGTCTTGCTTGGCCATGTTGCTTGATGCGAACTGTAATTGGTGCAGCAATGCGTCAGCCAGCGACAAATGTGTAGAACTAGGTTTCTGTTACTTCTGAGTCCGCACATAATCTCAGTGTCTAAATGTATATCTCGGTGTAGGGGTAGAACTTTTTATTATTAGAAAAAAAAAAGCTCTTCTTAAATCTTGCAATTCAAGTACTCCTGCTTACCTTCTCTCGGTTATTCGATTCCCAGCTTGGGATATTCGAGCCATTAATTCGCAGAAGTCATAGTTCTTTTGGGGGAATGTCGACGACAATCACAGATATCATTTGACAAGGTGGGGGCTTTGTGTCCCGGAAAAAATATTTTGGAGGGCCGGGAATTCACAATTTGCATGATTTTAATCTATGTCTTATGGCATAATGGATAAAAAGATATCTAACTGCTGATAAAAAACTTTGGAAAAAGATTATTGATTTCAAGTGTAACACTTCTACTCCAACTATTTTCTAGTCATCTGATTCTCAAAAATCTCCCTTCTGAAAATGTTTCATATGGGGATGATGAAGCTGTTCGATTTGGCTATTTCTGGGAGGTTGGGGTTCGGAAACAAATCTCCTTTTGGCCTTATCACTGGCATGGGCCTTGCTTCGTAGCAAATGCTTTCTCATAACTTTTCGAGATAGTCGATGAGAAATTTATTACTATTGCTCAAGTGTGAGATGGTTTAACCTCAAACTCACATTTAATCGTTGTGTTGATCAATACATCATGAACAGGTGGCATGAGATTTTTTATATTGCTAAAACCATGTCTTTACAAAATTCTCCTCATACTCCTATTTGGAAATACACTAAGTCATGGTTCTACACCTCCGCACCCTTTTATGATATAGTTAATTTTGGGGTATCTCTCCTTTACATTCACATCACATATGGGGAATTTCAGTCCCAGCTCGAATACATGTGTTTCTGTGGCTGCTGATAGATAATAGACTCCTGGCACGTGATAATCTTCAGAACCATCGCCATGTTCAAGACAAAACTTGTGTATTCTGTTCTGAGCCAGAGACCGCTCTACACTTGTTTTTTGAATGTGTGGTTGCCCGCACCTGCTTGGTTGAAAATATCTGACATTACTCATAAACCTATTGGTACTAACCTTGAATCAATGTGTTCTTTGTGGAGCTAGAAAGGAATGAAAATCCTAATGTTTTTAATGTTTTATCTCTGCTACCGTTGTGGGCCTTATGGAACTTTTGAAACTCTTTGCGCTTTCAGGGATTGCGCTGGTGGAGGATGAATGCTATCGGGACAGAGGGATAAGGATCATGGAGCATACGCGTGAGAACTGTTACGGATTGCTTGGACCCTAAAGTCCTAACCCTGTCGCTGACTGACGATGATTGCCTCCGCAACTTGCAGATGTACACTAACTGGACGGTTTCACCCTGAAAAAGATTGTGAATTAGACTTAGAAAGAATCAGATTTCTGTCTATGGTCGTCCAAGGATGTTGTAGTCAGCTACTTGTTCTTCCTGGTTCTTGAACTCTTCTACTGTCTGGATGCTGCAAAACTGATCCGAGTGCTTTTGCGCTATTTTTTTCTATGAATGGAGCGGGTGATACACCTATTAAAATTATGTACAATTTTGGCATGAACCATTTTCAATGCAACTACATAGTAAAAATTTCTTTATGTCTAAGTTTGAAGATTTTTTTATAATGACATTGCATATCCCATGCTAGGGCAAACCCTATGCGGCGCCCGTTAGCGCCGCATAGGGCTAGCTCCGCCTGAAGCGAAGCTTCACTGAGCCGGCCCGTCTAGCGTTTTTCCTTTTTTCTGTTTCTTTTTCGTCTCTGTTTCTTTTTTCTTTTCTATTTCTTTTTTTGTTTTCTTTTTGCGTTTTATTTTTCTTTTTCGTTTCTTTATTTTATTTTTTGTTTTTCTTTTTCGTGTTCTTTTTCTATTTCGTTTAATTTTCTTTTTCTATTTAATTTTTATTTCTGTTTTTCTCTTCTGTTTTAATTTTGTTTCTTTTAAAATTTGAACTATTTTTAAAATTTGAAAATGTTTCCTTTTGAAAATGGTTCAATTTTCTTTTATGTTTTCTTTAGTTTTCTTTTTCTTATTATTTTTCGTTCTTTTTTAATTTTTTGAAAATAGTTCCAAATTTGAAAATGGTTTCTTTTTTAAAATAGTTTCAAATTTAAAAATGGTTCCAAATTTCAAATGGTTCTCGATTTTAAAATTGTTTATTTTTTAAAACGGTTCAATTTTTAAAAATGGTTTGAACTTTAAAAATTGTTCCATTTTGAAAACGGTCCAATTTAAAAAATGCCTACGAATTTAAAATAAGGTTTCGAATTTAAAATGGTTCCAAATTTTAAAATGGTTCCGAATTTAAAATGGTTCCAAATTAAAAAATGGTTCCATTTTGAAAATGGTTCCAAACTAAAAAATGATTCCAAATTAAAAAATGGTTCCATTTTGAAAATGGTTCCAAATTTAAAAATGGTTCCAAATTTTTTTTTTGAAAATTGTTCCAATTTAAAAAATAGCTCCATTTTCAAAATGGTTCCAACTTAAAAATGGTGCCAAGTTTAAAATGGTTCCAAATTAAAAATGGTTCCACAATTGAAAATTGCTCATTTTTTAAAATGGTTCCAAATTTAAAATGGTTCCATTTTGAAAATGGTTCCAAATTAAAAAATGCTTCCATTTTGAAAATGGTTCCAAATTTAAAAATGGTTCCATTTTAAAAATGGTTCCAAATTTAAAAAATGGTTCCAAATTTGAAAATTGTTCATTTTTTAAAATGGTTCCATTTTGAAAATGGTTCCAAATTTAAAACTCATTCCATTTTGAAAATGGTTCCAACCTAAAATTGGTGTCGAATTTAAAATGGTTCCAAATTTGAAAATTGTTCATTTTGAAAATGGTTCTAAATTTAAAAATGGTTCCAACTTAAAAATGGTGCCGAATTTAAAATGGTTCCAAATTAAAAATGGTTCCAAAATTGAAAATGGTTCCATTTTAAAATGGTTCCAATTTAAAAAATTGTTCCAAATTTAAAAATGGTTCCATTTTGAAAATGGTTCCAAAATTAAAATGGTTCCAAATTAAAAATGGTTCCCAATTTAAAATGGTTCCAAATTTGAAAATTGTTCATTTTTAAAAATAGAAAACGGGAATAGAAACGAAAATGGTTCTCAACAAGAAGAGGCTAAATGCATACATACGTACAAAATCTATTCATATCTCTATTGAAATGAAAAAGTTATAACACGAAAGTTATGGAAAACGGCGAGTTTCATATACCTGTGAAAGAATTTTTCAAACCGTCGACTGAGTGTGATAAATTTAACAAAATTCATCTAAAAATATTGAAAACTTTGGTCCAAAATTAAGAAGCTACATTCCATGAAACTCGAAACCGATCACGGGAATGAAACCTAATCGTGAACGTACACATATTTCCTGTATAAATTATTTTGAAATTAAATTTTTTTTTGTGAGATGGAGTATGTTACGCCAAGTTTTATACAAAGCGAATCAGTCAGTATAGGAAGCAGTAGGAAGCGAGAAGAAGTAGGCGAACCTGTGAAATGGGCCGGCCCAATACTTGACCGACGTAGGCGCCCCAACTCGGGAGGACCTATATACCGCCCGTTAGCGGCGGTAAAAGGTTGCGCCGCGTGAAGGACACACTTCCGCCTGGCCTAGTGGGCCGGCCCAGGTAAAGTTTTTTTCCTTTCCCTCTGTTTTTCTTGTTCTTCTCTTTTCCTTTTCCTTTTCTTTTCGTTTCTTATTTTCTTTTTCCGAAAAATGTAAATTCGAAAAAAAATCCAACTAAAAATTTGTTCAATTTTTTTATATGAACAAATTTCGGAAATATACAAATTTCGAATTTGAGCAATTTTCGAATTGAACAAATTTTGAATTTGAACGGATTTTGAATTTGAATAAATTTAAAAATGAAAAAATTCAAATTTGAACAAAAATGAACAAATTTCGAATTTGAACGGATTTCGAATTTGAACAAATTTCCAAAATTAAACAAATTTCGAATTTGAACAAAAATTCAAACATTTACAAAATTTCGAATTTGAACAATTTTCGAAAAATGAACAAATTTAGAATTTGAATGGAGTTCGAATGTGAACAAATTTCGAATTTGAACAATTTTTAAAAATTGAACAAATTTTGAATTTGAACAAAAATTCGAAAATAAACAAATTTCGAATTTGAACAATTTCCGAATTTGAACAAATTTCAAATTTGAACAATTTTTGAAAAATGAACAAAGTTTGAATTTGAACGAATTTCGAATTTGAACGGATTTCGAAATTGAACAAATTTTGAAAATGAATAAATTTTGAAAATGAATAAATTTCGAATTTGAACAAATTTTGAAAATAAATAAATTTCGAATTTGAACAATTTTCGAATTTGTACTATTTTCAAATGAAAAATTTTGAATCTGAAAATATTTCAATTCTAAACATTTTTTAAATTCATATAAAAATATAAGTAGAAAAGGAAATACAAAAAAGAAAAGAAACAGAAAAGAAAGGAAAAAGAAAAAAAAAGGAAAACGAAGCATGACGTATGCGCGGCTGCCCCTACTGGGCCGGCCCAAGTAGAAGGTCCCCGTTCGCGCCGCTAACGGGCGGTATATAGGTTTCACCCCCCAACGGAAATCACTAGAAAAAGGGTTCCCTTTGCGAAGGGAACCTAGCGAACCGTGGCGTGATGACAAGTGTCAGGTTCTCCCTTCACGCGGTACCCCGTGGGTGCTTAAATATGCGACAAGTGGCAGCACGAGAGAGTTTTGGTGGGATTTCTGTTTCTCCGTGCGGAGGGTTGTATGTGCATTTATTTTTGAGATTCGTTTTTGAAAAATGAAATATCTTGAGAACCATTTATTCAAATTACGAACCGTTTTCACTTTTGAGCTCGTCGCGTCGAGATCTTTGATAACCCCCAAGAGCAAGGGATCACTGTAGCACCTCTCAATGTGGAAGTAAGGTATCGATCCGCAGGAGCAAGAAGGAAAAGTTATCTATTCCCTACAACTAAAGTGTCACAAGTTTTAGTTGATTATGCACTAAACAAGTTTAGAGAACAAGATGATTGGTTTGATGGATGTAAAAGTGTCCCAATCCTCTTCTTTGCAAGAGGACAAGACAAAGGTAGTAGCAAGTGAAAGCTCTCAAAGAGAGAAAGTCCAATCCTCTATGTAGCAAGAGGACAAGCTCAAGTGTGTGTTTCTTATAGGAACAATGGGCATGGTTCATGGGTTCACTTAATCCTCTCTCTCTCATCTACGGTGATCATCATGTTATAGATAAAGTACACACAATTGTCATGTTTTAATGGTAGCTTTTTATGACGGCTATATGTCCTAAAACATATAGTTGAAAGAAATACTCATTTGTGTTTCTAGGTCACCCCTCGTAAGGCTAGCGTGGTTTCTCTCACTCCCACATCATACTCTTTCTTTTTACCCCCAGATAAAGGACGTTGGGCGGTACTGTGTCACTCAATACCTATGCCGTGTCACATCGGCCATCCCGTACCCACATACATCATACTTCAAAGTATGACAAATCAAAAAAGCTCCAACACAACGGTAAATGCATAACAAATCATCTCACACCACAATATTCACCACAAAGGTATTACATAGATGACCGTAATCATGTTCAGCAGCTCATACGGTACTAATTAGTGAAGCTCAAGAGAGAGGAGAGATACAAAAGTTACCACCACAAACCCTAATCCATGGGGTGGACTACTCCCCCTTCAACATGGTGATGATGGTGGAGAAGTTCTTTCTGTAGATGTTGATGATGAACACGCCGGAGGGGGTGGAGCCCTCCGGAGGCGATTCCGGCGGCGTTTCCCCCCTCCGATCTTCTCCGGCGGCAGCCTTCTGTCTCTCTATTTCGTGGTTTTGTGTTTCTCCGCCGCCTCCTTTCGCGAAACGCCAGGGGACCTTTTTTATAGGCGTTTTTAGGTCAAGACGGAGTCGGTGGACGAAAGATCGACGGCCACGGAGCTCCGAGGGGGAAAAGAGCTGGCCCCACGCGGCCAGGCATTTTAGGCCGCGTGGGACCCTCCCATTTCCAGCCTGTTGGGATTCTGGTCTTCAATTTAAGCCCATTGCGTTCGTCTCGAAAATTCTGAACCGTGCTCTTTGGCCTTGCCCTTTTTGGAGTCCCGAAGCTCCCGGAAAGTCTGAAACACTAAAAAAGACGTTTTCTGAAAAAACAGGGTTAATTCAAAATAAATAGGAAAACTATGAAATATTCCCAAAATCATTATAAAACATTGATATAACCCTTATATGATGCAAATATGATTGGAATATAAGCAATTAAAGTGCAAAGTTCATGTATGCATTTTACATGCATCAATCTTCAAAATTAGATCCCATGTTGATAGGTTTCGACGAACTTTTTTTTTACTCCCGGTTATGTATAGTTTGTACAACTTGTTTTGTATAGTTCGTACTCACACTTCTCTCTACTTTGTACTTCCTGTTTTTCTATACTTTTGTATGATGAGAGAAGAGATAGTGAGGTGGGAGGGCAGCTTTTTCCCTTTTATTTTTCTAAATCGAATTTTTAAAATAAAATATCTTGAGAACCGTTTATCCAAATTACGAACCGTTTTTACTTTTGAGCTCCTCGCGTCGAGATTTTCAAAACTAGATCCCATGTTGATAGGTTTCGACGAACTTTTTTTTTTACAACCGGTTATGTATAGTTGTACAAACTGTGTCTGTGTAATTGTACAACCTGTGTTTGTACAAACTGTGTTTGCGTAGTTGTACAACCTGTGTATGCACAACATGTGTCTGTCTAGTTGTACAACATGTGTCTATACAGTTGTACAACCTGTGTCTGTGCAACATGTGTCTGTCTAGTTGTACAACATGTGTCTGTAGAAACTGTGGCTGCGTAGTTGTACAGCTTATGCATGTATAGTTGTACAACATGTGTCTGTACAACCTGTTTTCTGTCTAGTTGTACAATGTGTATTACGTAATATTTTGTGTAATTTATACATCGTGTTTTGTACTACTGTACCTACTTTATGTACATCGCATCTGTACATCGGAAGATCGGACCAGCTAATCTTGTAGTACATCGGAAGGATTGGATCAGCCAACCGCGTCGCGCGCTCGCGTGCTGGCTTCCTGACATCGATCGGAGGCAGCCTGGGAGCAGTGGAGCTGGCTTCCTCTCGTACGCTCGGATCGTTGTCGTATCCAAATTTGATTTTGCCCACTTGACTGAGTCCACAGGTCCTGGCAACACACCACAGCAGAGTCGCGCGGACGCACCGATCGACCTTCGCGAAGGGATCCCTCTAGCTAACGAGCGTCGCACAGGAGCTCCCCATGGTAGTAGGCCGCAAAATTATGCAAAGGCAAACGGGCGGCACGGATGGCCCGTGTTTGGGCTCACACGGCCCAAAGAAAAAATTTAGGCCACCTGTTCCCCATATTTCTCAGATCACAGGGAGGTTTAGCCCAAGAATATGTATAGGTACAGAGTTGCCTCAGAAAAAAAAAACGTAAGAGAACCAAGCGGCTTCTTTACGGTTAGCAGCCCAAGTCCCAGCCATGGCCGCCGCGGCGGCGCCATTACCACGGCTCCCGCCGGCGGCTGCCACACCCAACGACGACGACTCTCTCCACTCCATCCTCGCCTCCCTCTCCACTCCCGCATCTGCCCGCCTCCTCCCATTCCCTCTCCTCGTTTTCTCCCGCCTCCGCCACCGCCTCCCTGCCGCTTCCTCCCACTTCCTCCTCCGCCCCATCGCCTCTCTCCTCCACCTCCACCGCCCCCACCCCTCCCTCGGCGTCCAGCTCCACGGCCTCTCCCTCTCCCTCGGCCTCTCCCGCCACCCCGACCTCATCCCGCGTCTCCTCTCCCTCTACTCCTCCCACCCCTCCCTGCTCCCCCACGCCTCCCGCCTCGCCGCCGACTCCTCCTACTCCTCCTCGTGCCCACTCGCCTACAACCTCCTCATCTCCGCCTGCCTCCGCCACGGCCTCCCGCGCCAGGCCATCGCCGCCTACCAAGAAATGGCCAGGCACGCCGTGCTCCCGGACGCCTTCACTTACCCTTCCGTCCTCCGCGCCTGCGCCGAGGCCGGAGACCTTGCGCTGGGGCGGGCGGTGCACCTGCACGGTGCGGGCGGCGGGATGGACGGGCACTTGTTCTTCCAGAACGCTCTGGTCTCCATGTATGCCAAGTGCGGGGACCTGGCTGCGGCACGCGACGTGTTTGATGGAATGGCGCAGAGGGACGGGGTGTCGTGGAACTCGATCATCTCGGGGTATGTGGCGTCCGGGCAATGGGGGCAGGCGGTGGACCTGTTTCAGCAGATGCGGGCAGGTGATGATGCGGCGAAGGTGAATTCGGTGACATGGAACACGATCGCCGGGGTGTACGTTAGGACACACGACCATAGGGCGGCGGTCGGGCTGATCCGGGAGATGGTGCATGGTGGCGCGGAGGTGGATTTCGTGACGATGGTGATTGGGTTGAACGCTTGCTCGCGGGTTGGCTGGTTGAGGCTGGGGAAGGAGATCCATGGGTTGGTGGTCCGCATGTGCTGTGATGGGGTCGAGAGTGTAGGCAATGCGTTGATCACTATGTATGCCAGGTGCAAGCGTATGGACTCTGCTCGCGTGCTGTTTAAAATGCTAGGTTGCCAAGGTGTGGCAACATGGAATACGATGATAGCCAGCTTCGCGTTGTCGGATGGTGCGGAAGAGGCTTCCAAACTTTTCCATGAAATGGTATGCAGAGGTGTGCAGCCTAATTATGTTACTGTTGTCACCTATCTCGCTCTCTGTGCCCGTGTTGCAAATCTGCAACATGGGCAGGAGCTTCACACCCACATTGTCAAGCATGGGTTCAAAGGCTATCGCTTGTTGTGGAACTCTCTTATTGACATGTACTCCAAATCAGGAAGGCTCTTGGTAGCACAGAATGTCTTTGATACCATGGATGACCGTGATATGATATCCTACACTTCGATGATAGCAGGATACGGGATGCAAGGGAAAGGAGCACTTGCACTACAGATTTTTTACCAGATGGTTGATAGTGGGATCGAGCCCGATCACATAAGCATGGTTACTGTACTCTCTGCGTGTAGCCACTCTGGGCTTGTGACTGAAGGGGAAGAGCTTTTTGATAAGATGACTAGTTCCTATGGTATAAAACCTCAGATGGAGCATTATTCTTGCATGGTTGATCTATATGCACGTTCTGGACTAATAGAAAAGGCAGAAAGATTACTCAATGAGGGCTCTTTCCCTACAACATCCACGATGTGGGCAGCATTGGTCGGGGCTTGCCACGAGAGAGGCAACATAAAAATTGGTGAAAGGGCAGCTAGGAGGCTGTTGGAGATGAGGACAGAGAATGCTGGCCACTATGTTCTGATTGCTAACATGTATGCAGCTGCAGGTTGCTGGGATGAGCTAGCAACAGTGAGGAAACTGATGCGAGACTTAGGTGTCACAAAAGCACCTGGGTTGGCATGGGCTGATCTTGGCAATGGGTTCACCCCGTTTTTGGTTGGAGATAGATCAAACCCTCTAGCACCAGAGATCTATGAGATTTTGGATGAACTATCAGAGCAAATGAGGAATACCAGTATTTGTAGTGATCTAGGCATAGCAGAGGAACTCATAGATTAAAACCAGCCGTGATAGGATAAAGGTGATATGCTCTTTCATGTAAAATGCAGTTCATGAATGAACTCGATAAGGAGATTTCACAATGAAGCATAGAGGTGGTAACATAAATAAGCAGGCATATATTTATGAATAGCCTCCCGGAGATAGGTGACTCCTGAACAAGATGTGCTTCTAACTGATCCATGCGTGTGCTGCATTGGCCTTCGGAAAGCACTTGCGTATATCCATTGCTGACAAGTCCCATTTTTCTTGGCAAGTGATGCTTTTCAGGTACCCTTTCACACTTCACAGCACACATGATTTTGCATTCATGGCGTTTTTTGGCACCCTTTGGTCAAGACTTAATAGTGAACTGTTTTTAGGCGACGTTATCAGTTCCAAGCTTTTATTCACGAAGAGAAGGCTTTCTAGAGATGGTAACATTTTCTTGCTCTGCGTCACCTTGTGTCTTGTTGTTTTAAGCCTTGATGATACCAGAAGGATGAAGTTTTTTGCAGGACGCATTAGTTTATTGATTAAATTCTTTATTGGTTGTATAAGCCTATAACAGAAATATTTTACGTGGACAAATTATTTGTGTGTGAGCCTGCATTCCCATTAGAAAATTGATATATATATATATATATTTAATTTTTTAAAACAATTGCACGTAGAGTTTTGTAAACATGCTAACTTGCTGTATCAAATTTGTCCCTCATATCATGAATAAAAAGACAACCACCCAAATTTTGATATGCAGTTATGCATTAAGTCTGTCAACTTCTTATTTTGTGTTGATATCAGGAACGAATTTGATATACTATTTTGCATGTTTACATAAATTTATTGTACTGTATTTGAATCTGTAAATGCGGACATGGGCTCCCTTGAAACGGAATTCCTTGTAACTAACTGGACATAGAAATTGCACACTGACTTTTAGCTCAAATAGGATCAAGCTTTCACTGGCTGAGACTTACATATCTACCGTTGTGTTCTGCTGGTTAATCAGGAATTTTCGAGAAAACACAAAGACATCGTGTTTCTTTTCATTGAACAGAGAGAGTTAAGAGTACTCCTGGGTCGTTGGGAGGATCACTCGATGACCTTTAGCGCCGGTCCTGGTCCAGAGGGTTGCTTCATCCCTGACTCTCGCCGCAAGCGGAGGGGCAGAATTGCGTTGCTTCAAACACACAAGCATTGCGTTGCTTCCAAATCATCCAGGCCGCCAGCAGCGTCGCAGAGGCAAGTCCTTTGTGTATAGGCCAGGTGGTCGCCTGTTTAGCCTGCAGCCACCAGTCGCAGGTGACCAGCAGGTGGCGCATTGTCTCAGGCTCCTGGCTCCTGCTCGCACCGGATGCAGCAAGGGTGGTGCTGCAGGCCGTGTCGTTGCAATCTGTTGGCGCTCCAGCACCTGTTCTAACCGTCAAGCCAGAGAAAGAACCTCATGCGCGCCGGCTGTGCCCAGCTTTTCCAGATAAGTTTCCAACCGCTGCAACCAGAGGAGCCCTGGAAGGAGGCTGATGTAGCCAGTGCGTGCAGAGTAGGCGCCATCTGAGATCCACTTCCAGCTCAGTTGGTCTGTGTCCTCCGTTAACCAGGAATAAAAGTTCTTTTCCGTTATTTGCAATCTTAATGTGGACTGCATTTAACATGCGCAGTCCAGTTTGTTGCAACATTTTCATGATTACGTATGCTTTTGATATTGCGAGTGATGAGTCTGTATTCTTGGTCTGTATATATGATCATGTAATGCTTGTTCGAGACTTTACTATTCTGGTTATTGTATTCAAACTGACATGAGAAAAATCTGTTTTGGGTGCTGTAAACACTTTCCAATTTTCACGGGTGAAGTTTCTTCTGTCGCTGGTTTTATTGGGTTTCTCTGTGAGCCGAGCAAGGAGATTGCAATCTCGTCGAAGGCTGGGCCTGGTGGCCCAGTTGAGAGTTTCCCAGGGTTTCGCTTCGGCTGTCCGGTTTCGTTTTGCTCAAAAAATAAATAAATAAATAAATAAGGTTGTCGGTGTCCAGTTTCGTTCCGTCTGGTGGCGGATATTACAGGTCCCTCCCGGCGGCGTCGCAGTCCAAACTGAGACCTCTCTCCTCACAGAGCACGGGAGGCCGGGATCGGCCGGGTCGGGTGCAAACGATCTAGGAGACTCGAGCGTAAAATAGAGGATTCTTTCGTGTCAGCGCATCACCATGTCCGTGGAGCAGGATCCTCGCCACCGTAAGCCAACCACCTCTTCGTCTCTCCCGTTCTAATTCATGTCCAGTCTAGCACACATGTCAGACCACTATTATTACTCCACCTGTCTTATGTTACTGTTTATTATGTTTTTATTTGGGACAAGTCCGTTTCTGCTCCGATTGTTGATTTGTTCATAAACAAATAAACTAATCTGGTAGGAGTGCAAATAAGGATGCGAAAGTGGGATCCCACTTATATTGAACTTGTACATGCCTAGTTCAAAATTTTGAACTAGGCGTTTGAACTAGGCGTGTACAAAATCAATATAAGTGGGATAGTGGGATCCCGCTTTTGCATCCATAAGTACAAAGGCAGTTTGCAAAGGTATCCATCTCAGTGTGTTTATGTATGAGCTTCACTGTCAAGAACATCTCTGGTCAACTGAATTTTCTCAGTCTTAAAACTGAAGCAAGTTTATATACTCTTTATAATTTCATTGTCGTACTATTCACTTGTACAAGATGGATGAGACGTGGGGCAAGACTGCAATGTTTGCAAGAATATCTATTTGTTTGGTCAACTCAAGTTATTTCCTTCTGAAAATTGGAACAAGTTTCTTTGTAATGTCATTGCTCTTCTTGCACTAAAGCTGTGCTATGTGTCATTCGTGTATCTGTATGTGTGTTGACTTGCTCGATCCTGCTTTGTTCCTTCATTGGCTTCTGTACTAATCATAACCATGACCTGTTGTAGATGCGTCAATCGGTTCATCAGCTAAAGAAAGAAATGCCGACTCACCCTGCAATCAAGACGATGCTTCTCAAAGTGCCAAGAGAATAACATGTTCAGGCTCACACCTTCCGGAGGTATGTCTTGTAATGCTGATGACGCAATACTTATATCGCAAGTAAATTATCGTTCTGTTACCTAAATGTATGAACATACTGCGATTGCCTACAGTCCTTGGTACTTTGTTAAACAATTTCTAGTTTTAATTCTGCACCAGAAAACTTTGTTTTGTAGTATTAGGATCCTTCGGTATCTATAAGAATTATAATTTATATAGCTGTTTTCCTGACACCAGCAGGATTTTGTGCTTCATTTGCTCTGATGAAAATGTCGAGATCCACCTCGAACTCTTTGCAACATGTCCCTAGCCTCACCCAGGTACTAGCAACCGGGGTCTCAAGGAAGATTTGATTTGAACCTTAGTTGCTTGGTAGCACAACCATGTGTTTTGCCGTTGAACTACCCAGTGGTTCCCAAAGCTAGGATGATCTGGATCCTCGCGGGGCTACTTTTCCTTTAGTAGGCCTTGACTGGGCTTTTTCTTTTGGCCTCGGCCGTATCATGTTTGCTTCTCCTATATCAGTATAAAAGGCAAAGCTTTTGCCTAGTTTAAAAAAAAACATAATTGATGTAATGTATGTATATATGGGTATACTACATATATTATCTTTCTATATATTTAAGCTGAACTGAAACAAGAAAGCCATCCAATTATTTCATATTGCTAATTTACCATGATTCCAAGTCAAAATAGGTAGACAATGTTCAACATAGGATAGGGTGAGCAAGTACACAATGTTCAACAAGTGTTATAACAAACTCAAATATAGGGTAAGCATCTAAGTATCACTGAAACGCAGCAACAAGCTCTACAATCCTCATCTTTCTACAGCCTCTACAACTTCACTTTGAAGCTGCCAAAATTTAGGAGACTTTGTCATGCCATAAGACGTGCTCCTACCGTGTCCCAACCGTGTCTCTAGCCAAAATGTTATTTTCTTTACATGGAATACTTAGTCATGTCCTAGACACACGTATCTGCGCTATATCCGATGCTGTGTCTGACATGGACACAAGTTTTATCTAGTACTTAAAACTTCTTTCCTTTGTTATTCAAATCTTGAAGTTTTCTACTTGTGCGTGCAGGATATCTGGCATCATATATGTTCTCTTCTGCCACTGAAAGATGCTGCACGTGCTGCTCGTACGTCTCGCATTTTTCGATATTCTTGGAAGTGCCATCCCAACCTCACCTTCAGTTACAAAACAATGGGCTTCAATGAAGATGTACGTGTACGCAAGAAAATGATAACAGAGTACAACAGCAGAGTTGGCCATATTCTGAAAAAACACTCACGCGTGGGTGTGAAGATACTCAACCTTGAATTCTATGGTCCTTATGATGCCAACAGCAGCTGTCGTCTTGATAGTTGGCTCAAGATTGCTGTTACGCCAGGGATAGAAGAACTCGCCTTTATACTGTCTTCATACATCGACCGGTTTTCAAAAAAGGAAAAATACAATTTCCCATGCTCTGTTTTATCTGATGGGAGCTGGAACTCTATACGTGTGCTATATTTTGTTGGCTGTGCCTTCCGCCCCACAGTCGGCCTAGGTTGCATGAGCAGCCTGACGAATCTGTCTCTGTGTTTTGTGCATATTACGGGGGATGAGTTGCGGTTCCTTCTTTCCCATTCTTTTGCTCTGGAGATGTTGGAAGTCAGCTGTTGCAATGAGATAATTTCCATCCAGATACCTTTCCTGCTGCAGCGCCTCAGCAGCCTGACGGTGTCCCAGTGTGACATGCTGCAAGTGATAGAAGTCAAAGCTCAAAATATCTCCAGTTTTACTTTTGACTCTTATAGTAAAAACGTACAGCTATTACTTGGAGAATCATTGAGAGCGAAGGAAATAGATATATCACATCCTTGTGCTCTTTATAATGCTCGTACCACACTCCCGTCCAGTACGCCAAATCTTGAAACTCTTACTGTAGATTCATGTGGCGAGGTATGTACTCTAAACCTTGAGGTGTCTATGGACTAGCGATATGCATATAGCTGTAGTTATTATATAGCAAGTAGGGGGGGACTAATCTTATACATTTTTTATGCAGATGTTCAGTACACCAATGTTACCAAGCAAATTCCTCCACCTCAAATATTTATTTATTACTGTAACTGACTGGGGCTCTTTTGCGCCCTATGATCTTTTCTCGCTCGTTTCTTTTCTTGAAGTATCTCCTTGCTTGGAGACTTTTGATCTATATGTAAGTAACTGTCCGCCCTGCCAAAATATTTTTAGTGACTATATCATTCAAAGCCATAAATTCAAGCATTTTGGCTTTTCATCTACAGGCAGAAATGAGACCACAGGAGGATGACTTGATTCTTGAAAACCCCTCACAGTTAGAGCGAATTCCAGGACAGCGCTATGGCAATCTTAGGCGTGTGAGGGTCACTAGGTTCTGTGCCAGAAAGATGCTGGTTAAGCTGGCGTGTCATATCCTTGAGAATACACCATCGCTCGAGTCTCTTACGCTTGACACAACTCTTGGCGTGTCAGCATGTTCCGATGGCTTCTGCGCTCCGTGCGAGATTACTCTTGTGGAAGCCCCTAGAGCGCTCGAGGCTATCCGAGCTTACATCGAGGGAAAAGTTCCCTCCACGGCAAAATTAGATGTTCTGGAGCCTTGCAACCGATGCCGTGGTGTCGACATTTAGGTGTCAAGCCTATCATGATATCATGGAATGCACAGTTATATGATTTCGTATGGCTTGTGCTGTGTTCAATCTGTCCAGTGTTAGCCCTCTAGTATCAAACATGTCGTCGTGTTCGTTTCCTGTTTCAGGCTGCTCCTGGGTCTGGTAGGAAGTATGGGCTTTTGAGACCGAACCTCGTGACTAAATAGAGTTAGTATCGATGAATAGTGTTCAGTAATGTGATTATGGTCCAGTAAGAAAGTATTGAGATAGCTGTATGCAAACAGTACTTGGTGTTTAAGGAAGATAAACTGGCATATGTATTTCGTCGTCGGTGGCTATGTCCTGATTATTTTTTAGATAAATAGGAGACAAAAGCCGCCCGGCTCCATTATATATAATGAAGAGTTATTTGCACTGGTGGTCACACAACTCGACAGCTATGTGCACTTAAGTCACACAACTGGATAACTGAATTTTTTGGTCACACAACTCGTCATCTGGTGCACTTAAGTCACTGACCCCACCTGTCAGGCCGTTTTCCGTTGAAGTCGATGCTGACTGGACACGTAATCTTGCAAAACCCCCCCTGTATTTTTGTACATTTGCAAAAAAACCCCTGTATTTTTGGACATTTCAAAAATTCAGGGGTTTTTTGAAAAAAATACAGGGGGGTTTTTGCAAATGTACAAAAATACAAGGTTTTTTTTGCAAAATTACGTGTCCAGTCAGCATCAACTTCAACGGAAAACGGCCTGACAGGTGGGGTCAGTGACTTAAGTGCACCAGATGACGAGTTGTGTGACCAAAAAATTCAGTTATCCAGTTGTGTGACTTAAGTGCACATAGCTGTTGAGTTGTGTGACCACCAGTGCAAATAACTCATATAATGAAACTAGAGAAAACATGTTCAAATCCAGTTAACTAGTCTCAGTTCTCAAAACATAGAGGAAAACTACATGAAAGTTGGACGCAATGCCACAACTAACGGGAACACTTCACAGCACTGACAGAGAGCCTTGACTTCTTCAGATGCGACGGTTCAGGGGAAGATGGCAAGTTCAGCGGCGTACATGGGCTGAGGAAGGAGAGCATCACTGCGGGCACAGCTGGGGATCTGGGTTCAACACAAGGAAGGCGCTGGTCTTCACCATGCAATGCATCGGCAGGTTGTCCAGAATGGTAGCAGATAAGTGCTCTGAAATCACCCCCACTCCAGTTGATGAGCAGATGACCCCAGTGCAGAGCCCACCTGAATGAAGTTTCTGAGCTTGCTCCACCTGAAACCAGGGGAAATGGCTTATGTGTGTGCCCCATGCGATTCTCGCGTGACGTGTGAGAGAGCTTGCTCCAGTAGTTACAGATATTGAACTCATGTTCCTCGGTGTGGTGGTGCTTCAGACAATGCTTTTAGTTCTACGATGAGATCAACAGCTCTTTGCCGTGTAAATCCTAAGGATGGTTAACCCGTGCCTTGCATTGGTGGGAGCGACTTTCAGTCCAACGGCCGACTTTTGTACTCTGAAGTCAGCGCATTGGAGAACTCTCAGAACATGCCTTCGGAACGACAACACACCAGATGAGCGCCCGAGCCACCAGTGGCCATTCGCATCGCAACAAAAACAGTCACCATGCCATAGATGGCAGGGGCAAGCTCACAAACAGCTTACCCAGCTACCGAATCAGGAAAAGAAACATGGAAGAGAAACGCCTCTCGGTTAAGCCGGGAGTGTTCTGTTCTTAATTCCAGGTAATGAAGGGCTAAAACAAGTATGTAAAACAAGTATGGCATTTCTAATTTAAGATGGAGCTACAACATGTTACAGTATACGCCCCCATCACGCAAAATTTAGGGGCGCCCTCAACATATCAAAGAGTGCACCAAGCTGTCTATGGTTTCGACTGTAAAGCAATACAACCAGATCTGTATGAACCGTTTGCCGATCCTGAACAATTCCCACCCCTCCAACTATGCTCCCAAAAAAATGACCGCAGGCTGTATGTTCATACCAAGGCCGCCTTTGGATATCCTCCCAAAAAATCACTGTTTTCACCTCTTGCTTGACATGATCTTGCCCAAACTACTCACTCATTTATGAGCAGGCCACCTCTTGCTCTGCCACCCTTTCGTAAAAAAGAATGTAAGCCTCGCACTTGAGGACTTCCTCCAGAGAGGTTTCTCTAACCTGCGAGTCGCTTGCATAAAACCAAGATTTGGAGGCGCGGCTCTGCTGCTGCCTGCCCCCTATCTTGCCAGATCTTACATATGCAACATAATGTCCACATGTCATGGTTCCCATGTGCTCGACAACAGCAACTAGCCGATAAGTGGTGCTGTCATTCCCCTTAGATCTGCATATTAAGAAACCAGTTATTTCCAAAATCCAAGCCAAATTAAATGGTGCAACTGACTTTCAACCCATAAATCACAGATATGGAAAGTGCAAAAGAGGGCCCTAAACATGTGCGAGTATGTCTCCTGGGTATTAAGCTTGAGAATAACACATGTAAGCACAGAAAACATAAGAATTGCACATCTAGGCACCCAAACTTGTACAAGTGTGACAACAGAAATCAAATAGTGGGCGTATATTTTCAGATGTAGTCTAAACTGTTGAATTCATATAAACTTAGAGCAGCTAAAAAATACTCCTGTGCATGCTCAAACATGACAGCACTACATAAAACTAGTTTGAGTTCCTAGTGTAAACACAAACTGGTGAGCAGTGAGCAGTCAACACAGCTTATTTTATATGCCTTCAAATCTAAGGGTAGGTGCTAGCCCATGCCACGCCCAAATTTTGTTGAGCTTTTGGTTGCCCATGAATTGGCCAACATTGGCGAGAAAAGTTAACTAAATTGGCCAAAGAGGCAGCCATGCCAAATAGTTTGCAACCATCCAAACAAAGACCAAAGTTTTGGTCATGACCAAACAAATTGGTAGGGTAAGTTTTTGTGACGGTCCAAACATCCCCTAAATTATGTATGCACCACTCATTGAGTTGGAACAGCGAACCTATGCTACTAGTTTAACCTTATCATTCAAATTCACGTTGATTATGAAAAGTAATCATGAATTCCGCTTTCTTTCAGGATAAGGACATGTCAAACTTGAATCAAAGAATAAGATTGCAAACAATTTGCAGACAAAATTCTAAAGTTTCACAGCCAAGGAATCGACATCATGTAATATTTATCATTTCAGTTCTCTAGTTTGCTGGCACCTTCCAAATAAAAAATATCTATGATTAAAAAAAGAGCATTCCGTTCTAGTGTTATTCAAGAAAGATCCACCAAAGTATAAGTGAGAGAAAGGAATAGTGTCCTTTTTATCTTCTCATATCATTGTGGCAAGTACTACATGGCCAACTATTATATAATTTAGTAAACGATAATACAGCAGTGGTGTCTCCTTGTACTAAGAACTACGTCTGCAGGTAAGCATAAAATTATTGTGTTGACTAAAACAAATTTGGCAACTTCAACTGAGTTAGAAAATTTAGTACCTTGGGTCCATGAACGGCCGTATATCAAGTGTCTCCTTAAAGCGCACATGCCCTTTCAGTTTCCTAAACCGACCATGAGAGTCATGGCTGAATCTGTTCAAAGTAATTGTTAATACAGGCGGTGCCTTACTGATAAGAATTCTTCTCATTGCAGCTCTGAAAACCTTTGTTTCATCCTTTTTCTGTTTATTTGGGTTATGTCTTCCTTTGTGTGCCTTGCCAACCATCTTCATCCTCTTCCTCCTTCCAATATTCCGCGTGAAGCCATCTTCATTATCTTCAGCGCTGGGTAAGATGCTTTGTGTCATCCTTCCAATATTCTGCGTGAAGCCATCTTCATTATCTTCGGCGCTGGGTAAGATGCTTTGTGTCTCGGATGGAAGGCTACTAGTCACAACTTCTTCAGTATTGGCAGAAGATTCAACCTTTTTGTCGCTAGTAGTACTGCAAAAGGAAGGGTCATTATCACCACAACTCACTGGCGCACTTGTTTCTTCAGCAGCTACATCCACATTATGCCCACTGTTATGCTGGGCAGAGCCATGTGGTTGCTTACTGGAAGATGTAAATTCCACTGCTGAGCTGTTCAAATCCATACACTCCTGGTGGTTTGATTTACTGTCTGGCTGTTCAGTAGTGTCAACGGTAAACACTACACCTTTTTCCAGTAAAGTAGTATTTCCCATGTCCGGGAATTACCATCAGATGTGTTCTCAGCATCAATCAATGGAGGATTTGCATTGTCAGAGCAACCATCAGTTGCCGTAATCTCATCAGTGTCCTCCTTCTTGCTGCAGTTCACGGCAGCATTATCATCATTTGCTTTTCATTGCCAGTTGCCACCATCTCCTCACTGTCTTTTCTGTCACTAGCACTAGCTGCCATTTCCTCACCCTCTTCTAATTCTTTGGTGTTTGGGTCTACAATAGCGATAGAACAGTGCTCACAATGCCATGATTCAGATAGCAGCTCCGGCTCAGTATACAAAGCCAAACAGCCCTCGACTGATACTGGAGAATTACTATCATCCACTTCGTCGTCAGCACTATTGCTACTCCAAGCCATCACATCAATATCTCCAGATGTACCAGTTTCTTTGTTAGCATCAGAAGTTACTTCAGGCTCACCGAACATATCACCAAGAACAAAGCCATCATCTTGCCCTCCATCTCCACCATATGGAGGATGCACATAATTTTCTACTGCTGGAGAAAAGGCTGGAAGGGGACCGATAAAATTTGGATTTTGTGAGCTTTCTGCAGTTCCTTCCCATCCTTCAGCAGTGGTACCAAACTCTTCGTGATAAGGAAGCAAGATAACAGACTGTAAACCTGCTGCATTGTCAACAATATCCTCAGCTGAGTGCTCAGAACTCAAGGCCTGCTCTTTGGGCAACGCATCATCTTGACTGTGAAACGAATCATGCATGACATCCTTGCTGTCCCAGATCTGTCCAGCTTCAGTGGAGCATGCAGAATCGAGAATCTCAGAGTATATTTCATCGCCATCACCAAGATAATCCAACCAGGAGATGTCAGCCTCCACATATGGAGCGGACTTCAGTTCATGGTTGGGAACAGAAGCACATGATTCACTGCACTCAGATGGATCGGGCTCTTTCTCACTGGCAACCTGTCCCAATTCTGAAACTGGAATCTGGGAATCATTGCACTCAGCAACTGTTTGGACTTTTTCTTTGCTACTCTCCACTATTGTAGGAGATACTCGACTAATAACCTTCCCGTATCTGCCTTTTCTGTTCCCAGCTCGTATGGGTTGCTTGGTCTTCTTCCCTGGTGGAGATGAAACACTCTTGGCTGGAGCCTTCCTTGATGGAACTGGTAGCGAGAGATCAAGGAATTGGTCATGTTTAACAGACCCGTGTGTGCATTCTATGCTGGACACAGTACTAGACAGCTGACCCCCAAAGATGGATTCGACAATCGTAGGAACCCCTGCAGTGGTAGGATCCTCCGCTAGCTTCCGCGCTTCAGTTTCCTCCGTGCCTAAACCATCAAGGAAACAGCGGAGTAACTCATGGCTGTCTGCATCTGGTAGCCTTTGAACTGAGGGTATTTCGCGCAGATACTTGAGAAGAGGCCCTTTGGGCTCAGTGCACCTCCTGCATCATTCGAAGCACTCGTTTCTACAAACAGCTTCCTCAGTGACATAGCAATGGCATCCGTTGGAACACCTGGTCCTAACATCTTGCTGCGCAACCTATCAAGGGCCAGAAGGCTCTGCAGCACTGAATTGAAGAAACATGTATTTCCAAGATTTGGCAGCCCTTTGATCACATTACCACGGCTATTATCAGCCAAACCCAATGCATTGCAACCCACTGCACCAATCATCTTATCAGGGGCTGGTGGTGGTGGTGGTGTTACTGCTCTCTCTACTACAGGCATCTCGACAGGCACCTCGTCTTCACACAACACGCAATAGACGATCGTTGGCTTATCATACCGCGCAGCCCACCAATGCCGGTCCTGCTTGGCGTGCCTTCTGGCATGGCCGTACGGCTTGCTATCCGACACCCCACCGCCGCAGAAATGCCGGCCACAGTCGAGGCAGACCCACATGTCAGTCTTCTCCGCCTTGGCCTTGGCGGCGGAGCCCTTCGGTTTCGGGCCACCTCCTGCACCCCCTTTCTTCTTCTGCTGCTTGCCGCCGCCCCCTTTCTTCCGCGGGCCGCCCTCGTCCCGGCAATGCTCGCACGCCGCGAGATGCCTGGAGGAGATGACCTCCCGCAGGAGCTTGTCCAGGCGGGGAACGCCGCCGCTGTAGTGGCCGCAATGCTCCCTGTCGGCCGATTCCTCGGCCGAATTGCCCGCCGCGTCCTGGGACGCCGCCTCGTCGCCGGATCCAGCGTCGTCAGCCGGCGGCTCCCGCTGCTGCGCTTTCTTCGACTTGGCCTTCACCTTCTTCGCCATCGCTCCTGAAACACGAGAGTAAGGACGAGGCCAGTTGGTAGCTGCACGGCCACCAGGAGCGGATCTAAGATGAAAAATTTCTGCTGGGTATAACAACTACTCCAGTAATCTCTGGATTATGCTCATACCTCAGAAATCAACCCCCGAAGCTGCGGACGGGGTCGGGACAGCAGAGACGCGACGAGGTAGGACGGGAACGGCGACGGCGGCGGCGTCGAGCGTGAGAGGAGGGCGCGTACTGCTTGGGAGTCGGAATTGACGCTAAGCTACGGGGCGGCGGCAGCTCTGGCTAGGGTACGGAGGTGGGCGGCGGCGCACTGGGTGGGGGATTGATTGGGGACGCTCGCGTGAGAGAGGAAGAAGAGGAGAGGAGTACCGATACGGTACGGGACTCCAAATCCGATTATGAGCATGTTCGTAGCCTATTCGAATTGCAAAGTACAAACATACGGAGTATATCCCAAAATTAACTACTCCCTCCGTTCCAATTTAATTGACGCAAGTCAATTAAATTGGAACGGAGGGAGTAACGGAGAAAGTCCAATTTTGATCCCTAAACTCTTTAAAAAAATTACTTTTCATACTAATTTTTTTGTTTGGTGCAAAACAAACCACAAACTCTCGAAAATGTTCACACCATGTTTGACAAGAGAAAATTGGGGTGTGGACTACCCTATCCCATCACCATCTCATAACTGATCGGCTAGTTACGCTTTTTCGAAAAATGAAAGAAAGAGCAAGATTTCGCAACATGATGATGATGGAATGTGCCAACAAGCAGAATGGCGACGATGAGAATGGTATCAGTTTGCACAAGTGATCCCAAATCCGGATTCGATAAACCTAGGGTCACTTAGGGAAAAGGCTACGTGATTGATCCGGAATCCGGATCGAAAGTATCAACGAGCAGGGGAGATGCGAACGAGGTAGTGGTGCAGACAACCTGTGTTCTGGACGGGTCAAATGAGATCTAGGGGCGATGAGGAATTGCGCGTCAACATACTATCTAGATGATGACAAAGTGGTCTGGAATGGGTGCTTTATGTGGGATTGTATGGGGATTTAGTGTCCGTGCGAGGATTTTACCTCAGTTGAGCTGACAAATCTAGATCATGTGTTCTCATTCGGTTAAGTGTACTCATTTTCATGTGTCGCATGTTGTCCATGTAAGTCTTTTTCTCGAGTTAGAGGGGTTATGTACTTTTTCAAGAGTTCAGTGTTTATTTTAGACTAAACAGAAGTTTTAGTACCAATAATCAACTTCCCTGAAAATACTTGTCACGGATTTGTCTAAATATGGATGTATTATACATGTTTTACTATGTACATATATCCGTATTAAGATAAATCTAAGTCAAATATTTCCGGACGGAGTGAGTATTAGATTTGCATTGTGATTCGTGTGATCAGTGACTTACATACGAGATTTTAAGTTGAAAGTGGGTTGAAACAAAAAAAAAGTTACACATTGGTTGCAACTCTCTAGTCATTATTAGTGATTCCTGCCAAAATGTTAATATATCATAAAGTACGGGATGATGTCACAAATATAAACCTTTTTTTGTTATGCTACCCAAACGTTTTATACTTTAGGACAGAGGAAGTATATTTTATAGGAATAATATTCACGTGAAATTCCCTCATATAGCTTGTCATTTACCACATGTATATACTCCACCTTTTTATAAATGATAATGACGCAGTAGCGGCTCTCCCTACTTTTTTTGGTCAAAAAGAAAAGAAGTTGCTACACACTCTATGTTTCAAAATATATCATGATCTTCAAGTCGTTTTTTATTTTGCAATTATATCATCTGCTCGGCTCAAGTAAGATTTGGTTTTCTATTGAACACATCGTTTGGTTCACAAAATGTAGTATGAGTAGGGGATTTCACTAAATTAGGAAAGGAATAATAATTGACACTTTATTCCATATATGTAACAGGATTTTTCTTACTATAAGTTGCACGGACAGGTCCATATTATACATCGTAGTATTATACATCGTAGGGAAACATTAACTTCTAGGAGTCCATATTTAGAATAAATATTTGGAAAAAACCTTCTAGGAGTCCATATTTTGAATAAATTTTGAACAAAAACAAGCTATCACGCAAAAATCCAATCTATATAGCTTCCATAACATGGATCATTAGTTCAAGAATGCATCAGCACATGTATCATTAGCAGCCATCTAAGCACAGCAGCTCCTCATTGTCTACATAGAAATACAAGTTTCTTATCTCCATCAACAGTAGAATAATGATGTCTACTATGCACTTATATTCTTTTTATAGTTTGTTGGGCCTCCAAGCGCACAAATTTGTATGACATCAACATTTTTTCTCAAGTGGATGATTTAAGGTTTATCAACCCGCGGGAGGTGTAGATTGAAAGTAATTCCTCTCACACAATCATGCTATCAAGATATAAGAAGTCTCTTGTGTCCCCAACACACCCAATACAATGATTAATTGTATATGTGCATTAGTTCGGTGAAGAGATCATAAAAGACAAGTAATATTGATGGTAAAGGCAAGTATTTGTAGTCTGAAATAAAAATGTCAGCAAGGTAACAAGTAGCAAAAGTGAATAAAAACGTTTTTAAATTCTTGAAAATAGGCCTATGTTTTATACTTTCACCACTGACAATTCTCAACATCATTACTATCGTTAAACATACGATAAACCCTCCAAAAGTAATTGGTAAAGATCTCTCCCAAAATTCACTCTTTTCATAGATCAAAACAGGAAGAGACATACGCAGGGCTACAAAACCACATCTTAAAGTTCATCTTTCTAATCTTATAGGACAGCCACAGTGCCACCTCAGGTGATTCCAAAGATCATACTAAACAAACACCTCATGATTATTGTCTTTCTAATGTATCCACACGGTGCCCACATTGACACCTTGGTACTATGCAAATTATACTAAATATGCAAGTAATTGTGTGATTCCATTATTTAATCCAATATAGAGAAATCTCATGAAAGAAGCAAGATCAAATCTAATACATAAATGAATAAAGTGGAAACATTGTATGATTCAACTACATCAACCATCCCATGACTACCATCAAGATCACATCAAGGGGGAGAGAGACAGAACACACAACGACTGGTACAAACCCTCAACCTAGAGGGTGGAATACTCACACATCACCGTTAGCAGCAGCAAGGTTGATGAAGATGGTTCCGGTAATCGATCCTCGTCCCGGCAGAGTGCCATAACTGGGCCCCAAATTAGGGTTTCGGATGACGGCAGCTTTGTGTCAAAACTTTGCAAAATAACTATGTCCTGGATTTGTTTTGGTCAGGTGCTTCTTATAGGTGAAGGCGCGTCGCGAGGGGGCCGGTGCCCAAGGTGGTTGCGCGCCCACGTGGTGCGCCCACCTCCGGGTGCGCCCCAAGGATGCACAAGAGCTGTGGTCCCCCTTGGCTGGCCTTTGATGTTCTCCGTTTTCGTCTCGAAAAGTTAGGTGGTTTCCTATTACCTCTCCAAATTTAACCTGTCTGTTTTTTTGGGTATTATATGTGATGCAAAAAAACAACACCTGGTAATTGCACTGGGTTAACTAGAAGGTTACCTTGCGCGTTGCAGCAGGAATCTCTTTAAAACTTTTGTGTAAATGATAAGGTTTAAAACGACACACAACTTGAAGTTGTTTATTGCAATATGCAAGTTTCAATCTGTCACAATAGATGAGAGGCTAAATTTAATCGATATAAAACTGTTGTGTGTTTAGCAGCCTTTAATTGGTCGATAAAGTGTTGCATAGAAAGGCGGTGTTGTTTCATCGGTTGGACTGGTTGCCAGAAATCCTATGAAGCAAACAATTAATTGATTTTTAGGCACAACTTAAAAGGATACATAATCTAGATGGTCATAATTAAGAATTATTCTCCGTAAAACATTAGTGTAGAAGATTTCTGCATATAATATGGTCAAAACATAAAGGTTTGGCGATACTATATAAAATCATGACCTTGAAACACATGGCAATGATTAGAATTTGGAAGCAATATCTATTATGTTTGAAGTAATGTGGTATACAGTTCCTATCATGATGGGGTAAGTCACTTGAATATGGACAATTGATGCACATAATATGATTAACATAGCTTAGTATTTCACTATTGGATTAGTACACATCATGGAGTGACCATCCCCAAAATTCAGTATCTACTTCGTCCCATTGTGTGCATAATTTGTAATGTATACCTTATAATTCAGTAAGCTCCTATTACCAAAGGATTTATAAACACGAATGTACATTTGAGATGAACATGCAACTTGTTGTCATTTGGCTTTTCCTACAATGCAAAATCTCATATGTAGTTGGCCGATCAGATACGCGCGCTCGTTTTGCGAACAAAAAGGAGAAGTTTTGCTTCACGTAGACCAAGTCTTGCCAAAAAAAAAAAAAAATAACTTAATTCACCCCACATTCTCGATGCATCCCATTTCTAGAAATTATAGTGCAATCCTTATTCATCCCCCTCTTTCTCTCCTTTAACCCCCCAATGGTGGCAAGCAAGCTCACACGGTCTAATGTGGGAGCAGCTTAGCTATTTAACAAACTAAAAAAAGGACAAATGTGGGAGGAACCCAATGGTTTTTTTGTTGTTGTTGTTGTAAATAACGAGGATGAGGCACGCAGACATGCAACCGCGAAGAGTGGAACAACGGTTGCCAGTTCACAACAGTGAACTTATCACCGGAGCTATTATTCGGTCTTAAAGCTTGTGAACTTATCACCGGAGCTATTATTCGGTCTTAAAGCGTACTCCACTATTTATCACTTCTGCTTCAGTGCGCCGCCCCTAAACAGCAGAGCAGAGTCGCGAGACGGAAAAATGTAGAAAAATATGTCAAAGCCAGGATTCGAACCTGTGTCCACAGGAGCGCAGGACAGGGATCAATACCACTGGGTTAAGCATCTGTTTACGATAGAAACAGAATCATAGCCCATATGAATGTTAAGCCACGTTAACTGACGAAAATCTTGAGACGGCGAGGCGACAAAGATGCCTGACGACAAGGAATGAGCGGCGCTGGACGCACCAGTGTACGCGCCGGATGCTGGGTGCGGTCATGCCGTGTCCTAGCTATACAGAGAACCACGATTCTTTGACTTTGAAATTGAAAACGAAATCATTCAAAATTAATTTTTAAAAATTAACAATATGAAATTAACATATAGATGAACCCATTTTTATGAAAAACTTGATAATTATTGCAAAGTGTTTTTTACGACTTTGAAATAACTCATTATTTTTTCCTAGGATAGTATTACCAAATTAGGCATAGCTCACAAGTACTTTTTTACAAGTCCAAGATATTACTAATGTGCCGAAAAAGGGTATTTTGACACGTGTAACGAATCTCGTAACAACCGAGACTCCATTTCAGATTCTAACGTGCTTGTATGGCCTATCATTACACTCTTACACAACCAATGAGCAAATCCAATTGGTCTACCCCATTCGATATCGGTCCAATGAGTAGATGACGCACGCCAGACAAACCATCATGGTTCATCAATATCTGTGATAGTAGACATCACGCCACTCGAAAAAAGTTGGAGGTGACCATAATATTCCTATGTAGTTATAGCACAAAACGTATGTTCCTATATAGTTATGTAGTAAAATTGAGAAGACAATATCCAACCTTTAAATTCACATAATTGCCAGTTTGCTATTGTTCCCATCATTTTTATATTAAAAACTAACAAGGTATAAAAATATTACCAAAATGCAACATAACATTGCATTCATGCCTAATTTGATCTATCTAGTCCGGAGAAAAAAATATGTTCATCTCGCAAAATTCAAAAGATCACTGTTACAGAAATGAGTGCTAAACATAGCCAAAACGGATCCATTGTAAGCAAGTGATTTTGTTTGACCTGCTAGAAATGAATCTTTATTATTCACTAATATAGTATAACCAAATTATGCACATCCTTGACGAAGTTTTTTGACAAGTCCAACATAATATCTAGTTGTATATCTATCTCCTTTGGGACATGGGGATCCACATGCAACACTATCATAGCTGTTTCTTAAAACCTTTGGGATATGTGGATCCACACGCAACACTCCTAGCTATGATGTATGTAGTAGGACCCACATGATAGTTTTAGGTCAAGCTGTCTAGTGCCAGTGCATGTGGTTACAAATGTTCAGTAGGTCATATTTATCTACAACCTTTAGCTCATGTGGACCCACATGCAACACTCTTATAGCCAAATCTTACCACCTTCTTTGGGATATGTGGACCCACAAATGCCACTCCTAGCTATGTTGTAGGACCCACATGAGAGTTATAGATCAATTTGTCTAGCGTCGGTACTTGTGATTCCAACTCTCCAGTAGGTCATATAGGTGTATATAGCACATTTGGGACATATGGACCCATATGCAACACTCATAGCCACATCTAACCATCTCTAGGCCATGTGGACCCACATGCAACACTTCTAGCTATGTTTTATGTTGTAGTATCCATATGATAGTTCTAGCTCAAGTTGTCGAGTGTCGGTGCATGTGGTTCCAAATATCTAGTAGGTCATATAGATAAATATACAACTATATGGTTATGCGTGTTGTATATGGATTCACATATACCAAATGTAGGTATACCTACCGCCGTACCCCTATCCCTACCTCCTTTGGGCCATGTGGACCCAAATGCAACACTCCTATTTGGCTAAGAGTAGTTGCATGTGTATCCACATTGCCCAAAGGTGGTAGGGGTAGACCTGGTTGGCTGAGAGAGTTACACGTGGGTCTACATGGCCTAAAGGTGATATATAGATGGTCTGAATTACTGCTGCATGTAGTCCACATGTTACAAAGGTGGTAGGGACAGACATAGCTCGTAAAGGGTCCACATGCAACCAAGGTAGACAGAGGTAAACCTTGCTGTCTATAATAGTTGAATGTCGGTACACGTACCCCAAATACGGCAGTTGTACAACTAGATGGCTACAAGCGTTGCATGTGGGTCCACATGCCCCAAAGGTGATAAATGTACAACTATATGGTTATGAGTGTTGTATATGGATTCACATATACCAAATGTAGGTATACCTACCGCCTTATCCCTACCCCTACCTCCCTTGGGCCATGTGGACCCAAATGCAACACTCCTATTAGGCTAAGAGTAGTTGCATGTGTATCCACATGGCCCAAAGGTGGTAGGGGTAGACCTGGTTGGCTGAGAGAGTTACACGTGGGTCTACATGGCCTAAAGGTGATATATAGATGGTCAAAATTACTGCTGCATGTAGTCCACATGTTACAAAGGTGGAAGGGATAGACATAGCTCGTAAAGGGTCCACATGCAACCAAGGTAGACAGAGGTAAACCTTGCTGTCTATAATAGTTGAATGTCGGTACACGTACCCCAAATACGGCAGTTGTACAACTAGATGGCTACAAGCGTTGCATGTGGGTCCACATGCCCCAAAGGTGATAAATGTACAACTATATGGTTATGAGTGTTGTATATGGATTCACATATACCAAATGTAGGTATACCTACCGCCTTACCCCTACCCCTACCTCCTTTGGGCCATGTGGACCCAAATGCAACACTCCTATTTGGCTAAGAGTAGTTGCATGTGTATCCACATGGCCCAAAGTTGGTAGGGGTAGACCTAGTTGGCTGAGAGAGTTACACGTGGGTCTACATGGCCAAAAGGTGATATATAGATGGTCAGAATTACTTTGCATGTAGTCCACATGTTACAAAGGTGGTAGGGATAGACGTAGCTCGTAAAGGGTCCACATGCAACCAAGGTAGACAGAGGTAAACCTTGCTGTCTATAATGGTTGAATGTCGGTACACGTACCCAAATACGGCAGTTGTACAACTAGATGGTTAGAAGCGTTGCATGTGGGTCCACATGCCCCAAAGGTGATAAATGTACAACTATATGGTTATGAGTGTTGTACCCCCAAATACGGCAGCTGTACAACTAGATGGCTAGAAGCGTTGCATGTGGGTCCCTGCATGCCGCCGCTGCGCGCCTAGCCCGCGAGCAAGACTGGGCTCGGGATGGCCCAAAGCCTGGCGCCATAGCCTGCCCAGCGAGCATATAACTGGCCGGCCCATAAACCTTTTCGGCCGGTCTCCCAGGCCGGTCAATTAACTTTTTTTTCTCTGTTTGTGTTCTCAGGATTTATGTATTAATAATTCAGAAAATATTAAATATTGCCAAAATGAAAACCAACCGTGCGTTCATGCCTAATGTGGTCTAGCTAGGCTTGAGAAAAAAAAGGTCATTTTGAAGTATTATTTTTTGTTCTAGAAAATCATATTCCAGCAGTATAAATATAGTGTATCCATGTACAGACGACTATAAAGAAATATAGCGGTATAACGCTGGCAGAACCAAACAAAAAGTAATCTTCTTTCCAAGAATACATAGATCCAAGTAAGTAAGAACGATGGTGCATGGTAGATCTACGAACTTCCATATATGTGGACCCAGATGCAATACTTCTAACCATGTAGGTACACATCTAACACCATTCGTGGGATATGGATCCACATGCACCACTCCTAGCTACGCAGATCCATTGACCTCTAGACATCCAGGTTTATTGATCTAGTTAGCTAAGAGTGTTATATGTGGGTCCACATGCCCCCAAAGGTGGTATGGGTAGACCTAGATGTTTAAGAGTGATGCATGTGGGTTCACATTCCCCGAAGGTGATAGATGTAAAGCTAGATGGCCATAAGTACTGCAACATTTGGGTCCACATGCCCTTAAGGTGGTAGGGGAAGACATAGCTGGCAATGGTCCACATGCAATAAAGGTAGATTGGGACAAACCTAGCTGGTTAGGATAGTTGCATGTGGGTCGACGTGCCCGGAGTTGTACAACCAGATGGCTAGGAGTGTCGCATGTGGGTCCACATACCCCGTAGGTGATAAATTGTATAATTAGTAGTGTTGTATATGGGTCCACATATACCAACGGTGGTACAGGGTAGATCTACGAACTTCCATACATGTGGACCCGCATGCAACTCTCCTAACCATGTAGACGAACACATCTACAACCATTTGTGACATATGGATCCTCATGCACCACTCCCAGCTAGGCAGATCCATTCACCCATAGCCATCTAGGTTTATTGACCTAGTTAGCTAAGAGTGTTGTATGTGGGTCTACATGCCCCCAAAGGTGGTATCACTAGTACAGAAAAAGGCTATCAGTGGCGCACCCTTTTTTGATTCTGTGGCGCAACCCCAGATTTGCTGCGTGCGCCACAGAATTCTCGCCACTAAATTTTGCGCCACAGAATTCTCACATTTCTGTGGCGCACCTGGCGTGGTGCGCCACAGAATTCTCAAAAAATTGAAAAAATTCAAAAAATGAAAAAAAAATATAAAAAGTTTTAAAAAAATCAGAAAAATCAAAATATGAAATAATATGAAAATCCTAATTATTAGAATTATTTTGATTTTTTGAATTTTTTGAACTGATACCTTCCCGCTAGGTCACCCATCCGCAAATTGCTCCAACCCTAGCACGGTTAACTTCTAAGTTCCACCCAGTCACCTACCCTTGTGCTACTCAAGTTCTTATTCATATATATATCATATGAACCCTCTTAAGTCTTGTATGTGTATATGTGTGGTATGTGTTATAAATGTGTGTGTTTTTTTTTCAGATTTTTCAAAAACTTCTAAAGTTTCAAAAGGAGATTCAAAAGTTTCAAAAGATCCAAAAAAATTCAAAAAACTTAAAAAAATCCAAAAAATTCAAAAAAGTCAAAACACTTCAAAAAATTCAACAATCTTCTTTGTTATACATTTCTGTGTCTTTTTTTTGGACTTTTTGAATTTTTTATTTTTTTTAAAATTTTGTAAATTTTTTCCTTTTTTTTGATTTTGCTGCGAAAAATCATCTGTTTGAAATAACTTTTTTTTTCTTTTGGAATTAGAGGAATCTGTGAATTGCGGACCAGGTAAACCCAGGTGGATTCGAACTCGGATTTTTCTCTAGTTTTTTTTTACATATTTTTTGCATTATTTCGACGTCGTATGCAAAAGTTATGGCCGCTACAAGTTTTTTTCCTGTTTGTTGCAAAAAAAGGTCAAAATTCATATTTCAAAATTTCTATACCTACTAGACACTGAAACCTAACTACATGTCAAAGGATTCTATTTATTGAAATTTTTATCATTTTCTTTTACTTGCTGCAAGACTAAAAAGGCGATCCACTGGGGGGTGGGATTTGAAAAAAAAACCTGTGGCGCACCAAGCTTGGTGCGCCACAGAATGTCACCTTTCTGTGGCGCACCTGGCAGGTGCGCCACAGAATTTTTTTCTTCAAATTTTAACCCGTCCCCAGATAACTTTCTGTGGCGCACCTGGCCATGTGCGCCACAGAAATGTGACTTTCTGTGGCGCACCAGGCTTGGTGCGCCAACAGAATGTCTAATTTCTGTGACGCATGTGGTTTAGTGCGCCACAGAAATGTGACTTTCTGCACAGAATGCCAACCTACCTATATAGGGTTTCCCTACTAGTGTATGGGTAGACCTAGATGTTTGAGAGTGGTGCATGTGGGCCCACATTCCCCAAAGGTGATAGATGTAAAGCTAGATGGCCGTAATTACTGTTGCATTTGGGTCCACAAGCCCTAAATGTGGTAGGGGAAGACATAGCTGGCAAGGGTGCACATGCAACAAAGGTAGACAAGGATAAACCTAGCTGGTTAGGATAGTTGCTTGTGGGTCCACGTGTCCCCATAAAGGGAGATGTACAACCAGACGACTAGGAGTGTCGCATGTGGATCCACATACCCCATAGGTGACGAACTGTATGGCTAGGAGTGGCACTCAACATGCAACCCTAGAATTTTTGGTGGTTTCACAACATGCAATATGGACAGATTATTGCATGTGCATCCCCATGGCCCAAAGGTGGCACTGGTAGACCTAGTTCGGTCTATAATTAGGTCAACATGCAACAAAGATAGGTGTGTTGCACGTGGATGCACATGGCCAAAAGGTGGCAGAAATACTGAAAAATTAGAAGTTTACACCGTCCCTTTAAGGTAAAGACCGAGATTTCAAATTAAGTTTCAGTTAGGCACTATAAATTGTAGAAATTTCTAAAAAAATGTAACACCTTCACATTATATCTATATTTGTTTGATAGATCATGTGTACAAAATTTGAAATGATTTGGAGGAGGTCGAAAAAATCATCTTCTTAAAAAAACTTCTTAAAAAAACTGGTTTAAGTGACCAGACGGCCTGTCCGAAAGAAGTTGATTTTTTTCGACCATCTCGAAATGACCCCAAATTTGTTGTACATGGTGTCTAACATGTAGTAAACATAAAAACCAAAGAAAAACTGAAAATTGGAAGTTTACACCGTCCCTTTAAGGTAAAGACAGAGATTTCAAACAAAATTTCAGTGAGGCACTATAAATTGTAGAAATTTCTAAAAAAATGTAAAACCTTCACATTATGTCTTTGTTTGTTTGATAGATCATGTGTACAAAATTTGAAATGATTTGGAGGAGGTCGAAAAAATCATCTTCTTAGAAAAACTGGTTCCGGTTTTTTGAAAATGATTCTGGTTTTATAAAATGTTTTGTTGCTTTTTCTTTATTTTCTTTTTTCGTTTTTCTTTTTCTGTTTTTGTTTCCTTTTTTATTTTGTTTTTTTCATTTTTAGTTTTTTTATCATCTTCGTTTTTTGAAATTGGTTCACCAAAAAATGTTCATGAATTTAAATATGGTTGAAGAATTTGAAAATGGTTCACGAAAAAATGTTCATAAATTTAAATATGGTGATGAATTTGAAATTGGTTCACCAAAAAATGTTCATGAATTTAAATATGGTTCACGAAAAAATGGTCATAAATTTAGTTATGGTTGATGAATTTGAAATCGATTCACCAAAAAATGTTCATGAATTTAAATATGGTTGAAGAATTTGAAAATGGTTCAGGTAAAAATGTTCATAAATTTAAATATGGTTGATGAATTAGAAATTGGTTCACCAAAAAATGTTCATGAATTTAAATATGGTTGAAGAATTTGAAAATGGTTCACGAAAAATTGTTCATAAATGTAAATATGGTGATGAATTTGAAAATGGTTCACGAAAAATTGTTCATAAATTTAAATATGGTTGATGAATTTGAAATTGGTTCACCAAAAAATGTTCATGAATTTTGAAAATGGTTGAAGAATTTGAAAATGTTCACGAAAAAATGTTCATAAATTTAAATATGGTTGATGAATTCGAAATTGGTTCACCAAAAAATGTTCATGAATTTTGAAAATGGTTGAAGAATTTGAAAATGGTTCACGAAAAAATGTTCATAAATTGGTACCAACTTTGAAAATGGTTCAGAAAAAAAGTAGAAACAAAAATGGTTAGAATTTTGAATATATGAAAGAAAGAATATTTTTCAAATAAAGGAAAATAAAACTAAATAATAAAAAAGAAACAAAAAATAAATAAATGAAAGAAAGAAAGAATAAAACGGAAAAAAAAAAGAAACGAAAGCCCAACACCCAAAACCCAAAGCAGAAAAGAATAGATATAAGAAGAATGATATTCGAACGTAATCATTAGCATTGCCCAGTGGCTAAGAGGTCCGTCCTCTTACGCGTGCGTTGCGAGTTCGAGTCCCGCTGGTTCCACCATTTTCTTTCTCTTTTCGCTGTTTACAAACAGTAATGGGCCAAGCCCAACAAGGCTGGCTCCGGGAGAATCGACCTTCGCTCCAGCGAGCGATCGGCTGGCTCCAGAGTCTCGAGTGCAGCTCCGCTCAGCTCCAGCGAATAGAATTTGGGGCGGCGCACTGAAGCAAGGCTCACTATTTATAGACTAGGACTAAACATATTATTGCAAGGAGGCTTGACAAAGTGATGAAGGCACATAGTATTAGTACCAGTCCGTTCTCCGTAGTACATGTGGTAGCTAAGAACCCGGCTTCAAATTCTAAAAGGCTGCATTTAATAAATTTGATCGGAACATATAGAGTATTATTTTCTCTACCCCTCCTAGCGAGGCCTCTCCCCTGCGTGTCCCCTGCTACAGTAGAGACAGGCGACTCGAAGGTTCTCGGTCTCGCCGGCGATTCCGCCGTTCCCCTCTGCCTCCGGTCGCCGTTCTGGCACCGTGAGGTGGGGGGGGGGGGGGGGGGGGGGGAGCTCCGGCATCTGTCCGTGCGTGTAGATAGGTCCTTTAGCTAGGTGTGCCTGCCTCCTGGCGTCGTCGAAGACGGCGGCGATGGCGTCGGAGCTAGGTGTGTGGTCCTTCCCCTCCTGTCCCCGTTCCGGCGTCGTCTTCGATGCTGGGGAGGTCATGAAGGTGTTCCGTCGGGTGCGCCTCTTCGCCTGTGCTTCTCTGGCCGGCCGTGGCGGCGAGGGGAGGAGCTGGGGGAGTTCGGCGACCTGTTTTGGTGGTTGGTGGTTCTGGTGCTTTCCTTTGATGTTCCTTCCTGCTCCGACCGGCCGTGGTGGCGTGGGGAGCGACTGCTGGAGGTGGATGGGTGTTGGTGGTGGTGGTCCTGGGTGTCGGCGGGGCGGCTGGAAGATGGATGGTGGCTGGGAGCGGGCGTTGTGGCCGTGGTCGTTCAGCGTTCTTCAGTTCCGTCGCGCGGCGGCGGACGGCTCCTGCGGCTGTCTACAAGGTGTGGTGGTGCTCTGCTTCCGGTGGCGTGCGGTACAGCGTCTCCGGCGAGACCTAGGCTCTTGGGATCGATGAGGATCCGATTGTGATCTTCCGAGGCGACTCAGGGTGCTCCGTGCAAATTTCTGGGTTCCTTTGTAATTTCTTTGTTTCCTTCGGACCTAGCTGTAATTTGTACTGAGTTTCCTTTTTATAAATCGGATCCTTCCTCAAAAAAAATTATTTTCTCTACGAATCATTAATTTAGCCTTCCAAGTGAGGCCAAATGCAACATATTGGAAATTCAGGGAGTACCAATCGCTGGTATGTTTGGCGAAGCTGTCAGTACTATCGGGTCCTGTCTTGATTTTTTTTGAGGAAAGGATCAGATTCATATATTCAGAGTGGCCAGTACAAATTACAAGAAGGTCCAACAAAGAAAAGGAAATTACAAAAGGACCCCGAAATTTGCACAAAACACCTTGAGCACCCTGGAAGAAACGCAATCAAATCCCTCGCCGGCTCCCAAGAACCTAGCGGGCGCCGCCGTCGCCGTACCTCCTTCCGCCGGAGAGAGAGCACTGCCACAAGAAGTAGAGGGCCGCAAGAGTCATCCGCCGCCACGCGACGAAGCCTGGACTCACTGAACGAGCACGGCCACAGTGCGCACTTCCCCGCTCCACCGAACCTCCAGCCGACGGAGCACCGCCCAGGCCAGCCACCACAACCACCTCAGCACCTCCCGACGCAGCTCTCCCCACCACCAAGGCCGGCCAGAACTCGAACGTCGAAGAAGAGGACCACCCACACCACCTGCAGCAAAACGGAAACGGCAACCACCCCGAGCTCCTCCCCTCGCCGCCACGGCCGGCCAGAGGAACACGGACAGAGGACCGCGCCCAGCAGAAACTCCACAGCCTCCCCGGCGAAGAGCCGGAACGGGAAGAGGGGAGGACATAACCCTAACTGGCGCCGCCGCCACCGTCAACGGAAGCGCCTCTGGGTACACACACCTAAAACTAGGTCCTATCTACTCACACGACGGAGCCGAGGCTCCCCCCACCTCGCGGCGCCGAAGCGGCAGCCGGAGGTGGAGGGGAGCAGCAGAACCGCCGGCGAAGCCTTCGGAGGTCGCGGTCGCCTGAGTAACCCTATCCAAAGAGAGAGTGTTCACACGATAGAGAGATTTTGGGGTCCTGTCTTGATTTATTCACGCCATAAAATAACTGGATCGATAGCTGGTGAGATGGTAAATTCTCTATCGGTCCAGTCATATACGTACACACCGTCGATCCATCTATAAATACACGACCTTCAGTGTAGAAAGACCAACACTCACTATTCATTTCTGTGAGAGGAACAAAGCAAGAGATTCAAAATAGTTTGTGGAGTGACATGGAAGTTTATGTAGGAATAGGACGCATCGAGAAAATAAGTTCTACATCCGTGATAGATTGCACGGTGAGCATACACATCTTGATTAGCCAGTGATCAACAAGGAGCATAGCATGAAATCCAGTTCTTATTTCGTGCTTCCCTAGACACATCTGGATCCAGTCCATGTTGGCGTCGGCCCGACGTGTGCGCAGGGCCAGAAAATCTCCGAGTAGTACGACCGACACCGGTACGGTAGACAGAGTGATCTCCAAGTAGTGCAGAAATACTGGTCCCATCTATGCGTGTATAAAAGCTCCCCGTGTAATCTTGGAGCATCAATCTGACTATCCGAGACAAAAGCCTGCCCAATGGTGATGCAAAACCTTGGTTCAGACATACCAACCGTTTGCGACTATCGGAAGGCTTTGGCGGCCTCAGCCTCCTCTTTCCAGAAGGGTTTTAAAACTGGGATAATACTAATCAGTTGAGGGATCTGGAAGGGTCTCCAACAACAAGTTTTCCATGACATCCATACTCTTTCAATGCATCTAAGATGAAGGTAAAAATTGCATTCTAGCGGGAGCTAAGAAGATGGCGGAAATTATCGGTTGATTCCTTGTTGGTCATGTGATTTTTTCTCATTGACTATGCCTGTAATGTTTTCTCCTTATTTATCAATATAAAAGGTAAAAAAAATATCTTATTTCCAAAAAAGGAGACATTAAGAAATAAAGAAAGGAAGACAAACAAAGTTACAAGACGCGATACACACCTCTAGCAATAAATATGTTTCCTACACGTGGGGATCCATTGTCACCATATCTCTTTTTATTATGTGCGGAAGGGCTCACAAGCTTGATTTCGTATGAGGAGACAACATGTAATATACATGGAGTTAAAGTGTGCCGCTCAGCTCCTTCTATTTCTCATTTGTTATTTGCGGATGACTCTCTAATATTAATGAAGGCTGATAATAACAATGCCATGAGTCTAAAGAGGGCCCTAGATGAATATTGTGCTGCTTCAGGGCAAATGATCAGTGTGTCAAAATCTAGCATATTTTTCAGCCCATGTACTCTGGTGGATGTGAGAGTGGAGGTTTGCACCACTTTGGATATAATTACAGAGGCCATCACGGATAAGTACCTGGGCCTTCCACCATTGGTGGGAGTTGATAGATCGGACTGCTTCCAACATATTATTGATAGAGTGTGCAAATTGCTAACGGGTTGGAAAGAGAAATGCTTTCTTTTGGTGGGAAAGAAGTTCTTATCAAATCCATTATTCAAGCTATTCTAGCGTATGCAATGTCGGTATTCAAGCTGCCCAAACAGATATGTAAAGGGATAATCTCTGCAATGTCTCAATTCTGGTGGGAAGATGATGACCAACAAAAACATATGCATTGGTTTGCGTGGTGGAAGATGTGTATACCAAAAAAGAATGCAGGTATGGGTTTTAGAGACTTGGAGAGCTTTAATCTTGCTATGATGTCTAAGCAAGCGTGGAGGTTGATTTCAGAACCTGATTCTCTATGTGCCCAAGTTTTACGAGCAAAGTATTTTCCTTCGGGTGACTTATTAAATTGTGAGTTGAAGAAGGGAAGTTTATACACTTGGCAGAGCATATGGGATGGGATCCAAACTTTTAAAAGAGGACACATTTGGAGAGTGGGAGATGGAGAGAATATCAATATTTGGAATGACTGTTGGATTCCAACTAGCTCAAACCGGAAAATTATGACCAGACGAGGTAACATTGTCTATACTCATGTTTATGAACTTATAAATGAAAACAATGAGTGGGATGAGGAGCTTATTAGAGATCTATTTTGGAGGGCTGATGCAGAAAAAATTCTTAAGATTCCGTTGGCCGCTGGTATGATGGAGGACTTTGTTTCATGGCATTATAATAAAAACGGAGTGTTCTCGGTAAAATCTGCGTATTATCAAGAATGGGATTTTCAGCATGGGAGGAAGCTACGAAGAACTAGACTCTTTGATGCTTCGGGGTCCAACCCTATTTGGAAGTCTATCTGGTCTCTTAAGGTACCAGCTAAGATAAAAATTCATTGTTGGAGATCGGTGTTAGGTGCTATACCATGTTGTGGGGTTTTAGCTAATCACCACATTCAACCATCAAGCCAGTGCCCTCTGTGTGTGGTTGACTGTGAGAGCATTTCTCACGCTTTCTTCAAGTGTCCGAGAGTCAAGGAGATTTGGCAATACTTTGGTCTATTAGACTCGGTCACTAAAGCATGTATTTAAGAGGTGCAAGGGGACTCGGCTCTTGTTTCACTATTATTGAACCCGGCTGAGGCACCAATGCACCCGGATCTAAGAAGATGTGACCTCATTGCCGTTACCATTTGGTATGCTTGGTGGGAGAGGCGCAAGATAACACATGGTGAAGAGGTTGTTGATCGATCCGCTCAGCACAGTCTATTCTAGCGTTGGCTATGGATTTCAAGAGGGCGAAGAAGATCAGGAGCAACCGTATAAACAGACATGGATGGCTGAAACCACCAGAAGATTGTGTCAAGCTAAATGTGGATGCATCTTTTGATATTGATATAGGTACAAGAGGTACTGGAGCTATAATTCGTGATCACTCTGGCATGTTCATCTCATGTGGTCGCTGGACTTTTAATCATGTGGAGGACGCGGCAACGGCAGAGGCACATGCGATCCGCAATGGACTTCTACTAGCTGGATCAGTAGGATGCAATCGAATTATGGTTGAATCTGATTGCATGAAAGTTGTGGAGACCATGCAAAATAACGGGAATTCTCTTGGAGCAGCTGCAGCAATTTACAAGAATGCTCTTTCCTTTGTCGTAATTTTAGCCGTGTTAGTTTTTTTCATTGTCCGAGGGAGGCTAATAGGGGCGCCGCACATATTTTTAGCAAAGTTTTTCGAGGTCGACCATGAGATATGGCATGCCGATCCTCCAACTTGTGCGTTCTGTAATAACGGATGATGTAACTATTGTGCCAAATTAATATATAAAAAAATATGTTTCCTACACGAGCAAAGTAACGAAAACAAAGTTACGAGTTGCTAGCTAGTACTTTTTTTTGCGAAACACAGTACAACACAGACGCTCACAAACACGCGCATACACTCACCCCTATGAACGCACACACGCACACCCTACCCCTATGAGCCCTCCGAGAGACTGAGCCGGCGGTTGGGTCTTGAGATTGACGAAGTCACCACGGGCGTCTCGCTGTCGACGGGAACGTCGCCTCCCACTGAAGAATATTCCGCCTAAAATGAGAAACATCAGCGTCAAACCTGGGGTTTGAACTCAGGTGGCTAGGGGTATAACCACCCTCCTAACCATCTTGCCACAGACAAGTTCTCATGCTAGCTAGTACTTGCTATACGTGCGTCCATCAGCGCGCGTATTGTATGTGCGCATATCGCCGGTGATAATCGAGTTAGCCTAAGTACGCTTGTTGTCGCAAAGTAATCGACGGACAGTCCAACTATTTTATGGCGTGGAAGATCGGATTTGGGCCAACTTTGTCATCTAGTCTAATCACTTGTTAATGTCTTCCTCATTTATTAAAACTTATTATTCTGTTGGTAATCCACTAGTGCTAAATTTTATTCCACCTAGTCCAAAAGGTCGCTAATATATTGGGAAAGGGTTGGGATCATCTGGGATCGCACTTCTCCCGTCCCCCGCCTCCTACGCGTGACACGCATCCCACCTCGCACGCACCTTATCCCTTCGCTCGCAGCACCCTCCTCTTCTCAGGGCTGCTTTTCCCCTTTTGCTTCCATGGAGAGGGGAAGGCGCCTGCGCGCCGCCGCTGCCGGGGATGGCACCCTGGACGCCGCGCGTCGTCGCCGGTAGCCGAGCGCCGCCCCGCCGTCTCCACGTGACGCCCCCGGCCCTCGACGTCGCCGCGCCGCCCCGTCATCCCCGCGCGGCGCCCCCGCCCTGCTCCAGCCCGCCATCCAAGCCCCGTCCACAGCCCTAGACGTCACCGCGCTGCCGCCGGCAGCCGAGCGCCGCTCCGCCGTCCCCCACGGGAATCTCTCCCACGGCATCCTCGGAGCCATGGCCGAGGCCTCAAGCTCCTGCCGCCATGGCCACCGGCGTCGACGAGCTCGGGCTCGACCTATGGGCGTCGCCCTCAGCCTCGAGCACGCCACGGCCCCCTCACCTCGAGCGGCCTCCTCATGTCGAGATGCTGCTATAGAGGCGGCGCAGCTTCCGCCATGGGACGGTGGCGCACCCTGTTGTGAGCAGCGACGCCGCTGCGAGTCGCGAGTCGGATACTGCATGTGGGCGGCGGTGCTGCTTTTTTGTGGTGGTCGTCGTTGCTGCGAGGCATGGACTGTAGTGCTACCTACGGCGATTGGGGATGCCTGCGTCGGAAGGTGGTGCTACCGACGACGGTCGGCCATGCTGCCAGCTTGGGTGGCGGTGCTGCCATGGCGGCAGGGCGGTGCTCTCAGACATTATTTTGCTGCAATAGTTTTATAGTTTTGCTAAAATAGCATAATGTTTTTGCATTATAAGAAGAATTTTTTTGCTACAATTTGTTCTGTTGTTTTGCATCATAAGTCTCATCGGAGAATCTCGTCGCAAGAATTTTTGCTACGATGCTGCAATATAACAATTTTTTTGCTATTATTGTTATGTGGTTTTGCTACAATAGAACGAATAATTTGCTACCATGTCTCCGGCAAGGTCTTCGTCGATGTCTCCGGTGATGTCTCCGGCGAAGTCGATTTTGCTACAGTAGCACATTTTTGTTGCTACGAAATCTCCGGCGAGGTCTCCGGTGAGGTCTCCGGCGAAGTCAGTCTTCTTTTTTCTGTTTTCTGGGCGAACCGTTTTTTGCTACATAGGTAGCAAAAGCGGGCGATTATTTGCTACACTGTAGCAAAAGCGGGGTTGGTGGGGGTCGCGCGGGATCTGACGGCTCCGGTCGATCCGATCGGACAGCTGGCGACCCGGGGATCGGACGGAAAGATCCCCGGGGACGCCTAGTCCTGTCCTAATATATTTTGTTCTGTTTTCCTTTTTCTATTATCTTCTTGTTTTTTTGTTTAGTTCCTCATGTGTTACAAATTTGTTATAGCTGGGCTAAATTATGTCATTTCTTGTTCCATGGAGTATAATTGAGTTCCGATATTAGTCGTGTTTGGTTTCATGTGCGCTAAAATAAGTTTGTGTGTGACTTTCATTCCTCGGACGCCAAAATTCTTTTTCCAGATGTAGTCGTGATTTTGTATCATTTAGTCGACATATTTGTTCCTCAAGCGCTAGACCTTTTTGTTCCTCGTAAATGTGTTATTTCGCGAGCGTAAAGTTATTGTCACATCGTGTTTTTTTTCCCATTTGACCTACATTGCCAAAATTCTTATTCCACATGCAAGCGTGATTTTTCAACGTACGTGTAGGTTTGAATTTTTCTTTCTATCGGTGTTTTTCTTAGTTATGCAGAGGCTGGGTGTAATGCTTAAACTCTTTTAAGTAATAAAGACTCCTTTTATCTAAAAAAAAAATGGTGTTTTGTGTATTGTTCCATGAGCAATAATATTTTGTTCCTCGTACTTCAAATTTTGTTTAGTTAATAGCGCACTAAAATTTTGTTCCACTTGATTTAAAAGATTATTTATTAGTTATGATTTGTTCTGTGGACCCTAATATTTTATTCCGCTTAAATTGGATTTTTCTTTGATCTGAAATTGTTTTTCGATGTATTTACGATGTGTATAAATACATCTACACATGTGTTAGCCATGAACTCCATGGAGCAACATATTCCGCCAAACATATTCGTTCTCAGTCGCATGTGAGCTGCAGCTAGGAAAAAAATCGAGGCAACGCTGCAGTTTGCCAAGGAGCTGCACGATGGCAGCTTAGGCGGCATGTTTTTGGCAACGGAGATTACTCACTTGGGGGTAATCGCATTTCTTGTAGTGTAGTAAAGAGAAAGTGACTAGATATAGACCACGTGATGTTGGAGAAGCCAATTATGACAGCGTATATAAAATGAGCACTGCTGCTCGACTTCTACAACGAGTTTTCGCTAGCTATGCTGCTATGTTTCTTGTACTATACTGTATAGTGTATACCATTCTGACACTCATCGGCCCTTGATCAGCTCGAACCTTTCCAGTGGGAGCATTTTGTTGTAATTAAGAACATTTGCCGTTGTAATGCTTCTACTCCCTCCGTGTATAAATATAAGATGTTTTAGGTTTTGTCCACATTCACATGTGTCAACATGTATGTAGACATGTTTTAATGTGTATGTACACTTATTTGAGTGTGTACCTAGCCAACATGTGAGATAGCTAAAACATTTTATATTAAAAAACGGAGGGAGTAGATGGCAAAGCAAAAAAAAAAAAACATGGTCATGTGGGTGGGCATGCTTACTTGATTGTGACCTAGATTTACCAGCAGGGGGAGTTCTGGACTCTGAAGGCTTGGTTTTGATTTACATCTCATCGGTCATTTCCTTTTTTAATAACTTTTACGTGCGACACTCGAAACTTTGTCTGGTTATTTTTATATATGAACTGGAGTGAGACCTTCCGGGACCTGTACTTTTGTGTGGGTTTTAGTACTACCTCTGTCACTAAATATAAGACATATTGGTAGCTCAAAATTGAGCTATTGTTATAGGTTTATAGGCTAAAATTTTAATGCATTGGGGGGAGGGGGCGACGTCCCCCGCCCCCCCCTCCTCTGAAGTACAGTAAGAGTCTACCACTATGGAGGAGCGTGCCGTCTGCTTGGAGGAGTACCAGGACGACGACGTGATGGCCAAATTTGAATGTGGGCACTACTTCAACTACAGGTGCGTGAGGCGATGGATCATGGACGCTCCATCAACATGCCCCCTCTGCGCGACGACTCTTGTGTGACCTAACCCCAATGAATCAATGTTATGCATGTGTTGTTCAGATCCTATACTATATATTTATATGATGTATTGGTGTGAACATGGTATATAGATTCAAAGTTTTCTCGTCATTTTTACCCATGAAGCAGCCCGTTTACTCCAAAGTTATAAGATGTCAAACAATTATCACGTTGATTTGATTTAATATGTGCATTTTCTCTTATATAATCCATCCCCTATACAACCTTAATTCACATGTAGCACTTTAATTTGACCAGATTTGTACGTTGATTTTTTTATTGTTCCAACCATAAATTTTTATTTTACATAGTAACATTCAACACCTTAAATATACTTATATTTTCATGAAAAATTCAGCTTTTTTGTCTACAAGTGTTAATTAGATATACAAATACTACCTCTCTCCAAACATAAGACGTGTTTTATATTTAGGGACACATGTACTAATTGATTTTTTTATTCTTAAAATTACCAACGTATGGAAACGAATGATTGACATAATTTATTAGTAGTGTCGGGGATATTCTCCCCGGGTAACCGAAACTACAAGGAATCTTCCGGGTTCCACCCTCCGAGCCGGTCATCCGGACCCGGCTGCCGGCCGCTGGCCTCGCTGGCACCTCGGATCCCTTTCGTAGGCACCCAAGGACTAGAAGACAAAGAAAGCGTAGACCCAGTACTGCTCCGAGCCCCCGAAGTCAAAGATGACGTCGGCTGCCGTGTGCCGTACCACGCGGCCTGCGATCAACAAGACAGGGAGGGCAGACCATCATCGTGCATGCTGGCACAGCCTCCCATCCTGGCCACGTCCTCACCGGCGGCCCGTCTCCGCTACCCGACCGCCGGGTAGCCGTCCCTGTAACCGGCTGCTTTGCCTATATAAGGAGAGCCGGATCCCTCATAGCAAGGGTTGGATCCCAGTTCACCCCAGAGACTTACCTCATCTCCTAGGAGGGAGAGAACATCCGATACAGCTCAAGTAGCACCATTGTAACACCTTGTGACCACGATATACCACGGCTAGGCAGGAGTAGGGGTGTTAACTCCTCACGAGGGCCATGAACCTGGTACGTCTCGGTGTTCACCTTGCTCGTATCCAATCCTGTGCACACGCCGTCGCACGCCACCTGTGTCCCCATGCAAGAAGTCACCCTCCGTGACATATGCCGTGCACGATACCACGACAAGTAGTAACCCGAATATAGTACAAGAAGGAATTTGGTAGCAATACTAACAACAACAGAAGAATAGTAACATCGAATATGATTAAAGAAAGCAATAGAGTTGAAAACACCGTAGCATGGGGATGGATAATTGGGCGCTGCATGGATGAGATGAAATATGTAATAGTTATAACATAGGGAAAAGATAATCATATGTCGGCATGCATTCCTAATATAGTTGTACATGCTTCCAATAAGAACTTGCACAACATCTTTTGTCCTACCCCTTCTGAAAGGACAAGGATGTCGCCTAGAGGGGGGTGAATAGGCGATTAAAACTTTTCCGGTTTAGGCTTGCTAATTGCGGAATAAAACTAGGTGTTTAAATTAACAAGCCAACAACCTAAATAAACTAGGCTCACCTATGTGCACCAACAACTTATGCTAAGCAAGACAAGCAACAAAGTGATAGCAATAAGAATATTTCAAGCACGAAGGCTATCACAATGTAAAGTGCATAAGTAAAAGGCTCGGGTATAGAAATAACCGAGGCACGCGAAGACGAGGATGTATTCCCGAGTTCCTCCTTTTTAGGGGAGTACGTCTCGTTGGAGAGGTGTGAGGCACCACAAAGGTCGATCTCAATGCCACAAAGGCTCACCCTATTCTCCGATGAACCGCACCACAAAGGTTTGGTTCACCTTCCACTATCGGAATCCTTCAAGGCGGAATCCGGAGCCTTTACAACAACAATCCGAGGCACAACCCACAATTGGATTGGGGGCTCCCGAACGGCTACAAGTGACCACAAAGGCGTTTAGGGTCCAAAGACCCAAGAGTAACAAGTTCACAAATATTCACTTCCACGAATCCTCGTGGAGAGAGCAAACCGATGCAACACAATGCAATGGCAAGAACACAAGAAGTGCTCAAGTCCTTCACTCTCAAATTCCAACAAAGCAAAAAATGCTTATGGGGGAATAAGAGAGGAAGAACAATGGAGGAGAAACACCAAGAACTCCAAGATCAAGATCTACTAGGTTCCCCTCACTTAGAGGTGAGATTGATTGGTGGAAATGTAGATCTTGATCTCCTCTCACTTCCCCTCAAAGATATGCAAGAATCATGGGAGGGATAGAGAGGTAGGCAAGCTTTTCCAAAGGTCAACAATGGAGGTGAGAGAGGGAAAAAATGTGCTCGAGAGGATTAGAGAACCAATGGGGAAGAAAACCCCTTAAATAGGTCCCTCAAAAATCTGCCCGTTGGGCAGTGCAGGGAGGCCGACCTCACGCGCTGCAACAGAGGCAACAGAGGAGCCGGCCTGGGAGCCGGCCCAGGCCAGCCACCCATCTGAGCCAGCCGGCCTGGTGATACGTCTCCAACGTATCCATAATTTCTGTTGTTCCATGCTTATATTATACCATTTGCTACATGTTTTATATACACTTCATATCACTTTTATGCATTTTCTGGGACTAACAAGATGCCACAGTGCCAGTTCCCTGTTTTCTGCTGTTTTTGGTTTCAGAAAGTTACTTCTGGAAATATTCTCGGAATTGCACGAAACAAAAGGCCACGTCCCTATTTTTCCAACACGTACACGGAGTCCGAAGGAGAGACGAAGACTCGCCACGAGGTGGCCAAACCACAGGCCGGCGCGGCAGGGGGGCCCACCGCGCCGCCTGGTGGTTTGGGCTCCTCGGGGGTCCGCCGACATCGCCCCTTCGCCTATTTATTCCCCGAGACGTGAAAACCCTAAAACACCGAGCCTTTCATTCAAAACATATTCGCTGCCGCCGCCGTCGTCAACCCTAACTCGGGGGTTCTGAAGCTCTTCCCGGCACCCTGCCGGAGAGGGGAATCATCACCGGAGGGCTCTACATCGCCATGCCCGCCTCCGGAGTGATGTGTGAGTAGTTCATCCTTGGACTATGGGTTCATAGCAGTAGCTAGATGGTTGTCTTCTCCACTTGTGTCATCATGTTTAGATCTTGTGAGCTGCCTATCATGATCAAGATCATCTTATTGTAATGCTACATGTTGTGTTTGCTGGGATCTGACTTATATTGATACCTATGTGGAGCTGAATATTATATTATCATGTCTATGTCATTTGTGATCTTGCATGCTCTCCGTTACTTGTTGAAGCCTTGGCCAAGTGAATACTTGTGACTCCAAGAGAGGGTATTTATGCATGGTAGTTGGGTTCAACCTCTATTTAACCTGGGATAGTGACAGCAAGTTCTAAGGTTGTAGATGTGTTGTTGCCACTAGGGGTAAAACAGCAATGCTTTATTCAAGGATGAATGTATTGTTTACATTACGCACATTACTTAATGCAATTGTCTGTTGCTTACAACTTAATACTGGAAGGAGTACGGATGTTAACCTGAAGGTGGACTATTTAGGCATAGATGCATGCTGGATAGCGGTCTATGTACTTTGTCGTAATGCCCAAATGAATCTCATAGTAGACACCACAACTCGCACATGCATGTTATATGCACTTATCAATTGTCAATTGCCCAGCTGTAATTTGTTTACCCAGCATGTTAGTTATCTTATTGGAGAGACACCACTAGTGAACTGTGGACCCCGGTCCATTCTTTTACATCTGAAATACAATCTACTGCAATCATTGTTCTCTACTGTTTTATGCAAACAAACATCATTTTCCATACGATACGTTTAACCCTTTGTTTTCAGCAAGCCGGTGAGATTGACAACCTCACTGTTAAGTTGGGGCAAAGTAATTTGATTGTGTTGTGCAGGTTCCACGTTGGCACCGGAATCCCTGGTGTTGCGCCGCACTACACTCCTTCACCAACACCTTCGAAGCAACCTCGTTTTCCTATTGGTTCGATAAACCTTGGTTTCATACTGAGGGAAAACTTGCTGCTGCACTCATCATACCTTCCTCTTGGGGTTCCCAACTGACGTGTGACGTTACACGCATCAAGCAGAGTTTCTGGCGTTGTTGCCGGGGAGATATTCCCTCGTCAACTTAGCGCTAGCACCTGGCCACCCAGAAACCGAAAATGAAACGCCCATAACTTTTGCGAGAAAACTCCAAACGAGATGAAACCAACGAGGTTGGAAAGATAACGACAAGAGCTTTCCTAAAAAAAAGTTAAGTTACCACACATGGGAAGGTGTGGAACTTTCCTCAAGGATAAACCGATAATATTTCCAACATGAAAAAGCAACAAGTTTTTCATCCGGACTCCATTTTCTATGATCTTGGGCTTGCTCCGAAGATAATCACAAGCACTACAAGATCATGCATATACACATCACAGTCCATCATGTGAGGAGGGTAACACAAGAGGAGAGTTTGACCTCTCTACAAGAGACGAACCGGTAAAACCTCCAACATCAAAAACACCACAAGATATTCAAATGAAATCCGTTTTTGATGAACTAGAGCTTGGTATGGAGATGAACACAAGCTCTAAATTCTCACATGGATAAAAGCCAAATAAGAACCAAGAAAGATGATATGCCAAATATGCAAAGTTTTGAGCTCTCCACAAAGATGCGATCAAGTTACTCACTTGAGAGCCCCTCTTGATAGTACACCGTCTATCCTATAACCCGGTCTCCAAACTAACAACATGAGACTGGTAAAATAGAAACCCTATCAAGATCATACCTTTGCCTTGCGCATTCCACTTGAGCTAGATGATCACGATCTTGATCTCTTCAAGTGGACCACCTTTCTTGATTGTGCTTGCTAGCACATGCTTGATGACGACTTCTCCAAATACTCCCCCATACACCATTATGGGAGAGCCTCGCTTAGCTCCGTCTTCATGTATCCACTTGCGCTTCATATTCTTCTCTTGATATAGATGATGGCTTGGAGATAAACATGAATGTTCACTCAATCTTCTTTTCCAAGCCATGCTTGCAATAAGCTCAACTCTAGATGATCATTCTTCATATGAACCCATTGGATAGAATCTTGATCATCATATAATCTTCTAGAATCCAACACATGAACTCCAATGTTCTTCATGGACGAGATCTATAAAGATATCTCAATGCAAACATTAGTCCATAAGGATTGTCATTAATTACCAAAACCACGCATGGGGCACCACATGCCCTTTCACCCTCGTCTCTGCGGGGCCACTTAAAAAACTTAGGGTAATTAAGGTGCTCATTTCACAAAGCATTGGAATAAAGCATTCACACTCAATGAATACATGTAATACTCAAATTAAAGTATTTCCCTTTGATACCCCAACCTGTCACCTTGGGGTATCCGGTTCCAAACAACGATCAAGTGCATATAACTTATAGGTATGATCAAAACCAACAATTATATTCATGAAAACATAAAACGTTCAGATCTGAGATCATGACACTCAGGCCCTAGTGACAAGCATGGCAAAGTTATATCAACAAAAACCTCCCAACATAATGGATACTAGGCATGAAGCCCTAATCAATTCTAACATCTATTACATAAAGGATCACATCCAATCCCATCCACCCCATGTGCCTAAAACAGGAGAATTACTCACACATGGATGGGAGAAATGTTATATCTTGCTGGACATAAGTAGGTGATGATGAAATTAACGATTCCCCTCTCTGGAGGCCAAGAACAACCCTGAGATTAGCTCTCCCAGAGAAGAACAGAGGTGGTGACGACGGCTCTGTATCGTGAAAAAAATTTGCGTCTCCGTGTTAGGGTTTTTCCATCGCCAGGAAAACTATAAGCCGAAGGAGAGTGTGAAGCGGTGCCCGAGGGGCCGGCGCGACCACGTGGCGCAACCAGGGTGTCGTGCCAGGCACGTGCGCGGCGGCCCCCTTCCGCCTCTGTTTCGGGCTCCATGGGTCTTTCCAACTATTAGAATTTCTACAATTTTTCTGGAACTCTTGAGAAAATTGATTTGTGCACACAAAGTAGAGCTGAAAACAACGTTAATCCAGATTGGTTCTATTCAGATCATGCAAATTAGAGGATAAAATCATACAAAAGTATTTGCAAAATTAGATATGTCTTGTACACGAGGAGTCAAATTCTAGATCCATGGAGGCCTAAAACCAATGTTGACGAAATCGTTAACTAGTAGCTGCTCGCTTGGCTTGGGAGTAGGGATTAATCAGCTAATTAGCCTATTAACTGAATTAATCGGCCGACCATTAATCGGTCGATTAAATTAGGAAATACCGACATATTGCCAAAATCTAGCATTTTCTTTAGATATTATCCCAAACTCACATGCTCCTAGCAATGCAACAAGCTACAACAGAGAGGGGGAGCATCATCGGCAACAGCAAGTCAACAACATCAACATAGCAGTACCACGACTTAGCAGCTAACAACAACAAAATTGAATCGAAGGGGGAAGGAATAGCCAAACCATGTTGCCTGGGAAGCTATGGAGAAGAGCAATGGTGGTGGCGTCCCAATGGTGGCTCAGGCGGACGGTGCAGGCAGCAACTCGGGCGGAGACGGTGCAGGCGGCAGATCGGGTTGTGGCGCAGCCGGGAAGGAAGGAGGACCAGAGAAGAGAGCAGTGGCTAGTGGCTTGACCTGCATAGTGGAGGTGCGCGCGTTGGTCGGAAGGAGGGCCGGCGGCGAGGTCCTGGTCGGTGGCTCGATGGGATCGAGCTGGAGAAAGAAGACGAGGAGCAGGAGGGCAAACCCTATGCGGCGCCCGTTAGCGCCGCATAGGGCTAGCGCCGCGTGAAGCGAAACTTCACTGGGCCGGCCCGTCTGGCTTTTTTCCTTTGTTTTTTCTTTTTCTTTTTCTGTTTCTTTTTCTGTTTCTTTTTCGTTTCTTTTTTCTTTTCTGTTTTTTCTTTTTTGTTTTCTTTTTGCGTATTCTTTTTATTTTTTGTTTCTTTATTTTTTCATTTTTCTTTTTCGTTTTATTTTTCTTTTTCGCTTTATTTTTCTTTTTCTTTTTCTATTTATTTTTTATTTTCGTTTTTTCTTCTATTTTAATTTCGTTTCTTTTAAAATTTGAAAATGGTTCCATTTTTTTTTATGTTTTCTTTTTCTTATTATTTTTCGTTCTTTTTTAATTTTTTGAAAATAGTTCCAAATTTGAAAATGGTTCCAAATTTAAAAATGGTTCCAAATTTAAAATGGTTCTCGATTTTAAAATGTTTCATTTTTAAAATGGTTCCAACTTTAAAAATTGTTCCATTTTGAAAACGGTTCCAATTTTAAAAATGGCTCCGAATTTAAAATATGGTTCCGAATTTAAAATGGTTCTGAAATTAAAATGGTTCCAAATTTAAAAATGGTTCCATTTTGAAAATGGTTCCGAATTAAAAAATGGTTCCATTTTTAAAATGGTACCAAATTAAAAATGGTTCCAAATTTGAAATTTGTTCATTTTTTAAAATGGTTCCATTTTGAAAATGGTTCCAATTTAAAAAAATGGTTCCATTTTGAAAATGGTTCCAACTTAAAAATCGTGCCGAATATAAATTGGTTCCAAATAAAAAATGGTTCCAAATTTGAAATTTGTTCATTTTTTAAAATGGTTCCAATTTAAAAATTGTTCCATTTAGAAAATGGTTCCAACTTTAAAATGGTGCCGAGTTTAAAAATGGTTCCAAATTAAAAATGGTTCCAAATTTGAAAATTGTTCATTTTTTAAAGTGGTTCCATTTTGAAAATAGTTCCAATTTAAAATGGTTGCAAATTAAAAAATGGTTTCGTTTTGAAAATGGTTTCAAATTTAAAAATGGTTACATTTTAAAATGGTTCCAAATTAAAAATGGTTCAAATTTGAAAATTGTTCATTTTTTTAAAATGGTTCCATTTTGAAAATGGTTCGAAATTTAAAAATGGTTCAAACTGAAAAATGGTGCAGAATTTAAAATGGTTCCAAATTTGAAATTTGTTCATTTTGAAAATGGTTCCAAATTTTAAAATGGTTCCATTTTGAAAATGGTTCCAACTTAAAAATGGCGCCGAATTTAAAATGGTTCCAAATTAAAAATGGTTCCAAAATTGAAAATGGTTCCATTTTGAAAATGTTCCAAATTTAAAATGGTTCCATTTTGAAAATGGCTCCAAATTTAAAAATGGTTCCAAATTAAAAATGGTTCCATATTTGAATTTTTTTCATTTTTACAAATGGAAAACGGGAATTGAAACGAAAATGGTCCTCAACAAGAAGAGGCTAAATGCATACATACGTACAAGATCTATTCATATCTTTGTTGAAACGAAAAAGTTATAACACGAAAGTTGTGGAAAACGGCGAGTTTCATATACCCGTGAAAGGTTTTTTCAAACCGTCGACTGAGTGTGACAAATTTAACAAAATTCATCTAAAAGTATTGAAAACTTTGTTCCAAAATTAAGAAGCTACATTCCACGAAACTCGAAACCGATCACGGGAATGGAAGCTAATCGTGAACGTACACATATTTCGTGTATAAATTATTTTGAAATGAAATATATTTTTGTGTGAGATGGAGTATGTGTTAGACTGTGTACAGGTACACCAAGGCACGACCATCAGAAACGAAATTTCGTGAATGGGTCAGAGCGAATCAGTCAGTACGCGAAGTAGTAGGCGTTCTGTACGGGAGAAGAAGTACGCGAGAAGCAGTTAGCGAAGCAGTTACGGTGCAAAGCAGTCAGAAAGACATTCAAAACACTCGAATGAATCATTCAGCGCGCGAACTGGAAGGAACAGTAGAAAACTGTGAACTAGTGAAATGGACCGGCCCAATATTGGACCCTATGCGGCGCTAACGAGCGCCGCACAGGAGCTCCTGAGCAGGAGCCCCAAAAATCCCGATCTAACAAGCGTGGCAGAGGAAAAGACATGGCCTGCTCTTTTTCTTGGGCTCTTTTAGCCTAAAATTGAGCCCAGTTAACTGCCAGACTCCCGATTACTCGTGTGAGAGCTGATTAATCGGCTTGTCAGACCGATTAATCGCCTAGGGCAGTTAACGCAACGAATAGGCCTTATTCGCATCGGTCAACCCCCAAGTAGCGATTAACTGACTCGTTAACTGATTAATCGACCGATTTCATGAACATTGCCTAAAACAGATACAAACGCCATTTTCGCTCACCGACACCTCGGGCCCACCTTTTTTTTACGGGAAACCGTCGAGCGACTTTTCCATTTCATTAAGAGAAGTAAATGAGTACAAATGACTCTAAAAATGCTACACTCCACCTCTACAAGGAAGAAGAGGGGAGAGCACTACAACACAACACAAGGAATAAACAAGAGAAGAACATCCTGCTAACGAGGAGTTCGTCGACCTAGCCAACACGGAGGGGGCGTCCGCTTCCATCATCCTTTGATCAAGCAAGTTACTATGAACTTGATCGTGTGGTCGCCACCCAACTAACCCCTAAGAGGGAGGGGTGTCGAAGGGAACGAGGCGATCCGAGGTGGATCAAACTTGCTAACCCGGCTTCAAATGGCAGCTTCAACTTCATCCGCAACTTGGACTGCCGGCGAGCACCAGGTACTCATCTTGGCAGGAAACAAATGGCTTCACCACATTCTGGACAGAGATTGGCAATGTGCCGCCACCACACCTCGAGGACCAAGGAACACTGAACACCAAATCAGCACCTTCTAGAAGGGGAATGGCGACGTCGTGCCACTGCTGCCCGGACCAGCAGGCTGGTCCTAGGGTTTCCCCCGGCGTTCAGCAGGGAACGGAAGGGCTCCCATGACACCCTCCAGGGAATTTCTCCCTAGCCCATGACCGCATCCCAGGAGCTCCCGAACCAGGAAGAGGAGGACGCACCTAGTGCCGGCGTCGAACTCCGCCAGGACGGCAGTGCAGAAGAACCTGCAGCCGCCACACGACACCTGCCCCCCGCCACGCTGCAGCAGCGTCGAACTCGGGGCAACACCGCAGCACGCCGGCCAACCGAGGCCACCAGCGCACCTCCACCTCCACCGAGCGCCAAGCCCTAGCAGCTCCGCGCCCACAACGCGCCGTCGAGAGGCCGAAGCCGAGCCGACGACGGATCTGGGCGGGATCCCAGATCCACGACCACCGCCACCACCCGCCACCAGGAAGGAAGGAGCCGGGGCTCCCCCGCGACGACAGAGTGAAGCAGTTGCCGCCGCCCGGCCAGGGGCGCCGCCCCGACCGCTGCGCGCAGATGAGTCCACTGGTGCCGCCCCAGCCGCCCCAAGGGATCTCTCCACCGCGAGCCACCAGCCCCTCTGCCTTTGGCTTCGGGCCCGCCGCCACCGCGGCCTGCGCCGGCGGCAGCGGCGGCAGGGGAGCGCCGGGGGCTTGGGTTTGTGGCGGCGCTAGGGTTTCGCCCCGGTGTCGCCCTGGGGGACGACACGGGAGAGGGGAGACGAGTTGGGATCTCGGGCCCACCTTACTGCCACTCTCCCTCCCCCTCTTTCGGAACTTCCCTTCGCGAGGGCGCTCCTTCGAAATTCAATTCGCCTAACACTTTGGCGCGCGCCACGATAGCGGCAGCCTCCGCCGCGTATGGAGTTCAGTCTGGCGGTCGCGCATGGTAGTGGGGCTCCTATGGAGTAGATGGCGAGAGGAGCAAGCCCGGGCGCGGGGGGGTCACGACGAACACGCGGCGGACGGTCTTAATGAGGATTGCGTAGCAGCTGCTACAATTAGAGTTCGTGCTGGCAGTGGCAGAACGCGACAATGCATAGGAAGAAACCGAAGAGCGTGGAAGATCACGGAAAAGGCAAGAGAAATCGCTTAAATGGGGCCGCAGCGGACGCGAGAGAGGGCCTGCGCTAGGGTTCGAGAGACAGATCCGGAGCGCCGCCGCCTCTCTCCTCCTCACCCCACCTCGCTCGCCGGAGTCGCCGGCTCATCCCCGCCCGCCGTCCTGGCCCTGTTACTGGCGCTGTCCGGAGTAATCGCGAGCGCGGCTGCATGCTTCCATTGTTTGGAAAAGTATACTTCTGTTCTTCAAGCTGTTGTTCTTACTTCATCGTGTGCTAGTTTTAAGAGATTTGTTGTTTTTGCAGCAGTAAGGTGTGATTAGCTCCCGCAGAGCTCCGTGCTTCATTATTTTATTCGTTGCTGTTATTCTCTTACTTTGGTAGATCTATAATTAAGCGGATGATGGTCTTTCCGGTTTTACAGTGTATGCATCTGATATACCATGCCTGACAAGAGTTTATTGTTTTTGCATGATACTAGACATTAAGTGTTTTAGATCTTGTGAGTAATTCTAAATAGAAATATATCTCTTATGATTCGTAATCTGGAAGGACTATGGACTATTTGTAACAAGAATAACATAGACTATGGACTATATATGGAGAGTAACAGAGCGGTGCATGTTTTGGTTTGCTCCTCCGTGCAAACGCACATTACCAGTTTGGCAATTTTCCCCTCTGTGACAAATTAGTACTGGGGTGTTGATCTATTCTGAATGAAGTGCTCGATGTAACGTTGCATGCACTGTAGTGTTTTGACTTTGGATGAGTAGGACTCTTTGGATTATAGTTTCAAATACGGTGGTACATGGGGTGCCCTCTTTACTATGAAGATCACAAAGTGGGATAGAAGAATAATGTCATATATAGTAATTCAGAAGTATTCTTATCTGGTTTGTTATGGGTCATCAATGTATCTGATAAGGTATGTTTTCCAACGATCTATGTCGATTTTGTCCAACAATGGATGCTTGAGTTGTCAGTAACCATTCATATAGTGGACTGCAAACCAAAACAACTTTAGCATTGCCGATACTTGAACGGCATAATTATATTTAAATGTCTATCATTATAGCAATGATCATTTTGCGGATGAAATAAACAAACAACATCTGGTATAACTGTTGGGTTTAGTAAGCATATTTATTGTGCTCCATGAATCCATGACCATCGTGACACTCACACTCTCACAAGGTTTGTCACCCTTCCAATCGTGGAAAAGATCCACACTATGCTTTAGTCTTTCCTTTGTTCATTGCTTCATGCCAGTTAAGTTCATTCTGTATCTATCAATGCAGTAAATCTTTTTGTATAGTTAAATCTCATGCTGAGTGGTGAGTTTCATGTATATTATATTGATAGTTCTTCTGAAACTAGGCATTCTCTGTTCTTCTTACCATCAGGTAGATGAAATGAGCCTATGACTGACAAAGGCATGTTAAACCCATTTACCATTTTCCATTTTAGTGTCCAATTCTCATGATCATAATTGACAGAAAGAAGTATATGTCACCCTTCAAAGATCAACACAGCAAAATGTGGTCAGACACATGGAGCTACAAGCAACACTGTATTATGGCTGTCCAATAAGTACTGACCAAATTGTATCAAGTCATCTTCTATTCTTCGTTAATGGAACTGATAAAATACAAAAACAATGAACTTCTGTTTTGTCCAAAGACTGCGCTAAATTGATTTAAAATATCACTTGGCCTCATTTCTAGGATTATTTGTGTGTAATATTTTATACGATGTGCTTTTTATCTTTTGTCCAAAGACTGCACTACCAAACATTGGTCCTTTGAACCATTCTCTTTTTCTTGCATTAAATGTGTTCTTATTCTGACACATCACACCTCCATTGTTCTGACATGAGATTGTATTTCTTTTCAGTTCTCCTTCACTTTATAGAAGAAACTAGAGATGTCCTCCCCGAATGCTGGTATGGGATCTTCTAATGGTGTTGTATCGGATACAGGATTTGCAAGGCTTCATGGTCAAGACTTTGATTACTACATCCACTATTATGAAATCATCGTGGGACGTGATACCAAGAAAGAAAAGGTAGACTTAGATCTCACTGTCGTTGGCGGAGCCAAGGATATTTCCCGCCGTCACGCACGCATATTCTATGATTTTAAACACCGCACATTTGCCCTTGAAGTTCTGGGAAAAAATGGATGCTATGTTCAGCGGGAACTTTACCTCCCAGGTGATGATCCTGTTAAACTGGTCTCCAAGGATCTCATTTAGATTGGAGGCACACAATTCTACTTTCTCCAAGCAGCTTGCACCATCGATGAAAGCATTGCTGCTCAGGACAATCCTCAGTCATTTAGCTTTCGTGGCATTACCTATCATGTTGATCCTGCCACAGGTTCTGTTCGGCACACTCCTATTCCATCACAATTCATGGCTGCCACAGCTTCTGCTCAGCACACTCCTATTCCACCACAACCCATAGCTGTCATGGCTTCTGCTCAACACACTACTCATACTCCATCACGACCCATGCCTGCCACAACTTCTGCTCAGGACACTCCTATTCAATCACAACCCATGGCTGCCACAGCTTCTGCTCAGCACACTAAGATTCCATCACAACCCATGTCTTCATCCTCTATGCGCCCAGTCCATTCTGTTTTTTCAACTTTGCGTGACTATTTTTCTAAAGCTTTGCGTGAGCGTGACTATAATTACCGCAATAGTCATGGCTGCGCCAATGGTGAGAGTGGAACTGTAATTGGCACTGGAACTCAAGGAACGTTTATGAAGCAAAACAACAGGTCTTTGGTTGAACTGGACCTCAATGTTGAAGCAATTGAAACACTTGGTGAAGATGGTATTTTATACTAGATACCTATCTACTGTATTTTTTCCTTTTGATATATGAACATAAAATAGGCAACATTTACCTAGTAATTATACAATCACTCTTTTCCCCTAGATTGATTCGTGTGTTGCAACAATTTGGCTATCGCAGAGAATACTCATGGCTGCGCCAATGGTGACCGTGGAGTTATAGTTGGCACTAGAACTCAACAAGGACCGAATATGGATCAAAATAACATGTCTTTTGGTGCATTGGACCTCAATGTTGAACCAATTGGAACACCCGATGAAGATGGTATTTATGCTAGATACTTATCTGTTGTATTTATTCCATTGTGATATATTAACATAAAATAGACAATTCTATTACCTGGTAATAATACAATCACTCATTTCCCCTAGACTGATTTGTGTGCTGCAACTATTTGGCTATTGTAGCAGAGAATACTCATGGCAGTGCCAATGGTGACAGTGGAATTATAGTTTGCACTGGAACTCAAGGACCGAATACGGAGCAAAACAACAGGTCTTTTAGTGAACTGGACCTCAATGTTGAACCAATTGGAACACTCGATGAAGATGGTATTTATGCTAGTTACTATCTACTGTATTTCTTTTCCTTCGGACACGGTGTTTCGGGTCACGGGTGCAGATGCACCCGTTGTATAAAATATTTTTAAATGTCAAAAAATTCCAAAAAAAAAATCAGATATACATCACGACATTTTGTGTTAGCACAAAAAGTTTCGCGAATAAAAGACATTTTTTGTGACATGTGCAACAAAGACAAAAAAATGTCTCATACAAAGTCATTTTGGAGCGCCCGGATTTATCTTTTTTGCACAGGTCACAAAAAATGTTTTTCTTCACGAAACTTTTTGTGCTAACATAAAATGTCTTGAAGCATATTTGATATTTTTATTTTGAATTTTTTTAACATTTTGAAATTGTATTTTAAGCGGTGGGTGCATCTGCACCCATGACCCGATATGGATTTCCGTTTTCCTTTGTGATATACTAACATAAAATAAACAACATATTACCTGGTAATAATGCAATCACTCCTTTTCCCTAGACTGATTTGTGTGTTGCAATTATTTATCTATTGCAATAGGGAATGGTCATGGCTTGGCAAATGGTGAAAGTGGAACTATAGTTGGCACTGGAACTCAAGGAACAGTTTTAGAGCAAATCAATAGGTATTTGGGTGAACTGGACCTCAATGTTGAACCAACTGGAACACTCAGTGAACATGGTACGTTATCATTGTCGCATACTTATGCTGGATACTTCTCTACTGTATTTTTTCTTTTGATATACCAACATAAAATAGAAAACTTGTTAGTTCCTTTTTGAAAAAAAAGACAACACATTTCTTCGTAATGATACAATTACTCATTTCCCCTTGGACTGATTTTTAGTCTGCAACTATTTGGCCATTGTAGTAGAGAATGAATTTTAGTATTTAGGACACATAAATTGAGGAATTACTGGTTAAGTCGCAATTTTCTAACTCTGTATGTCCAATCTCTAGTAGACGCCCATGCTTGGTTATGAATCAATAAGTCTGTTTGCGGTCTGGTTCTACGGTTGGTACGCGTGTTTCTCAAAGAAAGTATTCATATATAACATGTTTGTACTCTAACTTCGCAAGACCACCTTGTAGAGATTGCATCTGTACATTCGCGGTGCTTCAGTTGTGGTGGAATGTAAACTTGCACTATGATATGCATTGTTATCACGGAATTTTCACTTGATTCTGATCTTTTGTGAAAATATTTTTCTTAATGCTTGTTTCACTAATAGATACAAACTGATCATGAACTAATTTCATGTTTCTTTCAAAAATAGTTACAAAGTGCTCAAGAACTAATAATGTACTAGCAACCGTACATGTGCAATGCATGTTTCACGCAATATATATATTGCATCACAGATATACTAACATATGCATAAAAACGTATTTAGAATAAAGAAGGTTACACATAATCATTAAGTTTATTTGTTCTCCCACAAACCACTCAGTAAAAAGACAAGATATGTTAAATAGGAGACACAATCCTGCAATTAAGAGGTGATTAATAGGAAGTGATCAGAGGATATGCACGGTTCAAATCAGAAATATCCTTCTGCAACTCAAACTCTCATAAGAAGTATAGATATGGATAAAAGGGTGAGACATCATTTCCAATCTCTTCAAAAATTGTGGCTGTACTGAGAAAAACTAAACCAAACACCATGCCAATGTTTTTTTTCTCTATCATTTGTTGTTAGCAATAGCATTACTCTATTCAGACGACCAGAACACAGTATTACACTCAGCTATCTACCTAACGAGCTTATTTCATTAATGCAGTTAATGAAGTGGAAATTAGGACTGTCAAGGATAAAGACAATCCACAGCTCCGGCAAAAAGAAGAGAGTGATCTTATGTCATATGTTGCAAGCCTAGTATCTAACCACTCTAGTACTACCGGTTGGGTGCCTGCGGCAGAAGTCCATGCAGAGGTTTGTTATGCAAGATTATTCATTTTGTGCAGTTTCTCGAATTCTAAAAAATAATCCGACCACCTTAACTAACACAGATAAGGTTTGGAGAAAGCATAGGTTCTGGGCTATGCAACTGGTGGCATTTTTAATTTTCAGCTAGTATACTATGTGTCAAAATTATGAGAAATTACATGTTTTTATTTAATAGAGTGACCGCTTAGCATCCTTGAACAAAATAGCAACAGTTCCATTTGAATTTATGATTTTTTCATGTCTAAAGGGCTTTACAAGTTATAGTGTTATACCATAGGATGACCACAATATTTCATTCTTTACGTTTACGTGAGTTTTGCATTAAAATTCCTATTTAATATTTGGCTCACTAAGGAACTGCGTTCATAAAGACGATTTTGGCGGTATAATCAGTATGTGATGACATTAAGAATCACATGATCCTTCATAAGCACCTTCTTTATCAGGGCAAGATCCTTCAATAACCCGGTTCCATGAGTTCTGCAATAAGCATGCAGTTATTCAGAATGCCCAAAATCTTAATCCTCTGCTGTCTCATAGTAATTAATGTCACCTTCTGATTTTGGCATGCATGTGGACTAACCCGCCCCAAGCTCACTTATTTTGTTCATCATTGGCATAGTTTGCCCATTTTAGCAGTGGATGTTTAACCCAGTTATGCTCATAGAGTCATATAGTCCTTACATAGTTACATTAACATGTCGCAGAAATCATGAAATAGGCTCGCAACCTTTGTAATGTTGTTATTTCTCTTTCCTGGTAGTACGTATTAATTTGTAAGCTTAAATCGCAAATTATGACATATGCTCGAAACCATTTGGAGTTTTGTGGTCCAAAGAACAAGAATTAAAACCTTCCAATTGCTATTATTGACTATCAATTATTATTCTTTGTATGTAAGTGATATACTAAATTCAAGACTTGCTTTTCTTGTAATATTCCTTCAAACAGGCTACAAGTTTCACAAAAATACCTCATCGTTTCATAGTTATTTTCCTGTTGATTAATTGTATGTACCGATCTACCTTAAGAGTCTGCTCCGACAGCCTACAGCATCGTCAGAATATATTTGTCCCGAGTAGTAAAGTTACACTTTGAACCCGCTATATGTGGTTCGTGCGCATTCCGTGAATTTGTTAGGCATTGCAAACTAATTCTTGGTTATTTGGCAGCTTGTTAAACACTTCAGCAAGACATGGCCCAGCAGCACGGTCCAGAAGTACCTGGCATCTGACGCCGGCTCATCAACTGGAGCAGTAGAGAAGCCATGGCGCAAGCTGCTGGAGCTGCTCAGGGAGTGCCCGGAGAAGTTTGTCATCTGTAGTCTATCTATAGGCACAGAAACGTCAGACTTGATCGGCTTCCTGCGACCCTGAGGTTGCTCAGATCATTTATCAGTCTTATGTTCGAAACCAATTTTTTTTTTTTTTTTTGTATCTCAGCTCATGTTGTAAACCTTCGTGGGTATATTTAGGCTTTGATTCTGTACTTTTGGTACTATCTGCCGTTAAGAGTTAATCTGGATTTTGGACCGATCGCTGGTTTGTTTTCGTTGCTATAATTTGCATATGGAATGGGTGTTCCCTGATAGCACTTTGTATTATGAAATGACAGGGCAAGTGGAATAGATTGTTTTGGCATCTGAGGAGTAATAATTTGATATCACTTGTTTTGGTGAAATAGTAGATCAGGGGTACCCCTATGCTCGCGGTCTCTTGTCAGCAACAAGAACTCGTCGAGATTTGCCTGGGGATGAGCTGCTGGTCTGTGACGGAGTGGAATGGATATCATTTCTTTGCATGTGCAGCTTCCAGAGACACACCATATGATGGTGGTTTTGCTTACTTGGAGGAAGGCATTGCCCTTGCTGTTGCCCACCGATCATCCTGGAGTCTGAATGTTCGGAGCTCATTTGCGCGGTTTCGTTGCCTTCCAACTGATCAGGCCTTGTTCATCGTATCCAGGAATTGAGAGGGTTTCTCTCGGCTGATGGTGGCTTTCTTGTGACTATGGTAGTTAGGGATCTAGCACAATAAAGTTTAGTCATGGGTTGGCTGCCCTAGGTACTCCGTAGGTCTCAGGATAGAACTGTGTTTTTTCTTGGCTTAGCTCTGTTCTGGACGCTGTCCATCAGGACTTAACTTTTGAGTAATGATTTTTTCCGGAAAATTTGAAATGGAAGGCTTCTGCATCTGAAGAGTAATAACTTCTCCATGCGCTCTGGTCTTGCAAAGGGCCGCCACTGAATAACTGTGGGTATGACCTTCCTTCATGGAACTGAAGTTACTATTAAAGTATGGTGAAGATGCTTTCTCCATCTATTATGAATCTGTTAGTTTGTCACTCTTAATGTTTTCGCCCCAAAGAAAATAATTTAGTTCTATGTGGTTAGAGGCTTGAAGCTAGGAATGCAGGATTTGAGACGTTGAAGCAACAACATGACGAAAACATATGGATCGACTGAACAGCCCCATACTTAAGACATGAAGTGGCACATTCTGGTCCCAACTCCAGTACTGTACTTTCTTAACCAGTTTTCCAGGGTAATCCAAAAAAAGCACCAACCTTAAGCAATGACCATGTGCCCAACCATTCATCTAATAATAACCATGCAGTGGACCATATTAGGGCTCAAAATTTTGGTAGGGACTCCTCGATGGACCTCTTCTGTACATAGATAGCACAGTACAAAATGAATGAACTCCAGGTGAGGTCCAACATTTGCCACAAATGGGCATTGATTGTTACACAAATTGCAAAGCTAATCACAAAATTTGGGGTACAATTGTTTTCTCTGGTGATGCTGCGGCGGCCCACAGACCAAGATGGTAAAACAAATGGAAGAGCACAATACATTTGAGCAAATACACATCATTTTTCTATCTAGTTAGTTTCCTCCACACGGTGCGGCCACGGTTGATCTCATCCCCTGCTCCTGCGAATCTCAAGCAATGCAAGAACTGACGCTGCTCTTCTGGGTGCGGTGCTGCAAACACGGATCCATTTGGACTTTCCTCTCCTTCCTCTATATATGTAAGAGAATCGACTATGTCGTCATGCTGGCATTCTCTTCTATAGTCAAGAGTGATTGTTTGCAACTCATGCGTATCAATAATATCTTGAGGTATGCTCTGGAATTTCAAAGGACAATGGAACAAGGTATCAGAAACTATCTCAAAATCAACAAGTGGGACGAAAGTCTATATCACATTAAAGCAATGGTAACTGATGGTTGTAGAAAAAAAAGAGGTGTTTGAATACTCACTTCAAGTACCCAACCAATGTAGGTGACATTGTTGACATGTTGGTTCATGTCCAAATCAGCTCTTCTAGGCTGCAATCCAGAAATTAAGGTATGTCAACATTACAGTTCAGAAGTGCAGAGCATAACAATCAGGGGAAAAGAACTAACCACTAGCCCGAGCCTTGAGTGCTGTGGAGGATCTGTAAGAATAGGGATCTTCTTCAGACTACCATTGTTTTCCTCAGGGAACGCTAATCTGCACAATGTTAACTTGTTATTTGTGAATGACTACTACAAAAGGATATTATAGAAATCTCTCTAGTAATTCAAGAAGATTTATCGATTGAACTACATGCAACCTTTAGGGTACCCTCTGACCCTCTCTAGTTCAATCAAATGAACTAATTTTTCAAAAGTGGTGTGATTTTTGAAAATTTAGTTCATTTGATTGAACTAAAGAGGGACAGAGGATACCCTAAGGTTCACCAATTTGCATCCTTACATGAAATACCATAGGAGTGTTAAAGTGGAGCCCATTTGAAGTATAAAAGAGGGGATCTTAGCTCAGTTGAGGCCTAAAAAGAAGAAAATATGGAATACCAATTCACCTTGGAGACTTTGGACAGTGGACAAAAACCTCATCCCTAACTTCATCACTGACTCTTTGCAGTCTACGTGTATTTTGGTTCATCATGACCCACTTGCTGGAAAAAAATTGATAAATGAGTACAGTGACAGATCTATAATTTTCCAGACAACAGACAGAAACACACGAGCTTCATAATAAACTATTAAGCTTCAGATCTGTAAACATAAGTTGAACAGCTAAAGAAAGCCCCACTAGGCATATGTATGTACACTGTATCACATCAAATGAAGTAAACTACAAGAACAACTGGAGGACAACTAGGCATAAGTCTACATATTTTGATTCTTGACATACTTTCATTTTAGGTGCTGAAAGTCTGATGCCTATCATAGACAATTTACTTTGCTAGATTTGCATGGAGAATCAAAGATGTGGTAACAAGGCGGGATGAAGTTTGAAAAGGAAAATGACACATATTCAGTCGAAACAACTAGCTGCCCTTTTCCATTTTTCCCTTGGACACAAATATGAACATATGGTTCTAACTGTGAGCAAACATGGCGACTATTTCCAACAGAACAAAACAAGTACCTGGTAGCTCTTCCAATGACTTCACCATTAGCTACATCCTTGAGGATCCAATCACGCCGAGTGCCAATCCTTCCATCAGCTTGGCACCATGTTTCAATCTCAACAACATCACCCCTATATGTAGAAGAATTCAGTCATGATTAAATCCCACTTGAAGGAGAACAGTGGGAACAAAAATTGTAGGGATCTTGCAAATTTACCAAGCGGGGTACTTGTATATCTCAATGTGCATCCGGTTTGTCACCCAAATGAGTCCAAGTTCTCTCATTGTTGTAGTTGTGGCAAAACCATCGGTGGAGAACCCAACACTTTGTGCATGGTTACACCCCACCTCCTGCATTCATAAGAAAGCCTATCACAAACAGGTCATAAAAAGGAAACTCGCGAGAATATTATTAAAAGAAACCCAATATAAACAAAACCGGTGCTGATTACAGCACACGAGTTAACATAAGTAGAAACACTTATTAGTACTATTAGTTCTGAATGCATATGACTGCAGGGCATACATATCAGACCAAATGATCAAGAGTTCCTGAGTTTCGACTTTTGCGAGAGAGAGAACTTTTTTTGAAGATTGCATTAAATCTACCAGATCCCAGCGATAATGCGATATATCATTGATTCCCCATTAGAGTTATTATAAATTCCATTTCTCAGCCTACTTATAATAACACTTTTTTTTATGACGAACCATGATCACTTGATTATATGACAAAGCATGCACATGCACAAGATTTGCGCTCACATCCTTCCAAGCACACAGAATTACTTAAGCTGAGTTGATCTACAAACCGGTTGTCACCAGATATTTAAGCCTGGGATTTCAAGAACTGTGGCTTAGCTGATCCAAGGACAAGGGAAGGCACATTTGGTGAGATTTAGGATGCACACGTGGAGCAACATTCCGCAGGCATGCGGCAGGGGCACATCAATTTCATAACACCCATGCCAATTGGCCACTTCCAACAGCATAAAAATGGAAGCAGTAGTGACTAGCATAAGAGTAGCTCAAGTAACTTGTTCAAGCTCGAGGTCAACTTATGCAAAGGGCAAATACCACATGCTTGATAGCTACGAAATTCCTCTCGGTGAATTGTAATCGCGGCATAGCAGAGAGGGGCACTGAATCTGCTGCCAAAATTCAGATCCACACACGCCCCAGCTCTCCAGTTCCCCAAGAAGCGTCCCATTTCGCAATTTAATAAGACGGCGTAGCGACGGGATCTCGGGGAGGCCGGAGAAATCGTTACCTGGAGTAGGTTGGCGATGGTCTCGACGGTGGCGGTCTTGTTGATGCCGACCTCGTAGGAGCGGACGACGAAGCACTCCTTGTAGGAGAGGCCGTCCTCGAGGAGGCTCCCCATCCGCAGCCGCTCCGCCAGGCCCCGCCGCTCCCCTTCTCCCGTGGACCCCTCCGCGGTCGCCACCGCCGCAGCAGACGCAGCAACGCCCCGCGGGAGCGCGCAGCGCACCACCGCGGCGGTGGCCCGGGGCAGCAGGCCGCGGCGGGCGAGCGGGGCCGGGCCGCATTGCGGCGGGATGTGGCAGCGCAGCATGTGGGCGGTGAGAGATTCGGGCGCTGACGGGTGGGGTTTATATGGAAGGGCGGAGGTGGGGGCTGGGGTGGCGGGGGCGGTGGGCAGTAGTGAGAAGCGATGCGGTGGAGGAGAGGAGGCCCGGCGATAGGAACGAGGAAGACGCGGACGAGAAGAAGACGACCCTGAGGCGACGAGCGCACGGTCGATTGTACCGTGCCTGAGTGTGTGTGCCGAAGGGATCGAACCGGATGTACTCCCTCCGTTCCAATTTAAATGACTTCTACTTGTCAACATGTGGATGTACCTAGACATGTTACAAGTATAGATACATCCATATTTTGACAAAGTGAAGTCATTTAATTTGGAACGGAGGGAGTAGTCGGCACGAGTCCTCACTCTGTTTTCTCCGGAGATGCCGTCACCGTCGCATCGTTCTCCTGCACCGCCCCGACCTAATCCTCCTCTGGCTCCTTGCCTTCCCTAAGTCCTCTGTAAGATTAGGGAGTTTCTCATCAATCAACTGTCTCCAAGTTTTTTCTCGGAGTGACCTTTCTCTTGTGTGTTGTCGGTGTGCGTTCTTTTCTTTTATTTCTCTTCTCCTGTATCCCCCTGTAAACTCCGGTTCATTTGAACCTGTCTTGTAGAGACTGCAAAGCTTCATAGGCAACATTTTTGAGTAATAAAGTTCAGGCTGACTCTAAGAGCCCGCCATAGTAATAGTAAAAAAAAAGATTAGGGAGCTGCCCAAGTCCGAGCTTCCCGCGTCGGTCGTCCCAGACGTTGCCGCGCATGGCAAGGAGTTGCTTGGTCGTCGTCGCCCTCGGCACGGCAAGGAGCGGCGCTCAGGGGCATGTGAATTGCAATAAATGTTCAAATCCAAATAATTAAACAAATAACGAATAATTCAGAATAGGAAGAATAGTTCTGATCACACATATAGTCTACTCCCCATACAATTTCCAATGATGCTTAATGATCATGAAGCTTGGCGTGCGTGCCTTTATTATCAATCTACCGGTAGGTCTCAAGAAATGTCTGGATCCAGTCCGGATTCCCACTAGGTTTCACACGAGTATCATCATTGCCATAGGAAAGCTGCAAGTTTAAATCCTTCTCATTCTCGATGATCATGTTGTGTTGAATCACACATGTCATCATGATATTTAAGAAATTTTCTTATCGCATAAGTGAGCAGAACCTCGAATGGTGCCCTCTCAATATTCGTTCGGCATGCTTCTTTAGCTTCTGCATAAACATATTGCTTCTTGTCTGATACGTGCATTTTATATCATCATTTATACAACTTATATTATCATATTAGAATGTTATTGGCATTGTTATATCATTGTTTTTACATGTTTTAGATGATTTATGGGACTTTCATACAAAGTCCCTATTTTTGGTATTTAATTTCTGGGAGGCAGAAAACCTCCTTTTTCTTGTTTTTAATGTTTCAGGAGCTACAGGGACCCAAATAAGAAAAGGAAAATTGCACAGCTGGTTTTTCATCGGGAGAACAGCAGTGGGAAGAAGATCGAAGGGAGGAGAGCCACGAGGCCCAAAAGAGGGGGCCCACGCGGCCAGATTCTTTGGCCGCGTGGGGCCCATCATCGGAGCCTCGGGCACTTCCTCGCTCGGGGCTTTTTAACACGCCTTCGTCTCGCCCGAAAAGTACGCCCTAATTTTCCCAAGTCCATCCGAGGTCGCGGCGGCGGCGAAACTCCTGATTCCCTCCGAGGGGGTCAGATCCTGCTGCTCCGGAGCTCCGGAGAAGGGGGAAATCATCGTCATCGTCATCACCTCTCCTCCTTGGCGTGGGAGGAGGCCTCTACATCATCACCATCACCAAGACCAGCACCATCTCCATCATCATCTCCGTGATCCACTCCGTTCCCCTCGTAGTTTGAGAGTTGCTATACCCTAGATACTTGTCTTGTGCTACTATTCATGTTTGTGATTGAGTACTTGTCATTATTTGGAGGTGAAGTTATATTTTCAGATTGTGTTGTACCACTTATGCCACTGAATATCATCATGTTTGCACGTTGTGAGTAGTTCCCGTATGTTCCTGAGGGCATAGGATGAATTGGCAATGATTTATATATGACATGTGTTGGTATTTTGTCTAGTGTTTATCTTTTATGTGATTCTATGATGGTGTTGTGCGAACGTCGACTGCACAACACTTCACCTATATGGGCTCATAGGAGAACACCGTAGTGTAATGAATTGAGGGAGACTTGGGGGACATGTAAACCTGAGACCGAGTCATGAAGTTATTATGAGGGTATTAGTATCGGGGACCTTAGAGTGTAATGCTATGGTGGGACTTTATGTCTTAATAATTCTTGTGCAGTCATTTACTTGGCCACATGATCCATCATAAGGGGTTTAGTTTATTTATTTAGCTATACCTAACAATGGCTCCGTCCAAAGAAGATTAAAACTTGACAAGATATTCAACGTGTTGTTTAATAAATCTCTATGCCTAGCAATATCCATGCCGCCCTCGGGAACGTTTTCCACATATAAGTTACACATCACTTGAGCTTGTCCTCTTGCCACATAGAGGATTGGGCTTTCTCTCTTTGAGAGCTTTACTTGCTCATTTATTTCAGCATTTTTCTCTTGCAACTATACAACCAAAAATACCAAAAACACTTGCATCTTTTATTGTTTTATTTATCATTCTTGCTAACCAATACCTTCAGCTCCTCGTGGGTTCGACAACCTTTTCTAATCGAAAGGTACTACAATTGATCTCCTGCACTTGGGAGTCATCAAGACACTTTTCTGGCGCCGTTGCCGGGGAGCGTAGCGCTATTGGTAAGAAGTTTGGTAAGGAAACTTGAAAGCTGAATTTTATTTACTGTTTTATCTCATTGTTACTATGGCATTTATGAATCGTGCCTCGCTGCATCTTGCTTATATGAAAGTGCTTATGCCACTACTCCTAAAGTGGTTGAAACTACTGTGTCTGAGGTACCTAAAGTGGGATTTAAAATTCCCATTGGTCATGTTAAAAGAGTTATGAAAAATCCATTTACAGGGATGGAACTAAGTCTGCACGTGAACACGTGGAGACAATTGAAGACATATGTGGCTTATTTAGGCTTCCTGGTATTTCTGAGGATCAGGTAAAAAGGAAGCTATTATATTTGTCTTTATCTGGTAATGCTCGTATTTGGTTCAGGTCTTTGGATGAAGAAGTCATATTGAATGGAGTATTTTGAGGAAGGTTTTCTTTCTTAATATTTTACTCCTAAAGAAGCTTATGAGAACCGCTGCTATATATTTAATTTCTGGCCACATCTGGGAGAGAGTATTACTCAAGCTTGGGGGAGGTTAAAGGAACTCCTTCGCAAGAATCCTTGTCATGATCTTACAAGGAAAATTATATTGATAAACTTTTATGTGAGGCTACCAATGAACAAAAGGAATTTCTGGATAATTCATCTGGTGGAAGTTTTACAAATAATACTGAAGAAGAAGCATGGAATTTATTGGAGACTATTCTGAACACTGTCATTGGGATCTTGATAAAGGTAATGAGCCCTATTTGGACTATGGATATTCATGTGTAGAGAACTTCTCTACTTCTATTTGTTTAAAAATCTGAGTGATATTTTGGTCTTGATCCTTATGTTATAATTGAGATAGCTAAACTTTTGCTGATCATATTGGTGTTCCTAAAAGTGGGTTTGAAGTTTATGTTGAACCTGTTAAACAATCTATTGTTGTTCCTAAAGTTATTAAACAGGTAGAACCAGTGTCATCTGTGACAATTGAGGAGTATGTTGAACCACCTCCATATCCAAACCAAGTTAAGGAGAATTTACTTATTGCTGTTACTAACAAGAGTAAAAGAAGATGTTCTCAGCCTTATGAACAGGTGGAAGTCAACAGTCAAATTTCATTATCAAACAATTAAATGAAGAAGACCCTGTTGATGTTTATTTATGTGAAGATGCTACTAAAGTCATTAAAGGTAATTCGGCCAAGGTTGGTAAGCCTGTTATATCATGCTCTATTGGGACTTCAAGTTATCATGGTTGTGTGATATTGGAGCAAGTATTAGTGTCATTCCATATTCTCTTTATCTTGAAATCAAGCCTGATATTGATCCTATCATTATGGAAGAGACAGGTATGACAATTCAACTTGCTAATAAAGATTATATTATCCACTTGGAATTGTTAGAGATGTTGAAGTATTGGTTGGCAAAATAAAATATCCTGCTGATTTTATTGTGCTTGGTTGTCCTCAAGATTCATTTTGTCCTATCATTTTTGGTAGACCTTTCTTACACACTGTTGGTGCTGAAATTAATTTGCTAAAGAGAAAGTGTTTATTAAATGTGCTGGAGAAAAACTTGAATTCAACTTTTCTAAATTTGCTGATAAACATTCAGAGAAAGAGCCAATTTCTGAAGATGTAATTGAAACTCTTGCTCATATAGCTGTAGCTTCATCAGACGTGGTAGAACGTTATATGCTTAATCAAGATGAACCATTTAATGATGAAGAAAAAGATGCTTTAGAACAAATATTATGGCAACAACCCCACAATTACAATTGCATATCCCACCTGATAATTTAGGAGTGCTACCACCACCTAAAGGGGATCCTAGTTTTGAATTAAAACCTTTGCCTAAAATCTAAATATGCATATTTGGATGAGAAGAGCATATATCCTGTCATTATTAGTGCTAACCTTTCAGCTGAAGAAGAAGAAAATTACTTGATGTGCTTAAAGCTCACCGACCAGCCATTGGATACTCTCTTGATGATCTTAAAGGTATAAGCCCAGCTCTATGTATGCATAAAATTAATTTGGAGGAGGATGCAAAACCTGTTGTTGATTATCAACGCCGTCTCCATCCAAAAATGAAAGAAGTGGTAAGAAAGAGGTAATAAGACTTATTGAAGCTGGTATCATTTATCCCATAGCTGATAGTAAGTGGGTTAGTCCTGTTCATTGTGTTCCTAAAAAGGGTGGAATGACTGTTGTTCCAAATGATGAGGATGAACTTGTGGCTCAACGTACTGTTGTTGGTTATAGGATGTGTATTGATTTCAGGAAGTTAAATAAAGCAACTCGTAAAGATCATTACCCATTGCCATTTATTGATCAAATGTTAGAAAGGTTATCTAAACACTCTCACTTTTGCTATTTAGATGGTTATTCAGGTTTCTCACAAATTCCTGTCCATAAGGATGATCAAGAAAAGACCACTTTTACTTGCCCATATGGTACATTTGCTTATAGGAGAATGCCATTCGGTTTGTGCAATGCTCCTGCTACTTTTCAAAGATGCATGAATGCTATATTTGCTGATTATATTGAAAAGATAATGGAAGTTTTTATGGATGATTTTTCTGTGTATGGTACTTCCTTCGATAATTGCTTGTTCAACCTTAACAAAGTTTTGCAGCGTTGTGAAGACCAACACTTAGTTCTTAATTGGGAGAAGTGTCACTTCATGGTTACTGAAGGTATGTTCTTGGGCATCGGATTTCTGGAAGAGGAATAGAAGTTGACCCAGCAAAGATAGAAGCTATTGAAAAGCTGCCATATCCAAGGGACATCAAAGGTATAAGAAGTTTTCTTGGGCATGCAGGTTTTTACCGTAGGTTTATTAAAGATTTCTCCAAAATATCAAAACCTCTAACCAATCTTTTGCAAAAGGATGTTCCTTTCTCTTTTAATGATGATTGTATTGAGTCCTTTAATATTTTGAAGAATGCTTTAATAAGTGCTCCTATTATTCAACCTCCTGATTGGAAATTGCCTTTTGAAATTATGTGTGATGCTAGTGATTATGCAGTTGGGGCTGTTTTGGGCCAACGTGTTGATAAGAAACTGAATGTTATTTATTATGCTAGTAGAACACTTGATGCTGCTCAAAGAATTATGCTACAACTGAAAAAGAATTTTTAGCAGTGCTATTTGCTTGTGACAAGTTTAGACCTTATATTACTGATTCAAAGTCACAATACATACTGATCATTCTGCTATTAAATATTTAATGAATAAGAAAGATGCTAAGCCTAGACTAATAAGATGGGTACTTTTATTGCAAGAATTTGATTTACACATTGTTGATAGGAAAGGGGAAGATAATCAAGTAGCTGATCATCTTTCTAGAATGGAAAATATGATCCTATTCCTATTAATGATAGTTTTGTTAATGAACAACTTGCAATATTAATGTTTCTAGTGCTAAAGTTGCATCTCCATGGTTTGCCAACTATGCAAATTTTATTGTTGGTAAAGTTTTACCACCACACTTCACTTTCAACAAAGAAAGAAATTCTTTTATGATCTTAGACATTATTTTTGGGATGATCCTTTCCTTTATAAGAAAAGTGTGGATGGTATTATTAGACGTTGTGTACCTGAGCATGAACAACAGGCTATTATAAGAGATTGTCATGACAGTCCCTATGGAGGGCATCATGCAGGAGATCGTACAGGTGCAAAGGTATTACAATCTGGTTTTTATTGGCCTACTTTATTTAAGGATTGTGCTGAATATGTTAAATCTTGTGATAAATGTCAAAGAGTAGGAAATATTGGTAGGAGAAATGAAATGCCTATGAATTATTCTTTACCACTTGAGCCATTTGATGTGTGGGGTTTTGACTTTATGGGACCTTTCCCAGCATCAAAGACAAAGCATACTCATATTTTGGTTGCAGTGGATTATGTTACAAAGTGGGTGGAAGCAATTCCAACCAAAAGTGCAGATCATGCCACAGCAATGACGATGCTCAGGACATCATTTTCCCCAGGTTTGGTGTTCCTAGGTTTTTAATTACTGATGGTGGTTCTCATTTCTTACATGGTATTCTTAGAAAACATTGGCAAAATAATGTTAACCATAGATTGCATCTCCTTATCATCCCAAACAAGTGGACAAGTTGAATTAAGTAATAGGGAAATTAAACTCATTTTGGAAAAGACAGTGAATAAGTCTAGGTCTGATTGGCCACTTAAAATTAATGATGCATTGTGGGCTTATAGAACTGCTTTTAAAAATCCTATGGGAATGTCTCCTTATAAAATGGTTTATGGAAAAGCTTGTCATTTACCTGTGAATTAGAACATAAAGCTAGATGGGCTATTAAACAATTGAACTTTGATTTTAAAACTGCGGGAGAGAAGAGAATTCTTGATTTAAACCTACTAGATGAATGGAGAAATGAAGCTTATGAAAGTGCCAGAATGTTTAAAGAGAAAGTTAAGATTTGGCATGACAAGAAAATTAAGAGAAAAGAATTCAAAGTAGGTGATCAAGTTTTATTATACAACTCTCGTTTCAAGTTTTCTGCAGGGAAGTTGGCTTCAAAGTGGCAGGGACCATTAGTGATACAGGAGGTGTACCGTTCAGGAGCTATCCGTCTTCACGGTGATATGAAAGGTAAACCTCATGTAGTCAATGGACAACGCCTTAAACATTATATTGCAGGAAGGAGCTTCATCGGAAAGGTGGAGGAGTTGAATTTAAAGACACCGGAGGAGGTAATTGCGAAGAATTTTGCAGTTTCAGAAACCCAAAATCAATAATAGGTAACTTTTGTGTTGGAAAGTTTCTCGGAATTGCGTAAATTTTTACGGAGTCATTTTTTATGGAAATTAACGTGTGGGACAAGAAAACTGGAAGGAACGGAGCCCGAGGAAGGAAAGAGGGGGTCCCACGCGGCCAGATTCTTTGGCCGCGTGGGCCCACTCCTTTTCCCCTCGGAGTCCCGTTTCGTCTCGTTTTCGTCTCCGACGCTTCGTCTTGACCTAAAAACCGTCAATATATACCCCTTCCGCCGATCTAATCTCGCACCGAGCGTTCTCGAGCGATCTTTGCTTTTGCTGTTTCTGTCTGTCAGGTTTTAGCCATGTCTAGCTCCGATCCAACCATGAAGGGGAGAGCCTCCCCAAGGGAGGTGTTGTGAACCACTACCTCAACTCCGTGATGGCACCGCCGAAGATGATTTCCTTCAAGGAGGGTGTGATGCTCGTGGAGGAGGTGAAGGCTCCCAAAGGCTGGATGATCTGGAGGAGAAGACCTTCAGGTATGGCACTGTTGTTGAACGCAGCCTTGATGCTCATCACTTCATGAACCTGGAGCTGGAGAAGAAGGTTGAAGAGTACAAGAGAGGCTCGAAGATCTGGAAGAAAGATACAAGGACGTCATCGAGAAGTTGGACAGATCCAATGCTTTATGTGGGATGTAGAGAACCAGAACTGCGAGTATGAAGAACGCTTCAAGAAGATTGCAGAAGCTGCTACCCTCAGGTATAATAATCCACCTACATCTTTCCGTGATGGAAGGCCTTTCCCATGGAAGATGGCGGAATGGGAGGAGGAATATGAGAAAGAAGAGGCTGCAGCAGAGGAGGCTCTAGCAAAACGTCAAGCTTGGGGGAGTTCAACCTAGTCTTTATCTTTACTAGTTTATCATATCTATCTAGTCATGGTGTGTTTTGCTTTTATCGTTTAGTTATCAATCTCTCTTAGGCGTGTGTGAGCTCATGGAGCATTATCATGTATCCCTATCTTGTGGTTTATCAATGAATATTAAAGTATGGTGTCATCCATGATTCTCTTGTTTGGAGATTTATGGGTAACACTCATGCAAATGAGCGTGGCATATTTAGAGTTTCAGTCACATCTTGCCTTGAATTTAATTAACTTGAGTGTGTTGGACAATTGTAGAATTACTCATTATAAAATAAGTAAAGAGAATGAGTCATATGACTTGAAAATTAATAGTTTAAGGTTGAGATATAGTCTTGTAGGATAAAAAGTTAGGAAGGGTTAATGAAAAGGATATGAAACACTCTTGTTAGAATCTAGTATCTTTTGAGCAAATTAATGAATCATGGATATTTCAATACTTATGCTCTTGGAAAGTGAATGAAAAGGAAGGCACCTGAAAATTCAGTTAGCCATGGAAAGTGTAAGATAAAGGTTGTATAGAGCATAGGAACTTGATTGAAATATCCATGACTAAAGTTTGCACTAGTTACTAGTGAAGCAAGATTGTAAACAATCTTATATCTATCTTTTCATTTGTCTTCTTTAAACTTGTTATCCAATGAGAGTTTATCTTGTCTTTAAATTTCAGCAAAGTATAAAATATTATAATGCTTGCCATAAGAGCAAAAGCATGTGAAAAAGAGTATGATTCAATTGTCCAACATACAATGGTTATTTGCTTCAAAAGTAAGGGGTGATTGCTAGAGCTTCTACTTATGTTGCCCTCATGTGTATGAGTTTTAGTTCATTAATCTTTCATTGCAATTGAATATGATGATGATACAATGCTCGTATTTATTTATCAACCATAAGTCCATTGATGCATGTAATGATCTATGTCCTTACTTACTCGAGGACGAGTAAAGGTTTAAGCTTGGGGGAGTTGATACGTGCATTTTATATCATCATTTATACAACTTATATTATCATATTAGAATGTTATTGCATTGTTATATCATTGTTTTTACATGTTTTAGATGATTTATGGGACTTTCATACAAAGTCCCTATTTTTGGTATTTAATTTCTGGGAGGCAGAAAACCTCCTTTTTCTTGTTTTTAATGTTTCAGGAGCTACAGGGACCCAAATAAAAAAGGAAAATTGCACAGCTGGTTTTTCATCGGGAGAACAGCAGTGGGAAGAAGATCGAAGGAGGAGAGCCACGAGGCCCAAAAGAGGGGGGCCCACGCGGCCAGATTCTTTGGCCGCGTGGGCCCACATCGGAGCCTCGGGCACTTCCTCGCTCGGGGCTTTTTAACACGCCTTCGTCTCGCCCGAAAAGTACGCCCTAATTTTCCAAGTCCATCCGAGGTCGCGGCGGGCGAAACTCCTGATTCCCTCCGAGGGGGGTCAGATCCTGCTGCTCCGGAGCTCCGGAGAAGGGGGAAATCATCGTCATCGTCATCACCTCTCCTCCTTGGCGTGGGAGGAGGCCTCTACATCATCACCATCACCAAGACCAGCACCATCTCCATCATCATCTCCGTGATCCACTCCGTTCCCCTCGTAGTTTGAGAGTTGCTATACCCTAGATACTTGTCTTGTGCTACTATTCATGTTTGTGATTGAGTACTTGTCATTATTTGGAGGTGAAGTTATATTTCAGATTGTGTTGTACCACTTATGCCACTGAATATCATCATGTTTGCACGTTGTGAGTAGTTCCCGTATGTTCCTGAGGGCATAGGATGAATTGGCAATGATTTATATATGACATGTGTTGGTATTTTGTCTAGTGTTTATCTTTTTATGTGATTCTATGATGGTGTTGTGCGAACGTCGACTGCACAACACTTCACCTATATGGGCTCATAGGAGAACACCGTAGTGTAATGAATTGAGGGAGACTTGGGGGACATGTAAACCTGAGACCGAGTCATGAAGTTGCATTATGAGGGTATTAGTATCGGGGACCTTAGAGTGTAATGCTATGGTGGGACTTTATGTCTTAATAATTCTTGTGCAGTCATTTACTTGGCCACATGATCCATCATAAGGGGTTTAGTTTATTTATTTAGCTATACCTAACAATGGCTCCGTCCAAAGAAGATTAAAACTTGACAAGATATTCAACGTGTTGTTTAATAAATCTCTATGCCTAGCATATCCATGCCGCCCTCGGGAACGTTTTCCACATATAAGTTACACATCACTTGAGCTTGTCCTCTTGCCACATAGAGGATTGGGCTTTCTCTCTTTGAGAGCTTTTACTTGCTACTTTATCTTCAGCATTTTTATTCTCTTGCAACTATACAACCAAAATCCCAAAAACACTTGCATCTTTTATTGTTTTATTTATCATTCTTGCTAACCAATACCTTCAGCTCCTCGTGGGTTCGACAACCTTTTCTAATCGAAATGTACTACAATTGATCTCCTGCACTTGGGAGTCATCATTATCTTGTGGATGTTGGATGGTCTTCACAAATGTTGACCATGAAGGATAGATATCGTCGACTAGATAATACCCATGGTTTGATGGTGTAGTTACAAGCCGGAGCATCTCCACTAGCAAGCCTAGCAAAAAAGATGTGGTCTCTGCATCACATTGATATCATTGAAAGAACCCGACAAACCAAACAAGCAATGCCAAAACCACAAGTCCTGTGAAGCCACTTCTTCAAGCACAATAGTGGGATCACGATGATGGCTAGTGTACTGCCTGTGCCAAGCCGTAGGAAAATTCTTTCACTTCCAGTGCATGCAATCCACACTCCCAAGCTTGCCGGCCATGCTCTTGCTTCATTCATGGCCATCAATCTCTTGGTGTCCTCCTCATTGGGAGTTCGAACGTACTTGGGGCCAAAAATCTGGATCAACACCTTGGCAAACACACGCACGTATTTGAGTGTGGTATCTTCTGTAAAGCGAAGATATACTCATTCGTATAGTTAGACGGGATGCCATAAGTATCACTCTCATTGTCGCCGATACCTTTTGGTATGAACTAAACACAAGTAACCCGCAGCATTCCTCAGGCGCCTCGCTGCACTTTACTCGTCGCCTTTTCTATCACGATTTCCTGGCGACTGCCGACTTCAGGGAGCTGTGGTGGAGGGCGCAAGGGAGGGAGTCAGGCTGGGGTGGTGCTCTTGTCGGATTCGGTGGAGAGTGAGAAGGGATGAGGAAGAAACGGGCTAGGGAATAAGAGAGATAGATGGGAGGCACATCGGATGGGGATGAGGGGAAAAAGGCTATCAATTATGGGGCCCACCGAGACATGTGTCGCACACGAGCAGTTGACCGCCATGGATTCACCATGTTGATTGTTTATATATATATATATATATCTTGTTAGTGAATGAGTTGTGTGTAAGAGAAAATCTAGCAGATACCGCATATGGTGCGGCACCTGCCCGATTAGATCCCGCATATTATGTCTCTCAAAATAGAATCTTAGTGATTTTGAGAATATTTTACATTTAGACAATATTTTTTATTAATCAACATTAGGCAATTTTTTCAAAATGATAAGCATTCAAATTATAAACTTGACCATAGTTTTTGATCCAAAAGTACGGGTCATCATTGAACATGTAGCAATTAAACATATCCAAATGTATGAATCAATTTCCAAGCAACACCATTGTTTCCATGTCCTCCGTTGCCTCCACCATCATTTCCATCTCTTCCATTGCCTCCATCACTAGTCGAAGCATCATCAATCACAAGATTTCCACCCTCCGAATCTCCCAATAGGTCCTCACCTTTTCGTTCATTCTATTTAAATCCATCGTCATAAATCTTATTTTCCTCGACAATCATCTCTTGTCTCATCTTGTTCTCCTCGAGAAGGAGTCGACGCTCCTCAAAGTCCATCTTGCACTTATCCTCAGCCATCATATTCTCCTCGTGTTCTCTATTTTGTTGCCACCTTGTCATCTTATGTATTTGCTTCTTCTCGGCCAACCCTTTTTCAGTTGCAAAGTTTGAGCTCAAGATCCATCTTGACTTTGTCCACTTATCTATATCTTCTCATTCCCACAACATGTTGCGAATATTTTTTGTCGGATTGGTCACTGCCGGTCACCATATAAAGTGTCACACTCTCCCATACCCTCGGTAAAGCAATATCCTCAACTTCTGTGTAATTCATGGTACTTTTTTATTTTCCATCAAACACTTTGGTTTGGGAAGCATCAAACATTTCCTCCACATCGTTAATATCCACACCAAATTGACTGAATGAATCAAGTGGAACTTCACCAATGTGAAAATAGGCATCCTCTAACATGCTCACATACAAAGGAGGTATCGAGAACTATACAATGTAAAAATGAACTAATTATCGTCGAGCATCTAACGACATCGACCCCTACAATTTGAAGTATAGAGTGTCAATTATACCTATCCATCGAATCATCGAGCTCCATTGTGGATGCCGAGGTCATTGACGCTCGTTGTAGGGGTCTCATTTGTTGTCGGTGATGAAGGAGGAGGAGGAGTTGGTCCACGAGCTTTGTTCTGCATCCTCGTTGGCCTGGCAACGACTGATTCTTATCGCAATTTGGCGTTGGAGGAGGCAGTCCGTACCCTTGCCCGTCCAGTGGAGGAAGCTCGGAGGACGTGAATGATGTGTCTCTAGCCCCCCTCGTGTCGATGTGCTTGCGCTTCGTCGCGGCGACGGGAGGCGGCGACGACCCTCCGCGGTGGAGGCCACGGCGGAGGGAGACATGGGCGACCTATGAAGGTCGATTGCAGCCACGTGATAACGGAATCGATGTGTGGCAGTACCGTGGAGTCCATAGTGGCGCTTGGGCATCAATGGTTGTCGGATGGCACATCAAGGCGAGATTGTTAGCGGCGGCGCGAAAGCGGGAAAATAGAGACGGAAATGTCCCTCTCGCCAAGTTAGAGCTGGATATGCGAGGAAACCTAAAAATACCCCCTCATACTAGGTAAATACGTTTTTTTTTCAAAAAGTGAAATGAAGCCACGGATTTTCATCCCCAAAGACAAGCTTAGAGCCACCACCTTCATCAAGGGCACGACCCAATCGCGTGTCAACATTGCCAAAAGAATCCACCGAAGTGTGTGAACTCAATGTTGATACATTTACTATCATGACCTATCCGACCAACAACACATCGCGGATCAGGTGCCGCTGAGAAAGTGGAAGCAAATGACATCTCATACCGCCACTCCTCCAGCCACTTTTGAACCACCTTCGACTGAGCAGACACATGCATGACTTGAGACCACGAAGGAGACGTCGTGCGTAGCGCCTGCCAAAATTGACCATGACACACGAAGCGGGAGACCATCATTAAAACGAAGATCCAACCATCGCGTCATACACATGACCATGGAGGCCGCCCCCTTCGAAGAAGTCGGCCCGTCGCCACATCGCAAAACTCCCACGGCGTCATCCTCGCATCAAGCATAGTGCAGCTAGAACACCGCTGCTATAGACCGGCTGCAGGCTGCCACACAACATCGACCGCCGGTAGCCACCACCTCCCCACCACAAGCGCCAGTGCAGATCCCGCTCCATAGGCCTGACGGCCCGAGGAGACATGACCGCCACAACCTCAACACGGCCGCCGCTTGTTCCTGCAACCGGTGCAGGCTCCAAAAACGATGCGCTCGAGAGGGACTATGGGACTACGGCACCGCCATCGCTCATTCCCGAAGATATCTGATGTTTCCCCCGGTTGCCACGATGGTCCACCTCAACCACCACGCCGTCATCCATCATGGCGGCCACGCCACGCCCTATCCCGGGAGCACCGTCCTGCGCTGAAACTCCACTCACGAGGGGCGACAAGACCGCCGCCGGTTCCAACCGCGGCGACGGAGGGGGCGGAGGAGGGATCCAGCGGCGGCACGATCTGTGGTTCTCCCGCCGCCGCTTCACAGGAGGGACGAGAGGGCTCTTTTCACACCCTTTGCCGTGTAAAAACAAACATGGGAGTCTTTTCTGGTTTGGCGAGAAAAGTTGTGGTACCGTGCCTTTGTAGGATCTGACCAGTGAAGAGAGCGTTCTCTCCGGTGACAGCGTACATTGACGGTTAATTTGGAAAAGTTTTACAGGATCCATTAGAGTTTCTCTAAGTTAAAAACGGCAACCCTCATGGGTCAGAGCGATGCAATTCGAGCGCTCCATAAGCATAAGCATGCTTTACCGTACGGGACAGATAGACGGCGCGCACCCACCTGTCGTCCTGAGTGAGACGTGTTTCCGTTTAGTGATGGCAGCCCATCTTTAAGCGTCATCCCTAGCATGGAACAGCTACTGCTACCTCATTTAGGTCACTCAAGAAGTCAAGATCAATACAGTTGCAACCAACGCCTATATATGCATGAAGCATCAAACTTAATTATGTGTGTGTGTGTGGTACAATGTACATATACACACATCATCATACCAGGTAGTATATATATATATATATGATATATCCACTGTCAATAATTGAACATTGCGCGATCTGGTAGTCGTCTCTCCGAGTAAAGCTACATTAATTAATCATGTAAGTGCATACTCAGTGGCTTAGATATATGTGCCATAGCAGTAAACGGTGCGACAAAGGTGAGGTGACCACCCAGCCCTCTCCGGGACTGCATGCAAGCTGATCTCCCTTCAAATGGTGTTTACTCATATTCTCTCTTTTCTCTAACGCATGATGTTTGGACGTTTGGTCATCTTCCCTGAGACAACCGGCGATGCGACAAAGACAAATTAACACGGCGGCTCAGGCGCTCAGCGTCAGCGTGGTGTGTGCGTAGAGAAGAAATGCTAGCATGCTACTACTAGCCTTGACACGTACGCAAACCTTGCACACGCCATCGTGTTTGGACGGACCTAAGCACGCGATCGAACATGTGCTGCAACTTTCAGCATCGACACCGATCCTCCTCGATGATATCGATTCGAGGCGCCATCTGCCACCCCTGCGCTGCTGCACACGATCGCATGCAGGAAGCAAGACGCGATCGGTCGAGGCCGCCGGAATATCTGCGCCGGCGTCCAACCCCCCTTGCCGACGGCGCCATGTCGTCCACGGCGGAAGGCCAAAAGCCCATCGGGCACATAGCACACTGTTGGTGTGCAAATCTGCAATGGCAATCACACGGACTGAAGGATCAATGGCTCAGCTGTGAGCTCAATGCCTGCCTTTCAACTTTCTGCAGGTTTTCTTACAACTGAACCAAGAACAAAGTTTTGTGCGGAGATGGCTAGCGAATCTGAAGTACCAGCCACTCGTTGTGCGTGCGTGAGCGCGTAATGTTACCTTACATTCAGAGCGTCGGTTCAGGCCATGCACTGTTTGTTTCGTAAGAACTGAATTGCTGCTCAAATCCGGTGGTTTGCACTTAATTGGAAAGGAGTTTTGATTACAATCCTTCAGGGCTAGCTCCAACATGCAGGAGGGAGCAGAACCAGCTGTGACACACCACCACTACACTCAACACGACGTCACTACGTCAGGTCTCCTGTTAGGAGGCAGTCGAAAGTGCCTCCATTTCTTAAAAAAGTGCCACCAAATGGTTTTGAAGGCAGAGAAAAAAGTGTTAGTTATATTCATGTTGGCAAATGTATTTAGTGGCAGTTTTGAAAAAGTGCCTCAAAATTTATTTACTGGCGGTACAAAAAGTGCCTCCAAAATCATTTACTTGCACTTCAAAAAGTGCCTCAAAATTCATTTATTGGCAGTAAAAAAAGTGCCTTCAATTTCATTTACTTGCACTTCAAAAAGTGCCTCAAAATTCATTAACTGTCAGTACAAAAAGTGCCTCCAATTTCATTTTTTCTTGCACTTCTAAAAGTGCCTCCAAATTCAATTACTGTCAGTACTTTTAGTGCCTCCAATTTCATTTACTTGCACTTCTAAAAGTGCCTCCAATTTCATTTACTTGCACTTCTAAATGTGCCTCCAAATACATGTTCAGGCAGTTTTTATAGAATGCTATTACAGGTTCAGAACTATTACAGGTTTAAGAGGAGCATCTATGTTGACAGCTACTGACAACATCAAATTTAAGGCATACTATTCAGGCACATTCACGTACATCAAAATTGTAAAACAACACAATATTACAAGTGACCAAGCATTAACTGACCAGAAGAGACTTAAAACAGTATACACCGTACTAAATCAACTATGAGGCAAAATCAACTATGAGGCAAAATAACGACATCCGAAAAGTAATGCCACTACATAGAGGAAGCCTCCTGCATTGTACTATGGACTAGGATACTTCTAATGGATGTCACAGTTGGATCAACAAAAACATGTCGACTGACGTAACTAATTAGCTCTTTGGAGTTCTTTAAGCTGTCCATACTTTGGTTCTCTTTCATCTCCTGGATAGTAACAAAACAGAACATGAGTAAGAATGACCTACCCAAATAAAACATATGTGTGGAAAGTCACACCTTTACCCTGCTTAGTAAGAATGACCTACCCTGCTTAACCGCACAAGAAAGACTACAACTGGCGTTCCATTTGCCAGAACACCAATAACAACCAGGAATCCATTACTTTGAACAAAATTAGAGACACAGTTATTTAAGATAAACAATAGTAACATAACTAAATGCAAACAAACCATGCGTTCAACATAATTTCACTAAGGCATTGATCTACAAGTTCAAAAAGCTATCCGAGCACAAAAACACACAACAGCTCCAAAAAGAATGATTAGAGCAAAGTGTTGCTCACAAACGAATAATTTATGCATGCTTTGTTGTACTTTAAAGAACTGAAGGTATAAGGCCATGGTGTCTTAACATATATAGTTTTTCCTCATATGTAACATAAACACACAGCACCACAACTGATCATAAAAGAAAGATGACATTCTGAGACAAATAATTAGAAAATTGAAGAATGTGACCTACTTACATGCAGCTTGTACCACTAGGCAAGCGGGGTGAACTTAAAAGAGGAATATTTATCTATCTATGATTGACAGAAGAATAAGCTTCAGTACACCAGTAAAGCAAAGAGAATTTTTTTTTGACATAATGGAAGTAGTAGAGCACTAGACCATACATTAAAAAATGCAATCTACAGAAAGGTGAGTGGTTTACCAATGTGATTAAGCCAAACTGTGTCAAGTAATTAAGCCATAATTCTCGTGATGAAGTCAGTAATACAAGTTTATGACATGCAAATCATCCTTATATTTGCCAAAACACCAAACAAATCAAAAAGCTACTACAGATCAACTTATTGTAGGCAAGGCAAAGGTAGATGCAGTTGCGCTTACCTAGAATAGAATCAGCAACCCCGAGACATCAAATCGAATAGTTCACATATACTGGCATGAATATAGAGTGGGAGGAGGAGCGGGAGGATACAACTTATTCTGAAACAGTAGACACAGCTAAAACAAATTGACATAAAAAATGCGCTGCACTAATCTAGCACGCAAGCAACAACAGAACATAATAGGTCACCAGCAGTGACCTATTTCAAAAAGAAACAGTGTGTCTTCCTTGCAAGATAAAATAAGAACATGAGAGAGCAAATCATAAATTGCAGTGAATTTTACAAGATAAGACCATAAAGTACGCTAGTTGAATTGGCTTATCAATCTTCTCTCATGCATCCAAAAGTGGATCTATTCAACAAAACAACATAGCAACAATCACACTGCAGGTCCAGCGAAATAATAATTAAGTATATGTATCTTTGGAGAAACAGAATAAATAACACTGGTGGCTTGTCCATACCAGAGAATCGACTTGAAAACATCTTCTCAAGGAGTAGCCGTCCGAGGCAAGAAATCATCCTGCCACAAGATCAATTATTCAACCTCCATATTATATACGCAAACATATCAATGTTTTATTTCAGAAGTAGAACAGGCAAGAAACCATCCTGCTTCTCTCTTCCGTGAAGGAAGAAAATATCCAGTAACCTAAGTCTTCATGTTCACAAATAGTAATTACATTGCAGTTACTTAAGTGTATATCTGACATACAAAGTTCAAAGCCTATTAGACTCATCTACACCTAATTCAGTCAAACACAATCATCATAGCTAAGCTACAACAGTAATAAAAATATTTGCAGGTAAGAGCAGGTCCACATGGATGAATCCATAAATAATACGAAGCATATGACCAACCCACAGTTTAGTATCCTAATAGCATAGTGTTGCATAAATCGGAAGACTTACTCATCTAGCTATCCTGATTATATAAAACGAAATGTTGGGCATAGATTTCTAATACTATGAAATTCATAAATGAAAGTTAGTGGGGAGACAAACACAAGGAACAGAGGATATGCACCTGAAACCACCCTTCCAAAACCTCATTCTCCTCGCTTACCAGTCCACAACTCGCCCCACATTCCGCAACGAAAGTCCCTGGAATCAAGATCTTCTGGGGTCCTGATTCCAGCAACCACAGCCTCACTCTTCATGAATAACACCCGCTGAACACTGAGGTATAGTTCCTCAGTGTACTTGCCTAACATTCACGTGTTACTCAGCAGAGAACGAACATAAATACATATCAATGGTGGGTATGGGCATTAGAACGAACACATTGTGGGCATTAGAACGAACACATTAGAACGAATACATTCACGGGTGGAAGTAGTGTTGGGATTGTACCGAGTAGATGTCCGCAGGGACGAGGAGTCGAGGACGACCAGGAGAGGGAGCAGAGCAAGGTGTAGCCGACGGTGGCGAGGACATAGTGCGGCACAACTGGGCCTGTCAAGTAGCACGTCGTCGTCTCCACCATCTCCACGGGGAGGCGGAGCCTTCCTCCAAGTGCGGGAAACTACAACAGCACACCGGAGTTGACGCACAAGCAGCATCAGCACCACCGCAGCAGCCCCCTAGGTCCATGGCGCCGCCGCGTTGGAGGCAGAGGCAGCTAGGGTTAGCCTAGGCGGCGCGGAGATGTTGGTATCGAAGAATCGATGCTGTGGGGACGAGAGAGGACACAAAGACAGAGCTTACTCAGTGCTCGTCGGCGGGGAGATGGCCGGAACGACCGGCGACAGCTGCGGTGGAGAAGGGATCTGCGGTGGAGAGAGGACGAGGCTGGGAATTGCGAGCTGGAGAGAAGAGGAGGCCGGGTGGACTAATCTGCGTAAGTTAAATATTATAAGGGGTTTTCTGCAACACCTATGCCCGTTGTGGACACCAGCGGATCTAACAATTGCGGCACTTTTGCTAACTGCCGTATATTAACGCATATTTAGCGGCACTCTTGTTAACTGCCGTAATTATAGGATGATAATTAACGGCACTTTTGTTAACTGCCGTGAATTAGAGAAGGATTAGCGGCACTTTTGCTTTGAGTGCCGTGGATTAATCTATATTTAGAGGCAGTATAACAAACTGCCGATGATTCAGGATTAATTAGCGGCACTAATTGTAATCTGCCGCCTAATGACAGGTTTTGTGGCACAAACAAAAAGTGCCGAAACGAAAGTGCCGGCTATACGGGGCTGTGGTGTAGTGCGTAGTCTAGCTACGGTCTATTGTCTTCTCCTGGAATCTTTGTTTATAATGGAATTTACTATTAGGATATTTTACTTTGCACTGCATCGGTGATTTATTCATCGACACTATTTGCAGAAGAGCAAAGCTACAACCTACCTACCTGCAGCATCCAGTTTACTCATGGGTGCACGATTTATACTAGTAGTTAGCTATCCAACGAAGCCTAGAACAACATAATACACGATTAACACAGGCAACGACGCCAACGTCCCAAATATAATCCTGCAAGATTCAGCAAAAAATACAGCTTTCAGTCAGTGAAGCAAAACAAATTCACCAATCAAGGCCTGTGCAAGCAGACGTAATTAATTAAGCTACTTACGCGGTGCTGAGTACGTCAGCGTGCAGGCCATACTCCTTGGCGAACACGAACGTGGTAATGGACTGAGGAAGCGCGGCCTGTCCACGATGCATCGCCAGGTGAAGCAAGAATGTTAATTAGTACACTGAACATGTCAAAAAAAAAAATTTGGTACATATCATTCAGAGATATATAAAGCCTGTAGATCCTGACCTGTATGATGGCAAGACGCAGGACGTCGCCGCGGAGGCCCAGGGCGACGGCTCCGGCGGCGGTGGCCGCCGGGCCGGCGACGAACCGCAGAACCATGCCGAGCGCGGTCAGGCCGGCCCCGCAGACGATTATCTTCTCCTGCATCGCCATGAACAGGCCTGCATGCGACCAACCAATTCATAGATTGATACATGCCACTCGTTAGTTTCTTGAGATTGTTCTAGTTCTACACTATAGCTTGAGACTCCTATAGCTTACCCATGCTGAACATGGCGAGTCCAACCGCGGTCTTGGACATTATCAGCACGGACCCTTCGATAATGCTTGGCGTCTGGACGTGCCATCTATAATATGCACGAAATTCAGGAACTGTTAATCAGACGAATGTGAAGTGACAGTGAGCAGTAAACCGGCCGGTAACAAACGGCACCCAGATATTCTCCCAAATTGAATAAACGAAAGGTACTCTATGCCCATCGATTTGCCAAAGTTGTTCTTCGTGTATTCCGACTAGCTGCACTACTTTGCCTCAAAGTTGGTTTAGTTATTTATATATTCTGATGTTCCACTAACATGAGGTATCTGTTCTGATTCAGTTATCTTAGCTTGCTTAACACTTAGAAGCGCGTACATATTCCCTGAGTCGATGCCTGCTTGGAATATATAAGAACTAGTACATGATTGCAGTTGTTGCACAGACATTTAAACCCGTCTTCCGTCAAGTTAGAAAATATATGAAAAAGAATGTGAAAGAAATATCTCATACTATGAACTTCCAAAAGGTGTGCTTTTCGATGGCTCAATCAAAATGAGCACCCACAAAAATCGAAAATGAATAAATATATTTTGAAATGAAAATGAACAAATGAAATTTGGATTTTTTGTTGGCCTTTAACCTAGCTGGTAATGGTTTCCCACACATGACAACAATTTCAGTAAAACGAGAGAGGGGGAAAAGAAAATTGGACTCCATTTGCAAGTTGCTTTGATAATTTCATTGAGAGGCAATTTACTAGTCATGGTGGACCTACACACCATAGCGTTATACGGCAATGTAAGTCGTATATACCCGCATTAGCTTGTTTTCCTACTAGAGAACGGTTTTTTGGTGTACAAAACCGGTTTCAGAATTTTGAAAAAAAAAATTTGGTCGTCATTTTTGAAGTTGACTTTCCCCTTTATAAATAATAATCATAGCGTCCAGGATATGACTCGAAAAAATTTCAAAAAAACTTTTAATAATGCTATCAACTATAGTGTTGACATCCCCTGTCCCCTTGAGTATTTTCTTTTCCCGTTGCATATACGAGTCGGTCAACGCAAGGGTGTGCAGGTACACATGCGAACAACGGCTTTCATCCGTACTATCATTGCCTTGACAATCAAGATTGTGTGTGTGTGTGTGTGTGTGTGAGAGAGAATCAAACTTTAAGAAAAAAAGAAACAAATAAATGTTTCAAGAATAATAGAAGCTAATTTAAGAAAAATAATGCGCAATGAAAAAAATATGGTGACTTTCCATTGATGTTAACAAATCATTCATGTTTTTCGAATTCCCCATAAGTTCAAAACACTTATATATTTTGTACTTTCAAATATTATGGATTTTTAATTTAATAATAAAAATATACGCGAATATTCTTGGATATTGAAATTTTTTCATATTCAAGTTATTTATACAAGGCTGCCCTCAATTTTATAATCTTTTTGGACTTTTTAAATTGATGTATGATACCCACTAAATTTTCTAGCTTGTTTATTTGTGCCCTGACTCTTAACTAGTCATAGTGTGTGCCAAATCACCCTTCCATCGTTCATACCACTTAATATTATTAAGTGGAGGGACCAAATATATCCTATATTAACAATGACGGTCAAAACTGTCGCATGCGAGAGTTAAGAGATCAAAAATGGAGTCATAGAAAATAAGTACAGTTTGAGCCGAAGTTGGAAACCCTTATACCTTTTCACTGATCAAACATTTGAAAAGTATGAAAACTACAATAAGGCCCTGTGATTTTATCGTGTTCTTGTTGTCAATCTTTGCTACTACCAGGTAGGCTCGCTCACTCACTCCATAATCGATACTACATTCCTCTATCCCTCCTTTGTTCCGTTCAAATTAATTTCTAAAACTTTGAAATAAAAAGGCCCGAAATATAGAACAACTGGAAGTCAGTTTGTCCAAAACAAGGTGGGGGCACCCTAAAGATGAAACCAGAAAAATATATGACATACTCCATATTTATATTGATTGTAGTACATCTTATATTATGGGACAGAGAGTGTATAACATTTGTGAGAAGTCAAAATTTACTAATTTTTATCAATTTTTAAAATAAAATATCGACATCTATAATAACAAATTAATAGCAATATATCCACCACAAAATATGTATTCATGGTTTATTTATCCAATATTGCAAATGGATATTTTTACTCCTATATATTTGGTCAAACTTATAATATTTTTAATTTAAAAAAAACTTATATATGCCCTATATTTGAAAAATGAGAACATTCTAACAAAAAAATTCATGGCATCCAAATTGCATATCCCATCCTCGCCAGCTTAGTTTGACTATGTAACTATGCAAGCACATCCTCTTTCGTACGATTGACCGTATTTCGTTTTTTTAAGGGGAGCGAAGCCCCGGACTGTGCATCAATCATGCACACAGCCTCATTTATGGCAGCATTTGTAGACAAATTCAGGTTGTTTCTGCATTTTCTATCAAGTAGAACATAGAGTGAAAACTGAAACAAAGCAAGCTAAAGTAGATACCTTGTTGTTTCTGTATTTTGACACGATACCAATCCTGCAAGCACATCAACGCCTCCACCGTCTTCGGTTTTAGTGAGGCACGGTTCAGAGTTATAACCTTCTTACTCAAACTGAAAGCGGACTCTGATGCAACACTTGACACGGGACTGCAAGGATATCTCGTGCCATTTTTGCTAGCTGAGGATACCTAGCTGCAGACTTGCTCCAATAATCCAATATATCGATATTATCATTCAACTTCTTCACAGGTTCAGCCAAGTACAACTCCAATTCAGACTTCTCTTCATGTGAGGTCGTGCTTGCCACATACTGATCATAGTCAGAAAAGGCACCCAGTCCAGAAGTGTTTGAGGAAGCAGTTATGTTGTCATGAACTGGCACGCCACTACCATACTCATTAAATAAAGCAGTCATGGTAGTTCTAACATCAGTAATGCGACGAAGGGCATCATCCTCAGTATACAGCTTTGAGTAGGAATAAGCTAAAAACTTGAACTTAATGCGGGGATCAAGGACAGCAGCACATGACAGAAATACACTATAGTCAGACCAATATTTCATGAACTTTTATCTCATAACGACGGCAGAGGAAAAGAGGAGGGAGAGGCGCGCTTGGCGAGAGAGCCGGCGGCGCGGCTGGTCGCCGCGCGGGGGGTGACCAGTCGCGAGAGGAGGGAGGGGGACGGGGAGGCGAGCCGGGCCGGAGCGGCCCGACGGCGGCGGGGTTGAAACCCTAGCTAGGGGTCGCGAGAGGTGGGTCGCGACCTGTTCCTCCTCGGTTAACATTAATTTTCAAGTCGTTTTACCAATTTACTCGCACAGTGCAAGTTCTTGTATTACCTCATCTTTATAGTTTGGATGTTGGTACTTGGCATCGCTGCACGTTTCTTGAGGATGGCTTTGGGTTGTCGTTAATAAAGTGGCCAACTCTCTTCTTTTCAATTAAGATAATTTCATCTTTGTTCGCCATATTGTACTTAGAAGTTAGAAATGCATTCAAATATGGCCAATAAGGTGGCCAACTCTCTTCTTTTTAGTTAAAATAATTTCACCTTCGTTTGCCATATTCTTAAGGAATGCATTCAAATATGGTCAGATTAAAACTTAGAAAAGCAGTCAAAGGCTTGTCTACTGTCTAGGTCAAGCAAGGCGCATGCAGCGTTTACCAGATAACACTGCTCCGTGCCTGAAAAAAAAAGCAAACCACACATGTCGTGTGGTCTTCAAATGAACCTGATAATAAATTTCTTATGGTTAGAAGTGCTGACCAGGCCTGCCGCCCGGTGTTATCCTTCGTGCGAGGCTAGCTTATAAACATGTGTCGTCGAGCTTACGCGGGCGATGTGGGACTAAAACAATGCAAAGCAGAACGAACGGGGAATTTGAAACTCGTGGTGCCGGTGCGCGCCCAGAATATAATCATGGGCTTCTGCATTTCGGGCCCAGCTTCCTCCATAGTAGCCCACGAACCCCTGGGAAACCCTCCAGAAATCTGCGACGGTCACCGCCGGCAACGTCCATCTCCTTTCTCCTCCCTCCCCACCGCGCGGTGGGGACGACGACCTCCGGCGCGAACTCTCCTCTACGTCCCCGATACCCCACTGCTTTTTGGCCCCGTGACCCCGCGAGCTCCTCCAACTCCTGCGCCCGAGTCTTCTCCGGCGACCCCTCGACGACCCGCGGCCAGGGACGGCGACCGGCAGCCCGTGCTCGTACTCCACGGCCCTCTACACCACTCCCCTCTGCACCACGGTATTCACGGCCGAAGCAAAGGTATACCTCCTTTTTCTCTGTTCTTTCTTCATACAAGAGGAGGATGGACTGGATGCCTGCTTGTACTGATTGGGGATTGTTTGCATGTAATACATATGATAGATTGCTTGTATGGAATACATATGATAGCATTCTTGTGCTTATGCCGTGTACATATGGAATTTAGGATGGATGCAATCTGCCATGTACTTGCATAAGTGTTTACAATCTGCTATTTCGTGTGTAATGGTTAACTTGAAATGCAAGAGATGGGCAAGTAAAATTATGACATGCTAAAGGTTCCGATACATCACATCAAAATGTGCCTTACTACAACAGATAAATTTCTTTTGGTAAATATGCTTCCATCGCTAACTGAAATCCTAAGCTTACACACTGAAGGATGGAAACGAATTATTGACAGTGGCAGATCCAAGATTTGTTTCCCAACGAGTGTGTCAGTGTGCCACTTGAGATGACAATTTTTCAAGAAGAGTGAGAAGTATGAACTACCCTTAATCCAAAAGGCTTTTAAAAGTATGATGTCTGCTCATGTCACAGCATCACGAGGAATTCTGTAAGTGTTTGACGAAAAATAAAATGAGCACATAAAGATGAAACTAAAGGTACCGGCATTCTCAGTTATGCTGTCATGCAGTGGAAGAGATTGTTCCTCCTTGCATGTTATATGGTACCAAAACATATTTATCTGCTGTAGTATGCTTTTGTAGAACCCATTTTGATGTGACACATCAGAAATTTTAGCATGTCATAAGTAGCACCCCTCCTTGCATAATCCCTGGATCTCCCACTGCTGTGATTCATTAACCTTCACGGTCTTTCTATTAGTTTTTCTTCTGATTTAATTTTGTGACGCTTCAGGTTAGGAATGGCTTTTACTGTGGAGCGGAGGGATCAATCCTCCAGGAGATCGAGGCACACAAGATCCCGTTCTCCGGTGAGGGAACCTGTATCGCCTCCACGCAAGCAGAGTCCATTAGCTCGGAGGGAGAGGTTACAGGCTGAGAGGAGTCGCTCACCTAGCAGGCGGTCTCCTGTAAAGGCTAGCCTTTCACACAGGGAGAGGTCACCACAGAGAGAGAAGGTGAAAGAGTGGGCCAGGTCACCAAAACACACACGGGCACTGTCACGGTCGCCATCACCTGCTGGGAAACGGGATTCTCGGTCCCTCTCACCACGTTCCAAGCGACTAAGGAGAGCTCACGATGAGCGGGATGGGGCAGAAGTAACTGACGGCGACCGTCGGAGCGGGGCACACGGAAGCACATGGAGCGTGATGAGGGGAGGGATGTTTCAAGAGATAGAAAAGTGGAGCCGAAAGACGGTAGGAGTGCCTTTATGGATGGAAGACTGGATAATGATGACGGAAGGGATAACCCAAGAGATAGAAGGGCTGACAGGGATGATAGGTCAGGTGCTTCGAGAGAGGCACGGTCAGGACGGGATGATGAAAGGCATGATTCAAGAGGGAAAGCGTCAGGTCCATTTGACCGAAAAGCTGCTTCCAGGGAGCGAAGGACGGACCAGAATGACAGTAGGGATTCCACACGAGAGAGAATGGCAGATCGGCATGAGAACAATGGCGGATCTGGGTGTGGCCAATCAGTTTCTCCAGAAGATCATAGACATAGGGGCAGGCCATCCAGAAGTGCAGCACGACTTGAGGTGTGTGGTGACTTGGTGACACCCAACCCTTCTCCTTACATTTCCCCCTAATTTCGTATGTTACTTGGATCCCTGTCTTCTTTTATTGCATGTATGTTCCTTGGTGCTAGTCAGTTTCTAATAAGCTCCACCTAAATGAACATGATGTCAAAAATTCATTTCATACCTTGGAATACAATTGGACGCGTTGCAACTTGTGTAGCCAGCAGCTCACACTTTACTATACATACCATACACTAAAATTGATCCATTTCAATCCTCCCGGCTGCAGATTCTGTTGGACATAATTAGTAGTCGTTTAACTTTTCAATTCAAATTAAGATGGTAACTTTATTGTTTGCTATTGTATTGTGGCCTGTAAATTCCAGTCTCAAATTCACTTTTGATTTATTTCAGGATACTGGCTCTAGAGCAGATGAAGCATCCCGGTGAGTGTTCAAAACTCTTGACTTATATAAATTTCAAATTCTCAATGGAAAGTGTTCTTTTCTACAATTTCTGTTTACTGATATAGGTACTGACATTAAGAGAAATCGTTTTAATGATTAGTTATGATCTTCATAAAGTTGGTGTTGTACCTGAACAAATGTTCTTTATGAGACCAGCTAGATATTCAAGATTTTTCATGCTAAAAAATTAAGGGCATGTTTGGTTTGTAGCCACACTTTGCTAAATGTTAGGCAGACAAGTTTGCCAAGTGTTTGGTTGAAGCCACAGTTGTGGCATGTCACACTCTATTGGCCTCTTACCCCACTTGTTATAGACTCATTGTTAGCCAACTTTTGCCATAAGTGTGGCTTTCCACACTTGTGGCACCAAAATGAGGTAAGAGTGTCTAAGTGTGGAAGGCAACGAAACATGCCCTAAGACACATCTCTTTTTTTGTATTTGCACTGGCCAGCTGCAAAAATTGCCAGCCAATGGCAAAGGGCATAATTGTATGTAGCTGCCACTAGCAGTTTGACGACAGTGATCTGTAATCGAGATATGAAGATGATCTTGATGCTTTGGATACCTAAGGTATGCAGAAGCTAGGATGTTTTGTGATGGCTTTTGAATAAGTTACACTTCCAAACTCTTGTGTTGGAACTGCACGCTCCAGTTGGTGGAGACATGAACACCGTTACCTGTGTCCATTATAGTTGGTTGCTATTTGGTTGCCACCACTGCCAAACACAAAATTCTAATATGATGTCGAGTGGCGAAAAATATTTATGCCCTTTAATGATGGCAGATACAAATTTGGACCTTTACATGCCAAATAGAGGATCTCCCTAAATTTGGAAACACTAGTTTGTTTATCAAATGCCCTCCCCTCTCAAGTGATACACAAGGAAACATAATTATAGTTGAGGTAATTAATATGCTGCTGTTTCCTGCTCATTAACGTTCTCTTAGCAAACCATTTCAGTTGGGATCACCTTAATTGCTTGTAATTTTCTATAGTATTGTGAAAAGCAGCCATTCACCATGTTTTCTTTGTGGCTGCTCAAATAAAATCGGTGGACTAACTTTTTTTTTTAACCTGATAGGTTGCTATGTTATATATGTCGTTTTTCTGAATCATGTATGTTTTACTCGAGGGTGCTATATTACAGAGTGTCTTGTTGGGTCTTATGTGTTTGGAGAATGATATTTTGCTTTAAGCAATGCTCTCGCTGCTTTGCATTTTATTGTCTGCAAATTAACCCACAGTGATTGTTTTGTTCAGGAGTGGTGATCCTGATTCATTGGTGATGATGAATACTGCTGCAGAAGCTCTGGAGACGAAAGAAAAGGTAGTCCTTACACCATAATAATGGATATTGCATTAATGTGAATTTAATTATCTATAGAATATTGTGTATTCATATATGTGAAGCTTGAGTTTTCTGGCAATACTTAATGTAACATTTTTTTGCTTTATCTTTCTTGTCATTTATGGCACATTCTTATTTTTAGCGATTGCCTTTTCTTGCAGCAAAAACCATCATTTGAGTTGTCTGGAAAGCTTGCCGAGGAGACTAACAAAGTTGGAGGTGCTGATCACAAGCATGTATATCTTGAGTATTGTATTTTGAATGATCATAGACTCCTACCATTCTTATGGTGGTTATATAATCAGTTAAAAGAGCTCATGCAAGTGTTCCCTTGTGTGCACTGTTACTGTATGATCTTCACCGCTGACAATTTATTTCCTATTCAGGTATAACTCTGCTGTATTCAGAACCTCCGGAGGCTCGCAAATCAGATATTAGATGGAGACTCTATGTCTTCAAGGGTGGTGAAGCACTCAATGGTACTTATCTTTTGGGATGTGTGCACTGTTACTGCATGAAGCTATCGTTTCTTTCATGTCATGCTATCCATTTTTTCTAGTAGCTATTTGTTCCTGCTAGGTACATGATGCCTCTGTCCATACTAGATACACAGTAACATCATGCTAATTAAACATGAACCGGTCAACAAGTACTGAAACACATAGTTAGCATCACTATCTTTCAATCAATATCAATACATTTTATGATCAATCGTCCTGGTGCATCTGAACATGAATTAATCAGTAACACACATGATCAACAACAAATCAGTTCATAGCATGAGGCATGCGTAGAGAAAATCATTGTGTATTCACGTATATGCTGAGATTTGAGTTACTGTAAAATGGAGAAGAATTGCTGCAGCAGGCCAGTGGCTACTTGATCGTCCGGCCAGGCAGACCATGAGTGCTAACTGGGCTAAGGTGTGGGCCAAACAGGACGACCCGCAAATCCCACATATTTTCAGTGTATACCCATGGGTACCCACGCACTATGTTATGTGGTACGAGCTACACGGCATGGTGGAAGGCCCACTCCCACTTGCACCCTCATGCTTAATAAATAGTTCACTAGATTCGATGTTGAAATGAAGTGAATGCACAGAAGTCAACGGCAATTAGCTGCAAGTTAATAAATACATTAGGGCATGTTTGGTTCCGTTGCTCGACCTCTTTACCCCTGGTTAGCAAGGTTCACGGGAATTCGGGATGGATGTTTTAGCTCCCCAGTCTAACAGTAGATTTCCTTAGCAAGGAATGCCTGGCCCAGTAGCAAGGCTAGCCGAAGGAACAAAAAAAAATCCCTTGGTGATTATACGATGTGTCGGGTGTTGACGAACTGGCATAGTGGCATGTGTTTCTTGATGATATAATACTCCAGTTAGGCTTGAATGTTTCTGATGATGCTATCTAATTGAACAGAACCATTGTATGTTCATCGCATGAGCCACTACCTTTTTGGAAGGGAAAGGAGAATTGCAGATGTCCCCACAGATCATCCTTCCTGCAGCAAGCAACATGCGGTTCTTCAATATAGGTAAGCTTAACACTCTTATTTTCGTATGTTGAGAAATCATACTGTGATTATCTAATCTTTTCCCTGTTCAGACTTGTAGAGAAGGAGCAACCAGATGGCATGATGTCAAAGAAAGTGAGGTACTAGGCTATAGTATATAGCATTATGTCGTCATTAAAATCTTCATGCTTATCCTAGTTCAGTACTTCATATGTTAATGATGTTTTTTTTTCGTTCTGCTTTTTAATAGTCCTTATCTGATGGATCTTGGTAGTACGAATGGGACTTTCATTAATGTAAGTTTCTAGGCACACTTTCAATATTTAATCATTTCAATATTTTGGTTTTTATGCCAATTTCATTTTCCCTCAAATATGCTGTACTGCTACAGGAGAATCGTGTTGAGCCTCACCGTTACTACGAACTCTTTGAAGGGACAACATTAAGTTCGGCAACAGTAGGTATGGTCATGCCAGTTTTTAAGAATTTATTATACCCCTTGCTGGTTAAAATCTTTTGCTTGCTTTGCTTGTCCCCATTAAAACACTTAAAGAACGTGAACATTGAAATGTCAAGTATGTGTACCCATTAAACCATGCAAATGCTTTCTTGAGAAATTTGAAGCCTAGTGCCAGGGGCTATACACAAGTAGGCCGAGCAACCTCTTGTTAACAGCCTTCAACTTACGGTGTCAATGTTTCTGTCGCTTGCAGCCGGGAGTATGTGTTGCTCCATGAGAACTCAACAGACTGAGGAGAAGAGGAAGATGTGGAGGCGTGGAGCATGGTCGGAAGCTCTGCCTGGAAGGCTGGAACCTTTTTGAGCAACTAAGGATAGTAGATGGACGGTTGGGTTGTTGTGTTTGTGCTATCATGTTTCCTAGACGGATGTTTTTGATGTAGTAGGCGAGAACGTGTGGCTGTGTGACCCAGTGGAGCTTTAGCTTGTATCATGTTATCTGAATGTACCTGCAACTAATATTAGCCTTGGTGTAACCTGCTGTACTATATGTCTGTTGCATTTTGGTGATGCCGTAGTTTGTTGCTTGGTTTTGGATCATAAGGACCTGATCATTTGAGAGTATCTGGTGACCATAGAGATGGCGCGAAGTTGTGACTATTAGATGGCGTTACGCACTGAATTTGTTCCATTTTGGGTCTGAAAAAAAATCAAGACTCTGTAGAGTCCACATCGCAGCAAAACAAAACTGGAGATGCGGGGGATCGAACCCCGTGCCTCCCGCATGCAAAGCGGGCGCTCTACCATTTGAGCTACATCCCCATTGTTGTTTTCATTTCTTAGAAAACATATCACACAAATAAATGTTTGTCTTTACTTGAAGTGCGCACAGTAGGTGGCCACCACTGGGACCCTACCAGTGCCCCCTCAGCTCGTTTGGCTCTTTTCTTTTTCGAACTTCAGATTGTTTAGCTTGAACTCGGCGGGCTCGTTAAAAAAAAAAAGGAGGAAAACAACTCAGCTCGACTCATTAAAAGTCCGAGTTGCCTCCTTAAAATCAACAAAATCGGAGAGTCTCACCTCCTGAACTCCAATGATCCTCGATAAATTAAAATATTCAAAAACAGTATTTTAAAGTTTTAATAATTATTAAAAATATGGCATAAATACGTACACATAGGGGTGAAAATGGAGCATGATTGAATATCACTGAAATCATGTCCGTAACCATATTTTTTCCGGATACGGGGTCATAGCGGATAGTGTGCAGATACGAATGCGAAATCAGATCCTACCCGTTAAATATTTTGTCGGATGTCGCTTTGAAAATAGGACTAACATACAACAAAGATTATGGACCCGCTTATTCCAAATTAACTTTATGTATTGTGATATCCTAAGAGAAAGAGAATGATTTAATAACTCATACTTACATTTCCAAGTGGCTACTTAATTTTGCCTTTGAATGACCCTCCAACAAATGTGACAAGATTTTGTTGGAGTTGTGTAAGTACATAAGTTTCATCTTGCCATCACTCGGTCACCGTACCTAAGATGGTATTAGTTGCCGGATATTGCGAGCTTCGGTTACTTGGTGAATCTAAGTCACCGAGCGATTTAGCCTCATCATCAGCCCATCATCTGCCGTCTATTCTAAATCCAACTTAAAAAAGTGGGTCAAATTTAAAGGCAAAAATAAAAATTGTTCAAAAAAATTCCAGTAGATGAAAATAGGTTGTGTATTCTTTTTTTTTTTTTGAGAACACAGTACAACACAGACGCTCACAAATACGCACATACACTCACCCCTATGAACGCACGCACGCACACCCTACCCCTATGAGCACCTCTGAAGGACTGAGCCGGCAGATCTTGAGGTTGACGAAGTCACCACAGGCGCCTCGCTGTTGACGGTCACGTCACCTACCACTGAAAGAATAGCGCCGGATAATCCTGGAATAAATCCAGGTAAATGCAAACGCCCATGCCAAGTCTAGGACTTGAACCTGGGTGGGCTGGTTCCACCACAGGGAACCCAACCATCAGAGCCAAGCTCCGTTTGCTAGGTTGTGTATTCCTGTTGCATCAATTAAATCATCTATATGCCACAATTAAATCAGAAATATCTCCTTTTTTTTCTTGATCCTCGAGAGTGCACGACCCTTGACCCTTCGATGGAATCCTGACAGCGGAAGGATGCTGTGTGTGCCATATCCAGCGCACCTCTGACGGAGATCTCACCGATCCACTCTGCCCCGGCGGCCATGGCCATGGCCGTGTCGTCTCCCTTTCTCTCCCCGCGCTCCCTTCGCCCCGACCCAGCGGTACCGCCTGACGCCTCCCCTGACTGCCCTCCGTCCCTCAGCTTCGGCGCATCCCTCGCGACCCTCCGCGGCCTCACTGACGCCGGCGCCGCCACCCGCCTACTTCACGAGTGCGTCGCCTACCAGCGCGCCCTCGACGCCCGCCTCGACGCGCTCCTCGCCCGGCGCCCCGACCTCGACCGCGCCGCCGCGTCGCTGCTCCGCTCCACCCCGCCGCTCCTCTCGCTCGCCGCGTCCGACGCCACCGTCCTCAGGGACTCTTCGTCGTCCCGCGTCCGCCACCTCGACGCGGCGCACTCGCGGGCCGAGTCCGCGCCGACGCAGCGGTCGACCGCTCCCGCGCGCTCGACGCCGCGCGCCGAGCTCTGGCGGCCGACGACCTCACAGCCGCCGCCAGCGCGGCGCACCAATTCCTGGCGATCGACTCGCGCTTCCCCACCGACGATGACCTCCGCCGCGACCTGCTCGACATCAAGCGCCGGCTCGAGGGGCTCCCGCGACGAAGGCTCTATGCGGCAGTGGACGCCCATGACCACCCCGCCGTGCTGCGCCTTGTGCGCCTCTTCCCCCTCCTGGCTCTTGCCGACGAGGGTCTCCAGGTCTACGTTGCCTACCTCAAGAATGTCGTCGCCCTCCGCGCGCGTGCAGACTTCGAGCACCTTGCAGAGCTCATATCTGCAACCACCCCGGTGATTTCGTCGGCTGCCTCACCCGTCTCTTCAAGGATATTGTGCTTGCTGTCGAGGAGAATTATGCGGTGATCCGTGAGCTACGAGGTGAAGATGCTGTCGCCTATGCCATATTTGAGCTGCAGGAGGAATGCGACAAGAGGGGCACCCAGATCCTTCGTCGCTATGCTGATTACCGGAAGCTCGCCCGTCTTTTTGTCGGATATAAACTCCTAAACCAAGAACCTTCTCCCTGGGCCTGACCCCAGGGAGGCTGAGCATTATCTTGAGGAGATTCTTGCATTGACACAACTTGGTGAAAACTATACAGAGTATATGGTGAGCAAGATCCGTGGACTGAGAGATGTCAAGCCTGAACTCGGGCCGCAAGCAATGAAGGCCTTCCGAAATGGGAACGTCAGTAAGACGGAGAAGGATTTAACTGGGTTTTATCTGATCTTGGAGGAGTTCTTCATGGTGGGAAACATAAGGAAGGCCCTCCGAATCGACGAGCCAGTGCCTGATGGTCTCACGACGTCAATGGTGGATGATGTGTTCTTTCTACTGCAGAATTGCTGCCAGCGGGCAGCATCCACTGCAAGCATAAATTCGCTACTTGCTGTGCTTGGCGGGGCAACAAGCCTACTAAGTAATGAGTACCAGGAGGCGCTACAGTGGAGAATGTGGGAGCCAAACCTGGGTGCAAAGCTCTTCCTAGGTGGTGTTGGTGTTCAGAGGACCGGGGAGGAGATTGCAACTGCACTGAACAACATGGATGTGAGCTCAGAGTATGTGCTGAAGCTCCGCCATGAGATTGAGGAGCTCTGTTCAGAGATTTTTCATGCTCCTGCTGACCGGGAGAAGATCAAGTCATGTTTATCACAGCTAGGCGAGATCAATGCTTCCTTCAAGAAGATCCTTTATTCTGGACTAGAGCATTTAGTGGCATCTGTCGCCCCCTGCATTCGTCCTGACCTTGACATTGTTACCACTGTTAGCTATGGGCTGCATGATGCTGAATATGGGGAAAATGAGGTGAATGACCCATGGGTGCAGAACCTTCTCCTTGCTGTTGATACTAATGTTGCATGGCTCCAGCCAATGATGACATCGAACAACTACGATTCTTTTGTTCACTTGATCATCTACTTCATTGTCAAGAGGCTTGAGGTGATCATGATGCAGAAGAGGTTCAGCCAGCTGGGTGGCCTACAGCAGTACAGCTCGACAAGGAGATTCGTTCCCTAATTAATCATTTCTCAGAGATGTCACAGAGACCAGTCCGCGACAAGTTCTCAAGGCTTTCCTAGATGTCAACCATTTTGAACTTTGAGCGTGTATCTGAGATACTGGATTTCTGGGGCGATAATGCTGGGCATCTGACATGGCTGTTGACGCCTGCAGAGGTGAGGAGGGTCTTAGGGCTTAGGATTGATTTCAGGCCTGAGGCAATTTCTGCTTTGAGACTTTAACTTGTTTAGTTAAAAATGCACTTCATAATTCTTCACATGTGATGTATACAGTGAAAATGTTTTCCCGTTTTGTTCAAGAAAAGAAGGGGTCCAAGAGAAAGGCCAAAGACATGTCCCACTGACTGACCCATGAACAAGAAACACCAGTTTAACTTGGCTAATTGCTAGTCAAATCTATAGAGTTATCAAAGATGATCTAATCCACTCCATTGGAAGAGGCTGCTACCAGATTGCGGATCCAATTAATGCCACGGGAGCCGAGTAGTTGACCATGATCCCCGTTAACGTGCCAATGAATTGCACGCCTGGGTCTGGCTGCAATATAGATCGTGAACTGTTCCTCTTCTATGTACTTGTGCCGGTTATACTTCTTAATCATAAGTTGCATCATGCGGAGTATTGTTTATTGGCGCAACGTCTCGATTCTCTTATCATTTTTTTCTGTCAGAAGATTTGAAATCTTGGCATTGATGGGTGTGTCACTGGCCGAGTTCGATTCATATAGATAAGACATACCAATATCACAAAGTTCACTTCACCGGCCACTCAGTGCGCCTGGAAACTCAGAGCAAAATTCAGTCCGTGTGGACCGTTTCTGTCTACCATGTACACACTGAGAGATTTCTTGGGTTTCTTCCTAGGAGCAGCGATCACAGCAGCCCTTGTCGTGCTGCTGCTGCCGCCCTCTCCGTGCGTGTCGGCGTCGTGCCGGCATACCAGGAGCTGGCGTCGGACTATGGAAACCAACTTGCAGATCCCAACATGAAGATCCAGACGGTACACATTTCACTGATTTCTAACTTTTTCTCCTCTTGCACCACTTTTCATTCTCTGATGGCGCCTCCTATATGTCCGGATTGACTTTCCCGCACGAGCTGCAGGTAGGGAATGGACATAAAGATGACAACCTTGCGGAGCTGCTTCGTAGCGCGGCATCGGAGGACAACACCATTATAATGGCCTTCACCAACGAGGCATGGACGGCCAGGGCCGGCCCTGAGATTTTGGGGGCCCAGGGCGAAACTAAAATTTGAGGCACTTAGTGTACATAACAATCATAACAATAAATAATGTATGTAGATACAATTTTTACGCCACTGCATCCGAAAACAATAACAATATCACACAATCAATAAATATTATGTTAATTGCTTTCAAATATATACAGATGTGAATTTGGTGGTGACGGCATATCCATATAAGTCGATGTCAACTCTAACTTGAATTCTGTCATTGCGGTTAACGGTAGGTGCATTAAGGTCTGCTCTCGACGATTGGGCCTCTCCTCTCGAGTGGGTGGACGAGGGCCGACGAAGGGGCGTCTCCGGGGAACATTCGAATGCGGAGCATCACACGATACACAAGATATAGAGAATTAGAATGGTAACTAGCTGTGACCATGTAGTTTTTTTACGTTCTTTAAAGTGCTAGTATATGTTAGATTATCATTTGTTGCCTGTGTGTGCCGCCCTGACCCCCTCAGATCAGATGCGTTGTGCGTGGTTGTGTTTATCACACTTGTGTTGAGTGTTCCACCTTTGTCAGGAATTAGAGGAATCAAGTTTCTTAGACCTGCAAAAACAAGTGATTTTACAAGGGAAATTGAATCGGAATTAAAAATAAGAAATCGATTGTGTGCTACAAACCTGGAACGTGGTCTATCCATCCGGTCCCATCAAAGGAGAGAAAGGCGTAGCTCTTTTTAAGGAAAAATCACCTCGTATCTTTTTTTTTTTTGAGGGTGAAATCACCTCGTATCTAACGAGCCAAAGGAGCAGGTAAAAAAGAAATCACTGGAAAGGAAGGCCCAAAAAAGAAGGCCAACATTAAGCCCACAAACGGTTCCAGCGATTCCTTCTTCTTCTCCCCCCCCCCCCCCCCCCCCCCCCCTACCTGAAACGCAGCGTAGAAAAACCTCCAGCACCGTTTCTCATGGAGCTTCTCTCTTAATACATCTGGATCGATGGGCCCCTTGGATTCGGGGGCCCGGGGCGGCCGCCCCCCTGACCCCCCTCAGGGTCGGCCCTGTGGACGGCGCCTGGCTCACTCGTGGACATATTCCTGGAGAGCTTCCGCGTGGGAGTGAAGAAGCGGCCGTTGCTGAAGCAGCTAGTCATCGTCGCCGTCGACGTCACGGCGTTCGAGCGGTGCCAGCATGTGCACCCGCTGTGCTACTCCCTCGCCACCACCAATGAATATATTTTTATTACTCCCTCTGTCCTAATTTATAGGGCATAATCGGCTAATATCTGGCCCAGGTGCTCCGGAAACCTTGTGCCTAATTAACTGGGTTTGTTACATCTGTAACCGCAACAGCCAATAAATCTCCAAAAACCCAGTTTCGTTTCACACATATTATGGCTTGGGTGGGGTTTCACAGCCTAACTAAATATAAATTAAATGCAATGTGCCTAGGAGGAGGGATGTTTCTTGGGACTGCATGTTTTTTAGAATATGCCTTATAAATCTGGACGGAGGGAGTAATAAATATGGGATGATATAGATAAATGAATGGATCAAATAGTGGATGATGTGGACACCTTGCATGTAGAGATAGACTAATTTAATATGTTAGATGTTGTCGTATAGATTACTTTTAAGCCAATATACACTAATAGTTAGATGGATCATAGTAACAGTAGTTTTTAAAATTTAAACGATATATTCTAAATCTTGTCTTGGCCTTCTTTTTGTTTGATATGTCCTCAGAACTCTTAAACCACAATATCAACTGTGCCTCTCAGTAAAAATGGATTTCCTGACAACAAATATATGAATAGACATGTGTCTCTAGTAATGTAAGAATTTTCAAGAGGTTTCAGGTGCAAAACAGGCTCGTAGGCCAAGCTACCACTGGCGGAGCTTAGTGAAGGCCGTCCTGGGCCATGGCCCGCCCAGGTTTTTTGCCAAAAAAAAATCAACTAGTAGTATTCAGTAAAAGAGGCCCAGCCCATCAGCGCACAGGCCAGTTTCCTCACCTCTGCATCTCGTTTCCCAGTCCTCCTCACCTCACGCTGCTCACTAGTCAATACAGAACCACAACCATGGAGAGAGATGGGCAGATGGCTAGGTCTAGCAATAGGGGGGAATCGGTGGAGGGCAAGCTGCAAGCAGCAGCGCCGCCACGCCACCCGCCGCCTCGGGGCGGCCTCTAGGCATCGCCTCACCCTCACGGGCTGGCACGGCCGGAGGTCCTTCAGCCGAGAATGAAAGCAGCGACCGAAACGAAGTGATATGGTTTAGAGATTTTTTTGTGCTTTCTTACAGCCTGGCCCGCCCATGATTTTTTTTCGAGCTCCGCCACTGCAAGCTACTATCTCAAACGATGGGGCAGATATGCATCTAGGAGAGACAATTATTCCTGACAACAAGTACTACATTATATCACACCAACTACCTGCTGAGCAGAAAGCCTTTACCTATCTTTGTATTTCGGCATACATGAACACGTCTTCGTGTACCCACGGAATGAGTGGTGATATACCACAAGCATCGATGGGATACCAACTGGAAGTGTGACACACAACACAATCTAGTCGGCTATGTGCAACCAGACGCCCCACTCTCCGAGGAGGGGTCCAGTGAGATCTCGAAGCGACAAATGGTTGAGTTAGACCGATTTGCTTGCTCCTAACTCGGTTGTGGATCAACGATCGAGTATTTGGGTGTAAAGGAGTTGCCGAAGAACGGAATCAAGAAAAAAGGTAGAATATAAAACATGTATTGAAATAAAGGTAGCCCAAGTTACGGTCGGCAATTACCCTTACATTATAAAGGTCGTCTGGACTAATCATGCAAATCGTGGTATACACAATACATATTCAAATTGTCATACTCTTCAACGTACTAGAATCATACTCCAATATTTATTTTTTTAGAACAAAGGGAATGTGGTACCAATAAATTCTACTTCTCTAAATGTTAGTCAAAAGAGTGTGTGAGACTTAAAACATCAAAAGGATGCTATTCTCATAAAAGAACCTAAACATCTCTTCAAAGAAACAAAGTCGTCGTAAGTATTTATAATACTTCCTCCGTCACGCATTAGTTGACGCAGATTTGTCTAAATCGTATTTAGACAAATCAGCGCCAACTAAATCGGGACGGAGGGAGTACAGATCTTGGAATCCTACTAAGTAACAGAATCAGATAAATATAATTACGTTCAAACAAACATCCTACAAAACTTAGTTTTCTGGAAACTAGTGACCAGAAGAAAGAACCAACTAGTAAGTAACCAGCAGAAAGAACCATCAGGCGTATATAATAGAACAACTTCAAGCTTCATATAAAATATTCTCGAAATAAAACGTTCATGCATAATAAAAGACACAAACAACAGAAGCACCAGCTAACTATTACCAGGGAGACCCTTTTTGTAAGCCAAGACGTACTCTTGGAACTCCTTTTTTAACCAAGAGATATCCACCTCTTCGTCCCTATCATCTTGTTCTATCTCGTTAATGAATACGGCAAATTCAGCATCCCATGCTGAATCAAAATAGACAGAGTCATCTTCCATTGTATCTACAAACAGAGTCCCGTACTTCCCTTGATTAATAAGTTTTTCGTTGCACACTGGACTTTTTCCACTAGCCATATCCTCGAATTCTGTGCAGCGCCCGTGGTATGTTTCTGAAGGTGGATGGATAACCTTGATCCCTTCACACTCACAATGAAAGCAGCGGCCTTTTCGCAAAAACAAAAGAAAAGATATGATCATGTCAACTCAATATGTACATCACTTCAATTCTAACGAGTAATTATAGCAATCAAAAGGCATGAACTGAACAAATTTTCACATTAGGACATGTATGCCAGCACGCACCCATCCCTCAGTCATATAGGAATATCAGCTTAGTGCAGGCAAACTGATTCTAGTATGATTATGGGCAACAAGATTCACATACTGTGGAATAACCATAGGTATTCATCACCAATCTGTGGATACTCATCAGGGGCAGAACAAACTAAATTTCTAGTTGATTCTAGGATTTGTCATATACATTTGTTATGATTTTCTGTGTATTCTGCAGCACTGTAAGCATCCTTTCAGAGGATTATGATACATAAGCTACTAAGTAGAGGCATGCGAGGAAAAATGATATATCTAGATCTGAGTTTACGAGCAAGAGCCTACCGGCATCTTTTGATGGCTCTAAGACAGGGTAGCACAAAGCTGCCATGTGTTCATCGATATTGCTACACTCAATGAAGATGAGTGTGGGAACTGCATCAGCATCAGGAATCTGTGAACCTTTTCGTTTTGCCAGGATGTTCATGTGAGAAAATGGGTAATTGTAGTCATCCGGGATGTAGCATATACCATACTCAGGTATTTCAGCGTTTGCATCACAGATAACATGAAGCTCATATTCCTGTCCCTATATTCAGATAAGGACATAGTCAGCAGATGCGTTATCAGAGGTAGTGCTAGTTATTAGTACTTTAAGAGACAAAATATAACAGGGCCCAAATAAAAATACCACTTGTTGTGCATATCTGAGTAATGCAGCTTCAACCCTCTTGAAAATTACACTATGGAAAGCCTTAAATTTCCTACGTTTGCCTGCAATAATATTGGAGGCGTACATGTTCAATTCTGGAACCAGCTTCCAAGGTTTACTAGGCGGAAACTTTTGCGATGAAGTTTCAGATATGGTACAAACATCACTTGAGGAGAGCATCCGGTTAACATTAAGCGTCGAACCCAGGGTTTCCATCACCATTGGCATTACTGTCGTTGCAAATTCTACAAACGTAGTTGGGCTGGGATGACATGCTGCACGAGAGGCAGCATCATAGGCCTCAGAGGCTCAGACTGACAGAAGGGGAAGCATTGATCATGACCATCTTCTTTTGCCCTCATGATGGCCCGGCCCTATCAAGATGGGCATCTTTATCTTAAAAAAAAAAAATCAAGATGGGCATTGTTGATAAGCAAGTACCTCATAGCCTCATACGTCGAAATGGCAGGAAAGAGGGCACGGATGTAGGCGACAAGACCTTCCAGAGAGCGGCACTCGACGCGGGCGAGCCTCTTTGTACTGATCATCTCGACCTTGAACCCTCGTGTAGCAGGGAACACGGCGTCATACCAGATGGCGTTGAGGATTATGTTGGTGACAGGATCATCAGAAGGACCGTAGCAGTGGCCAGCCTTGAGGAGGCCGCGGTGGTGGCGCGAGCACAGTTCACGCTTCGGAATGCGGGAAATCGCCTCGAGGTACAGCACGTGGATTTTATCCAGGAGCAGTAGCTTGAGAGAATATTCCAGCCCAAATGGAACGACTGTAGTCTTCCTTGTCCTGTATTGTTGCATCCTTGTGATGGCGTTCTGCATAGGCCTCCGTGGGTCATCGTCGTCTATGGTATCCTTGGTTAAGGTGGATAGCTCAGAGAGTCTCTCTATAGCGGAATGGCCGATGCGGCCCTTCGTCGGCAGAAGGTTGGAGCCCTCGTCGGCGTGGGAAGCCAGCAGAAGCGATCTAGAGTCTAGACACGAATGTTTGGACGACCCCAGGATGCATTGCAGAGATGGCAGCGCAGCCGAGAGCGATTCTGGCCGTAGTGTTGTGGATGGTGAAGGTGCTTGTGGAGTAATCCTCCTCGACGAGACGCGCGGCGACTAGAAGGTCCACCCTTGACAGACGAGGTAGCGCAGGTCGTCCTGGACGGTGAGATAGCGGAAGTAGGAGGTGAGAAAGGTGGCGAGGCCGCGGAGTGACCGCGCCGCGATGCTAGCGCCCTGGCCCAGTAGTGCGCCGCCGCTCTCCGAGCAGGAGCGCTTGGGTGGTGTCACGGAGAAGTCTTTCCTGAACGCTATGATATCGGCGATGGTCTTCTTGGCGCTGGTGGTAGTGGTGGTGGGTCGTGGTCTCTTCTTCCCCTTGTCTCGCTCGTGGGACACGGTGTTGGAGATGATGTTGGACACGGGGTCAAGGAAGCCGAAGCAGAAGCCGGCCTCGAGGAGGCTCGGGATCAACTTCCGGCGGGATTCGGGCGAGCGCCTTCTTGTAGTAACCGTGGATGTGATCCATCGCGACGGACTTGTTGTGCTCGATGCCTTCCGCTCTTCGATCCATGTGGTCCAGACCGTCGATGATCGCGCGACGGACGCGGCGTTCGCCGGCCATAGCTAGCCCCACTCTCTGTCGTGCAAACTGCGGAGAGCGACGGCTAGGGTTTCGTGGACTCCATCTTTTTTTCTTTCTCTATTGAAAATCTTCTCTTTATGTTATGTTTTCTGGTAATAACTAGTTAGAGGCCGGTCAAATCTTCTTTCGGCTCTTGCTAATGATCGCCTAAATACGTGAGACGTGCTCGTAAGAAAGAATATCTTGGTTGACAACAATGGGAGCTGCAGCCTTTGTAACAAACTAACAATGGCCTGTTGCGGACAAGAGATCACCTGCTTTGGAGCTGCAACTTCAGCAAACAGTACTGCCAATTCATCAACATCACGCTAGACACCAATCTGAACTTTGCCAACATGCTCTCCTCTGCTTAAAAAAAAACTCTTCAGTACTAGTATTGTTTATGCCATCTGAGATGTGTGGGCCTTTTCACCTACGTGGACTCTCTGTTTGTGCCATAGATACGTGGGCACGTGGCTTGTTCTTCTAAATGATTGTAGTCAATGTCAAGCGCATGCCGGACTGCTCTAGCTTGCTGGAGCTAAATATGCTGCTTACAGCTTTGGTCGGAGAACCTGATCTGTGAATGATCGAGATTCGAGAGCATGTTTCCTGGCACAGCTGTTCATGTTTCTTGATACAGAGATTGCTGTTTCTTTCAGCAGCAAGAACAGATTGAAAGGCCGGCCGGTCATATATGTGCATCCTTGATATGCATAATCGACATTCACTCAGCGAAATGTTTTCTTTAAGCCATTTTTATCCAGGATATTTGACAAAAACAAAGATCTTTGGCTTGCCTGAGGCCACATCTCTGCTAATGTTTCTTGTTTGATTCAACGATTCCATAACATCTTAATATCGAAGAAGTGCAAATATGATTCAGCATCCCCCTTTAAGAAAGGATGCAATAGCAACGAACCAGCTCGTTATGGGGACTTGGACATGTAAGACTCAATCATGTATTACCTACGCTGAGGCAGTACAGCGACAGTGATATTTAAACGAAACGAGCTTGTACATCTAGTCAGGGCTAAGGGCGGATATCGAGCTCTGGAGTCTAAAAGAATTACTATGTATCTTCTGAGTTAACATTCATTTAACCGGCATGTCTTCCTAGTCCAATTGATGCTCCCTCCGGTGTACCATCACCCCCCTCCATTCTCCAGCGATTAAGCGCGTAGACGTCGAGAACCAGTGTGAGCCATATCAGTTGTCTCAGTCTGTGCCGAAGTACCGATCACCATACTCTCCCAAACCTGGGATGACCCTAAATTCCTCGCTCAACCCAGAATCTATCTCTGATGTTACAACCTTCAACCTTGGAAATCGCTTGCACACACACTGAATACCTTCAGGAGCCTACCAACAAATTGAAACAGATAAAGTAACAGAAACAAAAGAGACAAGCAGCAACCTGCAACCCGATTCAGTAAGCTAAGACGTGTACCGAGATAAGATTAAGGAATATGATCCTCTCCTCCGGAACACCTTTCCTTATAAGAAGATCTATAGCTTGATTCGCTGAGTTCCCTACAATAAAACAAGCACGAAAGTCGAACACTTCAGTCACGAACAGAGAGGAAGATAGCTGGTGCAATATCAATTCAGTTGCAGATGGACCGACGAATTACGGACTTGTGATTATAAGGAACAATAATCATCTCCTAGATACGTATAGAAGCAAATCTTCCAAAGCAAACAACGTGCTACCGAACTTCCACTATTCAGTATCACGCGGTTAATAACATTTTACATAAAAAATACAAAATACAAGGCATTTGCCAACAGATAAGCAAATAAACAAGCTTCAAATCTCTGGATTGTGTACATACATTGCACATGTATAGCTGCATCGCATAGAAATACACATATATACTCCCTCCGCTCCAAATTATAAGATGTTTTAGACATTTCAATATGGAATAGATACCGACTGGAATTAGTGAATTTACACACCAAAACGCGTCTAGGTACATCCGAATTAGAAACAAACTAAAACATCTTATATTTCGGAACGGAGGTAGTATATAAGAAATACAAACCTAGGCTGTGCAAATAGAACTTTTTACTAACACAACCTAGATCACTTAACTTTAGTGCCAAACATAAATGAACAAAATAGAATGGGCAAGCAAAACTGACCTGTGCCAAGCACCGGATCCAAAAGCAGAACATGCCGTTCAGCTATATCCATTGGCAGTTTGTGGTATACGAGCTAGATGCAGATAGTGTATTATAGTTATTGAGACCATAGAAACTTCAATCATTTTAAAGATTTCTTGATAGGTTCGTTAATCAAAGTTGGTGCTTACCTGCTGTCCGTTATCTCCAACACGGTGTATCAGAATCTTGCCAATTTTTATTCCTTTACAGCAAGCACGCAGTGCATTCTCCATACTTTCACCACTGCAATGACAAGGCTGTGTTTACAATTGTGCTACAGTTTGAAGATATGTTAACAGAATGGATTAGCAAAACATCTGGAGTGACATGATGAACGCTATTATGAAATTCCATATGTAACATGCCTGGTATGCAAAATAGTAAGAATATTTTGTATTGAGAGACATCAATTCCTGACGATGTCTGGACTCTGGAACTATAAAACTATCTTGAAACTAGAAGCACATAGAGAAAACAAAAGGTCCTACATGGCAGGACATACAAGAATATAGAGCTATACTCATGATTCATTTGCAGTATCTGTATTAACTAGTCTCCAATAGAAGGATCGAAAGAAGAGCTTATGTACAATAGTTGATTACTTGATTCACTCTGTGTGCCCGTTGTTCAAATGAATTACTTCTGTCAAAGGTGTGTGCTCGCATGTTGGGTGACAATAGCTATTTTCAGAGTTTACCTTCGGACAATAGACACTCCACAGAGCTTCTTGCAGAAATCAACTCCCATATAAACAGATCCTGGAAACAAACAAGTAAAACATGGCATGATGTTCAGCGCAAATAAATATCTAGAAGCACATGTGCACCTAGCATTCCAGAAAACTGAAAACCGATAAATATATGAAATTGACAGGCTCAGCCACAAACATCTTACATCTCACAAAGCTCTACTTCTCCAAAAGATAAAAAAATTATGCATATTAAATCAGACCATCCAAATTGAAATGCTTGCAGCATAGCATAAATTGCCGCTTTCAAAGAAATATATATTATTTTATTGGCATATAAAGCTAGGTGACAATTCCAAGACTCAGTAGTAGAAGTAAGTGTGACTCTCCATATCAACAAGTTTTAGTTTATACCCAGTACTGTGTAACATCAAACATATAGATAGGAAATAACTCTATGAGAATAAACTATCCATATCAACAAGCTTCAGCTTCTACCTGGTAATGTGTTAGATCAAATCTATAAATCTGCCAGTGGGGAGAAACAAATCTATACCCACAAGCTTCAGTTACTATCTAGTACAGTGTAACATCAAACTATTTCAGGACAAACAAGATAGCATGTGGTCAAAACATTATGTCACGCCTCGATTAGATTTCCTTCCCATTATTGTTCAAGTGGAAGTCTTAGTCTTTGTAACATTTCAGAACGTACGCTGTAAACTATTTAGCAATAAAAAAGTACAAGAAAAAATGTTGTAGTTGATCAAACAGTTATTTTCTAGGAAGTCTTAACCAGAGTCAAACATTTCTCGCTGGAACAACACACGAGTGAAATCAAGATATGCAATGCCATTTGCAAGTTACCTGTTGGAGTAATAATCTGCTTTTCTGTAAATGGCAAATGCCCCAGACCATGCTCAACTACCTAACATGACATTTTTCGTACAAACAGCAGACCAGTTAAATCAATTTATAAGTCGATGCAATTTACTACGCATGAAGTAAACAAAAATAGATAAAGGCTATGGAAACAAGAGAGGTACCAAACGTATTAACCGGTCTGAATAAAAGACAAAGTCAGGTGTAGTGACGTCTCTGTCACGAATCAGAGTATGCATTCCACGGATCTGACAAATTAATCATAAAGACATAAAGAACTTTGAAACACAGTGAACAAATGGCTTATAATCAATAATGATGATAAACATTACCTGGAAAGTTGATTGAACTACATAGACATTTGGGAAGATTTTGCACAAGTCATGCATACCAAGCTTTGTACGAATATGTTGAACGATCAGGTCGACTGCAACATGGTTATCACCGCCTCGTGGTATGATCACATCAGCATATTTCTTTGAAGGCAGAACAAAATCATCAAATGCTGGCTTCACAAACCTACCATACTGAGATGCCAAAAGAATTGCATATTAAATCACAGGCTTTTATATATTAAGAAAATAAAAAAACATATAAACAGAATCTGCTCGCAAACCACAACGATAAAATCAAAACAATAACGCAAAATATACAATAGTTAACCTACCTGGTCAAGCACCGAGATAACACTTCTGCCTCTTTCAAGATTGTCACGCCTTATTCGCCGGGCAAGCCTAATATCCGCATCTGTTTGGATACAGCATGAAATAGAAGCAAATATGATGTTAGAGTACAAGAAGTCAACTACTATTGATTTGTTTTGAGCCCAGTCTATTAATTTGTTATAAGTACACTGTATACCCAACACAGACCTGTGTCCACAAATATTTTCATGTCCATAAGATTACGAACCCTTTGATCATGGAAGACTAAAATGCCTTCCAAAATTATGACATCTGATGCATTGACCTTGCAAAATGAAATTTTGTAAGTCATTTAGTTGGCAAAAAGAAATCATAATCAGACCAGTTATCCTGCTTATCAAGTACTTAAACTAACAATCTCTTGGTTGACGTTTCCAGGTAATAAGAAGAAACAAGAAACAGGGTACTAAAATATATTGTTCTTATACTTACATATTTAAATAGTATATATGTAGCATGATGATTCAGTAGTATAATTCAAGGGTTGTACTCTTTATCCCAGCTCATTTTATACAGTTTACTTCAAATTGAAGAAAAAAAGACTGGGTAAATTTAAATATTATATCCCAGAACATCTAATCTGGTTTAGTTGATAATTCAGAATACTGCATAATTTTGGAAGCAATTTGCCCATTCATACAAAATATCTATGACATGACCATAGAAGGTAGCTAATTAAATAACAAAAAGGAAACCTTAAATGACCGTATGAACAGAATTCACAAAGCATGCAAAGCTGTAAATTATCAGCCTGCAGAAATGTTGTACGCAATAAAAAAAATGTCATACTCAAACCAGTATTATTTTCAACATCTCCCTCAGAAAGAAAATAGCGCCCTCTGTATTTTTAACATTTTTATTGAAAGCATAGGCTTGCACTCTACTATATGATATACGAGATGGTCATATCGTTGCACAGATAGAAAACAAGGTTTCACATCTAAAGTTATTTAAATTTCAAATGAGTTAAATTTCAAAACTGTAAACACCGGAAACTTCTTCATATCAAGAAGTTCATAGGACATAACTAATCACTACCTTTCTGAACCTTTCTGAGCACCTTCGGTGATTCTTAAAGTCATATATCGGAACATTTACAGGCAATGCACGTTTTAGTTGCCCCATGCATTCAAGAAGTTGTTCTGTATCAAACGCATCTGTAAAATAAGAAAGCATTTGCTTCACATTCTAAAAAAAAATAGCGGACAACTCATACTCTGATCACTAACAAAGGTAGCATACTTCCATCGACAAGGCAAGTGAAATACCCGGATGATCGAAATTGTAGTCTTGAGCAGATGCAGATTCTTCAGCAGTTAAGCCACGGTAGAAAGAATCCTACAAGATTAAAAGCCAAACTGAAACCAGGCATGTCCGAAAATGATGTTTTCTCACATTGATATTTGCTGTAAGTTTTTCCATCCCAAATTGGAAACATCATGTAACTCTACTAACTCTGTGTGCGACAATGTCGCGACTTCATTGTCCAGTTCTGAAGGTGTGAGCGACAACAAAACCCTTTGTTTCTTGTAGACCCAACTATCCCCAAGAAGATTTAAACCCAAACAGATCATATCCATACATTATTGCTAAATGCCAAGAACATGCATTTGCGATCCAAAAACACAGGCTAAGGCATTGATCCATGGACTAACTAAAACCTATTCTGAATTTACCAACTCTGAATTTCTAATGATGCAAACTAGCTCCCCCGACAGCCTACGCACCAACGGACAACTCGACAGAAGCATTCACATCTGATTCGTAGCGACCTGCAACTCCTCCAAGCTAAGTAACAACTAGGCTAATACACGGACCTTCAAATCTGACAAACTGCATCACTCGAACATGACATACAGAAGCTAGCAACAGTTGAGAAGCGCTATTGGCAGTGTGCTGGTAACAGAAAAGCACTCAGTGGCCACACCTGGTTGATGAGCACGACGCGGTGGTCGTGCAGCTGCTGGATGATCATGTCGCACACCGTGGTCTTCCCGACGCCGTCCCGCCCGAGACCCCTAGAGAAACCCACGCAAACACTCATCAGTTAGGACCTAGAACCACCACCACATTGCATCGAGCAGCTGAACAGTAGAGAACCGGGGGAGGCCGAAATTACCGATGACGAAGGGCTGCCTGAGCGCGGAGGGGGAGACGAGCTCGGCGCCGTTGGCGTGGAGGGGGCCGTTGGAGTGGAGGGCCCCGTTGGAGAGAGCGGCGGCGGCGGAGGAGGAGGAGGAGGAAGGGGAGGAGGGGGCGGAGGGGGAGGGGAGGCGCAGCGCCTCGAGGCGGAGGCCGCTGAAGTGGGCCCCCACCGCGGACTCCATGGCGTCGTCCACCGCCTTGTCCGGCATGGTCTCGCCGCCGCCGCCGCCGCCGCTGGCCGATCGACCGGGATTTGGTGGCTTCGGGTTTTTGCTGTTTTCCCCGACCCGAATCGGCTCGCGAATCGCGATCAGGCCTTTGAACCGACGGGAAATAAAAAGGAAAACGTGGTTGCCGGCGATGCGTGGTGCGTGACGGATGGGGATGGGAGTGGCGGTGCACGTTCAGTGGCCGGGAGCACGGATGCTTCCTAGTCACCCAGGAGGCTGTACAGAACAATCACAATGCTTTTTCTCGACAGCCACAACAAAAGTTGTTACATATGGAGTACTAAAAGATCAAAGCATTCTGTATTTATTTATTTTGGCTACAGTGGTCTTTTTTTAGGGATGATAGATTGGTCTCGTTGACCAGAAATCCATTGTGACTAGTGGGACTAGCTAGATGATCTGATTATTATGGAAAAACACATTTCAAAATGTTAAAAAAAATTAAAAAAAGTTATCCATTTTGACTGATCTGGCCTAAAGCTCATATTTAACTAAATCTCAGCCGGGTAAGGTCACTCAAATCCAGTTACATCTTAGTTGTAACTCATGTTCAATTTTCAGGTCAGCAAGAATCACGATTCAAATTCAACGGTTTGAATATTTTTGTCTCAGCAACCCATGTGCAATCGAAAATCTTTGTTGCAACTTGCAACCATCATATGACAGTACAAATCACGAAGCAATTCCATGGTACGTGAGCCGATTGAGACAAATTGCATTTGTAGTGTGAATGTATGGGTGATTAGGCCTTAGAGCATCTCTAGCAGAACCCGCAAAAGGGGCAAACCCGCATAATAACCGCCCGATGCGGGTTGGAAACCGCAAAAAGGCGGAGAACAGAATCCGCAAATTTGCCCAACCCACAAAAGATTTTGCAGGCCCCCGTGAATCCGCGCCTCCGAACCGAGAAAGATAGGTTTTCTCCCCCGACCCGCAGCCGGAACCTCATCCTCAAGTGTCGTTGGCGCGAGGGAACCTTCAGCGCGCCCGTCCCCGCCGCCGCTGCAACCTCTTTCTCTTCTCCCACTCCGGCCACCGCGCGCCCTGCCCCGGACCGGCCATGAGCACCGCCGACCCGTCCCTGGTGACCGTCCGCGTCGGGGACGCGCCATCGTCAGATCCAGCGGGCCGCGGAGAGATCGGAGCCGCCGCCGCCGCCGCCGACACCGCTGCTGCTCCAGTGGCGGCGCCGAAGCGGAGAAGATTGGGAACCGCAGGCGCGGCCCAAGTTCTGCTTGCCGCGGCTGCCGCCGCGGGCACTCCCGCCGCCGCGAAGCCTCCCACCGCCGCGAGGCAGCCGAAGAAGCTGGCGGGGAGGAAAATCAGGTCCAGCGCCGCCGCCGCCGCCGCTTCCGCTGCTGCTGCATCCACCGCGCCCGTCCCCGGTGCCGGGACCGAAAGGTATGAATTTTCGAACTCAAATTTGAGCTCTGTTCACCTTGCCCGTCCCCGGCGAGCTGAATTCGTTCAGCTTGCAGCACGCAAGCGTTCATGGACATGATCGGGTCGGTAGAAATCGAGTCGCCTCCGCTCGGCAACTACAGCTACAACGAGTTCGACGGTGGCGTCGATGGTGGCACGGGAGAAGACGACAACGAGGTCGAGGAGGTGGACGGGGCCGGCCTGAGTCGGAGAGGATCGAACTACACCATTTTGGAGGACCAATGCTTGATCCGTGCTTGGGAGAGTATCTCTCTCGATGCAACGGCCGGCGTTGATCAAACCAAAGACCGGTATTGGCAAAGGGTGGAGGACAAATTCTTCCAACTCATGCCACGCAATGGCCGTACGGTGCCCCGGACCTATCGATCACTACAAGGCCGTTGGGAAACTATCAAGACTACATGTGGTCGATGGAGTGGATGCTTGCAACAAGTGATCAATGCGCCACCGAGTGGTACCGTGGAGGGTGATTGGGTGAGTTTATTCACCATTGTTCATGTAGTGTTCTCACTACAAGGCCATTGTTCACCATTTGTTCATCATTGTAGGACCGCATTGCGAGAGAAAGGTACTTGGATATGCCCGCATCCAAGAGGAAGCCATTTGTCCTTGATCATTGTTGGAAACTTCTCCAACATAGTGAGAAGTGGAAGTTGAGGGATCAAGAGCCAAAAAAGGGAGAAATTCATGCTGAGGATGACTCCGATGATGAACAAGGTGGGAGGAACAAGAACAAGCCCGAAGGCAACAAGAAAGCCAAGGAAAGAGTGGCAAAGCAACTTGAGGCAACAAGCTTGAGAGAGAAGCTCGATGAAATGGTGAAATCTAATGAGACCATGGTGGCCAAGACATTGGAGGCAAAGCACCAATTGGCCGAGAGGAAAGCTCAAGAGAAGAAAGAAAAGTGGGAGGTGCTTCGTGAAGAAGGGAAGCGGAAGATCGAGATTGAGGCCAAAAGAGCCTCGGCGGAGGAGAACAAGTCCGTGGCCAAGCTCTTGGCCGAAGAGAACAAGATAATGATGATGAACCGAAGTGACATGGACGAAGTCACCTTGGAGTGGCATGACATCGCAAGGAAGGAGATATTGCATCGAAGGAAACAAGCGATGCTAAAAGCTAGCGGTGGTGGAGGTGATGGTGGAGGTGCCGGTGGTGGTGGAGGTGCTACCACGGTGTAGGGTCTTTCGATGATGCCCATTGTGTTTTGGCCGCAATTTTTTGGTCACACGGATGGAAAACTAGTTAATTGCCGTCTTTAGATTCAAGAAACTACTTTAATTTGCTATATTAATGTCGAATTTGTAAGCAATTTGACATTTTATGATATTCTGCCTATCTTGCTGTTTTGCATATGCAGTTTCAGAACGCCGCGCGGCGGAGCAGAACCCGCAAAGCAGAACCGCAAAACAGAACTTTGCGGGTTCTGCTCCGCCGCGCGGCATTCTGAGCAAAAAAACCGCGAGTTGCGCGAACTGCAAATGCGTTTTGCGGGTCGGTGTTTTGTGGGTTCTGCTAGAGATGCTCTTAGGCGCACAAGATGATCCAGTTGGCAGTGTTAAAAAAAAGGAGACAAATTTGATTTCCTTCCCTCTGGGCAACATGTGTTGCTTCGCCGTCACCGTGTCCTCACGTTTGTTAGTTTGAGAGGATACGAGGAATCGGATCCAAGGATCCAAACTGCAATGCAGTCAACCGGAAATTGCACTCCTTCTATATCACCATTATTATTATTGTTACAAGCTCCAAACTACCTGAAAGTAGTTTCCAAAAAAAAAAATGCACAGCCACTGGCATAACTTGCCAAAGAGCACATTTTATTCAGACATCGCCAATCAATTTCCAGTGCAAAAGCACAAACTGAGGCTGTGTATGGGCGACGTGCAGAGTAGTTCTAGTTTACAGCAGAAACAGTCGAGGCCACAGCCATAGATCAGCTTTGGTTTTGGGACACCTCGACGCTCTTCCGTAGCACCGATATGACCTCCCCGGGGTCTGCGGCTCCAAATATAGAGCTTCCAGCGACGATGCAGTTGGCCCCGGCAGACGCGGCAACGTCGATGGTAGAAGGACCCAGGCCACCGTCGACCTACAATGTAAGATCAGGAAACGAATTATCACGAGAAGATTGCCTATGAGGAAACGAAACGGTTAAACAATGGATCACATTGTACCTCTATGTCAAGGGAAGGGTACTTCTTTCTCAGCGTACGCACCTGGAGAACCCAGGTTTCAGGAAGGAAGTGATCACTCAAAACAATCCGAAATCACAAAAAGGGAGTATTAAGCCGGAGAACGAAATGGATACCTTATCCATCATCTCCGGCATGAACTTCTGACCACCAAAGCCAGGCTCAACGGTCATGATAAGAACCAATTCTACAGGGTTTTCTGCTTCCACCTGTCAAAGCAGTTATTAGTATAACTATTAATAGCTTGGGAGCATCCTTGGACGTGAAAGGCAAATCAGATAGGAAGGCTCGGATGATTAATAATGATAAAAGGAATTCAACAAAAACAGGTTTGAATAGGTCATCACTTATTCATAGCAAAGGCCAAAACTTAAAAGTATGGTAATGTTCAGTGACGATTCTAAGAATGTGAGGTGAACTATCATACATACAGCACATTACCACTTCAATGATACAGCACATACGACAACTAAAATTAGTACACTAACTCAACAAAAAAAAGCACTGGTAGTGCATATCAGCTTTGGATGGGGTTTCCATTCTGAACTCCATAGGAGGACAGCATGTATGTTATGAACTACAAAGAAAGCTAACTGTACAACTTGAAATAAATGCATATACGCTAACTTCTCGTGTTTGCTGACATCGTAAGAAAATGTATGGGACAAACACTATATCTCTTGGGGGTTTTCTTTATTTCTTTAATGTACAACATGGTAACTAGAAAAGTTTTATTGAGTGTATGAAGTTACCAGGGGGAAAACATCCTCCACAGGAGTACCAGGTCTCAATGATACTCCGGGCCTCATGCCCTTTGCTTTAATGCTTTGGATGAGCTCTTTCCAGTTATCTGCACCAAGCTTTCCATTAGGCAGGGAAACTCATTAACCATGTGCCAGCATATGTTTATTTACCTTTTGTTACTTCTATATGGAATGTGAACCCTGAGGCTCCAGCTTTCCCAAATGCATCTACATAATCTGAAGGATTTGTCACCATGAGATGGCAGTCCAAGTATGCCCTAGAAACCGAGAATAGTGATCATTATTAGGTGCATATAGAAAGGAATACGAGTCATCAAAGCAAATGTAAGGCAAGGAAGGTCACCATACTTGGTGTGCTTCCTCAAACTCTGAATAACTGGAGCTCCAATTGTCAAATTAGGAACGAAGTGTCTGCAGAAGAAAACAGACAGTTTTAAGCTTGATGAGTTTTTGTTGTCATCACCACAAATGATCCATCATCAAATTTCCCAACAAGATTATCGTTCAAACTTGATCAATACATAATGGAATAATGATATCCTTATTGCATGTAGTCTTTCATCTGGAAGTTTTGAAAAGATATTCCAGAGACTATCCATATATAAGATCTGTATGATCATCTTTACAAAAAAGTTTTGGCAAGATTCGCACGTGAAAAAGGACTGCAATTCATATCAGTAACTTTCTGTGATGCCGCTCAGTTCCTAAAACAGTATATTTAGCAAGCATTTTGAGTTTCACCATCTTGGAAAATGTGCCTATTTTATCTGTTATAAGACACGTGTCCAAACAAACAGAGGGAATACTATCACCATATTGATTGGAGATACATTTGTTTTCATCATTGGCAATTTGAAACTTTCCTAAATGTTTATTTTCAAAACAAGAAGACTAGATTTCTAAAAGAAGACAAAATGCAAAAGCAATTTCATGCGTTATGTATAGTACAGAGTTTAAGCTGCTTCCTTTTCAGGTTTTTCTGCATGGCTATCTGGCTAATTGTTTCCCTTTTTATATGCATATTTTGGAAGCCCATGCTCTTTCTGTGAGATTTTATTACGAGTTTGCATCCATGAGCAGGATGTTCGAATAAGCAAGGTGTTTAATCAAAGTTAGACAAAAACTAAACAGCAAGGTTGTCCAAAGCTCGAAAAGCAATCAAGAGAACATACGTGTGTGGGTTAAAAACAGAGTTCATCTAGGTAGATGTGGCATGTATACAGTGACCTGCAAATTTAGCTTAAGCACCCACTACCAGCCTGCTATGCTAGCATATAAAATCGAGGAGATCTTCCTACATATTGATAAACAAATGAGCAACAAAATGGGCAACAATAAGCGAGAAATCAATAGTTTTGAGGCACCATCAAGCGTCAAGAAAATTCAATGGCAGATCAAAATTGATCTATCACATCCACAGTGGAAAGTAGAGGTCAACTCACCCATCCTGCAAGACAGAAAATGAAACACAATGAGCACAAAACAAATGAACGTCAAAGTTCAGGCAGCAGAAGGCAGTCCCAGTAAGGTTGTCAATTCGGGACAGATTACACCGGATTGTCTATGCTATGCAAGCCAACGTTGTGTGCAGAAACAAAAACGCATGGCATCTCCTCTGATTCAGCAGCTGAATCCTACTATCCTAGTATCCCTACGAGTCTACGACCCTACCTACCCTGACGGGCTCACAGCGGCAAATCACTAAGCTACCACAGCAGGGCGCGGCTCGATCCTACTCCTACGCATAACTATTGGAGGAATCGAGGGCCTCAGGGCCGGTAGCGCGCGCCCCCTGCCGTGACTGATTAGGCAGGGTAACGAAACAGATGCGGGGACGGGAGGGGATGGATCGTACCATGACGTCCATGTGGAGCCAGTCGGCGCCGAGGCGGACCATGCGCTCGGCCTCCGCGGCGAGGTTGGCGAAGTCCGACGAGAGCATCGACGGCGCTATCTTCGCCGCCGCCGCCATGGTGTTGGTGCTAATGTCAGAGTGGGAAACGGAGGATGTTTTCGTTCAGATCGGGACGACGGCTTGTTTCACGACTGCGTCTGTGGCAGGTGAGCCGCCCTGGCCCACTTGTCAGTGCCTGGAACCAAGCTGCTACTGCGAACAGCCGAGCAAAAAAATGTCGGGGGTCGGGAATATTTTTCTGAATACAATGGTCCGACACTTTTTGTTTTCTCAATTTGAAAATTATGCATTTCTAATTGATTAAACAATGCAAAGATATGAATACCCCATCAAAAAAATAGAAGAAACAGTCGAACTAGTACACAACAACGAACCATCCAAGCCTAAGCCACAAATAGGAGCGCCTTTTGCCGCGTTTAGCTAAATCGTCTCGGACCATTGTATTGTGGCGTGATTTGCTCTGATCTAAACATTGCCATGTGTTATAATTGAGATTTTCTTTCATGGGGTTTTGTTACCGTCATTTTTCCAGTTACATATGGATTGCAACTAAGGAAAATTGTACACATTGTTTGATTTATGTCATGATTCATGTTTTGGTCTGTGAGTTGCAAATGAGATTTCGATGAGGAATGCTAATTAAAATAATTCAGTCGACTGAGTTGCACTAACGTTGGCACGGGTACTTCTCGAGACGTACTCTCACCTGCTGAGTAGTTAGTGCATGCAAGTCTAATTGACGACTAGTGTACTCTTGTTGGGCTCTTTTGATACATAGGATTTTCAAAAGATTTGTGTAGGATTTAAATACTATGGAAATTTTTCTTCAAAATCCTTTTGATTCATAGGATCATATCCCATAGAAAATAATCCCATAATATTTTTGTAGTGTAAATTTCGGTACCAATATAATATAAACTTTATATATCGTAGGGTGACAACTTTGAGGCAAAAAAAATCACTGAAACATACTAACATAAGCTTAGTTTCGACGGTCTCAGCGAGATAAAATTGACAGTGAAAATGGATCGTCAATCTGATTCATGGTTGGGGAGATAAAACATTTCGACTTTTCAATTTTGCAAAGCAGCTCAATGACATAATCATGACTTTGTTTGACGTCATCCATAGTCATTTAACGAAAAAAGTAGTCACGTGGCCTATTTTGAGGTATACCCATATTTTGGAGGCCACCAGCTCGAGTTGGAAAGCGCCAAAGAGGAGGAGAAATATAGGGGGGATGCACTGATGATGCACTTACGTTCACATAAGATTAGCTAATTTCTCCCAAAGAAACCTAACTGAGTATAAATATCACTAGTTAATTATCTGATTCCTAACTTCTTTTATTTTGCATATACAAATACAGGTGGAACCTGAACTCGGCGTGGGGTGCAGCACCCCGCCGAAACAGCACAGCTTGTAGAGCTTGGATTGTACTGCTGCTACTTGATTAATAAAGCTCCTAAGTGGCAAAAAAGGCAAAGTGTCGTGGATTAGGAAAAAATAATTAATTGGTTGTACTAAGCAAAAAAAAGGTGCCGTTAATGTGACTTTTTGCTGCACTATGAAGTCGTGACTCAAACTCTCAAACTAAGAACCGTGACAAGATAGTAGCAAGTTGGCCATGTTCTGCGCGTGAGAGAGTGTGTCGGTGTAGCTGACGAACGAGTACTGCTAGGTTTGTGCATGTAGCTAGTCCATCGAAGCTTTGAGTAGAGTTTAGCTGAAGAATACATTAATATGATCGAGCCAGTACGTAGTGTCATAAACTCATGCATGGTGCATCGCCGACGACGATGACTTCGCTGAGATGCTTTTTTTTAGGGAACCGCACGCTAGCTTTATTAATCAACTTCGCTGAGATGCTGAGTAGAGAGGAGTATATACTTAATAAACGACCCGATCGCGCGCGATCAAGTCGTATTCCATCAGCGAGTCACGAATTCCTAGTACTACCTCCGATTCGGGCACAACTTTGTCTAGATACACATGTATCTAGTCTAAATACTTAACTAGATACATATGAATTTAGACAAAGCTATGCCCACTAATATGGATCGGAGGGAGTAGTCAAATAAGCCGATGGATCGATCGATCGAGCAAGGAAAATGGCAGCAGCAGTCCTCCTCGTTTGCCCAGTTTGACCTGGATTACCGAGAGCGCTTAGCCCTGCCGAGAGGAGAATGATAGGGTGGGGGGACATGTACAGGGTGGTGGCCGCCATGGCGCCGCTCTACTTCGCCCTGGGCCTCGGCTACGGCTCGGTGTGGCGGTGGAAGCTCTTCACCGGTTCACCCCAGACCAGTGCGAAGCCGTCAACCGCCTCGCCCTCTACTTCGCCTTCCCCTTCTTGAGCTTCGACTTCACTGTTAGAAGTAGGCTTGTGTGTCCAGTCGACGTTCCCTTCGAATGTGGGGGAGTCGATAAGTTAGAGAGTGCCGACTTCGGGGTCTGTCCCAAGTCGAGGAGTGTTCGACTCCGGGGTCTGTCCCGGGTCGAAGCAGTCGCCAGGTTCTTCGGGTGCGAGGGCTTTTGTCCTGTAGCCTGTGTCCTGAAGTGGTGCGTCAGCACCAGTACAGAGTAGGTAGGTAGGACGTGCTAGACGTCACCTACAGTATTTTCTAGTCCGTCACACCGTCAACAGTGGCGTGTCAGATAGAGATATGACCGGTCACATCGCAGCGATGTGACTGGATAGTTGACTTAGGCAGCTAGCTCTGTGCAGCCCCTATTTAGAGGGAGGAATACAATGAGAAAATTGAGGCAAACCATTTCTTTTAGTGGCACACACTCCCCTCTCTCTCGTTCAAGCTTCCGGGGCAACAATTGGTATCAGAGACCGAGTTGTTTGAGAGATCTCACCGGAGATGGGCGAGCACAGAGTTGTCCTGCCGGCGGAGGTGAAGGAGGCCGCAAGCACGCTGGCAGTCCAGCGGGTGGTGCGGGAGGTCGGTAGTTCGTGGCCGCTGCTCAGGCGGTCAAACTACGTGGACTGGGCGTTGCTCATGCAGGTGAAGCTTGAGGCACGCCGCGTTTGGTCCGCCGTGCAAGATGGCACGGAGGAGCGCGAGACGGACCGTGCAGCGCTGGAGTACCTGCTACTCGCTGTCCCGCCGGAGATGATCTCCACACTGGCGTCGAAGAAGACGGCCAAGGAGGCGTGGGAGGCGATCAAGACGATGCGGGTCGGAGACACCCGTGTCCGGGAGGCGAAGGCGACGGCGCTCAAGAAGCAGTACGAGGCCATCAAGTTCGGCGACGACGAGAACATCGACGACTTCGCCATGCAGCTGTCGTCGCTCGTGTCGCAGCTTGGGGTGCTCGGCGTCACCGTCACCGAGCCGGACACTATCTGTAAGTTTCTCTCGGTCGTTCCCACGAGGTTCTCGCAGATGGCATGCTCCATCGAGACCCTGCTCGACCTCGACAAGCTCCCCATGGAGGAGCTCATCGGCCGCCTCAAAACGGCCGATGAGCGTCATGAGGCGGAGAAGCCGGAGGCCAAGCAGGCCGGCAAACTACTCCTCACGGAGGAGGAGTGGTTCTCCCGGATGCGCCTGCAAGACGGAGGTGGATCCTCTAGCCATGCCGGACGCGGCGGCGGCAAGCCATGCGGACGCGGCAAGGGCAGCCCGGCTCGCGGAGCTGGGAACCGCGGCGCGTCGAAAGACACGTGCCGCTACTGCGGAGTCGCCGGCCATTGGGCGCGGGACTGCCGCAAGAAGAAGCGCGAGGTAGCACACCTTGTGCGCGGAGAGGGTGCGGAAGCACACCTCGTCCGTGGTGGAGACGACGAAGACGACAGCGCACTCCTCATGATGGAGACCTGTACCACTATAGCGAAGAATAATATGCCTCCATGTACTAGTGATCTCCATATGTAATTAAGTAGATATACCAAATTGTATGTGTTATGTTGTGATCTTAATGTAGTACTTTATGTATATGAAAACTTGTTTTTGGCGCATCGACGCGATCTCCGTAAACCCCTCCTAAACACAAAATCAGAAACCCTAAACCCCTCCTAAACCCTAACCCCACCCTGAAAAATAATCGAAAAGAAAAAAAGCAGAACTCTTTAGTCCCGGTTCGTGTTACGAACCGGGACTAAAGGTGGGGCTTTAGTCCCAGTTGGCCAGTCCCGATTCACCAACCGGGACTAAAGCCCCTTACGAACCGGGACTAAAGTCCTTTTTCTACTAGTGACGATAATCCCAATAGACGCACTAGTCAAGAAATATTTGGGGTTTCGTACTGCTCTTGGACGATCTACTGATGATCAATATGAACAAATTGTAGCAGAGTTTTAAAAAGCATGTGAATGGATGGGCTCAAAAATTACTTAATAGCCCTGTAAGGAAAGTTCTCATCGAGTCTATTTGCCAAGTTATTCCAACATATTCTATGAGCTTCTATAAGGTATCCAGAAAAGCTTCGCAAGAAATTCATGGGTGCGGTGGCTAGCTGTTGGTCGGGAGTAGATGAGACAAAGTGAAGATGCACGGAGTTAATCGAGTGAGATGGCTACTCCAAAAATATCTAGTGGTATGGGTTTCAAGGATTTTTCCCTAAGATATTTTTCAATGCTATATGTGCATTTTACTATTTTAGTGTTCTTTTAGTTATGTTAGTATTTGGTGTTCTTTTGTTCGGTTATATAGTTTTACGTGTTAGTGTTCTCTTAGTTGTTGTAGAAGTATGTTAGCATGAAGACGTAAGGGTAGGGTTCCGTCTATGGTGCAGCGTAGGCAGTACTGCCGTTTGTTTGTGAAGTATACATCCGAAAGGGGTATTTTCAATTATTACGTAACTGATGTAAGTCTGTAAGGTGCGAGTCTGAATTTTGTAATGGTTTCCCATGTAATATTAGGCAACGGTGTAGAGAAAATATTTCCATTGTGCTTACATTTGTGACATACTACAGGCGACGGAGCGCATGCATCTCCGTTGCTAATCAACAGTTTAACCTGTATCCATATTATCGCTATCTAGTACTCTTTTTCTCCTAGTTTGTTCTATTATCAATTTATCATCATGGCCTTCTCCTTTGGCGGTGCGAAAATAAAGCAATAGTTCAACAACAACCTGCCCTATGAGGAGTGTTCTCCAGCCACAGTGCGAATAATGGTTTGAAGTTTTCATCATTTCGGCTCATGTGGCATTGTGGGCCTTCAAACCTTGGAGGTTAGTCGGTCTTTTGTAGATACTACCGGGTGCATGGAAAACATGGAGATGCGATTGTCAGATTTGGTATGATGACTTCATAGTGATTTGATATAATTTCTTAGTTGGTGGATGTTTTTTTGTTGGTTACTTTGTTTCAGTTTATTTGATCCAATGTACTCATTTTTTTCTCTTAACTAGCTTTTTGTTTTTTGCATGGTAATACGATTCTCATTGATAAATAAAAGACGAGATACAAAGTACGTATACACCGATCTTACAAATCTCGAAAGATAGGATAAACCTATGTAACAAACCAACGTTTATCCATCTTCTTCGGCACCACCGTAGCAGCCACCAAGAAAAAAAATAGACAGATCACCTTCTCACCCAAGCTCGACGCGGCTCCATCGCTGATCGTCAGCTTTTCGGACCTCCAAAGTAGTTTGCCATTTGACAAACCATTACCGTTGAAAGAATCAGACCGGGGCAGCACGACCCTGGACGCGCCATCGAACTTCAGCACTGGCACCCCCGCACGACGACGTCGGAGTAGGGAACAAGAACCATCAGCCTCCATCCACAAACCCACCACAAGGTGCACCATCTTCCAGCTGTCACCAGTGCAGACCACCGTCTTCACATACTCCTGGATGAATCCTCTCTGCTCCACCATGGCGCCGGAGACAACGCCGCAGCAACGGGGACAGAGCAAGAGGAAAACCCCATCTGATGGAGTCGCCGCCGCCGCCTTGCCGACACCATCCATGAACCCTACAGCCACCGATCTGAAAGATCGGCAAGCACACAGTGCCACCAACTCCGAGACACCGCCATGAAGGACAACGCCGGTGTGGGAGTAGAGTTGAGGCAGACTTATTTGCACGGGCGCTGCTCCCACCACCCCAACGACACACCATGCCAAAAACATCCTAACCCTAGTTACCATGCAAAAAAAACGGGGTCCCCCTCCCTCCTGCCACCGGAGCGGCAAGCGGAAGGAGAGGTGCCCAGCTCTTTCACCGGTGGCCACCGCCGCCGCCGCTAGGGTAGGAAAACCTGTTCGCCTACCAAGGCTGACCCTGCTAAACATAGAAGAGACTCAATCCTTCTCTTAATTAGCTAATTGCTCGTGCGTTGTACCGCAGTCATAAATACTATAGTATGTTAGCCCATGATTTACCTGCCCATAATAATGTGATTGTGTATTGCATTTGATAATACTTATTTGGCAAGTGTTTATTTGTCTGTCGTGAGAGTCACCCAGGGGCTTACTGGCTAGCACCACTGATGGTGGGCTAGGCAGGCTGGGTTCGAATCTCAACTTCTGCTATATTAAAAGTAGTGTCTAGTTCCTCCTGGACACTAATTCATTTTTTTTTTGTCTGTCGTGAAAAAAGAATATAATAAGCAGTGTCCCATATTATTCTGATAACCGAATTCTCATGACTGGTTGTTAATTGTTTGGTGAAAAAAGGAAAAAAGGAATATAATAATCGACTAAAAAAACGACACAAATATATGTGGGAGGGATGGTGAAAAGAAAGGTAACGGACTAAGGGAAATGTCACGGGAAGGAACCAACCATTATTTGCTCTCTACATAGGAGTGGATAAATAATTACCAAATAAATATTTATTTTTGTCCGGTAAAAAAAGGAATGTAATAATCAGTGTCCTATAATTATTCTGGTGATGAATTGTTAATTGTCATGTGGAAAAGTAATGTAATAATTGTGTTCAGGAAACAAAACATTATTTATTTTCTAGATAAGAGAGATAACTAGATAATTGTCCGGTGTTGCAATGAGGGCGTAAATATTTAGTACGTTAGACTACTCATAATGAGAGTAGCATAAATAGTAACATAGACTCCACATAGGCAAAAAATATGATGTGACATGCAATCAATAAAGAGAGAGTAAATAGAATAACATGGATAGTTACTGTAACATAATTCTTCCCAATGTAAAATGAGTTTACAAAATAATAAATGATTATCTTTATACCAAATAAATGAGTATCACCACACACATGACACTGTCAACTATGGAGTAGAGTAGTAAAATGTGCATGTTATTACTCTATGTTATTCCCCACGAGTAGTCTTAATAAACCTACCCATATTAATATGACTAGTTATTTTCAAAGAGAACATGGAATGCGCGTCTCGAAAGAAGAACCTCAAAGTGTTTCATCCAAAACAAAGCTTCAAAGCCGATGTGTTGGATGTTGCGCGTTTCTTCTTGATCACTTCCGCTTAACGCTCTCTTCCGCTCTGGTAAAGGCATCCGTGAGCACATCAGTAGCCCAGTCCTTGGCATCCCCCTACAAGGCAGAGATGTCAAGATATAAGTCTTAGCACAAGCTCGATAGCGAAAGGTAGTTCAAACCTTAAAAAGGGAATGGAAATAGCAGTGGCCAAATTAGCTGAGGGTGCAGGTAGGAGCACTAGAAAAGGGTTGCCAACACTGGAGCATGAAAAGAGGTGCGGGTAAAGGAGCACAAGACAAATTGATCACACACACGTGTATGCATGGAAAAGAGATATAATATGTATAACAGTATAAGCATTGCTTTCAAAATAAAACCGTAATTTTGTGACTAATACCTTGAGAATTATTCTACAGTGAATGAAAAATATTTACCGAAAACTGCAAGCGTGTTTCCTTAGATGTATTTTGCCTACAGTATCTATTATACTTTAGAGTAAATGCCTCTCACAATCACTAACATGATGCAGAATATAACCAAATAACTAACAAGGACACAAGGTACAGCAAACATGCGTACAATATGTAAAAATGAAGCCGCCCAAATGTGCAACTGACCATGCTATCTATATACTATTAGAGCAGTAGATTGTTCGAACATAGAGAAGTACCATCTACTGTGAATATCAATATATCTGTTTTCAGCATGGAAGCAAGACGGTTGACCACATAAACACACTCCACAGATATATAAAATACCATCAATTATCGTAGAATCATAAAAATGCACAGATGAGCTGATAACGAAGAGTTTCTGTCAGTTACTAACCAGCCTCACTGGTTCACCAGTTCTTAAGCGGGCTTGTGGACGAGCTAAATTTGATTCAAAGGGAGTCCTTGGCCTGACTTCTTGGATTTCATCCCATTCTTCACGTGAAAGCATCCGCACCGTTCCTTGCTCAGGGTGACTATTCTTTATCTTGCGCGCTCTCCTTTCCTGGTCTGTAGCTTCATGTTCCTACCCAGAAAACATGCAACTAAGATTCAGAACATAGCAATCTCTGAACATAAACAAGATTTTGCTTCAAATATACATGCAAATACTGTTGACATTTGATTGACATGCAGAACCTGCAGTAGGTAGATAATCTTGCTTCAAACAGCAGGTTTGATGATAACAAGACAAGGATGCACATATCTTATGATGAAAACATAGGTGACTATTAGTTCGTGAAATAACAAACATGAAATCGTTAGAATATGTTAAGAAGGGGAAAACCGAAGTCAAATTGTAACGTCAAAGAAAAATTACTACAACTGGATAACTGAATATTACAGATGCTATGTTCACTACTCTACCATATAAAGAAGCAATTCACCCACTAAAAAATCTTCGATTGTCTTGCATTGTTGAAGTGCTACTGTACTAGCATTGATAATCCACTCCAAACTCTGCTCGTTCCTAGAGGTTACATTTCTACAAGCTGATACCTTGCAATCCAAAATATCCACTACAGCACCATGATAGACCTCAAGGTGTCACATATGCACAGCACGCTGATCGTATGATTAATTTTGTGTTCGATCTTAAACAGAAAAACTCAATATTCAGTCAAATGCACAACAGTTGCATCTGCAAAACTAACCCTAGGGTCACCGGTGTGGGGAGTGGAGGATACCATCATGAGGAGCTTGGTGAAGAGGGCTACGGCGGCGGCGGTGAGGATCATGGGCAGGGTGACGGTGTCGAGCCAGGCAAGCGACTCCGGCGTCGGCACGAAGAACTCGTCGCGCATCGGGTCGCGCCGACGCCGGCGAAAGCGCTCCCGCTCCGCCACGCTCATCCGGAGGAGATTCCCGTAGATCCATCGGCTAACGCGGCCTGCCTCATGGCCGCTCCTCCCCGGCGCACCACCGTCCGCAGCATCACCGCCTCCACGCCGCCGGCGACTCAGACAGAACGGGGACCGTGGTGGGTTACTTGTTACTGTAGAAAGAACCGAGACAATGTGATTGCTCATTAGGCCCAGCTAATATTTAAGCCCATTAAGTCTTTCAGTTTTGGCCCAGGTTTAAGATTCCGTCTTCTTACTTATTTTAATTTTACATTCTTATAGAAATATTTTAAAGTAAACAACTTCAATTTTATTAAAACTAGCTAAATGCCCGTGCGTTGCTACGGACCATAAAAATTTAACAATAGATAGATAATCATATTTTCTGAACGCGCATTCAAAACATTTTGGATTAAGACAACATATGTACTTGAAAATATTTCCAGGTTAAGGAAACACGAGATAGATGTTATTTGGAACCTAAAACAATATCTTTATGTGGAACTGAACCTGAGCGCTCAAAAGAAATTGGAGTAAACCCGTACGAATGAACCTGATAGTGTTTCATTTACTCCCTCACCTCTCAAAAAGCATGTTAACAATACAAACTTGAAAACTTAAATCTATATAAACCTACACATGAGGCTAATCTAAAATATAAATAGAGAACTAAATGAACTACCGACCAACTTCCATCTCAATCTCCTCGCCATTTTAGCATGCACAAGTATAGATCAATGACCTTCGAAGGGAAAAATAACAGGTCAATAAACTTGGAAACATGCTTACAAGGATGAAGGCCTAAACGTACCACCAGATACGACGACTCATAATAAGGGTCAAGGCCTAAACATCCCACCAGGGAGTGTACATGTTGCTATTTTAGACACTGATAATACATAACCTATTGGATTGTGTGTAGCAGTAAATGTCTGTTTATTTTTATCTTTCAAAAAGTTGTGTTTGAACCCAGCTTGGTCGGAACAAATAATGCATCTGTTACCTTTTTTATTAACTTGGTGAAGCAAACACAACTCTAGCTCGAGCTTCTACACCGCCTTTTTCAGCAGATACATTTCATATATATTTACAGAAAAATATTAAAGGAAGCACCATGATCTCTTAAATATCGTTTTTTTATATCTGAATATAAAAACATGGCAATCGGTAAAGCACTCAAAAATATGAGCAAAAAATAATACATAGCAGAAAGTGAGTTGCCCTATCAAAATGAAAATAGCAGTTGTCACCAGAGTAAGAGAGGTCCTAGTAAAACTCTCACTGTTACTCAAGCCCTATGAATTTGTAATGCTTATTCTTTAACTAAGGTTTAAGTAGCAGAATACTTGAAAAGCAAAGATCGCATGACCTGAACTGTTCATGTTTTCACAAAACAATTCGAAGGAGTTCAGATTCACTGAAACACCCATTCCGAAGAGATGTCTATACCAAAATAGTGTCGAAACATTTTGCTGTGTTTTGCTTAAAAGTACTGCGTTGAAAGAACAATTTAAACCCTGATCTGAACTAAAAGTATCACACGCATGAAACGTTTCAGGATAAGAACATTGCAGGTTACGGAGTAGTACAATCAATATCTTGACATTCTTTACAAGTAGCTGGCTTTCAATGAAAGCCAAATATACAGTAAGTTGATTAATTTTTTCTTTGTGTAAAAAATTGGTAGTATAGCTATCGTATAGCTCACAAAGATAGTGAGTAGTTGACATTATGACGATACAAATAAGAGAATGGTGCTGTGAAGTTGTAGCATAGAAAATCTAACTTGAGGCATCACTATGTATTGATCATAGAACAGGTGTTGTGTTGGCCGCCAGCATTTGGTGTCTCCATGTCTGCTTAGCGTGCGCTTTAGTTAGAAAGCTGCCAACTATTTAGAGTACAGACGTACTGCAGTTAGTGTGCAGTTCTCCATAGCTAGCGGAAGAAATTCATCTATACTCCAAGACAACTCTAAAATTATGCCTTCGCTTTGTCGGCAATCACAAGACCCTGAGGTGCGTGGAGTAATCGGGTACCTGGACCACGGATGTTGGCCTGCCGCTCCCTGTACAAGACGAGTAGACGACGTCCGCGGCCGAGAACTCACCCACCAGCACGCTCGCCTTCTGCCGTGGAAGCCTTTCACCTCCTCGTGCCTCTACGCGCTGTCCACCAACTGCCGCGGCTGGTTGTCTTTGCCGGCCGCTGAAGGCGTGTGCGCCTCGATGGAGTGGGGAGCAGGGATGCGCTGGTGGTTTCCCGCACGAGACGGAGCAGGTGAGGTCGGGGAGGGCGCTGGGGGAATGTCGTGGGGAGCTCCGGGCGTGCGGGTGGCTTGCGACGAACTTCCACGGCCGCGTCGTCCCCGCCGCCGCCCCTGTAAATCGCGAGAGGGGTGGGGGATCGATGAAGGTGCTCTGCGATATTGGCTGGGCTGGGCCGCGTGGGCAATGGGAAAAAGCCCGGTTGCGCGATAGGGAGAGCGAGCGAAGCGATGGAGGCAGAAAACGGGGATCGCCTTTATATCGACCCGTGCGACGATATGACGCGGTCGCATACCTCCCCTGGCGATATTGGGCCGGCCATGAACACGCTACATTCTGAAGCGCATCGATTGTTTCTTCCTTCAATGCCTTTTAGCATAGCAGCATCGCTACTACACGAAAATTATGAACACTCGAACTATTTTGAAAGTTGTGTACACGAAAATTATGCGGGTCCACGAGTTGGTTTCATTCCCATACTCAGTTTCGAGTTTCGTCGATTATAACTTCTCAATTTTGAATAGATGTTTGAAACCTGTTTAGCCAAATTTTATCGAATTCGTCACGTTTGGCTGACCGTTTGAAAATATTATTTGACGAGTAGGTTAACATCCACATTTCGCCCAACTTTCATGTTGTAATTTTTCGTTTCGACGATCATATACGAGATGTTCGAAAATATTTTGAACAACGAACCGGCGGTCCGACCGGTGAACTGTGAACCGACGCGCTTACCGGTTCGATCGCTGGTCCGGTTTTTTAAACTATGCTTTGCGCATTCGAATTATTTTAATGCGATGAACGGAAATTATTTTTGAACGATTTTCAAAAAGTGAACAAAATAGGTGTTTGAACGGAAACTATTTTTGAACGATTTTAAAAGGTGAACAGAAAAAGTCTGTGAACAGAAATTATTTTTGAACGATTTTCAAAAAAGTGAACAAAATAGGTATTTGAGCAGAAATTATTTTTGAACGATTTTAAAAGGCGAACAGAAAAAGTCTGTGAACGGAAATTATTTTTGAACGATTTTCAAAAATTGAACAAAAATAGGTATTTGAACGGAAACTATTTTTGAACGATTTTAAAAGGCGAACAGAAAAAATATGTGAACGGGAATTATTTTTGAACGATTTTCAAAAAAGTGAACAAAATAGGTATTTGAACGGAAATTATTTTTGAACGATGTTAAAAGGCGAACGGAAAAAGTCTGTGAACGGAAATTATTCTTCAACGATATTCAAAAAGTGAACAAAAAATAGATATTTGAACGGAAACTATTTTTGAACGATTTTAATACATGAGAAAAATTCGTATATGAACATTTTTAAAATTTGAACATTTTCAAAAATGAAAATTCAAAATTAAGAAATAATGTCTAATAAGTGAACGAAAAAGGCCGGTGAACGAAAACTATTTTGGAACGATTTTAAAAAATGAGAAAAAAATAGCGGTGAACGGAAACTATTTTTAAATAATTTTAAAAGTGAACAGAAAAGGCCGTTGAACGAAAATATTTTTTGAACGATTTTTAAAAGTGAACACGAAAAAGTCTATGAATGGAAATTATTTGTGAACGATTTTTAAAAAGTGAACCAAAAAACTCTATGAACAGAAATTATTTTTGAATGATTTTTGAAAAATGAACAGGAAATGGCGGTGAACGAAACCTATTTCTTAACGATTTTAAAAAGTGAACAGAAAAGGCCGGTGAACCAAAACTATTTTTAAACGATTTTAAAAAATAACCAGAAAAATAGCGGTGAACTAAAACTATTTTGAACGATTTTAAAAGTGAACAGAAAAGGCCGGTGAACAAAAAAAAATTGAACGATTTTTAAAAGTGAACAGAAAAAGTCTATGAACGGAAATTATTTTTGAACGATTTTTTAAAAAGTGAACCAAAAAAAACTCTATGAACAGAAATTATTTTTGAACGATTTCCGAATAATTGAAAAGGTAAAAAAGAAACAAAGAAACGAAAAAGGAAAAAGAAAACAGCAAAAAATAAAAGAACAGAATAAGAAAATTATTGTTTGAATTGAAACAAAAAATTAAAGAGAAAAACGCACATACTCCCATGCAGCAATCGCTCACCCCATGCAGCAACATACGCGAAAGCGCTCTTTCTCGAAAGTGCGAAGCGCTCGCACGATTTGTCTACGCGCGACGCGTCGTGGTCCCTCCATCCTCATATTCCCTTTTTCCTACGACCGGTCGTTTTACTCAGTGCATGCATGCAGCATGGTCCCCCCTCCGTCCTCCATTCCATGCATGCGCTTAGCTATATCTAACCTATGCATGCACTAGATTTATTTCGTAATCTTGCCGCCTAATCCATGCATGCGCTTAGCTATGCCTAATCCAAACATGCACGTAACTTTGTAGCTGTCTAACTTTTTTTTTCATCTAGCGCATGCAAAAAAATATAGTATAATATTTTTGAAATAAAAAATATTTGACTTTTGTTTACAAAATACCTAGTATAATTTTCTATTCCCTTTACGCGGTAGAATATTTATATTTCGCTATTCCCTTTTTTTTTGCAATTACAAGAATAAAGAAAAAGGCAATTTTTCTTCAATTCCCTTTTTGGGCAGTGAAATTTTAGGGTAAAAAAATGGGTGGGAGGTAGAAAGCCCACTTCCTACTAGTTCAAAAAATTGGAAGAAAAATGAACTGTCACTTCCTACTAGTATGAAATATTCGATTTTTGTCTGTAAAAAATATCAAGTATAATTTTTCAATTCCCTTTTTGGGAAGTGTATTTTTAGGGTAAATAAAAATGGGTGGGGAATAGGAAAGTCCACTTCCTACTAGTACAAAAAATTAGAATAAAAAAGAGTTACCACTTCCTACTAGTATAAAATAACAAAAAAATAATCAGGACTACTATGTATTTCAGATGAACTCTAACAATATATATACTTGGTATTTTGATCAAAAGATTTCAGATGAACCCTAACAATATATGAACTCTAACAATATTTAGTTATTCGTAGAATCGGTAACTTGCTTGCTAGGTACTTGATATCATCATGTACTACTATTTTAGATTGGTAACTCGTGCTCTATATGCTTGGTAACACTTTTAGTTTGTTCTAGGATCGATAACTTGCTTGGTAGGTACTTGGTATCATCATGTACTAGTTTTAGGTTGATAATTTGTGCACTAGATGGTTGGTAACACTTTATTAGTACTAGGATCGGTAACTTGTTTGCTATGTTCTTGATATCATCATCTACTAATTTTCAGGTTGGTAATTCGTATGATAGATGCTTGGTAACACTTTAGTTAGTCCCAGAATCGGTATCTCGCTTGGTATAGGCTTGGTATCATCATCTACTAGTTTCAGGTTGGTAATTTGTGCGATAGATACTTGGTAACACTGTAGTTACTCATAGGATTGGTAACTCACTGGATATATGGTTGGTATCATTATGTACTAGTTTTAACTTGGTAATTCGTGCGATATATGCTCGGTAACACTTCAGTTTAGTTCTAGGATCGGTAACTTCCTTGCTATATGCTTGGTATCATCATCTATTCGTTTTCAGGTTGGTAATTCGTGCGATAGATGCTTGGTAACACTTTAGTTAGTCACAGGATCGGTATCTCGCTTGGTATATACTTGGTATCATCATCTACTAGTTTTAGGTTGGTAATTTGTGCGATAGATACTTGGTAACACTATAGTAGTCATAGGATCGGTAACTCACTGGATATATGGTTGGTATCATTATGTACTAGTTTTAACTTGGTAATTCGTGCGCTATATGCTTGGTAACACTTCAGTTTAGTTTTAGGATCGGTAACTTGCTTGCTATATGCTTGGTATCATCATCTACTAGTTTTCAGGTTGGTAATTCGTGCGATAGATGTTTGGTAACACTTTAGCTAGTCCCAGGATCGGTATCTCGCTTGGTATCATCATCTACTAGTTTCAGGTTGGTAATTTGTGTGATAGATACTTGGTAACACTATAGTTAGTCATAGGATCGATAACTCACTGGATATATGGTTGGTATCATTATGTACTAGTTTTAACTTGGTAATTTGTGCGCTATATGCTTGGTAACACTTCAATTTAGTTCTAGGATCGGTAACTTGCTTGCTATATGCTTGGTATCATCATCTACTAGTTTTTTAGGTTGGTATTTGGTGCGCCAGATGCTGGGTAACACTTTAGTTGGTCTCGTCGGGACAGATTTATTGATGAAATCGGATTTTAAATCGGATGTATCATTTAAGAGATAAAACTTTTTGAGTGCATACTCTAATGCATGCATGCAACACTTTTCGCTAATGGCTCACCCGCACATTTAAAAGTGTCAAAATTCATGCGAGTGATTCTAATCGAACAAAGATGTTGAAAAAAAAGTCAATATAGTTTTGAGTTTGGTTACTCTTATATTTACCCTTGGTAAATCACGTACAGTGGGGTTGGTAACTTTTAGCTCGAAAAAAAATATCGTCGAAACATATCAATATGGGATCTAGTTTCGAATATCTCGTCACGACTGACTTAGTGGTGAAAGCGGATTTTCAGTTTGATTTGTCGTTCGGAAGATAAAACATTTTGAAATTTCAAATTAGGAGAGAATCTTCAAAAAGAAAACGTACAATTTATTTCCGCATGCAAGTGGACCCGCTATGCTGCTGCTCCATCACCCGTCCCGTGTTGGTGCCTTTTGCATGCAGGGGGACCAGCTAGCATGTCCATGTGCATAAAGGGAATAGCTAATGACGCATGATTAATTAGTTCCCTCTGTGAGAAACCACGATCGTACCAAAAGGGAATAGAAAAAACCGCACGCTCGCGAAAACTTACCAAAACGGACTGTCGGAAATCGTTCGATCGTTAGCTATTGATCGAACGTGCGATAGCTAGCCACCCTCATACGTACATATTTTGTTTTTAGGTTAGCAACGTACATGGGAATCGGGTGCTCTCACAGAAACAAAATAAAAAGGTCCAGGCAACATAGGTACGTGAGAAAAGGAACGAAAGAAGAAAGAAGCAATCGGAACTTGGAATTAAATGGGCCAGGCCCAAACGGCCGAGGGTGTGCGACGGCCGGTTAACATCGACCTGGTCGATGAATAGGTATTGCCCCGTGGACGTACCAACATAGGAACTCCCATTTATTATAAAATGTGATACGTCGTCTGTCTTTCTGCCAGCAATCCCACATTCCTCTATCGATCACCCTTGGCCCAGCCCAGCAAGAAAAATCGGGATGCAAATCACGTAGCTGAAAAACCGAGACGCAAATTAATCTCCTTCCTATATTACCCCGAGCAAACGATCATAACATCATCTCTCCCAAACAAAATATCTCAGTTAATCTCCAAGACTGCATGCCTAGAGGAGTAGCGGAGGATCTCAACAAGGTGTATCTACTTCTGTCCTACCCGGCGGCGCGGCATGCATACGATCAGGAGCACGCACGGCGGCTGCTCTACTCATCAATGGAACGGAAGGACGGCAATGCGCGAGCTGTTTGCCTCGACGACATCGTGGCCGCTCCTCATCATGGTGTGGTGGAGACGGCGAGACGCAGGCCATCTTCATCGTTGAGGCATCCTGCGTTGACTGCCTTAAGTCTGCGCTCCACGCCGGCCGAACTTTCGTCATCAAGTCCATCCATGGCCGCACCTGTGTTGACGCCCACTAGGCTGACACCCAAGGACTGCACCGCCCACGCCATCTAGAACTGCGTTGTCGACTAGTACATCTGGTACAATTTCATTCGGTTTCACCCTGTGCTGCTTTCTACTATCCACCATGATTAATTTAGATTGAGTACCAACTACTCCCTCCGTTCGGAAAAGGATGTCACAAAAATGGTCTATCTATAGTTCATTTTTGTGACATCCTTTTCCGAACGGAGGGAGTACTATTCTCTGATTTCTTGATGCACACCAATACACCATGATTGATTTGGTTTCAACTATACGTGTAAGTGTTTCCATCTAGGATGGTTGAGAGGTCGGACCTGGCAGGGCTGGAAATATATGATATCCAAGATGTCGTCATGCACGGTCCAGATCTTGAAGTCGAACGCCGTGGGGTCACCACTCACCAAAATCTTGACCAGGTCAACAAGTTCTAGGCGAGATTCCAACAGATTGAGCACATACGAGGTAATCCAATCCAGTCCACCTATTTCATGCTCACCCGATCGACTGAAAAGTGTCACTCATATATACATGCTCGGCTCAAATAATTTGATCAATGCCAGTGCAGGAATCTCAGGCTTCAACACGGCAGTTGAGGAGCTCGTCGGTCTCCTATACTCGGCATGGTCTTTGCTTCATACGCTAAACTGCGGTGATAATTGTTGTTGTGGTGGCACCCGTCCTCTTGATGCAGGTTAATGATGAGTTGTGGTCTGGTTCTTGGGGTGTTGTACTGCGAAATGAACTTGGTGAAGTTCGGATATCAGCATGGGGGAACATCCAGTAATGCGCTATAGCTGAATCAGCTGAAACAATGGCGGGCATCAGTGCTATGAAATATATTATGGAGGGCCATTCCAAGTGGATAATGACTGCTCTGCTCTTATTGCTGAATTGTCTACCACAAACAGTAGCAAGTCAGCTATTTCAGGCACTATGAAGGACATCAAGGAAGTCTGCCGTTCGTTTCCAGCTGTTAGCTTCAGAAAGATTAATTGCTAGACACACGGAGTAGCTCATGGACTTGCACTTTTTCCTTTCTCTTGAGAAGTTCATACCAGCTTATTCTGTCTAGATGGCAAAAAGATGGTACTGTGTGTTTCTAGCATATGCAAGGCCATTTCAAGAAATATTGTCCACCATATCAATCTGGAATCAAGAATGATAGCTAAGCTTCTGAATATGGCATTGTCGACAACGAGGTATTATCGTTGAAAATTTCATCCATTAAGAGTTAACTTGCCACAACTCATGAGGATTTTTACCCATTTATCTATACTACATGTTTTTATGTCAAATGAATCTCATTTCACAAGATATATATTTACTTGGTAGCTACAACCTCACATTTTCCTTGGTTTTTACGCATTGTAGATTACTCCAGGTAATGATATAAGGTAAGGAAACAAAGTAGAGTTTCTGTTTGGTATTCAGAACTCAACTTTGGTACAATTGTAGTGGCTGGTTCTGAAAAATTGATGTAGCAATTCTGAAAAATGATCCAGCAAAGACGAAGAATCATGAGGATCAGCCCTGCTTTAGTCGTGCTTGTACTGATTTAGGCTGAACCATTTGTCCTATTTTATTTTGCTTTGCCCACTGTTAACCCGACAAATCAAAAATCAAGATTATGTTGTTAGGATGGTTAGTTAATAGACTGTAGTCAAGAACACGATATTTATTATGTAGGTTTTAGTTGCGTACAACAGGGTTACTTATGTTGCATAGGGAAAAACCTACTTTTTTTTCCATCGGTTAGATTAAATATATCCGATGAATTGTGGAAAGTGATTTGTATAGATCACTATGCACGCCTTCATCCATCAAACTTAATTAGGATTGGGTTACCCAGATATTGGTAAATCTATCTTTGCAGAGTTCTCTGTTAAGTGCAGGTTATCTATGATGTTGGTTTGTCTCCTTTGAGCCATTGGCATGGTACTGACGTTGTTTCTTCCTTGCCTCAAACTGATCAAGAGAGTAAACCATAAACTCAATTTCCCTTAGCCTATTGTAATTATGTAACTATCTTCTACCACTTCCCACAAGAATAGAATGCAGAGTTTTCATGTCCTAGAGCTCATATTTTTATGCAATCTTTAAGTGTATTTTTGCAAGAATATAATGCAGGGTTTCCAGATTGAGTGATCACCGTTGAAGCGAGATCTGGATATTAGGATGATGGGTCCATGCTCATAGAAGGGTATTGCTCCATAGCTGGATACAGTTCAACTATTGTCATAACAGGAGAGTTGTTAGGTATAACTTCAGTTCACTTTTGCGATATGGGATGACAACGACCATTGGAGCGAGTTGGACAAAACATCCGTGGACAATATTGAGTGACACGTGTTGGAATGACGTGGCTATCATTGGCGACTATCATTGGCGTTGTTTTTAGAGTGGGGTGAATATAAAGCACAGTGACAAAACACGGGTTAAAGAAGTGATGCCGAGCAGGTGGTGGGAAAGGATAGGGGATGAAGTAACCATTGATCATTAGCATGATCCGTAGTTTGAATATCTCAAAATGTATGTTATTGATCTTGGCTTCGTAATTTTGATGTTGAAATATTAGGTGCATTATGTTTTACATGTGCGACGGATTTGTTTTTGAGAACCCGTAGCAACGAACGGGCATTCAACTAGTAATAGTAAAGACTGTGTATTTTGTTTGATAAATATTTATTCCGTAAGCATTTATTTGTCCGGTGTGGAAAAAGAATAATAATTGGTGTCCCATAATTATTCTGGCGATTGAATTCGGGTTATTAATTGTTAATTATTTGAGGGCTTGTACAATGGGGTGACGTCAGACTTCTCTTAGCGTTGACACGTAGGATATTTGTCTAGTTGGAGGAGAGAGAATGAAAAAGGGGAGTCTGCTTTCTCTTAGCTAAGAGATGATCTCTTACGAAATAAGAGAAGGCTAGTTTCACCATAGTACCATTTGTCTTTCCTTAGAAATACAATTTCCTACTAAAATATAATTAATTCTCATTAATTGCTAAGGATGTCAACAAGAGATAATGCATTGCCTTCTCCAAATGATGTGGATGGCCGAGAAAAGTCACTTCTTCTCTACCATTGTACATGTCCTGATAGAAAAAGAAAAAGAAATGTACGTAATTGGAAAAAAGGCAGGAAAATAATTACCTTGTTAGTCGCTGGCAGGAAACAGAATGTCATTTGTCTTGTACTGTAGTAATTAATGAGGTCAAATCGTCAAAAAGAATAAAAGTCATGTAGCAACAAACTTGCATGGTTATCTCTTTCTGTTTTGAAACGTGTCGACTAGCAAATCACAAGTCAACAACTCCCTAGCTATAAGATCGCAACCTCCTTCCTCGGTCGTTGGTTTCCGTCAACATTGTCATCGTGTTGGGCAGACGAGAGATGGGAGCAAGCGGCGTGCTCCCGGCGGCGCTGCTCATGGCGGCCGTGCTGCTGCTGATGGCCGCCGCGGCGTCCGCCATCACGGTGGAGGACTCGGCGGCGGACAACATCCAGCCGCTGTCGACACTCAACCTGGCGGCCGCCCAGGTCGCCATGGACTCCGCGTCGGCCATCCACGCCTCCCCCGACGTGCTCGGAAAAGGCGTGAGTAGACACAGCCTGCACACGATTCAGCCATGTTCGTATGCTGATGCCTGAATCTTGTTGCTTAATCTAATGGTCGATGCATTGCATGGTTGCAGGGGGAGGATTCTGCGTGGGTGGCGGTCAACTTCACGACGCCGTCGCCATCCTCGGACCACTGGATCGGCCTCTTCTCCCCTGCCGATTTCAGGTGCGTACCTCCGCAACCAGTATTACCACATGCACAACTTAAGAAGAGTGGTGCAGTAGGGAAGGCGTTCATGACCGTTTGATGGATGGTACTGTGGCTTGGGTGTTGCCCTATGCTTTTTCTTGAGGTGTTATCATCGAGTGTTAGGGGTTGCGGTTGTTGGGTGTTCGGAGAGTTCGTCGGGTTGTGGCCGTGTGGTGGTCTTGATTTATGAGTAGTTCGGTTTGGTCGGTGTGTTGTACTAACGGTTTTCGCCCGGTTTTCCGTTAATTAATTGGACAATTCTCTTCTTCTTAATTAATATTCACGAGTCAATTACAGTGAGATCTGCTGACTAGTCCTATGCAATCTGTGATCACTTCAGTTCCGGCATTGGGAGCATCAAGGTAGCAGGTGAAGCAGGCGCACTTGCAGGGCTACCCGTGGCCCCTATAAAGGTCAGTGGATGGATACGCAGTATCATGGTCACCAACTGATCGATGCAAGTTCATGTGTAGAAGAAGTTATTCTGCCCACTCCACTGATTGTGTTTGTTGCCATGATCTGTTTTTGCAGTACAAATTTGGCAACTCCGAGCCGGATTTCCTGCGCACCGGCGGCGGCAACACCAGCTTCCTCGTCATCAACCAGCGGTACGACTACGCCTTCGGGCTCTTCTCCGGCGGCAAGGACAACGTAAGCCCATCTCTGCTCCGCCGTCGATGTTAACGATAATGTAAAGCGCAATTAAGCCTGATCCTGGATGGTGTTCTGTTGTTTGCAGCCTAAGCTTCTCGCTGTCTCCAACAAGATCTCGTTCGCGAACCCGAAAGCCCCCGTGTTCCCGCGCCTATCCCAGGGGAAGCAATGGAACGAGGTAAGCTGATAATTCCTTCACTAATTAACCGAGGATACAACATCGGCATTGTTTTCTCGATGTGAACTGTTGTTTGATCTGAATGCAGATGGCTGTGACGTGGACGAGCGGGTACAACATCGGCGAGGCGTACCCGTTCGTGGAGTGGAGGATGAAGGGCGAGGAGACCTCCAAGCGGACGCCGGCCGGCACGCTCACCTTCACGCAGAGCCATCTGTGCGGTACGTGCCGCCGTTCAGAGTCCAGACACCAGAGCAGAGCAGCAGCTTGCTGCTTGCCATTCAGATTCAGTTTGTGAATAAGAAAATTGTTTGTGGATTGAGGTGTAGTCTGACGGTGTAAATTTCATTGCTCAGGTAACCCGGCTCGTGGACAGGGCTACAGAGATCCAGGTTTCATCCACACCGCGTTCCTAAAGGACCTGTGGCCGAACAGAGAGTAAGAAGAACATGGACACTGACTGCAGCCTATGATTACATCACACTTCTGAACTTGTCGATATTGACATATGACGTTTTTGTTCAGGTATTCTTATCAGATTGGGCACGAGCTACAGGACGGGACCGTGGCGTGGGGCAAAGCCTCCATCTTCCGCGCTTCGCCTTTCCCCGGCCAGGCCTCGCTCCAGCGCGTCGTCGTCTTCGGCGACATGGGACTAGTACGAATACAATCATGAATGTATCATAGTATCAACCCCATACTAGACAGACACTGATCAAGTAATGGTTTATGTGTTTGCAGGGGCAAAGGACGGGAGCAGTGAGCTCGAGGGTTCCAGCCCGGAGCACAGGTGACCACCGACCGGCTTATCAAGGACCTGCCCAACTACGACGCCGTGTTCCACATCGGAGATCTCTCCTACGCCAACGGCTTCCTTGCGCAGTGGGACCAGTTCACCGCGCAGATGGAGCCCGTTGCCTCCAAGGTCCCCTACATGGTCGCAAGGTTAGCTCATTCGCTCGCTCGCTCGCCGGAGATCAATCGATCCCTGAATCTTAACTTGGAACTTGAGGTGAACTGAACCATGTTCTGACGTACGTGTCTGTATGCAGTGGCAACCACGAGCGAACGTACATGGACACGGGCGGGTTCTACAATGGCAACGACTCGCACGGCGAGTGCGGCGTACCGGCCGAGACTTACTTCTACGTGCCGGCGCCGGCCCACCGCGGCAAGTTCTGGTACGCCGCCGACTACGGCATGTTTCGGTTCTGCGTGGCCGACACGGAGCACGACTGGCGTCCGGGGTCGGAGCAGCACGCGTTCCTCGACTCCTGCTTCGCCGCCGCCGACCGGAAGCACCAGCCGTGGCTCGTCTTCCTGGCGCACCGTCCGCTCGGCTACTCCTCCAACGGCTTCTACGAGCAGGAAGGATCCTTCTCGGAGCCCATGGGGCGGACCCTGCAGCCGCTCTGGCAGAAGCACCGCGTGGACCTCGCCATCTACGGCCACGTCCACAACTACGAGCGTACCTGCCCCGTGTACGAGAACACGTGCACCGTCAAGGGCAAGGACGCCCAGAGCAGCTACTCCGGCGCGCTGGGCGGGACGATCCACGTCGTGGCCGGGACGGGCGGCGCCAAGCTGAGGACGTACGCCGGCGGGGCGTGGCCGCAGTGGAGCGTGGCCCGGAATGAGAGCTTCGGCTACGTCAAGCTCACCGCCAGCGACCACTCCACGATGCGGTTCGAGTTCGTCCACAGCGACGACGGCGCCGCGCACGACGCGTTTAACATCACCAGGGACTACAAGGACGTCATGGCCTGCGCTGTCGACAGCTGCGCGCCTCACACCTTAGCCAACTAGCTAGGTAGGAGTAATTATTAGGAAAAATTGAATTAGGAGAATTTTATACAACATGAGCTTGTGTGTGATCCTTTCTCATCCATTTTCTGCACATGAGTGATAGTCAAGATTGCACAACAGTAATTTCCTCTGCATCTGCAGCTAGAATATTTACTTGTCCTTGTGCACGGTGAAGCTGTCGTACACCTGGCCGTCGCTGGACCGCCGGTACTCGAACTTCAGCAACTTGTCATCCGTCGCCGTCAGCTTGCCGAACCCATAATCCATCTCCCGGTACATGCTCCATGGCGGGACCTCGGTGGTGAAGTTGCTCAGGTGGCTGCCGCCGCCCCCGACGACGACGTGGACGGTGCCGTCCTCACACACTTCTCCTCGTACACGGGGCACGTCCGCTCGTACTGGTGGGTGTGCCCGTAGAAGGCGACGTCCACCCGGTACCTCCGCCACAGCTTCTCGAGGCTTTGCCGCGCCATCGGCTCCGCGAAGGCCCGTTGTAGCCGTAGAAGAACCCTGAGGAGTAACCGAGAACCCGGTGCGCGATGAAGACCAGCCACGGCTGCTTCGCCCGGTCCACCGTGGCGAGGCAGTGCTCGATGAATTTGTACTGATCTGTGCCTTCCCGCCAATCCGTCTCGCTGTCGGCCACGCAGAACCGGAACATCCCGTAGTCCGTGGAGTACCTGTCCAGCACAAGTCGAGTCAACCATGGATGCACTACAAAATGCTGTCATGACTTGACTCTGACAGTGTAGTTACATGGAGTATATATACCAGTAGTTTGCCCTGTTTTCCGTCGGGGAGTAGTACATGGTCTCCGCCAGCACGCCGCACTCCCCGCCGGAGTCCGTGCCATTGTAGAAAGAACCGCTGTTGGGGAAATCTCGCTCATGATTCCCACTGCATCGTCAGGGAAACAGTTATTCACCTCATCTAGCTTGAATTGGCTCTGAAATGATGCTCCGAGGTCTTTTTTTAAAGAAAGGCAAAAGACTTGCCTTAATTCATTGAATAAGGAGTTTACGAACAAGGTTTCAGGATGAGAACTGGTACCTTGCGACCATGTAGGGCACTCGAGAAGTGATCGGCTCAACCTGCTGCGTGAACTGATCCCACTGCGAGAGGTACCCGTTGGCGTAGGATATGTCGCCGATGTGGAACATGATGTCCGTGTTGTCAGGTCCCTGATCAGCGCGGCAGTGGTGTTGAGTGATGCTGGCTGGTAATTCATATACTCGTTGCTGCCATCCCTCTCAGCCTATAAATGACACCATGGATTTGGCATAAGCAGGATGTGTATGGCACATGATCGTGCGATAAATTAATTGTGTAGTCCAAACTGAGATAGTGTTGGCGTATGTTTACCTTTCCCATGTCACCGAAAATAACAACCCGCTGTAGTGACTTCTGTCCAGGGCAAGGAGGAGCTGTGAAAGATTTAGGCTTACCCCATACAACTTCTCCATTGTGGAGCACATGTCCAATTTTGTAGTAGTATCTGCAAGAAGAAATTGCAGTGTCACATTAGTATTACACTCCCAGTTGAGACAATTGTTTGTAGGTCAGAGGGTCAGAATATTTACTCTTTCTCTGGCCATAAATTCTTCAGGAAAGCAGTGTGTATAAACCCTGGATCTCTCCAACCAACGGTACGAGCAGGTTCTCCTGCACAATCCAAAGTACAGGGAGACGCATGGGTTTTAGTAAGGGACAAATAGTAATCCAGTTTGGAATCATGTAGTTTCTTCTATGCCATTTTACTCGGTATTCAGATCAAACGTATTGCAAGAGAAAAAAATTCTTCGCCACCATACCACAGAGTCTTTCCCGACCAAAGGTGACAGTGGTGGCTTCGGTGCGCACACGGAGGGCTTCCTTTCATGCCCCACTCCACAAAAGGGTATGCTTCACCTACGCTGTATCCACTTGTCCATGTGACAGTCATCTATCAAGACATAACAAAAACCCAATTTTTGAGTGAGATTTCAGAGAAGATATACTTTATATGATATGAAACACGAGGAAAACTCACTTCGTTCCAGATTTTTCCCAGCGCTAAACGCGGGTAAACCGGAGCTTTCGGGTTGGCGAAGGCGATCTTGTTCGACACCGCAACAAGTGTTGGCTGCAAATGAATTGCATAACGTCAGTGCATTTTTTTTACTCATGACCGGATCGCATGACACGCCATGGTGTTTCAGACTTTCAGTTACTCACATTTGAGAGTCCACCGGTGAACAATCCAAAGGAAAAATCCTGCCGCTGGTTGATCAACTGGAACTTCAGAGTCCCTTTCCCTGATTTGGCATAGCCTGACGAGTAGTTTGAAAACTGGTACTGAAAGCAACACAAAAAAAGTAGTAATTCAGGTTCGTTTCCGTCTGAATTCTGTCAAGACAGCTCAGTATGTCCACTAACTAACCTTTATCGGCGCAGAGCATATCTCAGGGCCTGGGTCTGATACCTGAGAACCAGGGCATGTCGACGCACTGTGGGGAAGTGCAAGAAAAACTCGGTTCAGGGCTGTATAATGATAATGTACAAAACACAGTACACGGTCTGAGTCGAAATCTGAATATTCTGAGGAAATGTAGTGCTAGATCATACTTGAAATTTGATGGGAGAATACTCCGATCCAATCGTCGTCGCTTGCATGTGCAACATGGAAATCTACAGTTACCCAAGCTGTATCTTCACCCTGTGTTCAGGACTTCACGTCAGATATTTTTTTCCTCTCTTTGTGCAGCAAACTATGACAGACCCCAAAAAAGCTTGTTCACAGCTACCAAGTGTGATTATTTCGTTGGTGAACTGCAGATACTTTTTTTTAAACGAGGGTGAATTGCATATAGTACTACTCCATCTAATCAGATGATGTAGAAGAAAAGAATCTAGAAGGGACGACAGTACGGTCAAACGAAATCTGAGTAATCACGCGAATATGTGTTTGACTGACAGGGATAACTCACCCGCCAACCCGCTTTGGCGCGCACCCGCAATTCTGGACCGTCGGTTTCAGCCATCCGACGGCTAGGATCGACGGTCCAGGACGACGAGTGTTGATCGTTGACGAATAATGTGAAATCAGAATCACATGATTGGTACAAGTAGATGGTCCATCAAGCATATCGGCTAGGTGCAGCGAATTTGTCCAATTTGGTCCATCGGTTGACTAGGTTAGATACCCATGATCGACCACTGAAGCGTCAGCAATTTGTCCTAAAGCGATTGTGACGGAGGATGCACGGCGCACCAGGGAACGGCCGGCCAAGCAGAGCCAAGGGACAGCGTGTACCTTGGCTCCCAGCAGAGCAGGGGAAGCGCTGACCGAGGCGGCGCCGTCGATGCCAATCCGTGCTCGGTGGATCGCCACCAGCGACAGCGGCTGGACCTCTACTCCAGCGGCGCCGCCCGCCGTCGCCGACGCCGCTGACCCCGCGGCGAGAAGCACGAGGAGAAGCACTGCTGCCCTCGGCATCCTGCAGTTGTACAGGTGTTCGTCTGTCTCGCGGGGAGGAACCGGGGAGAGGTTTTTGTTAAGGTCTCGAGGAGCGGGCGGGCGCACTCTGCCTCTGCCGCGCGGCGCGCACACGGCCACATAGACGCTGACTGAGCCTGCCGTTTCGGCCGCCACGTCACGGGCAGCGGCGGCGGCCGGCACAAGTAAGGACTTTCTTGCACTGACGGATGGAACGAGAGATCTCTTTGGCACGGCAGGGACGCTCCAAGCGTCGGCTCGTGCCTCCAGCTCGCCCAGTGCGGCGTGAACCTCAACGATAACGACTTCAACGTGAAGTAAATTCTGGAGAGTGGTATCAAAGAGTGGCGCCGCCAGGCTCCACAGCTAGAGCAGGCGGGTGCACGGGTGGACAGTGAAGAAAGGATACTTACCCGCGAGCCGAGGAGCTTCGGCGAGGCCTGCACGGCGGCGGACGAGTCCAGCGCGACGCGGGCGCGGTGGATGGCGATCCGCGACAGAGGATGCACGCCGTGCCCGGCGACGCAGCACGCGGCCAAGGCGAGGGCGAGGGCGAGGGAAAGTGCCAGCGAGAGCAGGCCGCGCCCTCTCATGTCGCTGGCGTCCGTCGTGTGAGAGCTGAGCTCCGGGTCGAGCAGGCAATGGACAGCGGCTCGCTCTTTCTGATGGAAAGACGCGTTCTGTAGCAGTGTAGACACCGAGACAGGGCACGCACAAGGTGACGAGACGAGACGGAGTTTTTGACCCTGTGAGGCTGTGACCAGTTGGATAGTTCCGAGCCCCGAATAAGGACTTCCCGGTTTTACACCGACGACGGCGCCGTCGACGGCGCGTTTAACATCACCATGGACTACTCAACAACGACGTCGACAGCTGCGCGCCACACACCTTAGCCAACTAGTTTAACAGTAATTACTAGGAAATGATCAATCGCCTAGATAATTTATTCTTTTCCGTTGTTTTAGAGTGGAATTAAATGAAATTTCATAAGGATATATTCATCTTAATTAGTTTTGTGGGTGAACATTTCTCACCCATTCTACAAAATTTGTGATAAACACAAAACCATCAGTGCACAAAAAACTTCCTCGCTCCTCGGCATCTAGGAGCTACTCATGTATGGCAATCCCTAGTTGCCGACCAGATCGAAGCGCAATGGGCTCCGCACCGCCCCCGGCTGATGGAATAAGATGCACATGCTTCTTTTTCTTTTTCTTTTTCTTTTTTATGTTTCTTTTTCTTTCTTCTTTTTTGTTTTTTCCTGTTTCTTTTTCGTTTTCTTTTTTTGGTTGTTTCTTTTTTTCGTTCTTCATTTCTGTTTTCTTTTTATATATTATTTTCATTTAAAAAAACATATTTTTGAAAAATATTCACATTTAAAAAATATTCAGATTAGAAAACTGTTCATTTTTAAAAGTGTTCATATTTGAAAATTGTTCATATTTTGAGAAATAAATCAGATTTGAAAATTGTTCATATTTTTTAAAATGTCCATATTTAAAAATATTCAGATTTCAAAAAATCATAATTGTGATAAACACAAAACCATCAATGCACAAAAAACTTCCTCGGCATCTGGGAGCTACTCATGTGTGGCAATCCCTAGTTGCCGACCAGATCGAAGCACAATGCGCTCCGCACCGCCCCCGGCTGATGGAATAAGATGGACATGTTTCTTTTTCTTTTTCTTTATCTTTTTCGTTTTATGTTTCTTTTTCTTTCTTCTTTTTTGTTTTTTCCTGTTTCTTTTTTTTTTGGCTATTTCTTTTTCGTTCTTCTTTTCTATTTTCTTTTTTATATTATTTTCATTTAAAAAAATATCATATTTTTGAAAAGTATTCACATTTAAAAATGTTCAGATTAGAAAACTGTTCATTTTTAAACGTGTTCATATTTGAAAATTGTTCATATTTTGAGAAAATTCAGATTTGAAAATTATTCATATTTTTAAAAATGTCCATATTTTAAAAATGTTCAGATTTCAAAAAATCATAATTGAGAATTGTTCATATTTGAAAATGTACAAAGATTTGAAAATTATTCATATTTTGAAAAATATACATATTTTCAAAAATGTTCATATTTTAAAAAATTCATATTTGAAAATTGTTCATTTTTCGAAAACTGTTCAGATTTTGAAAAAATTCCATATTTTTAAAAAAATTCATATTTGAAAAAATACATATTTATTTTTTTAGAACGATTTTCTGTTCTTCTTTTTCCTCATGTTTTTTACTGTAGAAACAGGGAAAAAAAAAGGGGGAGGACACCAGAGCGAGTTGGGGCCGGCCCAAAAGCTCCTCCCTGCGGGCGGAGCGAAATGCGCTCCGCCTAGGTTAGAGAGTAGGAGCTCCCCTCATTTGTCACTGTGCACGGTGAGGCTGTGTATGATAGAGGGGCGAAGCCTTGTGAGGCGAAAACTGGCTATTTTCTTGCTCAGCAACTCTGGCCCAGACCTTTAGCAGATCTAGCCCAGCCTAGTCTCACTTCCTTTTTTCCTAGTTCGACAACATCATGCATAAAAAAATTCGGTGACATGAGGACAATACAGATAAACAAACCGAACAACATCCATCACCATCGCCCAGTTCGACGCCCTCTATGGCGATCTCACTGTTGTTAGGTGATATGATCCTTCCTCGAGTGTCGCCCGTCCTCGCTCCTCGACCCTCCTCCTCCTCGGCACAGCGATCCAACTCCGTGTGCCCGGGTTTGCTTGCCTGCACGGTTGCGCAGCTCCGGCAGCCAGCCAACACCGAGGTTAGGAATATATCCTCTAAATTATTATTTTTCCATTAAGAACTAGGATGTACTGGTAATTTAGAATGTTAGTTCCTATTACTACACTGGATTCTCGCTAGATTGATCAAAAATTACGGGGATGCATTAAGAATTTCTGATTTAGGGAACAATGGGGAAACAGCATTAGATTATGTCTTTTTTATAAGAAAACGAACTAATGAAGTTGCTGAACATACATTTGCTCATGATGCTCTGGCATTGGTGGAATTTGTAAATCAAAGGCACAAGATGAAAATGAAAAGGAAAACCATATGCAAGATGAAGAAGAGCAAGAAATTCTAGATAGCCAACCTCTGATATTTCGTGGAACTGAATTAGTGGAGTGAGATCCTGCATTACATCCACAAGTCTGGCTACCGGGGGGAGAGATGATGTACAAAGAGCATACCTGAGGTTGGGTTCTCTATAGCCTAAGCTAAAAAATTGTAAAGCTACTAAAATAAAAGGACAAAATAGACATTTTTGGGATAGTTATATAAGTCATTCCCATCATGGAAGGAGTATCTTGAGCAGTGGTCGTGCATTTTGTTCTAGTTAAAGAAAACATGTGGTTTGGATGTCTTCACAATACAAGGTTTTGACAGATGAAAGAAAGTTTATGATGGAAAGCTCATATGAGATCATATCCTTGCTCACAACACAACAATGTCTTGAGATATTTCCAAGCCTTAATGAATTAGCCAAACCATTTAGCAAATATTTAGAGGTGAAGATCAAAGAGGAACAAAAAAGACCATTTAGGCTGAAAAACACATGAAACTTCCATGAAATGCTAAAACCTGATCTAGCAGAATTCTATCCCCGTATTGCAGCTGTAGTTGATGGGAGCGCTCCACAAGTTTGCAAATACATTTCACATGAAATACAAAAAGAAATCTTGAGTATGTATTATATGAAAGTTTCAGATATTATTGTGTATGAAACATGTGAGGATTATGATGAGGACGTGGGGTGATCCTTTCTCATCCATTCTGCAAAATGAGAGTAATTTACTTGTCCCTGTGCACGGTGAAGCTGTCGTACACCTGGCCGTCGTTGGACCGCCGGTACTCGAACTTCAGCAGTGTTTCATCCATCGCCGTCAGTTTGCCGAACCCGTATTCCATCTCCCGGTACACGCTCCATGACGGAACCTCGACGGTGAAGTTGGAAAGGTTGCTGCCGCCGCCCCCGACGACGACATGGACGGTGCCGTCCCTCACGCACTTCTCCTCGTACACGGGGCACGTCCGCTCATACTGGTGGTAGTGGCCATAAAAGGCGACATCGACCCGGTACTTGTGCCACAGCTTCTCGAGGTTCTGCCGCGCCGTCGGCTCCCCGAACGTCGGGAAGTAGAAGAACCCCGAGGAGTAGCCGAGGACGCGGTGCGCGATGAAGATTAGCCATGGCTGCTTCGCCCGGTCCACCGTGGTGAGGCAGTGCTCGATGAACTTGTACTGCTCCGAGCCTTCGCGCCAGTCCTGCTCGCTGTCCGCCACGCAGAACCGGAACATCCCGTAGTCCGCCGAGTACCAGTACTTTTCTCTGTTTTCTGTCGGGGCGTAGTACATGGTCTCGACCAGCACGCCGCACTCCCCGCCGGAGTCCGTGCCGTTGTAGAACGACCCGCTGTTGGGATAGTCTCGCTCATGATTCCCACTGAATTGTTAGAGAAACAAAATTAATTCACCTGAGCTTGAATTAGCTATGAGATTTTGTGTAGAAAAGGATGGATATGCGTGCGTACTTCGCGAGCATGTAGGGGACTCGAGAGGTGATCGGCTCGACCTGTTGCGTGAACTGATCCCACTGCGAGAGGTACCCGTTGGCGTAAGAGATGTCGCCGATGTGGAACACGATGTCTGTGTTCTCGAGGTCCCTTATCACCGCGTCAGTGGTGTTGAGTGATGCTGGCTGGTAATTGTTATATTCATTGCTTCCGTCCCTCTCGTCCTTTACAAGAGTGCACCGTGTTAATTCACAAGTATCATGGGTTTGAGAAAGATAAAATGTGTGCGGTGCATGATCATGTGATGAAGTAAAACGTGTGGTGTAAGCAGTAAGCTTTAAGTTAGTGTTGGCGTATATTTACCTTTCCCATGTCACCAAATATAACAACCCGCTGCAGTGACTTCTGTCCAGGGTAAGGAGATGCTGTGAAAGATTTAGGCTTGCCCCATTTGACTTCTCCGTTATGGAGCATATTTCCGATTTTGTAGTAGTCACTAGTAGAAAATGGGCCTATGGTCCCGGTTCGGTTGGGCCTTCAGTCCCGGTTGCCCAACCGGGACTGGCCAATCGGGACCAATGCTGGTCCCGGTTGGGCCACGAACCGGGACCAATGGTTGTCCACGTGGCCTGGTCTGGCTGCTCGTGGGGGGAGACTCATTGGTCCCGGTTCTTAATACGAACCGGGACCAATGAGTGCTTTTTTTTTTTTGGTATTTAGGGTTTAGGATTCGATCTCGCCGGTGCCCCTCTCGCCGGTGCCCCCTCTCCCTCTCGCCGGTGCCCCCTATCGCCGGTGCCCCCTCTCGCCGGTGCCCCCTCTCCTTCTCGCCGGTGCCCCCTCTCGCTATCGCCGGTGCCCCCTCTCCCTCTCGCCGGTGCCTCCGTCGTCTCCCCCTTCTTCGCATCGCCGACGAGCTCTCCATCGTTTCCGTACGCATATTATACGCTCTACTATATACACAGTACACGTTGATGCATATATAATTAATATTCGATCTCTTGCGAGAATACAACTATTTAATTACATGGAGATAGATCAAGCCATCAAGGCATATTTAGTTCATCGTCCGAAGCATAATGTTCTCCCTTTTCATCGATGGCCTCCCTAAGCAGAAATCCCGCCAATTCCTCTTGAATTGCTCCTACGCGCAGTTTTGGTTCGAGCGTCTCCCGCAGGTCGCTCAAATTAGTTGTTCTCCGCTCAGTGGTCAACTCGCGAATGAACTCGCAAACGTAGAATCCACATAAATTACTCCCCGGTGGCTGCTGCGGACATGTCACCGATTTATAAGTTAGCTCATCTTTGAATGGACCTTGTACCTTCTGTTTGAAATGTGTCCAACACCTGCTTTGGCAAAGAAAATGAACAAAGGAGTTATTAATTACTTGACATAAGGGAACGAACGAAAGAGGGCGATATAATGCGATAATGATTGAAATTACTTGTTGAGCATTTCTTTCATGTCGGACCACATGTCTTGGTCCCAACTTAATGAGTCGTGGACTTCAACTGTGGACTTGTCAGGTTGAATGCTTAGCAGAATCCAGTGGAACCTGCGGACGTTTACATAAAGCAGACATGCATAGCTCATTAATTACACTTAACATCGAGAAAGCCAAATAAAAATATGTACAAGACAAAAACACTCACTTGAAGTTGTAAGGAAATAGTATTTCCGTACAGAAATGTTGCATGGTTAAAAAGGTGGTCAGGTCATGCTCCACGTCTTTGGGGTGATTGACTAAGGTATATGAATTCACGATATACGGGTCAACGAACCCGACCTCAAAAACTTTAGTTCTTTTGCATTCCATCATCTTCATTCTGCATAATAGCGTACAAAAGGATATATATATAGTCAGGATAATATAATACAGGCAATGAACGAGCTGAGCTAGAGACTTAATTACGAAAATAAATCACTTACAGACAATAGCAAGAGAGGATAGATTTGTCGAGGGCGCGCTTTTGGAATAACTGGAACAGTTCAGTCAGTTGAACCTGTATAACGTAACGTTTGAAGAAATGCTCCACTCTAACGTCCACCGGAAACCAATCTTTCGCGTCCTTCTTTGATGTGTGCACCAGGTACCAGTTATGCAAATTTCGCATATGTGTTGATAGACGCGCGAGCTCCTCATTACTGACCATAGGCTCCCCTTGGACATATTTCCGTGCCATCTCTAACATTGGCGCAGATTCATAGCCTAAAAGTTGACCAAGGCTCATACCCAAGGCGGTAGCCTGTTCCTTGGCCTGCGATACAGTGACACCAAGTTCTTTAGCAGCAGCCATGGCTCTGGGGTCCAATAATTCCAGGTCCTTATCCATAGCGTCTCTGAAGTCCTTGTCGGCATCGGAACACACTATGAGCGGGGGGACCGATTGATTTTTCTGCTGTCCGAGCTGGGCAATTTGTTTCCCGCTTTTTGCACTTCTTCCCTTGTTCTGCTCAGACTGGGCACGTGCTAGCTTAGTAAGTTCACGACCATAGTCAGATGGCAGATTCATCGATATCTGGGATGGCTGCTCAAGGAAGGACTTTCTCCACTTTTTGGTTTTTGCATCATATACCGGCTTCTGCTCGGGCTTTTTTGGTGCAAAAAAAGCCTTATTGTAGGCAGCCACCTCCGCGGCGTTTTCCGCTACAGTCCTGTCATAAGGTCTAATGGGAAGATTCTTATGAGGTACTGTTGGGAGGGGCGACCTTTTACGTTTCGGTGATCGCTTACCCCTCATAGTACGAGCGGTGGGCGGAAACGGCTGACGCGGCGGCGGAGACGGCTGACGCGGCGGCGGAGACGGCTGCGCTGGAGACTGGTGAGGCGGTGAAGAGGACTGTTGCGCTGGAGACTGGTGAGGCGGTGAAGAGGACTGTTGCGCTGGAGACTGGTGAGGAGTCGATGGCCTTGGCTGCCAGTTCGGAAGCACGATGAATTCCTTTGGCCATAGAATGGTCGCTTTCTTGGCTTCTCCAAGTTCAAGCACCTCCCCATCTTCACCTGCAGGGTGTTGCAGCTTCAGCTCCTCATAATCTTTCATCACTTCATCCACCGCGACAACAGCGTAGCCATTTGGAACCGGAGAGAAATGGTAAGTTGGATTAGGTCCAATTGGTACGACATAGCCGACCGCCACCTTAAAGGTTAAGTTAAAAACTTTCACATGCATCTCACAAGGTGTGCTCTCCATGATATCATCCACTGGGTAGCGACGAAGTGGAGCCACTGCATCATCATTACCATCCTGGAGCTCCGTGGAAGCCACGCTGCTTTTCCGATTCGATGGGACACCGGTACCATCGCATGCAGCTTCTACCATGTGCCGTTGAGATTGGCCGCTAGTACCTTGCTGGCTAAGCACGGCAATTTGTTCCTTCTGCAGCTTTAATTCTTCTTCTATATTACGCAGCCGGTCTGCAGCAGCGCGTGCTTCCATTGCCTCCTTTTCCTTTCTCCTCTGATGGCTTCTATCAGGAAATTTCTTCCTGTGCTCGGGAATCGCAATTGTCTTGGGCTTGGAGCCAGGTACGCCTCGTAACCGTCCGTCGTGTTCCTTATTCCCAAGGGCGCGTGTGAGCTCGTCATCCTCTCTATCGGGAATGAACCGTCCCTCTTCAACATCCTTTACTGCTTTTCTAATTTCTTGGATGGGTAGTAGGGGATTATCTTTGTGTCTTCTGTTATATATGCACTTCCCTTCTGCGTCCAACGTGCCCCCATGCCCGTAAAACCAATTTCTTGCCCGTTCGATCCACTTGAGTGGCTCTGGAGTGATCCCATTAGCCAGCAGGTCCGCCTCAAGTTTCTCCCACTTAGGCATGCTACCAGCGTAGCCACCAGGCCCCATAGTATGGTGGTACATCTTTAGAGCAGCATTTGCCGCATTTTTTGCAGACTTTTCCAGAGCTTCCTCTGATTTCTTGTACGCCACAAATTCTTCCCAGTAGTCCTTTATCTTCTCATACCCTTTATCGAAGTCTGGAGTCTTATTTTTCTTGACAAACAGTTTGTTCAATCTTTTCTTCCAGTTCTTGAATAGCTCGGCCATCTTCCTAAGTGCCCAGTCCTTGACTTTTTGCTCCATGATTTTCCGGGCTATCTTTTCTGCCTCATCTGGATCCTCCTCATCTGAATCCACCTCTGGCGCCGGCAGGGTGAAATTAACCATGAGCTTTCTCCAAAGTCTTTCTTTGCCCTCATCGCTGACATATAGCTGTCCTTTCTCCCTTGGCCGATGCCATTCTCGAACGGTGATCGGGATGAAGTCCCTAACAAGAACTCCGCATTGCTTTACCATTTTATTTTTAACACCAGGGGGAGCAGTCGGTGTGCCGTCTTCGGCGACTCTTTCGATCGTGTACCTTTCTTGGTCGCCCAACTTTTTGGCTGGGCCTCGTTTTGTCCTTACAGAAGATTTGCTCGATCCGGAGGGCTAAAAGAAGAAAGAGCGTTAATATATGTATATAGACATCAGAGGCTTAATTAATACAATCTTCGGCTTCATTAATATATGTATATGCACCTCGCCGGAGTTTGCAACATTTAATGTTCCACCGGAGCCTTCGGCTTCTCCCTCGTCGGCTTCTCCCTCGCTGACTTCTCCCTCACCCCGGCCGTCGGGTTCTACCTCACCGGAGCCGTCTCTTCGGTTGAGAGACTCATCTCCCTCACCGGAGTTGTTCAAAAACTCCGTGGTGACATCGACAATATCTTCCGGCCCGCGGATTATATCCTGGAGGATATTTTCCTGATCTTCGTCTCGTTCCATAGTTTCTGCAAATTAAGAACAATGCACAAAACTTTAGTTGGGTAACTTGTTCCATATGTCAAGATACATCTATAGCTAAAATCATTTGCAAAGCTAAAATTAAAATTAACATCAATATGTAGCAAAACTAAAATTAACATCAATATATAGCAAAACTAAAACTAACACTAACAAAACTAATTCTAGCAAATGGCTAACAGAAAATGGCTAACAAAAAATAGCTAAAACCTAGCAACTAACACTAACAAATGGCTAACAAAAAACCATCTACAACTAACCTAGCAATTTCTATAACCTAACAATTTCTATAACCTAATAATTTCTATATCTAACAAATTTCTAAACATATTAATCATTTTAATCTACAATTTCTATAAATTTGCATCTTTGCATATCTAACACAATTTTTTTTCCTAACATAGTACTAACCATTTGAGGGATAGCAAGTACTGAATATTTCTGATCTAACACAATTGGATTCAACTCATTTAGATTAACCATTTGACAGCTAAAAATGGTGCAAGTACAGAAGGGTCTACAAACGTTAATTGAATGCCAAATTATTTTTGTTGCTCAATTAATTCCACAAAAATTAGGGATGCTAATTTACCACAATACTAAGCTAACAAAATTGGATTCACATTAGTTGAGCTAACAGAGCATCAGAAACAAACAATTTGGTGATTTAAACCCTCTGTAGTAATTTAAATACCATTCTTTTATTATTAATCTAAATAATATGGGACCAGTGTGGTTGGACAAACATTTTTATTAGCTTTCCAAAGAATTTTGATTCATCAATTTTGGACTTATAGATCTCGAGTTACTTAATTTCTAACATACACACAGAATAAAATATTTCTGTTAATTTATTAATTCGAGTCAAGGAAAAAAAACAAACAGGCCGCGAGCGTACGGTGCTCGGCCCATTTCTAACATACACCCAATGGGCTCGGCCCATTTGTTTTTTCCCGTGCGTAAAAAAAAGTAACGCGGCGGCGGCGACAAGAGCAGCGTACGGTGCTCGGCGACGAGCAACGGCGGCGCCGCCGTGGCCGTGGACGGCGTAGGGCTCACCTCGGGTGGTGGACGGCGGAAATGGGCGCGGCGGCCGAGGGAAGCGTCGACGGCGAGCACGGGCGGTGTGCACGGGCGGCGCGCGGTGTGCCGCACGGGCTCCTCCTTCTTCTCAGCACGGGCGGCCGGCGTGCGGGAGCGGCGGCGCGGGCGTCGAGGGCACCGGCGTCGAGGGCGAGGTTGGGCAGCCTGACGGCGTGCGGGCGCGGCGGCACGGGCTCCTCCTGCTTCTTCTCCGGTCCTTAGCGTTTCTGCGACTGAATTGGGGAAGGAGAAGGGCAACAGTTAAGTAGCAGGGGTCATTGGTCCCGGTTTCTGGAAAGAACCGGGACCAATACCTCTTTGGTCCCGGTTCTTTCCAGCAACCGGGACCAATGAGTGGGCAGTTAATGCCAGATCAAGCGCGGGATCCACGGACTCATTGGTCCCGGTTCTTGGTAGAAACCGGGACCAAAGAGTCATTTTTCAAAATTATTTCGAACTTTTCAGTTCTGAAATTTTGTTCCCGCCTTTTTTTTTCTTATTTAGGTGTTTGGATATGAATTTCAAATGGTTTTGAATCTGAAAAGACTTTCAACATGAAAAGTTATTAAATTTGAATAAATAATCCAAAACCATTTTCTGTTTTCTAAAATAATTATTCTAACTATACAAACTATTAACCATTTTGCCATTTTCAATTTAATATGGATAAATTCATATCTTTAAATCCGTAAGTCGAAACTCGACTAATAATACGTATAAATCGATAAAAATTGATTAAGTAAGATTTATGATTAAGTAATAATAATTATTAATTCAGTTAATTCTATTTTTGGTGTTGTAAAATCCCATGGCAAGCAGAAGTAAATGCAGAACAATTTCAGAAAACCTATATTTGTAAGATGAATGTTTGGTGTTGTAAAATGCAGAAGAAAGCAGATAAAAATTATTAATTCATTTATCTTAATGCATTACATAAAAGGTTTAATACATTATTACACATGATACAACGTCTCACAAGCGCTTGAAAGAAACACACCCCTGATCCAACATCACGAACATTATTCTACATAAACGGACTTGCTGGCTCGAAGGCCGTAGGATTAGGGGGAACGGCGGGAGGAGCCAGCCCCGTGGGCGGCCGCCCGGTTCTCGCGCGCACGTTTGCGGCGGAGGGCAAGATCCATGGAGGATGAGTCTTTCAGCGCCCAATCCAGATCGGAAGCCTCCTTCGCCTTGAGCTGGTAGGAAGTCTTGGCTCGCTGGACAGGGTAGTCGCGGACAGACTGGAAGGAGGCTTCCATGGCCTCCTGTATCTGCAACCCACAACCTTCTTCCCCGTCGTCGCTCCAGTCGAAGTCGTCGTCCTCCTCCTCCTCCGCGGGAGGAGCGGCGGCGCCTGGTGGAGGTGCAGCGGCGCCAGGTGGAGGTGCGGCGGCACCTGGTGGAGCAGGAGGCCGGTAGCTGGGCATTCCTCTCCACGCCGGGCTCGTGGGCATACGGCGGGATAGACTCCCGCGGTTGCGCCCAAGCGCGCTCTGCCGAGCACGCTCGACCTCGTCCAGAAGGCGCTGCGGCGGGCGTGGCGGATCCATCTCGTGGAGACGATGCGTTCGTGGCTAGGAATGGTGGATTAGGGTTTACCCCGTCGGCGACAATATATAAAGACCTCCAGGGCAGCGCTGGGGGAGGACAGGTGCCCAGGAAAGCGCTGGGGGAGGACACGTGTCGTGACCGCAAAGCCCGTCTTTAGTCCCGGTTGGTGTTACCAACCGGGACTAAAGAAGCACACAGATCGTGTGTTTCTTTCAATCGCTTGTGAGCCGTTGGATCAGGGCCGGGTGTGTTTCTTTTGAGGGATTGTGAGCTGTTGGATCAGCAGTATCACGACCACTTCGTGAGCCACATGACCCGGTTGGTGTTACCAACCGGGACTAAAGAAGCACACGGATCGTGTGTTTCTTTCAAGCGCTTGTGAGACGTTGGATCAGGGGTGTGTTTCTTTTGAGGGATTGTGAGCTGTTGGATCAGCAGTATCACGACCACTTCGTGAGCCACATGACCCGGTTGGTGTTACCAACCGGGACTAAAGAAGCACACGTACCCTATATATAACCGCCCTCCTCAGACAAGTTACTCACTCACACAAAACATTCCAGCGTCACTCGGAGAGGCATCTTTGGGCAACCAGCGGCAAGACGTCTCTGATGACCTGCGACCGTTCCAAACGGTTGCAGATCATCAGAGATGTGTTGCCGGACGGTTGTAGATCATCAGAGACGTCTTGCCGCTGCTTGGATCGAAGTGGTGCTCAAACACAAAACATTCCAGCGTCACTCGGAGAGGCATCTTTGGGCAACCAGTGGCAAGACGTCTCTGATGACCTGCGACCGTTCCAAACGGTTGCAGATCATCAGAGACGTCTTGCCGGACGGTTGTAGATCATCAGAGACGTCTTACCGCTGCTTGGATCGAAGTGGCGCTCAAACTCACGAGCCACCGTCGGGCTGTATGCAGGGGGAACTGTGTTTGGACGGTCGAAGCTGAGGTTTGAGAGGTTCCCACGGGAGGTGTGGGAGCCGACAACCACCTACCACGCGTGTTTCACCACATAAAGGTTTAATACATTACTACACATCACATAAAGGTTTAATACATTACATTGATTTACATAAAAGCCATGAACCCTTCTTCGCGTATGTCCCTAGCCTATGATCGCTTCAGCCGTAACCATGGAGCATCTTCATTATTTAACGGGATGCTTGGGTCAGTTCTCACTGTGAAGGGCGGAATTTCATCAAACTTATCATAATCTGCTGACATGTCTGTCTTGTCCTCGACTCCCACGATGTTTCTTTTCCCTGAAAGAACTACGTGACGCTTTGGCTCATCGTCTGATGTATTCGTTTGCTTGTTTTTTCTTTTTTTCGGTCTGGAGGACATGTCCTTCACATAGAAAACCTGAGCCACATCATTGGCTAGGACGAATGGTTCGTTCTTGTAACAACCAAGATTCTTGAGATCCACTGTTGTCATCCCGTACAGCTGGTCTACCTTTATCCCTTCTCCATTCATGTTGACCCAACTGCACCGAAACAAAGGGACCTTAAAAGTAGGTCCATAGTCAAGTTCCCATATCTCCTCTATGCGACCATAGTATGTGTCCTTTTGCCCATCGTCGTTTGTTGCATCAAAGCGGACACCACTGTTCTGGTTGGTGCTCTTTTTATCTTGGGCGATCGTGTAAAATGTATTCCCATTTATCTCGTACCCTTGGAAATTCAATACAGTCGAAGATGGTGACGCGGCCAACAAGTAGAGCTGTTCTCCGACAGTGGTGTCATTCATGAGCTGTAATCGCAACCAACTGCCGAAGGTCTCCATGTGTTTTTCTTTAATCCAGGAGTCATCCTTCCCCGGGTTCTTGGAGCGTACATAATTCTTGTGTTCCTCGATATACGGAGCCACGAAGGTGGAACTTTGTAGAACTGTGTAGTGTGCTTGAGTTAAAGAATGCCCGTCCCTACATATCAGTGCTTTCTT